>CM028129.1:1053610833-1054330000 GCA_016271365.2 Neoceratodus forsteri
GTCTATCCAGTCTGCCCATAAAACCCAGGACCTACTGTCCATACAGGATTCTAACCCCCATTACCCACCCCCATGCTCCCTGCCCTACCGCTACCACCCCGAGAAACCAACAAGCCCTTCACTCTGTCACAGCCATGTTTGAAACCACTGACAGTTCTGACACCCACAACATCAGCTGGCAAACTGTTCCACTTTCTCACTTCCCTTTCGAACCACCCCTCCCCCCCCCGTCACTTTCCACTCATGCCCCTGTGTTCTTCATCCATGACTTATACTAAATAGCTCTTCACAGCTTACCTTCTTCATTCCTTTCAGGAACCTGAAGAAATACAGGTTACTCACCTGTAACAGGAGTTCTAGGAATGGTATATGTTGTTCATCCATACTGTCTGGCAGGTTCCTTGCCGCTTTAAATCTTGCCGGAAGGTCTTCAAGCTGGCTCCTCCCACCCACCCAGGTGGTAAAATGCTCGGCTCCGCCCCATGATGCCAGATCTAGCCCGCTGGAAGCCAGGTTGTGCGTCGAAGCCGGGGAGGTCTGGTGGGTCGTGTGGATGAACAACATATACCATTCCTAGAACTCCTGTTACAGGTGAGTAACCTGTATTTCTAGGGACATGGATATGTTGTTCATCCACACTGTCTGGCAGACTCCTAGCAGTTCTCCGGGAGGAGGGAGGCAAGGCGTACACCCCCTACTTAGGGAATAAAGACTGGAGAATCGGCCCCAAAACCAGCATCCCGGCATGACTCAAGGTCGATGTGGTAGTGGGTGATGAAGGTATGTGCTGACTTCCAGGTAGCAGCCCTGCAGATTTCCTGGATAGGGACGTCCCTGGAAGCAGCTACCGATGCAGCGGTATGGCGGGTAGAATAAGCTCTTATCCCTCTGGGAGGCTCCATGCCCGCCAACCTATAGCAGAGATCTATGCAGGAGGTGACCCACCTGCCTATCGTCCTCTTGGCTGCAGGTCTGCCAGGTGCGGCTTCAGCGTGGTGACAAACAGCTGGCGAACCTCTCCCCGAACTTCAGCCGTCTGCTCCTTATAATAAGCGAGCGCCTTCTAGGGTCCAAAGTATGGAGCCTATATTCGGCCTCCGAGGTGTGACTGGTGTAGAACACCGGCAGAGTCAACACCTGGTTAAGGTGAAACTCCGACACCACCTTTGGAAGGAATTTCAGGTGGGGGCGCAGGACAACCTTGCCCTGTGGAAGACCAGATAAGGAGACTCGATGGAAAGTGCCTGGAGCTCTCCCATCCTTCTGGCTGACGTGACAGCCACCAAGAAGGCGGTCTTCCACGACAGGTGGGAGATATCGCACCTGTGCACTGGTTCGAATGGCCTGCCCATGAGCTTAGCCAATACCAGCAGTAGATCCCACGGAGGTGGAGGTTCTCTCACCGGAGGGGATATGTGATCCAAGGCCTTTGAAAAAGCGCCCGACCACCTTCTCCTGAGCCACCGACTGCTTCCCGGCCCGCTACCGTAAGCAGAGATACAAGCAGTAACTTATGGTCGCTTCATCAAGCCCTTGCTGAAAAAGGGACCACAGGTAGTCCAGAATGCTTGCCAAGGAACAGGAGGAAGGGTCCAGGCCTTGCCTCGACACCAAATGGAAAATCTCTTCCATTTGAAGGCGAGCATTTTCTGGTCGACTTACGGACGCCACAACGACGCCGAGGACCTCGTCGAAAGACCCAAGGCCTGGAACTCCAGCCAGGAACCAGGCCGCCAGGTGCAGGGATTGAAGGTCCAGATGGAATACCTTCCCTGATTGACTGAGATCAGGTCCAGGCGGGCTGGAAGCCGCCTTGGGAGCCTGGAGCTGAGACTGAGGAGATCTGGATACCAGAACTGACGGGGCCAGTCTGGGGCTACCAGAATCACCTGCGCCTTGTTCCTCCTCACCTTGAGAAGCACCTTGTGGATCAAGGGAAATGGGGGAAAGCATTAGAAGAGGCCCGGGGTCCACGGCCTCGAGAAGGCATCCCCCTGCAGCGAGCCCTGCTGAGGGGGGCGGGCATGAAACAGTCTCAGCTTCGCATTCTCGCTGGAGGCAAACAGGTCCACCTGAGGCGTGCCCCAGTGGGAGAAGAGATCTTGTACTACCTCCGGCAGGAGAGACCACTCGTGAGACGCAGCCCCTATCCGGCTCAGGGCATCGGCCAGGGTGCTGGAGGCTCCTGCCACGTGAATGGCAAGGAGATCCACCTCCAGGCTGCGCACGAGTGACCAAATGCGGAGAGCTTCCCTGCACAGAGGCATGGAGCGCGTCCCGCCCTGGCGGTTTAGACAGTACATGGTCGTGGTATTGTCCGTCTGGACCTGAACCACTTGACCCCGCAGAAACGGAGCGAAGGCGGTGAGGGCTAGACGAACCGCTCAAAGCTCCAGCAGATTGATGTGGCATCGGGACTCCCGAGGGGACCAGAGGCCGTGCGCTCTGTGCTCCCCCAGATGGGCACCCCAACCCATCAGAGAGGCATCAGTCAAGAGAGACCGTCCGCTCGGGGCGAACAAACGGGATGCCCTCCTGCAGATGTGCCAGAACGGTCCACCACTGGAGAGTGTTCCACATCCCCTGGGTCACTGTCACTAGCTGATCCAATGGATCGAAGTGCTGCGACCACTGGCTGGCCAGTCCCCACTGAAGGGGACGCATGTACCAGCGGGCCCAATGGACCACGCTGGTGCAGGCCGCCATGAGGCCCAGGAGACGCAGGAAGTCCCAGGCAGGGTGCGATTGCCCAACCAGAAATGATCGGGCAAAGGAGGAAAGAACCTCGGCCCTGTCCGCCGGGAGCCATGCTCTGGCTCGAAGACAGTCGAGCTCTGCCGCGATAAAATGTATCACCTGCTTTGGCACGAGTTCCGACTTGGCCTCGTTGATGAGGAGTCCAATCTGAGAGCAAACCTGGAGGGCCAGATCTCTGGACCACTCCACCTCCGCTCTGGAGGGGGCTGCAATCAGCCAGTCATCCAGGTAGGGGTACACCCGGACCCTTCGGCACAGCAGGAATGCTGTCATCACTGCCATGCATTTGGTGAAGACCCTGGGAGCTAGGGAGAGGCTGAAGGGCATGGCCCGGAACTCGTAAAGGGATCCCTCCGCTCTGAAGTGGAGGAATCTCTGATGAGACGGACGGATTGGGATGGGAAAGAACGCGTCCTGGAGGTCCAGGGAACAGAACCACACGCGTCGTTCCAAGGATGGTATTATCTGAGCCAGAGTGACCATCCTGAAGGTCCGAGACCTTAGGAACTTGTTTAGGTCATGCAGGTCGAGAATGGGGCGCCAGCCCCCAGTCTGTTTTGGGACCAGGAAATACCTGGACACAAACCCCAGGTCTGGAGGAGGATCCGCCACCTTCCTGATCACCTCTTTTTCAAGGAGCAGGGCAATATCGGCTCGGCGGGCCGACAGCGAGGCTGCAGACCCCGTAGCCCCCCCAAGGGGTGACGGCTCGAAAGGGTGGGGTCTGCTCGCACTCCAGAGGCAGGCCCTTTCTTACCACTCCAACACCCAGTGGTCCATGGTGATAGCGGACCAGGCGGAAAGGAAGTGGCGGAGCCGTCCCCCCACGGGGGACCCAGGGGGGAGTGACAAGGCTGGGGGCGACACCCCTCAACCCGTCACTAGGCAGGCTTGGAGGAGGGACCGGCCGAGGGACCTCCTGGGCCTTTACCTCCCTGCTTCCTGTTGGAGGAAGCCGCGGGCTTGGGTTTGGGATGCCAAACGCGAGCCTGTTGGCCCTGATGCAGGTGCTGTTGGGCCGGACGTGCCGCAGGCGCAGAAGGACGAAAGGGCTTGTGCTGCTGCTGACGGCGGCCTTTGTCCTTCTGGGCGGAGGTGACCGAGTCCAGGGTGGCATAGGACTTTTCGATCCGCTGGAGGTGACCTTCCACTCCAGGGCCGAAGAGGTCAGTCCCCAAGAAGGGGACATCCGCCAACTTGTGCTGGGTATCCACCGTAAAGGTGGATATCCTCAGCCATGCTCTGCGGCGCATGGCCACTGCGGCCACAACCGATCTGGCACAGGAGTCCCCTATGTCAAGAGCTGTTTGGAGCTGCTGCTTCGCCACCGCCCTACCCTGGTCCCGGACCTGCCGGACCGTGGTCTGGAGGTCGGCCGGGAGATGAGGGATCACCTCATCCAGGGAGCCCATGAGGGCGTGGGAGAAGTGTGCCATCAGCACTGCCGAGCTGGCCTGGCGGAGGCCAAGGGCGGACGCAGCATACACCTTGCGCCCGGTGTAGTCCAGCTTTTTGGACTCCTTGTCGGGGGGCTTGTCCACGTCCCTAGCATTCCCGGAACGCCGGAAAACGCTGTCGGTGACCAACCCCTCGGCAGAGGGGTGCTCCGAAAACCCGGGCAAAGAGCCGGTAGGGACCGCATAACTTCCTGGCCATCCTGGCCGAGGGCGCAGCACAGGAAGCAGGCCACTGTCAAAGCTCCAAGGCTGGGCCGACGATGGCCACAGCCACAGGAAAGGCCTCCGTGGGTGAATCCCCTCGGTCCAGTATCTCTGTCAGGGGATACTTGGCCCATTTGGAAATGGGCTCAAGCTGCATCCGGGTGGACTCCGAGATGAGCCGAAGCAGACCCATAAAGGACGATGGGCTTTCGTCCAGTGACTGGCCCCCGGAGGACTCCAGGTCAACCTGCCTGGAGAACAGGGAGGAGTCGTCAAACCGAAGGGTCCGCAAAGAGCTGCCTAGGGCCTGAGCCAACCTCCTCCTGCCGAGGACGGTCGGGAGTGAGGGTGACCAACAACCTGTGGGGCAGGCCTTGAGCTGACCAAGCGTCCTTGGTCGGTGCCCCCGATTTCGGTTGTGGAGGCGGAGGTTCCACCACAATTGGTGGGGCAGCAGGTTTCAGCCGAACAACCGGCCCAGGCTTGGGTATCTTGACTGCAGCGAGAGGCTGTTTCGGACGTTCGGGTGACAGCCACTTGATGGCCAGAGAAGGCGTCGGTTTCGACTTAGTCCCGGACAAAAGTAACTGCTGCCACATCAGCTACTCGTAGCGTCGACACAATCTGCGCCGAAGCCTCTCCTCATCCGAGGAGGAAGACGAGGAGGAGCGGCGTCGCCGCTTACCTCGGTGCCGAGACCGAGACCCTTGGTGTGTCTGAGGGCAGGCCTGGGAGAGAGCGGGGGACACCCGCTCCTCCCTCGGCTCGGATGTCTTAACCGGGGACTGCTGCACCGATGGTGCGGGCAAATCCTCGGTTTCCACCGGGGGAACTGGCGAAGAAGGGTTGTCGGCTTCACCAGTCGACAAACCATCCGACGGGTCGAGAAAAATCTCGACCGTGTCGACGGCTGTCTCGGTCGGCTGACCTGACGGGGACGCTGTGAAACCAGCAGCCTTAGCCGCAACCTCGACCGAAGTCGATAGTCGGCTGTCCGGGGAAGGGGACCTCTCCTGCTCCCACGAACGCCGATGATGGGACTTACCCTTGAGATCCTTCTTTTTGGACCGAGAGGAATGTCCCGATGGCCCCTCTCCCTTCGTGTAAAGGGAGTGGCAAAGCTCCTTGAACGAAGCAGAATATGAGGTACCCAAAGAAAGCAGGATAAATGCCGCGACCGAGGAGGAAGATGCGACCTGGGCTGCCTCCTCCTCCTCGAGGGCGATCATCTGCTCAAGCTGCTCAGCCGAGCCAGCCGCGTAACCGTAGCAGACTCTTTCCGACTTTTACGTGGTGGCGTCTGGGCGCCCAAGCTTCAACGGGCAGGCAGCGGTCCTCAAGACGCGGCCGAGACGAACAGCAAGACTTTGCAGGCCTGCGGGTCGTGTTCTGGGCGAGGCAGTGAGCCTGCGCGTGGAGTGCGGATCCGTCCCTGGACATCTTCTGCCCACAAGGCACTGCCAAACTGAAGTCGATTTGTCCGCCATGCCGCGAGACAAAGGAAGACCAGTCTTGAGAATTTTATAACGAGTTTGGACGAACCCGAAGAATTAGGATCCAGCCTAACACGCAGAGCGTTAAGGAGGGAACCTGAGCTTCCAAGCGGTAAGGAAGATCTGGTGTCATGGGGCGGAGCCGAGAGTTTTACCACCCGGGTGGGTGGGAGGAGCCAGCTTGAAGACCTTCCGGCAAGATTTAAAGTGGCAAGGAACCTGCCAGACAGTGTGGATGAACAACATATCCATGTCCCTAGAACTCTATATTATCTCATAGAAACATAGACTTTGACGGCAGATAAGGACTGCTTGGCCTATCTAGTCTGCCCATCTCCCTACCTACAGGATAGGCCGCAGATCCTAATTAACCAACAGCCTATTTCTTCCAACCCCCCACAAGAATTGCCTTATGTCTGTCCCATTCATTCTTGAATTCTCCCACAGTTTTACACCCCACAACCTCCTCAGGAAGGCTGTTCTCATCTGGCCTCCAGTGAGTTCATATTCAGTGCCTTGAGACGATCCTCATTAAGATCTGCCCTGCTGGCTCTGAATCACTTCTGTCACCCTATACTATGTCTCCAGCTTGTCCTTATCTTTCCTTAGGGAAGGACTCCAGAACTAGGCACAAGGTGGGGCCTCATCATTGACCTACAGAGAGGTAGTAATACCTCCTTCCTTCTACTGTTAGTACCTCTTCCTATATACACCAGCATCCTGTTTGCTTTACTGTAGGCCTTGTTACACTGGCTTGATTGTTTCAGGGAGTCACCGTCACCGATAATGACCCCTTGTCTCCTCAAAGGTCGGTCCCAGCTTTACCCCCCCCCATCCAGTACTTTGTCCTTGGGTTCTTGTTCCCTACGTGCATCACATTGCACTTTCTGGCACTGAATTTCACCTGCCAAACCTCTGATTACCTCTCTAGCCTTTGTAAGTCTCTCGGCATCTCCCTAGCCCCCTCCTCGCTGTCTACCCTGCCACAGTACTTAGTGTCATCTGCAAAGAGACACATCTCGCCCTGGATTCCTTATCCCTGGTCACTGATAAACATATTGAAAAGGACTGGCTCCAGGTCCAATTCTTGTGGCACGCCACTGGTGACCCATCCCTCTCATGATCTGACTCTCTTAACCACAACCATCTGCTGTTTCCCTTTCAACCAGTTTCTCACCCACTTGTGTCCTTCGCTGTATCCATATCCTCTAGCTTCTTCAGCAACCGTCTGTGAGGCACCGAGTTGAAAGCACTGCTGAAACTGAAGTAGAGTAAATCCACAGTGTGGCCCTTATCCACTACCCTCATTACTCAGTCAAAGAATAACATCAAGTTGGTCTAACAAGTCCTCCCTACCAAAAACCTGTGATGTTCACTGTCCTAGAGTCCACTGCTCTCCAGGAAGTCGACAAGGTCCTCTTTGACTAATGTCTCCACCAGTTTACCCTCAACAGAGGTAAGACTGACAGGTCTGTAGTTACCCTGTTGCTCCTTGTCCCTACTCCCATAGGGAATGGGAATACATTTGCTACCCTCCAGTCTTTTAGAATTACCCTGTCTGAACTTAGCTATTGAATAGCTCTACCAGGGGTTCAGATACACCTGTTGCCAGTTCCTTGATCACCCTCAGATGCACCCCATCTGTCCCGGGGGCCTTATATATCGTTAAGGCTGCTAGCCCTTTCCAAACCCTTTCACTGGCAAATACTTGCTGCCTCATCTCAGGGATCCCCCTTACAGCTGTTTTAGAGCCACACTTGGCAGAGGCCTCCTGTCTTCCTTTGTGAATACAGAGCATAAGCAGTCACTAAGAATGGCTGCTTTGTGCCCATCCTCCTTAATTAATATACCTCCCCTCTGTCAGCCCAATTCCTTCTCTCTTCTTTCTTTTTTCCCTAATACAGCTATAGCACTGTTCTCCCTTTCCTTGACCTCCTTCACAGCACTCAGCTCTGTGTTTGCCTTTGCTTCTCAGACACCCTCTTGGTTTCCCTTGTTCTCATTATACTAACATACTAAAATGCCAGCAGAATAGGCCTAACAGTCTTTCGTGTCTGCTCGTTTGGTCAGACCCCACCCTGGGAGCTGACCTTGCCCGGCTTCTCCTTTCTCAGTCCCGGATATTCTCACTGCACTGGTTTTGCTTCCAGAACCCTTCCCCTGTACCTGTCCCACCCCCTCTTGAATCTCTCCACTGTCTCTGCCTCCACCAGCCCCCTGGGCAGCGCATTCCATGACTCCACCACCCTCTCAATGGAGTAGCACCTCCTCCTTTCTCCCCTGAATCTCCCCCCCTCCAGCTTCCACCCATGCCCTCTAGTTGCCCCCACCTTCCTTCGGAGCACCTGACTGCTCCTCCCCTATTTATCCCCATCATGTACTTGAAGACCTCTATCATGTCCCCCGGTCCCTTCTCTCTTCCAATGTGTACATATTTAGCTCTTCGGGCCTCTCCCCAAAGGTCCTATCCCCCAAGCCCCAAATCATTTTGGTTGCCCTCCTTTGGACCCTCTCCAGGAGTTCAATGTCCCTCTTTAAATGTGGCCTCCAAAACTGCACGCAGTACTCGTGGTGCGGCCTCACACAGCAGTTCTACAGTGGGAGTATCACTTCCCTCCTTCTGGAGGTGATCCCCCTAGCGATGCATCCAAGCATACTGTTGGCCTTTGCTGCTGCTCTCCTACAAGTCTCCGAGTTGTTCATCTTGACATCCACCACCACCCCCAGGTCCCTCTCAGCCATCGAGACTTGTAGCATCCCCCCCACCAGATGTACACTTGGCCCGGGTTTCTGGCTCCCAGGTGCAGTACCTTGCATTTCCCTGCATTGAACCTCAGCTTCCACTTTCTAGACCACCTTTCCAGAGCCTCCAGGTCCCCCTGTAGGGCCACCCTCCCCTCCTCCCCATCCACCACTGCCCCCAGTTTTGAGTCATCCGCAAAGAGACTCACCTAACTCCTGATACACTTCCTTATGTCAGAGATGTAGGCATTGAACAGAAAGGGCCCAAGAACCGATCCCTGAGGGACTCCACTAATGACCCTCCTTGGGGATGAGACTATCCTGTCAACCACGACCCTCTGGGTCCGGTCCTGGAGCCAACTGCCTAGCCATCTGATCATCTTGTTCCCCACCCCCATTTCTCCCAGCTTATCCAACAGGCTCCCATGAGGAACAGAGTCAAACAACTTGCACCAAGGCACTCGTCACCCAGTCATAGAACTCCACAAGGTTTGTCTGACATGATTTCCCCGGGACAAATCCATGCTGTCTATTGTCCCCCCAGTCTCTCCTTGACAATGCCCTCCATCACCTTGCCCACTACCAATGTCAGGCTGATGGGCCTGTAGTTCCCTGTCACCTCCCTTGATCCCCCCTTGTGAATAGGCACTATATGCACCACCTTCCAGACCTGGGGCACCCACCCTGTCCTCAGAGAGATGCTGAAGAGCTCCGCCAGGGGTTTCGCCAGGACATCCGCCAGTTCCTTCAGCACTCTGGGATGTAATTTATCCAGCCCTGGTGCTTTCTCTGTCTTAAGGGACTTGAGGGCTTCCCTCACTCTCTCTGCCGTGATTTCCACCTCTGCTACCTAGTCCCCCTGCTTTGCCTTACCCCCACCTACCAGTGATGCTCCCTCGACCCGATCGGTAGGGCCCCCCCCCCCCAGTTTCACCATCTCCTCCCATGTATGATGCAGCCGCCCCCATTTGCATTGGTGAAAACTGAGGCAAAGTACTCATTTAGTACCTCAGCCTGCTCCCCCGGGTCTTGTGCCCATTCCTCCTGTTTTAATCCTGCTAATCTGCCCCTTCACCCTTCGCTTTCCCCAGTGTATCTAAAGAACCCCTTGTTCCCTGATTTCCCTAGCCAGGTTCTGCTCCTTCCTTGCCTTAGCTGCCCTCACCACCCTAGTGGCCCTTCTGGCCATCAGCTCGTACTCCCCTTGGTCCCTTTCACTCCTTAAGCACTTGAATTGCCTATAGGCCGCCTTCTTTCCCCTCACCACCTCCTGAACTTCCCTGGTCCACCAGCAGGGTTTTTGGGCCCTACCGCATTTTCATCTTACTCTTGCGCAGGTGCTGGTAGCATCCTGCACCCCCCCTCCTGATGATTTCCCACCTACTGTCAGCGTCCATGTCTCACCCAATCCCATCCAAGTGCTCCTTAAGGATCCTTCCCATTTCCTTGAAATCCACCCCCTTGAAGTCTGTTACCTCCGTCTTTGTGCAGCCTTCTACCCCTCCTAGGTTGAGGCAAACCATACTATGGCATGGTCGCTCCCCGCCAACAGGTATGTTACCTCCAGGCCCTCAATCTGGTCACTGTCTGCCAGGACCACATCCAGTATCCGCTCCTCTCTGGTCGGTTCCCCCTACCTGCCAAGTTACGAACATATCCTTAAAGACATCCAATAACCTCTGTTCCCTGGCTAACGAGGATGTCATAGTCTCCCAGTATATTCCTGGCATGTTTAAGTCCCCACAACACCACCACCCCTCCCAATCCGCACTGTCTCCCAGCATCTGCCACCAGACTCTCTTCCATCTCCTCTGCCAGCGCAGGGGTCTATACACCACTCCTATTTTTACTCTCTTGCCCCCCCCCCGTTATCAAGGTGACCCAAATCGCCTCCACAGTTCCCTCCACCTCCTCCATTGGCAATGCAGTTTCTTCTTCTGCATTATTCTTCCTTCCCTTGCTTTTCACTGTACCTAGTGAAACCATTCTTTCTGGCTCCTTCCCTGACCATTAAAGAGAACCATACTAGTTACCTGTTTTGTTTTTTTATTACCACTCTCATGCAAGACTTTGTTGACATGAGAATAGCCCCCTTGAGTGCCCCCCCATCTTTACTCCACATCCTTGTTGCTGTCCACTCTAACTTGTCCCGAGCCAGCTCCCTCATCTGGATGAAGTCTGCTATTCTGAAATCAAGAACAGCCTTTGATGAGGGCTGTCTTGTCCTAAGGGCCAGGTCTCGGGACCCTAGTGGCTTCTTTGCCCTCACTCCTCCTACCACTTCCTACCAGACGGTAACAAAGTTCTCGATTTCTTTATGTTCAGTTTCACTGAAATCACGGATCGTCATACTCCTATGAAGAGATGCCAGTCAAGAGGAACTAAAGCACCTTGGCTCTCCAAGGAACTCAGGAAGCTCATGTCCACTCAGGATAGAGCTTGGCAGACATATAAGGGCAGTGGACTACCCTCCGATTGGCAAACCTACAGGCAGCTAAGGAATAGCTGCAAGAACTCTTTCCAGAAAGCTAAACATCAACATTTCAAAAGGCTCCCTACTGAGCATCTCAGTAATCCAAAGAACTTGGTTAATTCTCTCTTAAAGGGTAATACCTCAGAGATCCCCAGTTTCCTTAATGCCCAAGGCACCATACTTAGCGACCCCCCCGCCATTGCCACCGGCTTTAACGAATACTTCACTGATCTGCATAAGTATAAATCTCTCTTCCCCAGTTTTCCTCCTTCCCCACATCTTGACCCTCTGTCATCTGAAGATTCCTTGGCCCGGCCCTTCATTCCACCTGAAACTAGCAACCCTCACTAAGATACGTCGACTTCTCAAAAATCTGAAAGTTGATAGCTCACCAGGACACGACACCCATGAACTGAAATTTCTTAAACTGGGGACAGCTGCCCTTGCCCATCCCATTCAAGACTTATTCAATTGGTCCTTCCTTACTTGTACTGTCCCAGAGAAATGGAAAGTATCGGTGGTAGTTCCTATCCACAAGGGAGGTCCTAACTCTACTGTTGAAAACTACTGACCTATCTCAATACTTTGCCTGCTAGCCAAAATCCAAGAGCATATAATCTATGATCACTTGCAGGACTACCTGGACCACCACCAGCTACTCTCAACCTCCCAGCATGGGTTCAGGAAAAACCACAGTACCCTTACAGCCATGATTAAAGTCACCTCTGATATATTTCAAGCAATGAACCACTGCCATGCCACCAGAGCTATATTCATTGACTTGACTTGACCAAGGCCTTTGATCTGGTCAATCATGGCCTCCTGCTATGGCAACTGCACCTCCTGGGCCTTGATGCCAATGCTCTGTCTTGGACCCAAAATTACCTCCATGGCCACACTCAAAGAGTAAAGTGGGTGGGTTCCCAGTCTGACCCTAGACCCATAACTCACGGTGTCCCCCAGGGTTCTATCCTGGGACCATTACTGTTCTTACTCTTTATTAATGATTTCCCACATAACTGTGGTGGAGCCTCTGTTCGTCTTTATACAGATGATGCTATTATTTACTGTTCTTCTTTGGACATAGGGTGGATCAACTCTATGGTAGCCTCAGACTTTCACACTCTAGAAGACTGTTTTTTTACAGAAGCAGCTTGTCCTTAATACTGCCACCTCAGCAACACAACCCCCCCCCCTCACTGGTTGTACTATCTTGCACTGGAGCTGTCTCTGAATCTGTCAAGTCCTTCAGATATCTGGGCGTCACCTTGGATTCCTCACTTTCCCTGGATACGCGTGTCACAGTCCTAACCAAGACTCTAAACTAAAAACCTGGCATTCTACATCGTATCCATCCCTTCCTCTCATCTACCTCCTGCCACTCCTAATGTATGGTGCCCCCTTGCTACTCTCAACAACCGCTACCACGCTATCTCGTCTCTCACAGATCTATTATAGGGTGGGAAGGTTTGCACTGGGGGTCAATGCTCGACATCACCACTGTGACGTCTTATCCTCCCTGGAATGGCTCCCTATGAATCTAAGATATGGTATGACACTCTAAGTTTCATACATAAGCTGGTCCATTGCTATACTCCTTCCTGCCTTGCTGACATTGTTCAACGGCCACACCCATGACATACTCTTAGATCTGCCTCCCTGCCCCTTCTCCAACTGCCAAATTCTCAGCTCGCCATGGTCCAGCAATCCTTTGCCTTTTCTGCAGTGTCCTGTTGGAACTCGTTGCCTCCTGCAATCCTGGCCTGTATCTCTCTCCCCCTTTCTGAATGCTCCTGTTTTTGATGACTCCTGAGTCTACCAACCTTCCATGCGTTTTTCCTCTACACAACTCTGCTCTCTCTTATACTGTGCCATATTCTAAAAGTGTATAAAATAATCTTTGTCAGCAATGAAGCATGTTTTAAAATACTGTTTGTTAACAATGTAAGATGTTTTTGGTTTATAATTGTTTCCTATCATTTGGGTTAACTGTATTAGTTGTACTCTGTTGACGTATATGTATTTGAACTATGTACCAATCCTGTCACCTATGTTTTTGCACTGCCAACAAACTGCACTTCCCGGGTTGCCCCTGAAAATGGGACTGTCTTGTCTCTGTGGGCTCACCCGGTTACCAAAATTCGATAAATAAAATAAACTTCTGAGTTGGTGGGCATCATATCGAGAAGGGCAATCTGCCTTGTGGGTTCCTTAACCAGCTGCACCAGCAGGCAGTCCTGTAATGTATCCAGCAGGCCTGACTTCTGGAATTCCTGGCCGCTGGAATGACCCAATCAATATCTGGCAGGTTTAGCATCTCCCACCTCCCTCTCTGCCACCCCCCTTTCTAATTCTGCCCGTAGCTCCTCATCTCTTTCTTCCCCCTGTCCTGGGGGTCTATAGATCACCCACATGAAAAAATTACTTACCATAGTAATCTTCTTTCTTCCCAGTGATGCTCAGACATTCATAACTTTGTGCAGTCAACCTGATGGGTTGGGCTGCCCGGAGAGATGGAACACATGCAAATGATGGAATTCTTTGCATGTGAGCATCTTTCAAATACTGCCTTTACCAACTGTAGTGTTCTAAGCCCTTCAGATTTGTAAGAAGCCTGGAAGTCAGGCAACATTGAAAAATCTGACAGCTAATTAATAAAACATTTTTTTAGGATTAGCCTAATAAACGACCTACTTCAAAAAACCTCCAAGGGAGGAACTATATCTATATATAATAATGGTGTTCACCATACAGTGAGAAAAACTATTTTGAGAGACAGAAAACTCTGTTAACATCTGTCTAGCATAGAGAAATGTATCCAGAAGGATATGGCTATGTGGCACTAGCATGCAGAATGCAGAGGCTGAAGTTCTGGAAGGGGAGGATGGGAGGGAGTTATGAATGTCTGAGCATCACTGGGAAGAAAGAAGATTACTATGGTAAGTAATTTTTTCTTCTAACCCCAGTAATTCTCAGACCATTCATAACTTTGTGCAGACTCAGCAGTACCCCTGGTGGGGCACAGAACCATTTTGAAACAGACTTTGCAGGACTGCTGTGCCAAACTTGACGTCACTTCTGGACAAAATATCTTAATTATAATGCTTTGTAAAGGTGTGTACTGATTTCCAAGTAGCTGCTTTACAAATGTCCAACAATGGCACCTCCCTAGCAGCTGCAATAGTGGCAGCTGTTCCTCTTGTTGAATGAGCCCTCAGCCCAGCTAGGGACTCTTTACCTGCTTTAGTGTAGCAGAACTGAATATACTGGACAATCCACTGAGAAATGGATCTTTTGGAGGCTAGTTTGCCCATTCCAACATCCCCATATGTAAGGAAAAGTTGTTTTTTGTCTTGCCTATGGCCTTTAGTAGCTGTCATGTAGTAGCTGAGAGCTCTTTTCACATCCAGACTGTGAAGCCTTCTTTCACCAGAGCTTGCATGGTCTGTGAAGAAGACAGGCAGAGTGATTGATTGGTTCAGATGGAAATCTGAAACCACCTTCGAAGGAATTGTCTGTTTGTTCTGAGGACTACTTTATCCCTGTGGAAGGAAATGTAGTCCTGGTCGACACAGAGAGCCTGAAGCTCACTGATTCTTCTTGCTGAAGTAATTGCTACCAGGAAAACTGTTTTCCAGGTAACATACTTTAAATGGGCTGTAGCCATGGGCTCAAAAGGAGCCCGCATCAATCTTGCTATACATACATTAAGATCTCAGAGGGCGCTGGTGCCCTGTGAGGAGGGTGCAAGTGCATTAAGCCTTTGAAAAATCTTTTGAAAATGGGGTCTGAAGCTACAGACACCTTTGTCCTAGCGGACAGGTATGCAGATACTGCTGCCAGGTGAACTCTTAAGGAACTGGGTTGCAGACCTTGTGAATGTAAATGAGTTAGATAATCCAACACCGCTGAGACCCCTGCATTATTTGGGGTGAAGTTTCTACTAGAGCACCAGAAAGATAATCTTTTCCACTTAGCAGAATATGTTTTCTTAGTGGAAGGCTTCCTATAACCTTTCAAAATGTTTAATACAGCTTCAGAAAGGTTCAAGCCTGCATACTCTAACTCTTCGAGAGCCATGCCTTGAGGTGAAGAGACCTGAGATTTGGGAACAGCAATGTTCCCTGATTGGAAGTTAGAAGATTGTGCCTGAGAGGCAAGCTTATAGGCCTGCTCACTGCCATGGAGAGCAGAACAGAGTACCATGGCTGCCTGGGCCAATCTGGAGCTATCAATATCAGAGAAGCTGAGAGGGATCTGAGTTTCAGCAGCACCCTGAAGACCAGAAGAAAAGGGGGAAAAGCATAGAGAAACTTGCCCGACCAATCCAGTACCAGGGCGTCCAGTGGGACTGTGCCTTGGGCTGGTGGCCTGCAACAATACTGAGGCAACTGGTGGTTCTGGTGGGATGCGTAAAAGTCTATCTCTGGAACGCCACACCTGCTGAAAATTACCTGTACCACCTGCCTGTTCAGTGTCCACTCATGATGGGACTGACTGATCTGCCTCAGTGTGTCTGCCAAGATATTGTCCTTTCCTGGCAGATGGATGGCTTGCAGGACACCTTTAGAGAATATGCCAGAGCCCACATTCTCATGGCTTCTGTGCATAGGGGACCTGATTTGGTGCCACCCTGCTTGTTTACATAATACATAGCAGTAGTATTGTCCGTTCTGACTTGTCCCACTTTGCCCATTACCATTGTAGAGAAAACTTTCAGTGCTAGCCATACTGCTCTGAGTTCCAGCAAATTTATATGCTGGAGGGACTCTGCCCCTGACCAGGTACCCTGAGCTGTGTGCTCCCCTAGATGGGCACCCCAGCCCAGAAGGGATGCATCTGTTGTAAGGACCAGTGAAGGGTCCTCCCTGCCTTAGGTTGGATTCTTTTTTCCACCACAAGAGGGCTTGTAAGAGAGGCCTTGTCACTGGAATGAGTTTCAAAAGGATCTTTTCTTTGACTCCATTGAGTCCTGAGGTGAAACTGGATGTATCTCATGTGAAACCTGGAACCCTGCACTGTGCCTGTGGATGCAGCCATATGACCCAAGAGCTGCAGGAATTGCCTGGCTGTTTTTTGACCATGCAATTTGAATGAGTTTGCTATGGCCTGAAGACTTTGCACCCTGTCTAGTGGTAAAAAGGCCCTGGCCTGCAGGGTGCTGATCTCTGCCCCTATGAACTGTAAAGTCTGTGTAGGGGTGAAGACAGATTTTTCCTGGTTTACTATGAAACCCAGAGACTCCAAAAGATCCTGTGTGAGCCTTAGAGAGGTTGTGACCTGCCCTGGTGATTTGCCCACTATCAGCCAGTCGTCCAGGTATGGGAAGACAGTCACTCCGTGTCTTCGAAGAAATGCCACCACAGCTGTTAGGCATTTTGTAAACACCCTTGGTGCCGAGGAAAGGCCGAAGGGTAGGGTTGCAAACTGAGAATGACCTGAAGGGAGTCTGAATCTGAGATATTTTCTGTAAGATTCCTTTATGGGGATGTGGAAATAAGCGTCCTGTAAGTCCAGAGATGCCAGCCAGTCCCCTTTCTGGATTATTGGCAGAATCCGAGCCAAAGTGACCATTTTGAACTTTGGCTTTTTTAGGTGCTTGTTTAAAGCTCTGAGATCCAAAATTGGCCGCCACTCCCAATTTTTCTTTGTTGTTAGGAAGTATCTGGAGTAAAAAACCTCTTCCTCTCAGGGTTGCAGGGACTAATTCCACTGTTTTGAGCTGAAGCTCTGCCTCTAGCAACGAGATTTGTGCTAGGGGTGGGGAGGTGGAAACCCTGGGGTTTTTTAGAGGAAGAAATTTGAACTGCAGAGACAGACCTTTGCCCACTACCTCCAATACCCACTTGTCTGTGGTGATGGTTGACCAGAGGGGGAGGAAATGGGACAGTCTCCCTCCAACAGGTAGGGAGGAGGCAGCATGCATCTCAGGGGTTCTGCTTAGGCTGGGGCTGAGGTTGTGGCTGAACCCCTCGCCTAGAGCCCCTTCTACCCCTACCCCTTGAGTATCCCTGTGAGGGGTACTGCTTGTATTGGGGCATGGCTACTGGCTGGAAAAAGGGTCTTGATAAAAAGGAACGACCCCTAGCCCCCCTTCCATAGGGCCTAGTGGATGAAGAAGCTCTGTCTCTAGCAGAGTTACTTCTATAAGTAGCCTTATATTCATCCACTTTTTCATATAGGCCACTGTGGACTCCTCAAGAGCACATTTCTAATGGGAAATCCAGGGCCTTTGATCAGAGATCTTGAGTGGAGGTTTGTAGCCCAAGCCAAGCAAACCTCCTCTGAGCCACTGTATTAGCCATCCATCTGGCTGCAGTGTCATTTAGATCAGCAGCCATTTGGAACTGGTACTTGGCCGCCTCTAGCCCAAGCCTGGCAGTTTCTGCCAGGTCATCTGACAAGGGTGGGGTGGCCTTCATGGACATTGCCAGTACCGACTGCCACAGGGATTTCTGATACTGGGCAGCATAAGCTTGAAAAGTGGCCTGTCTCATGGCCAATGAGGCTGACAAATAGCTCTTTTTGGCCATACTGTCCAATTTTCTGGAATCCTTGTCCGGAGGGTGTGAGGACAGAGGGACCTTAGCCTTATCACAGGCAGCTTGCTGTATTACCCCTTGATGATCAGGGTGGAAGAAAAGGAATTCAGCTCCCTCCCTGTCCAGCTGATATTTTTTATCTATTCGCTTGTCAATAGGAGGAATAGAGTTTGGGGTCTGGAGGAGCTTCATAGCATCCTTCTTAAATAATTTATATACTGGGAGGAGGAGGGCCTTTGTGGGTGTTAAATCCATCATATTGAGGTACTCAGTCTCCTCCTCATCCTCTACTTGTTCTGTTGTGTTGATGTCCAGAGCATCTGCCATTTTCCTTACAAAAGAAAAATGGGAGGAAAAATCCTCAGACACTCTGGAAGGCGAGCCAAATTCCTGCTCAGGAGAAACCTCTGGGGGGGATAGGTTCGTCCTCCTCATAAGGCTCATCATCCCCTTCGAAATATTGTTGCTCCAGAGCAAGGGGCAACACAATAGCAGCAACCTGGTGGCCCTGGGAAGGGGCAGGAGGCTGAGGGATGATGCTTTGCGAGCCTGGATAATTTTAAATGCCTGGGCTATGTCTTGAGCCGAAGGCATTACAGGCTGCTGCCTAGAAGTCCCTGGTTTAGCAGGAGAGGGTTCTGCATGTTTGAGTTTCTTTAATTTCTTTAAGGGAACTGGAGAGTCAGACGGTTCTTTCCCTCTTTTTGCCCCTTTTTCACCCGTATCAGGGGCAGGGGTAGAAGCACTCGTTAATTCAACCACAACAGACTGGGGTGTCAGCTGGTCAGAGCCTGAGGGACCCCTTGGAAACTTTTTATTAAGCCTTTCAAGGCGCTTTTCAACAGTTTTTTCTGGGAATGTTTTACATATCTCACATTTCTGGTACAAATGTTCAAAACCCAGACAAGCTACACATAAGGTGTGCTTGTCTGCCTTGGCAAACACATCTCCACACTTCAAAAAGGTTTTAAAACCAGGCACCCCGGTTCTCTTTTTAGGTTTCTCAGTCATGGTGAAATATAAAATGAAAAACCTCAACCGCTAATTACCCAAAAGCTAATGCGGTTATTTAAACAGCCTAAAAGGCTTTTTTTTTTTTTTTGCGGTCGGTCCCGGAACCGATAGGGAACTGATGGAACCGAGAGAGGAAATGAAATATGAACCGGTTCAGCGGTTCTGTAACCGATGAAAAACGGTTACAAATAAAAACTTTTAGGACCAAAACTAAATTAAAATGAATAGGTTCTTTAATTAGAGAACCGAAACAAAGTTACAACTAACTCGGATCCCTCACGGTTATACCAAACCGCGAGGAACCGAGAAAGCAACAATTTAAACAATAATAACTAATGTAAACTAACAATTAGTAGAGGCAGTAAAAGAAACTAAAAATACTTATGGTTTTTAAACTTTTTTCTTTCATCTTCACGCGAAAGAGGGTGACAGAGACTCCGAGCGACCAGACTTTCAGGCGGAGAGAAAAATCTGAAGGGCTTAGAACACTACAGTTGGTAGAGGCAGTATTTGAAAGATGCTCACGTGCAAAGAATTCCATCATTTGCATGTGTTCCATCTCTCCGGGCAGTCCAACCCATCAGGATGACTGCATAAAGTTATGAATGGTCTGAGCATTACCGGGGTTAGAATTGTAGTTTCTTGCTTGAGGATGCTGTGAACTGAATCCACAGTGATTCTGTCTCCCCATTACCTCCCCTGATGTTTCCATCCTCTACTGCCTCTATGTCTTCCCTGACATATTGGGCTACACCTCCTCCTTTACTTTTTCCTGTATCCAGTCTAAACATGGTGTAGCCCAGGACTGTCGGGTCCCAATCGTCATTCTCCGTGGCCCAAGTTTCTGTGATGGCTACTAGGTCTATCTCAGTGTCAGCCACCACTACATGGAGCTCACTAATTTTATTTCCCAGACCCCTTTTCCATCTTTCTGCTGATCTCCTCTTGCTTCTCCTATTTCTTCTCCCCAATGCTCCAGATAATGTTGGCAGGTAGGAGTAATTTACTCAGCAGTTTTGAAATATGGTGAGTAAAACAAAAGTGGGATGCATATGAGTGCTGTAAATCTGGAAAAAAACTGCTCCTTTTGAATCACCAGTTATGTTATGAAGCATTATTCTTTGGAGTGTGGGGTATTTGCAAATGTTGGGTGAGTATTGGTACTCATTACAAACATTTTCTGTAGAGTATTTCCTAAAATGAGCTGAGTAAAAGAGGTTGGTACTGCCCTTATCTGGAGCCCTGCTTCTCCCAAATTCTTCTGTGGTCTCCTTTTTCATGCTTAAGGTGGGATTTGTCAGCCCTTCCTCAGTGGTGTCTTCTGTTAACCTACTATGAACTTCAACCTTACTGTTACCCACCTTACTGCTACTAGTCCCCTGTCCAGGGGAAGCCCTAGCTAGGTTCCTCACTGCTCTACCTTCTCAGTGGTTCCCCTAGCCTCCCGTCTCCCCCACAGTCAGTTTAACTGTCCAATACAGGCGTCAAACATCTGCCCCATAGTACTGGCCCCCTCGCTCATCAGGAGAAGGCCCTCACCCTTAAAGAGCCACCTATTCCAGAAGCCCTCCCAGTTCCCCACAAGGTGATACCCCCTCCTCCTGATATCATCCCTTCAACCACCCACTAAACGCCTTAGTCTTATCCTTCCCTATTCTATCGTTCCCATTTCCCCTATTCCAGGCACAGAGAATCTCGGAAAAGGTCAGGAAAGTCCTCTGTGCCTTCAGTTTGTCTCCCAGCCTCTTAAAATTCTGTTTCACTATCTCCACAGGCTGGTTTGCTATATTGTTGGTACCACAGTATGCCAGCTCCCCCAGCTCCCCCTCCCTCGTCTTCACCATTCTCATTATCTTATCTACATCCTGGATGGCTGCTGCACAGGAAGACATCTGACTATTTCAATCCCCTTCCCTCCCACACCCAGCACCCTCTCTATTCCCAACTGAGTTCCAATCACCAAGCTTATCCTTGCTGTTTTTCTCCTGCTCATTCCCCAAGGTGCCACCCTGACTTACTGAGTTCCCCACCATCCCCGATGGTGTTACGTACATTAGCCTCCTCCAGGGGTGCAAAGCGATTTGCTGTCTGGATGGTGTGAGTTTAGTCGAACCACTTGTGGTTGCCCCTGCCACCCTTTTCGCTTCTCCTCCCCAACCACTCTCCAGCCCCCTGGCCCTCTAAGGGAGTGGGGGCGCACCCAAGTTGAGCCAGTGCCGCAACTGAGATATCTCTTCTCTTGCTGCCACCAGCTGAGCATGGAACTCCAAAAAGGTCCTGCAGATGAGGCAGTGCCCCTCCCAGGGTGCAACCTGGAACAGGGCACCCCATAGTCCCCACAACTGACTATCTTCCCGCTGTACCTCATCTGAATTCTGATATTATGATTTGCTACACCTCCCTTACTCACAGGGAGGCAGTATAGTGCAGTAGTTTAAGGCTCTGAGCTGCAAATCTGGAGATCTGGGTTTGAATCCCACAGCCCCCACTTGCATACTGTGTGACCCTGAGCAAGTCACTAAACTTCCCTGTGCTCCCAGGTCACACTCGTAAAAAAAGCTTTAGCTTAGCGTGCCACTCCTGGTTAAACAATTGGAAAAAAAAAAAAAACTCCCTCAGCTTTGATTCATTAAAATGCTAAAAACAAATTACAAGCAACATTTTCTTTTCAAGACTTACAAAACACTTAGCACTCCAGAACTTTATTCCCAGTATTCTAGAAATCAATGGACAGAGTGAAATACTCATAAGTGAACTCAGTGTGCTGCTACTTCTGATTCCACCACAGAACCAGAGCACAATGCCAGAACAGTTGCTACTTATCAACCGCCAACAGCTGGCAAAAACATGCCCTTCTGATGTTGCTTTACAAAAACAAACACAAAGAAATATAGGATAGTGTATGGGGAACAGTGCACTACAAGGCTGTGCTTATACTGAGGTGTTTACCATAACGACATAGTAACCTCGAGAGCGAAGCACGAGAGGTCCCTGTCATCACGGTAAACCCCCAAGGCAGAAGCACAGCCTCATTGTGCACTGTTCCCCGTACACTTTTCTAAATTTATTTATAAGTTGTTAACCAGGAAAGGCACACTGAGCCGAAGTTTGTTTCCAGGTGGGACCCGGGAACAAAACAAGTACAACAAAGGGAGAAAAGCAAAATAAAAATACATATAAGTACAGATCATGTTAAAACGGATGAAGCAGTCAAAATACATAATTACACTTGCGATACAATGCATAACACATGACATATCTGTGATACAGTAAGTGCACAGATGCACATAATACATGAGTTAATGGCTTCTAGGCGCAGGCCATAAGATAGCTTCCTTCAGGCAACAGAAACTACGAGGGGTGAGAGATGGGGATAGAGGGAGAGGAGTGACAGAGGCAGTTTGGACCTGAGAAGTTATATAGGAGGGATTTAAAACAGGAGAAAGCAGGGGAGTGCCTGATGTCGCATAACAGTAGGTTCCATTTGAATGGTAGGCAACAGGAGAAAACAAACAGACCTGCCACAGTGTGTGGGTGGGGGAGGAAGAAACAGCGAGAGTCTCAGGAACGAAGGGGTTAGGAAGAGAGGCACATGGGAGCTAGTCAGGAGGAGAGGTAGAAGGGGAGTGTGCCAAACCAGAATTTAGCAATAAGGGATAAGAAATAGGCATCATGCCTTTAGGACAGAGGCATGATGTAGAGGGAGGAGCAGAGGAGAAAGTGGTGAGTAAGGGGGGGGGGAGAGAAGATGTGGCGAAACGACAGAATGAGATTAAGGAGAGTGTCAGGTTTGGAGAGAGAGGTTGCAGAGGCAAAGCTATAGACAATGTCAGCATAATCAATAACTGGTAAAACTATTTTCCTGACGAGGTCACGACGGGTGAGTAGGGTGAGGCAGTCCTTATAGCGGTAGAGGATACCAAGTTTTGGGAAAAGTTTAGCGCAGATGGCGCATATAGTGTATGGTGTTTCACTACCAGGGGAACAGAAACAGACAGGGAAAAAAAAAGTTAACGTACCGATGGTAAGGCTCTCCCTCTCTAGCCGACGCACGTGACCCTACAACCACTGACACTGTCCAATCTATGAGCAGCACCAATGGTGATATCTGTATTGTGACATAGCTACTACAGCAGACGAAAAGTCATTCTGTTGTAGTAACTACGTCACCACTACAGCAGAACCACTCTCCACCCCCCCCCCAAGTGTATGGATTTCCATACACAACAACGTTCCACCATGCACTATAAAACAATTATAACTTTTTAAACTAGCAGAAATTAGAAGCACAAAAAGCTCCTTCAACAGACAAGATCACAGCAACACACCATTCACATGCTGCCACAGCAGCAGATCAGCAAATCTAAAAGATATGACACATTAAAAATCAGAGAAGGCACAGTAGATAGAATAATGGATAGGGAATTGTGTACAACAAGGCTGTGTTCCCATCGAGTGTTTTGATGACTTCATAGACCTCGAGAGCGAAGCTCGAGCGGTCCTTATGATGTCATCAAACACCAGAGATGGAAACATGGCCCTGACATGCACAGTTCCCTATCTGTTATTCTGTACAGTATATGGTTCCCCACAAACTGTGCCACATTAATTTCACAAGGATTTGTTAGTTTCTGTACCTTGTCCAGACACTGCCGTTTTCTCCTGGTCCTCGCCACGGTTCTGCTCCACTGCCGACCCCAAAGATACCATTGCTCACTGTCGTCCGGCTTAGCTCTGTACGGAGGGACCACTGATTTATTTAAAAAAAAAAAAAAAATGCTGACAAACTGATAGTTTGGAAACAGGGTGCCGACTATGGTAGTCCGTGTCCAAACTATCTGAAAATCTCATGCTCAACCGCTCGCTTACCAGCACCGCCATGCTGTGCAGTATTTTTGAAAAGCCAATATTTCAGCCAATCGGGAAACAGTTGAAGGTTAAGAAGTTGTTGTACTATCGTTGTGATGTCAGAACGATAGTACAACAACTTTTTTGACCTTTGAACTGTCCTACAACAGGATTTGGAAAACCATTGTTTTCCATCCACAATAAACCCTAACCATATACTATAAAATCTTATGTACTATTGTGTATTAGGCATAAATCAGTAGACAAACCCAATGTTTAACAAAAAACCAAAAAAGTTTCAATACACAATGATATAATGTTGTGCGGCGGAGGGGGGGGGGAGACAAAATTAACTTTTGCAACCTGTAGCCATCAGGGTAAGTGGGTGGGAAAATCTACTGGCCCCACTGACATTCCAATGACCCAATCGATGTTTTCACTCTAGATAGGGGAGTCGATACCAGTCCATTCACAGAAGAAAGGGTTCTGAAAGAACTAGTAAAACTGAAGGTGGACAAAGCAATGGGGCCTGATGGGATTCACCCAAGAATTCTAAAAGAACTAAGGGTAGAACTAGTGACACCACTGACTACTCTCTTTAACAAATCATGGGAGGATGGGGTGGTACCTGAGGACTGGAGGAAGGTGGATGGGATTCCTCTTCACAAAAGTGGGAGCAGGGCAGAGGCAGGAAACTACAGACCAGTTAGTTTGACCTCAGTGGTAGGGAAAATGATGGAATCACTTCTGAAAGAAAGAACTGTTGAGTACCTGGAGGCCAGTGGGGCACAGGACCCAAGGCAGCATGGATTCACAGCGGGAAGATAGTGTCAGATGAATCTAATCGATTTCTTTGACTGGGTGACCAAAGTAGAAGACCAGGGAGGGGCTGTGGACATGGCCTACCTAGATTTTAGCAAGGCATTTGATAAAGTCCCACACAAAAGATTAATATACAAGTTAGCCAGCCTTGGAGTTGGTCCCAAGGTGGTAGCTTGGATAAAAAATTGGCTGGACAACAGGACGCAAAGGGTAATAGTAAACCGAGTCTACAGTGAAGAAAGGAGGATTACTAATGGGGTACCACAGGATTCAGTATTGGGGCCGGTCCTTTTTAATGTCTTTATAAGTGACATTGCAGAGGAACTGGAAGAAAAAGTATGTCTCTTTGCAGATGACACAAAGATCTGCAACAGGGTCAATACACAAGATGGAGTGGAAAGGAAGAGAAGGGACTTGGCAAGGTTGGAGGAATGGTCAAATGTAAACAGCTTGGATTCAATGCAAAGAAGTGCAAGGTAATGCACCTGGGAAACAAAAACCCAGGAGAAGAGTACACAATGGGAGGTGAGATACTGACAACAACAAAAATGGAAAGGGACCTGGGGGTAATTATATCAGATGACCTAAAGGTGGGCAAGCAATATGAGAAGGCAGTAAGGAGAGCTGGCGGGATACTGGGATGCATAGGGAGAGGGATAAACAGTAGAAAACAGGAAGTTGTTATCCTTCTGTACAGACAGTTGGTGAGACCCTATCTGCAGTACTGTGTGCAGTTCTGGAAACCGTATCTCCGCAAAGACATAGACAGAGTGGAGTCTGTCCAGAGGAGGGCAACCAAAATGGTGCAGGGTCTGCACCAGAAGACATACGAAGACAGACTAAAGGAGCTTAATATGTATACCCTCGAGGAAAGAAGGGGGGGGGCATGATAGAAATGTTCAAGTACCTCAAGGGAATCAAAGTCCAAGAAGGTGGTATCTTTCAGAAAAAAAGATGTGCAAGAACAAGGGGGCACAATTTGAAGATAGAGGGGGGACGGCTCAGAGGCAATGTGAGCAAGTATTTTTTTCACGGAGAGGGTTGTGGATGCATGGAACAGCCTTCCTGAGGAGGTTCTGGAGTCAAGAACAGTGGGGGAATTCAAGAATGCATGGGACAGACATAAGGCAGTTCTAGTGGGGGATAAGAGGAAGTAGGCTGCTGGTTAACTAGGATCTGCAGCTTATCCATCAGGTAGGAAAATGGGCAGACTAGGTGGGCCAAGTAGTCCTCATCTGCCATCAAATTCTATGTTTCTATGTTTACGGAAATGTTAGCTCACTGATCTTCCAAGTGATACAGGGCATCATTAGATGTGTCCCTGTAACACTTCTCAAACATTCTGTGCAGGGCCACCAGACTCCCTTTCTCACACAGTGGTCCTTATTAATATTTGACCAGTGGCTGTTGAGATAATCAAAGGTGGATTCTTCTTGGTGTTTGTTCACGGCAGCCCTGACTGTGTCAATCTTCTTCCCACTTGGACTCTTCAGAACTGCTAGGATTTCTTCAAGAGGAGGTCTCCTTGTTCCTGCATTTGAACACCAGTGACCGAGTTCCATCTGGAGAGGCCGGTCGGAGGTACAGTATATCTCCAGGAATTTCCTGGTGACAAAAAAGGTAGGCAGATGGCTGTCCCATTCTTGAGCTGGGCGACCTAAATCATCATCTCAGGTGCCAGAAGTTCAGGAAATTTACTCTGGTGTAAATCATACCGTCTGTGAAGCAAGGTGATTGGCTTTGCACCATGAACCTCAAGGACGCATGCTTTCATATCTGATCAGACCCTTTCACTGCTGCTACCTGCATTTTCATGTGGCATGGGACTTGTTCTAGTTCTGAATTATATCATTCTGGCTCTCCTCTGCGCTCCAAGTTTTCATCAAATGTGTCTCTGTAGTGGCAATCTTCCTTTATTGGCAGGGAATCAGTGTCATCCCCTACCTCAACGAATGACTGATCAGAGGCTAGTCAGACTACCTTGGAAACTGTCTCTAGTTTAGGTGTATCCTGGACCTGGAGAAACCAACTCACTACAATGTATTGCTTAGATCTTTCAGGGGGAGGAGCTTGATTACAGGGATTGTGAAGCACATAATGCTCCCCACCCTTACTGCCCTTATACCCTTTTTCACCCTCCCCCTCCCACCTTCCTTTTTGCCCTCAAGGTACTTTGCCCCCTCTTCACCTGCTGTGCCCTCCTAGTCCTACTAATTATTGTTTGATTGCTGGAGATATGTTGTGGACATCTGCTGTAATATGCTGTAATTATGCTTATGTTTCTTGTGCTGGCTCTTGTGTACATACTGTCATCATTTACCAAATGCGTTGTACTCACTAATAATACTGCTTTCTAGTTGACACTCTTTCTGAATACTGTAACCACTGTGAACTTTAATGTCTTAATTGTATTGTACACTGGTCTCGAAGCTATCCAGGTACATCTTGAGAATGAGTTTTGCTCAATGATGATCGCCTGGTTAAATAAAGATTTGACTGATTGATTGAGCCCAGCCACCACTTCAGACAGCACAGGATCTGATGGAGCATGCATGCTTTTTCTAAGCATTGGGTAGTGGCCCTGCCAGGGACTTCTTGGACCTCCTGGGCATGATGGTGGTTACCACCTTTGTGGTGCTCTGGACGCTCCAGTGGGAAATGAAGATGTGTGTTCATCACAGATGGCGCCCTTCTTCTGGTCAGCAGTGTTTATCATCATGACCTGTGTTATTTATTTATTTCATTTTGTTGGCCAGGTAAGCCCACTGAGCCCAACCAGTCCCTTTTTCAGGGGCGACCTGGAATAAGTTACATAGACACCTGTGTGGAACAGGGCACAGCAATGATGCACATAAACAGAACACTAGCAATAAGCACTATTTTACCAGACAGTAACGATAGGTAATAAGCAATGGGCACTATTTGTGCCAGGCAGTCACAGTAATGCCTTTAGACTTGCACGATGAAGTGATATACAAAGGCTAAGTACATGCTATAGGAGGCAGAAGTAGACTGCTAGCAATGGCAGTGAGTTAGTTACAAACTGAAGAGGAAAAAGATTAAGATAACCGGCCAGGTTGGTCGGTGTTGGCAATTAAGTTTAGCTTTTGTTGAATGCCTGTTGTGCTAGGGTGCTGCTCCCGCAGTCTGGAAACAAGGCTTGGACCATCTGGGAGAGGAGGTCCCATTCTTCCAATAACCCCTGACACTAGTTCTGACTACCCATGCTTCCCTGCTGGGTTAAGGAACTCACCTGATGAACCTGCAGGCGCACAGGCTTTGGATTCTGCATTAGCTGTGGCTTGGCTGTACATCAGCGTGCTCAAGTTGAGGGTGCTTTGCATGCGGTTGCAAGCATTGTCCTCGACAGTGAGTGGTCAGGCAGTCAACACAGATAAACACAACCACCATGTTCTATTTAAACAAATTCATGGGTGGTCACTGGTCTTCTAGGCTTGACAAGGAGGCTCTGGAGACGTGGAACTTAGCGACACTTCTCAACACTCAGCTGTAATATGATGGGTCTCATAGGTGGCCATTAAATTAGCTTTGTGTGCAATATTTTCTGGTGTAGGGGACCCCACACTTGGACTTACTTGCGTCCTGGGAGAATCATAAACTACCACAATTCTGCACGTCATCTAGTCAGGGAAACAGTTTGGGATGAGATCCTTGCTTTAACTTTGACCTTCTTGTTCCGCTACGCCTTCTGAAGTTTTCTCCAGGTGCTCAGTGTCCTGCTGAAGACCTATCCTGAAGGGCTCAGCTGATGCTGATTGTGCTAGTCTGGCCACATGAGCACTGATATCAAGATCTACATCTGTCCTGAACCTCTGATCATGCTCCCTCTTAGACTGGACTTGCTTTCATGGTCAGAGAGGATGATTAGTTTGTCATGGATGAGGTTTTAATGACTCATTGTTTGTTCATGAAATCATTAGTAAACAGTAGTATATGTTGTGGCACTGTCATCATTACTACATTCTGATGACACTAGTGAAAGTCATGGAAGTCCTGAATAAAGATCAAACGTCATGGAATCAATGACGTGTATGACTGCCATGACAAACTTACATCCCTAAAGATGATGCACAACACCCAGATCTAGCATTGCTGCACATGACATTGTGGGTCCAGAGAAGCTAGAATTTGTTTCAGCTGGCCTCTCAGATGAGCTTTTCTCTGTGCTACAAGTTTCATGGGCGTTTTTTACATATTTGACTTATGCAGTACAGTGAAAGGGATTTTTGCTTTGGCGTTAGTAGCATGGCCTGTCACTGATAGAATGTGAGATCTCATCCAGCCTCGACTGTTTATGAACATTGGTGTTGGCAGGTCTCAGGCTCACTTGTTTAAGGGGCATGACTATATGTTTCCCCCCTTTGCAATTCTTTCCGCCATGAGTTCTGTACCTGCCCTCGCCAAGCTCATGAAGAAACCCTCCGAGCCCATGGTGATATGTGACTGTGGTTTCTTGTCCTGGAAAGTGGTCTTTCTGGTGGCTATTACATTGCTCCAGCAGGTCAGTGGGTTGTAAGTGCTTTTAGTCGGCTCTTCTTATCCACTCTTTCAGGAGGACAAGGCTGTACTACGCACCAGCTTGACATTCCTGCCCAGAATTGTTTCTGCATAGCACCTCAATCAATCCTTTGAGCTTGCGGTTTTCTTTCCCCACCTCATGACAGCCCTGGTGCTTGGTAACTGAATGGATAGGATGGCCAACAGGTGCTTCTGGATTACCATCATAGGGCCGAAGCTTTCTGAGGGACCACCAAATAGCAGTTTGTGACCCACACCAAGTCCCCCCCAAGGTCATCCTGCTATAAAACACCTCTCGATGGATCACCTCACACCTCCTACAGGCCTTGAAACCCACCCAGTGCAGTACACAACTGCTTTGGCTGCTGATGTCACAAGCATCCTCCCACTTGGTGGGCTTTACCAAGTTAGCACTTGGTTATCTGGACACACTTTCATAACACTTTACAGTCAGGACTGGCAATCACATAAGAGCACTGCTTTTGGGTCCTCCATCCTAAAATCTGTCTCCAACTGAGGAGGAGGGCTTTGCCTCCTCAAGCATGGGCACTGCTTGTATTCTGAGCTAGTATAACTATGCTGAAGGAATCAAGGAAATTATAAAACTCATCCTCTCTGGTGACTGGCCATCAAGATTTGTGTGCCAATAGCATGGATCTTCACTTTTCCTGCGTTTTGACTGAAGATCTAGATTATAAGAGAGATGAGGGCATAAAAAGAGGGGGGAGACAAAGCTCTAGTCAGAGGGCTTTCCATGGACTTTGCACATGCTCAGTGGCACTAAACAAATGTGATACTGACTTACTTGTAAAACTACTATTACAAGTAAGTAGTCTTTTTTTTTTTTTTTTTTTAAATACTTTTTTTTAATGTGTTCAAATTTCGTGCTTTGGAGTGAAGGGTGCTGGATTAACAGTACTAGAACCTGAAGTCCTCTGCTTATCTACAGGACAGGTAAAGCACTGCCGATCACAGTGCAAGTTTCCCACACTGCCTGACAATGTGCCTCAACCCTGCCATGGAGACCACCATGTAGGTGAGAGGGTAGTTCATTCTCCATGCCCATTCATTAACTGGCCTCTTAATGTAAGACTGCCAACAAGGGTGCCAGTTGTGATGATGGTTTTGTGATGTGGATACGTGCCCACTGGGAACTGGACTGAGACCACCACAATTCATTTCACATAGGAAAAACAAAAAAGATTCTGCACCTACATACACCACTGGCAATGAAACAGATACCACAAAATAGATGTAAAAGTTACCAAAAAGTTTATTACAAAACTTACAATATGTTATTCTGTGCCGACCATACTGCTGTTAAAGTGCAAGGTGCTCCCCATCTACCAGTTGATCACCTCCTGATATCGTTTCGCACCTGTAGCAAGTGCGCTATTCAAGCACTGCTGACTTCAATGGCAATATGCCCAGGACCGAATAACATGTTGTAAGTTTCGTAATAAACTTGTTTTATAACTTTACTATTTATTCTGTGGTATTTTTTTCATTGCCAGTGGGGTATGTAGGCGGGGAACTTTTTTTTTGGTTTTGCTAGTTGTTACTGTTGGGCCTTCACACACGGCTGTCTTTGAGGTGGTTCCTTTTTGTCATTTCACAAAGGCCACCGAACAGCCTTGAGGTGATGATGGCTTTGGACCATTAAGACTTGTGCTGGCTTTAAACCAGTAACCCCGAGGGGAAAGGCTCCTTAACCCAATACCAATCCACTAAGCCATCCAGTTTTCCCGTTTGTTTTTTTTAAACCGGAAGAAATCTCAAGTTTAGCCCCCCGACCCTTAAGCTACTGCCCACCATTGTGCTCTCCCCCTCACCCATCTAGCCTGTAGCCTACTCTCCCTTAATGGCCGTACTTGTCGGTGGTCACATTAATCTAAGCTCTATAGCTACATTCTGGGAATTCTCATACTTTGTACATAGCTGGAATCTGCACTTTATTCACCTAATCTGTTATGGGACTATTTTCCTCTGTATTATGTGATGGCTTTTGCAATATATTCTGTCTCTCCCCATCCTTCTATTTGTAATGCTGTTTAGCCTTTTTAATGATGTGTAACTGACAATGCCTTCTAGCTGCTTCTGTTTTGCTCCACTGTCCATGTACTTGATGTTCCCCCATCCTCTGTTCGACGAAGATTCTTTGTAAATGAGCTTTTAGCTCAAAGGTTGTAATTCCGATTTTACAATAAAAAAAAAAAAGTTAAATTGTTCCTTTATTTGCTGACTGCATGGTGCCCTGTGATGGCTGTCTTTTGGAAAAAGGTATTACTTGTATTAATTCTAAGGTCATTATTGGAATTAACCAAGTTTAAAAAACCTGAGGTCCCACTCGATAGTGCTGTCAACCACTGATGGGTTACTGGGACACCTCGAACATGAGAGGCTTTCTCAACTGATACTGTTGCTGCTTTAGACAATGCTGGAACTGTGCATGGCTGAAGTGGTTTTGATTTCAGGAGCCAATCATACATTTGTCAGTTACATGCCCCACCACAATATGTCCAAGGCACACTGCCTTAAGGGTATCTGGTCCATTCCACTGGGGTGTCAAACAGACGAGGCATACTGATGAGTCCTGGTAGGACGAAACACGTGTCTATGTCTTCTGTTAGCACCCTTTGCAAACTGTGTGAGAGGCCTTTCGGCACCATGCAATTCTGCTTTAAGTTGGACCAGCATAACATTCTGTGGTGATTTGCATATGCAGCCCATGATGCTTTGCATTGTGGGGGCATGTGTGATTTTGTAACATCACATAGAAGTCACTTATTAGCACTAGTTTTTTTTTTTTTTTTGAAATTGTAATTTTTTATTATTCCACTTTTTCAAAGATGAACAGGTTACAGAAAAAAAGAGTAATACATTCTCATAAACAGAAAGTACTCCTGTACCAACTTAGTCTGCATCATACGAGTCATGAATTAACTTATAAGTCCAGCCATGAACAATTAATAAAATAATCCACCCAACTAGTAGAGAACGTCTGGGCTGGGTTGTGGACTGAGCTCATCACTTCTTTCCATATTCTAGATTAATAGTCCTATAATTAATCACTATGAGACAAACATATAAAGAAATAAACAAAAATAGTGACAACTTAATCAAACCTTATCCCCCCCCCCCACAGCAGATGGTGAATCTAACAATCATCTTAATTCCATACCCATACCAGTATATTCCAGTTTTACAATCCCCTTGGGGGGGTGCCATACTACAAACCCTCTCCAGAGGTCAAGAGCCTCTCTGGCCAGAATCTCCAGGGTGGCAACCCCCTCTTTGGCACCACGAAACTCGAAAAAGGGGAATCAACGAGATTTATATTGTTCGAGCCTTAAAATTCAAGTTGGCTGTGAGCCTCTCCATTATTTTAATCCGGTTACAACCGGCCAGCCACTGCTCTTCCCCCAGGGATGCCTCATTTAGCCACAGCCTCGTAATTGCCTTTTGGGCTGCTGCCAGCAGGATTGGGAATAAGTATTTGGCTTTTGAACCCTTCAGGCCTGGAGGAGGCTCCCCAAACAAAAGATAGCGAGGCCGCTCCGGAATTTCTATCTGAAAGATCTGACCTAATCCCCGAGTCACTAGGCTCCAGTAACCCCTAACCTTAGGGCAACTCCAAAAGATATGTTCATGCGAACCCACTTGCCCACAACCCCTCCAACATTTGTCTGAACAGGTTTGGCCAAAGTGCTTGGTTACCACTGGTGTTCTAAAAAATCTTGTAAGCACTTGCCATCTGAACTCCCTCCAAGGGGGTGAGACCGTGGTTTTGTGCGCCATCCTCCATATCACCTCCCAGCCGGGTACCTCGTCCCCCAGTCCCAATTCCTTTTCCCAGCGGGCTTGAATTCGAGATCTAGGTTCTGAGCCAACCGGTTCTCCCGCCGCATATAGCTTAGAAATCAGGTGAGTCTGGGGCGCTGACCCATTAACTTCCCTCGTCACTGTATAAACCTTACTTCTCTAGTTATTTATTTATTTGAAGATTGCATAATGATACAGTAAAATGATTAAAGATTACAGCACATAATTGTGCAAAAACACACTAACACAAGTATTTTATGCAACCTCCTCACAGGCTCACGTTTTACTGCAACCATCTCAGCTGCTGCTGTACTTTTTTCAGCCGAGGCTGGCACCAAATGTTAACCCTCTTTTGGTGTCAGCAGGGGCAGGCATGGCTCAGACAAGCCATCTGTGTACTGGGGTAAGGTGGTCTGCTCACCAGAAGGTTCCCCCGCACTATAAATTCACTGCACCTTTTTCTTCCCTGATCACGAAGGTGGGAACAACTCAGATCTCTGTTCTGACTTGAAAAAAATTGCAGTGCATAGAGGTTCAAGCAATGGTCATACATTACTGACATATTCACTTAGATTCTCAGCAACCCTTTCCCTGAAAGCGCCCTGTACAGAGAGGTTCAGTCTTGACCCCAGACATGTGTCAGGACCTTAGGGTCCTTTGTAAAGGCTGTACCTTCATCTACAACAGGAGCCACAAAACCACTCCTGTTCCTCTTTTTCACACACCAGTGGGTGAGGTTATATCTTGGGTCAGGGCACGTGCCACTCTGCATAACTTAACCAGTTTCTCCCAGTAGGCTATAAGCTTTGATTTTACACTTTAACACACACTGTGATGCTACAGTGTCAAGTTAGCAGGTGATGCAGGGGGCATCACCGCTGCAAAAACAGCTCACTCTTGGACTATGGTTTGCTAATGGTGATTCAGGAGTTCCCTGGTCATAAGGGCCACCACTTTCAACCAGGCCAGTCTCCCTGCTGGAGCCCAGATGGCACTCCTGTGCTGAGTGGCTTGTGTCAGCATTTCCCCCACTCACTGACAGGTGTGGTCGACACAGTACAGCAGCATGTACTCCAGCCTTCCTCCTGACAGCAGCTGGCAACTGCCCCTCTGTCAGAGGCAGAGTAGCTCCAGTACCCATCCTTTTTTTTGGTTTTCTTTAATTTCAACTTTTCAATAGATTATTCAGAATGAATTCCAGTCCCCATCCCAGCTCAGGATCTCCAGTACAGAGTGTAGGCATGTCTCTGACCATAGACAGCAGCTTCTCTCTCTCTCTCTCATCACATTTGTCTTTATCAGGAGCTTGGCTGACAGCATCTCTCAAGCACAGGACCACAAATGCCCACCAACAGGTGAATACCCCTCGTAAGTGGGACCCTGCACTGCAAGGCTTCCTGTGATTTCGCTCAAGTGGAAGCTCCGCAGGGTTCCCAAAACCTCCTGAGTGTATCCCCTCCATACTCCCAAGGATCAAGAATGGTCTCCACTAAGTGTCCACAGATGCCTTTCCTGGGATCTCCACTAATGTCTAGGGCCTGTCCCTGGAGGCTACCAGGTGACTGGCATCAAAATAAACTGGTCTCATAGGCTGCACTCATCGAGAGATGTGAGGTCCTTTCCACCACAGGAGAGTATGGCAAGTGACTGTGAGGGAACCCTGACACCCCTCTCACTGGCACTAAGCTCCTTTCACTAGTCTCCAGTCAGTGTCAGTAGCTCAGTAGGTAGCACACTCGCCTCTGAGGCCAGGAGATCAGAGGTCTGTGGGTTCAGTTCCCACATCTGGCACTTGGGTTAATATCCCAATACTGACACTGTAGTGCAGCATGAGAGAGGTGCTGCACTTCTGAGGTGCCATCTTCGGATGAGGCGTTAAACCAAGGTCCCATCTGCCTGGATTGGTGTAGTTCAGGTGGATGTTAAAGATCCCATGGCACTTATCGAAAAGAGTAGGGGAATTTCCCCGGTGTCCTGGCCAAATTTCCCTCATTCACTAAAAATACCACCGACAGCTTAATCTGGTTCAAGGTCAGTTGGCATTCATCTGTATCCCCCTTCCCCGCGGGGTTGTGCCTGAAAATAGGCAGGATTTGTCTAGTGCACTTACCCAGTCAACAAAAACTAAATAAATAAAGTCAGAGCCACTTACAATAAGTAGGCCAAGGGAGGCAGTACAGATGCTTTGACCAGTTTTTGATAACTTAATTATCAGTGCTTATAGTACCCTTAATACTGCACTGTGTCCCCCTTTACCGCAGCAGCTACTGCTGTTTCTTTTCATATTTCTAAGACATTCCACAATTTCAGATACACCATTCCAAGCTGTTTATGTGAATGACCTGTAAAAGTGTACCTAATATCATGGAATGTTAAGGTAATACAAAAAATTAGAGCAAATGTGTTGATAAAGGCAATAAAAGTTAGATTATTAATTTAACAAAAATGGGTCTAAAGCATACCAGAATATAGGACAAACAAAATGAAAACACAAGAGCATATAAAGGTGTAAAAGCGGTTTCCTGTCATAGCAGTAAAAGACCATACTTAAAATTCAGAGTGGAAAAGGTTAGGTTAATTTACTGCTAATGATCTTAATGGCCATACTTTACACCTCTCAGACAGTCTGGTTTTACAAACAAAGGCAGGTCTGAATGACTGTGACATCAGAACTACTTTGTAACCTGGACATGCAATGCAGCCAAAACAGTGAATGATTTGATACATCAGTTTAAGAGTATATGAGTACACAAAATGGCCCAAAAACCAGACTGCATTTAATCAAAACTGAATGACCGGATAAGAACCCTAAAAACCAGATTATCCAGGCAAAAACTGGATAGGTGGCAACCCTACCTGACTAGAGCCGTCTCAGTGCTGTGCCGAGGCCTAAAACCAGACTGGAGAGGTTGATAGATTGAAAGAGACTTCAGGCAATCCATCAGTTACTTAACCACCACCTTCTCAATAACCTTCCCTAAAAAGAAAGGTTAAGACTGGCCTGTACTTCACTACAGCGTCAGGGTCCAAATGTTACTTTTTTGTAGAAGGGGCCTGACCATGGCCTCCTTCAGGACCAATGGAAAGACACCTTCCCTCAAGGTACCATTCACAATCTCAACGAAAACTGGACCCAGTAACTCAGCGTAGCTGATAATCAGCCACGCTGGATCTGGATCCAGTTCACAGCTGGTGGGACAAAAACTGAAAACCACTTGGAGGAACACAGCCTCAGATACCAGTCGAAACTTATCCCAAGTAGGCAGATCTACGCTACCATAGATATGACTACCCCTTGTCCAAGCTTGGCCACTAGAGGAAATACCTGATCTAATGGCTGCCACCTCATCAGCAAAAAAAATTTCCAAACTCCTCACACCTTTCTGCAGAAATAGCTCCTGTGGACTGTACACAGGAAGGATTTAACCATCTGTACGCAGTACAAAGGAGCTGGGCTGGGTGATTCTTCACTGCAACAATCAACCATTACAGGAATGCTATCTTTTTCAGGTTGATTAACCATTGATATTCAGCATAATGAATTCTCAACACTGGTCCATCTTCCATAAATCCAAATCTTCACCAGGAATGCTCCAACCTATGCCCCTTAGTCTTCAACTGCTGCAGCTCAGCACAGTACCATGGTGAACCATGGTGGGAGGTCAAGGGGTGAACTTGGAAAGGTGCCACAGAGTCCAGGGCAGTCATAAACACTGCATTATAGCACTCCACAGTTGCCTCTGAACCTTGTGCACAAGCTAGCAGCATACCCGAGATATCCAGTGCCTCTTGAAGTTTGCGAGGCTCCAATTTATGTTTAGGGCAGCACCAGTAATCTCCACACAGGGGTAATAAGACAGGGGACCCCACACTGGAACTCAGCCACATGACTATCAGACCAAGTGACCAGATCAACCTTGACCGCACTAATGTCAAGTCCCAGTGAGAAGATCAGATCCAGTGTGTGACCATGCTAATGTGTTTTGGAGGCAACTGCCTGTGTCAACCCCAATAAAGATATCCAATGGAGGAGCTCTTGTCCAAAATGCAAGGATTCATAGTCAACCCAGGCATTAATGTCCTCCTGCACCAATAACCTGGGGGCATCCAACACTTGTTCGAGGATGAAGTCCGTAAGCTCCTGTAGGAAAACATTCCCACCACCCAGAGGCCGGTAGATGAGAATGCTCCTGCCACTGAACTCACTGAATTTAAGCTAGAGTCATACTGTACATGTATTAGAATGCTACTCCCACAGTTTCTGATGGTGAACAGTACAACACTGTGCCAAGATATTTAATTGTTAATGGCAGGCATGGCACGGGAGTGGGAACTTTTAAAAATTCAACATATCCTGTATCTTTTTATTTTTTTTTTTTATTTAATTGTTTAACCAGGTATAGCACACTAAGCTGGAAGCTTTTTTACAGGAGCGACCTGGGAGCACAAGGAGGTTAAGTGACTTGCTCAGGGTCACACAGCTGTGTATCTTGGTTCAGGAATGAAAGAAAACAAAAAGGAAAATGTGTATCGTGATACTTTTGCTAGATGAACCATGCTGCTGGGGGAAAAAATAACTGAATGGCTAGTAAGAGATACAACCTTTTTTTTCTTTTGTTTTACTTATGCTTTATACTCCCCTTTAGCGCCGTAGCTATCCCTTTCTTCGGTGTTCCATTGCACCCTGGCGACGGGGAGGGTCAGGGTCACATGCACAGATGACTGCCCCACTCTCTCAATTACTTAAGCCCTCCGGTTTACCCCCCGGCTAGGATGGAGGAGGGCCCCTTCCCCTCCTACCTTCAGTGAGAGCATGCACTTTGTGCTGTTTCCCCGGCTTCTCCACGATCGCCCGACGCTGAGGCCCGTCTACAGGCGCAACTGCAGGATATTTTCCTTGTTTGGTCCTGCCCCCATCTGGCAACGGCAGTCTAGGGGGACCAATGAGACAGGGGCACGCTAAGACGTGCCTCTGCTCAGGTCTCCAGCCGGTGCCAGCCCCTTCCCTTACTGTTGGATTTCCCTACCGCACTGTCACCACCCGTGGTTACCCAGGTGGTGGCAGTATAGCAGCAAGGAATGCAGCCCACTCCTCCCTGGAGAGTGAGAGCGGCCCATCGGGTGCTCGATCCCTCTCCCCCCGGCCGGCCCTCTAGCAGCCCGGGCTCGCTACCAAACCCAGGTCGCTGACGTCACAAACGATAGCACTACCACTGCACTGTCTGGCCAACCAGATGCTGCTTTTTTGATAAGAATATGTACCATGTAAAATTGTAGGCTAGTTAAAAAGCCTGTTGTAAGACACAATTTCCGTGTTCCATCTGAAAAATGTATTTGGCCCTTGAATCTTTTTGCCAACTGCCTTGTATAATTGTTCATTTACTTAGTTTTTTCTTTTTCCAACACCATTTTGTTTATTCTGCCAATTTTGTTAAAGTTGACTTTTTTTTTTTTAATTTCTGTATGTCGCTGTGTTTTTCAGTTTCTTTTTGCTGTTTTGTGAATTATTTTATTTTTAAGATTACCCCTACTCTTGCAAAAATGCCATAGATTCTTTTATTTCCACCTGGACACCCACCAGAACAGCACCAGAGATGGGCAGAAAGGGCAGTTTAACATCAGAGAGGGTTGTGGATGCATGAAACAGCCTCCCTGAGGAGGTCGTGGAGTCAAGAACAGTGGGAGAATTCAAGAATGCATGGGACAGGCATAAGGCAGTCCTAGTGGGGGGTAGGAGGAAGTAAGCTGTTGGTTAACTAGGATCTGCAGCTTCTCTGTTAGGTAGGAAAATGGACAGACTAGGTGGGCCAAGCGGTCCTTATCTGCCGTCAAATTCTATGTTTCTATGTTTCATGCAGAGGAGAGATTCCAAAGCAACAGATGCATGGAAACAGACAATGACAGCAGAAAATGAACCAAAGGTCCATCCAGTCTGCCCAAGTTCCCTATAATCCCTGGAACCTACTATTCCTCCAGGGTACTAACCCTTCCCGGCATCTCTATTCTCCTCCTCCTTGGTCCTGCAGCCCCGGACTACTATTCCCTTTATAATGTCCCAGCCCTGTTTGAACCCCCAACTGTTTTCGCACCCATCACTTCAGCCGACAGACTGTTCCAAGTTTTCACCACCCTTTCTGTAAAGTAGTACTTCCTTACACCTCTACTGAACCTACCTCCTGTTAATTTCCATTCGTGTCCACAGGACCATGAATTGATATTCAGGATAAATAGTTCCCCACAGTTCACTCTGTTAATTCCTTTGAGGAAATGTATTAAGTTACCTACCAATGAATGTACGGAATGTTCATCTCTACTGTCACATGTTTGTAGCTGTAACTAACTCCAGGTCGCCCCTGAAAAGGGGACCTTTGGGTCTCAGTGGGCCTACCCAGTTAACAAAATTTAAATAAATAAATAATATGAAAATCTGCAAATGTGGAGTGTCCCTGAGCAATAGCACTAATAAGGAGACAGTCTCAATCAGTTCTTGGGTTCAATAAAGGCTAGAGAGGATAATAATTCAACAATAGTTCCGGTCCTAGGAAACGACCTATCAATGTGGTTTAAACTGTAGCAACAACCAGAAAGATCCAAAACTGCAGTGCTTTTAAAGTTCAAGACCAGTCAGCAGGTGCCCTGCATTAAAGGGATATAGTAATATAGGCCATACTGTGATGTCCCTTCAAGTGTTCACTTTTTTATTTTTTAATTTTATGTAAACATTTGGTAACCGGGAAAGGCACACTGAGCTGAGGCTCATTTCTAGGTGTGACCCAGGGATAGGGAACACTGGTTAGAAACAGTACACAGGATACAATAAAAGCATAATACAAACAGGTAGGTGGTACATACAATATAAGCAGTAGGTAATTATAAAGCAGAAATACAACCATGTAGGTAGAGACAACTCGTGTGTCTTAAAAGCTTGAGGAATATAGTGGTATAAACAGGATAGATAGATAGATAGATAGATCGGAGAAACCATTACTATATCAAAGAAACCTGGTTAAGCAAAGTGCATTTGGCCAACAGCCTAGAGGAAAGTGCATCCAGGGACATTGTACTGCAAGGATTCAGATGGCAGTGTGCCTGGAGAATAGCTCTGGACTGAATTTCAGCAGGAATGGAGGAAGGGGCCTTTGGGATTGAAATGAGGTGGGAAGGGAAGGAAGAACGAATTGAGGTGAAGAGGTGAGAGAAGTGCTACTTTTTATTTTTGGGTCCGAAGCAAAGTGCTGCGTGTTGTTATGGAAGTGGGGGGGCAGATGGCACAGCTGGGATCTGATACATACACGTGAGAGTGAGTTACATAGGAGAGACGACAGAGTGTTCCAAAGTAAGGGGAGCCTACCGGTTCGAGGATGGTTTAGAAAGGGAGAAAGAGCAAGAATCCCTAGAGCATATGGAGTAGGGTAAGGAGAGAGCAAGAGTGAGGTTGACAGAACTGGACCCCATACTCCAGGTGCGGCCTCACCATGGCTTTATAATAAATGCCTCCACTGTTGGGGCGTCCCTTTAAGATTTTGGCAGCGAGCTCCAGAGGGCTGGGGTGGCCACCTCGAACGAACGATCCCCCCGAGGTTTTCAGCCTGGCCCTTGGAACCGCCAGGAGGTCCTCAGTGGAGGAGCGGAGGGAAAGTACTGGGGCAGCTGGAGTAAGAAGCACAGACAGGCAACCAGGGCCCAGGCCGTATAGGGCCTTATAAGTGAGCAAGCCCACCTTGAAGATGATCCTCCACCTGACTGGCAGCCAGTGCAGGTCACGCAGGACTAAGGTCACATGGCAGAACCTCAGAAGGCCCGCCAGCAACCTGGCCACCGTGTTCTGCACTAGCTGTAGCCAGCGGTGGATCCCTCCATTGCCCATGAAGTACAAAGCATTACGGTAGTCCAGCTTGGAAGTCACAAAGGCATGTACCAGTGATGGCAAGTATTCTGGCAGAATCAGGGATTTAATTCAGGTGACATTCCTTAAGTGGTACAACTCACTTCTGACAACAGATGACACCTGGGCTTCCATGGTCAACCTGTTATAAAGGATGATGCTCAAATTCCTCACCTTGGGGGAAAGCCATCAACGGAGTTGACCCCAGGATCAGCCCGGTTACCACTCCGGAGGCATCTTCATCACGCCATCAACCAGGCTCAATCAATAGTACCTCCGTCTTATCTGGGTCCAGCCTCAGCCAGCTCGAGGACATCCAGTCCTGAATTTGGTCCAGACATTTATTTAGCACTTCCAGTTCCAGAGGCAAGTGACATATACTTCTGGGTATCATCTGCATAACAGTGAAAACCCCAGACTCTATTGTCTAATGAGCTTTCCCAGGAGCAGCATGTACACCACAAACAACATCGATGAAAGGATCGACCCTTGAGGTACTCCACACGGCAGGGGCTTCAAGGAGGAGAAATTCCCCATCACCACTTGTCGCCTCCTTTCAGAGAGATAGGACTCAAACCATTTGATAACTATTCTGGTGAGTCCACCATACACTACACAGCGAGTCAACAGCACAATGTGGTCCACGGTGTCAAATGCTGATGAGAGATCGAGGAGAACGAGAATTGACCATTGCCTTCTATCTCTTGCCCTGAGGAGGTCATTCTGCACACGAACTAGTGCCGTCTCTGTGTTATGACTAGCTCTGAAACCAGACTGGAAAGGCTAATAGATATCAAAGGCAGCGAGGTGTGCCTTGCGCTGCAGAGCCACTACTTTCTTGACAACCTTCCCTAAAAATGGGAGGTTGGAGATAGGTCTATAATTCGACAGGATGTCAGGGTCAAGTGATGGTTTCTTCAGAAGAGGCTTCATCAAAGCCTCCTTTCAAGGCATCGGGGAAGCACCCCTCTGCGAGCGAACACCGGACCATCCTAGCGAACACTGGACCAGTGGGCTCAACCCCTCCTACTAGGAGATGAGTCTGGTCAGGGTCCAGTTCACAGCATGTGGGCAGCAGCTTCGAAAATCACCCCGACAACCTCACCCATCTCAACTGGCTGAAACTCCCCCCAAGGCAATAGGAGTGCCTCTGCTCGGACCAGGACGACCACTGCGGGCACCCTGTGTGAGAAGAACTGAGTAAACTCTTTGCACAATACAGTTGAAAATACTCTTTTCAGCTGTAGACAGTTTGAATGTAACAACCACTCCACAGTCCAAAATAGCTGAGCTGGCCTGTTCCTCCCAGCAGCAATCTCCCTGGACAGGACAGCTCCATGCAGTAAGTACTGTATGCCTGGATGGAGGAATCAGCTGTATGCTGCTGTTTTTGATTTGAAAACAATAAAATATAAATAAGGAAAAAAAAAAAGGAGGCACAGTCCCAGTACCAATCCCTGTGGCACCCCCCCAGTCACTCTTCCGGCCCTTAACTGAATGCCATTTACGATTACCATCTGTCTTCTATGCTTTAACCAATTAGATCGCAAGCTTACCACTTTCTCCCCCACTCCCAGGCTGCTTTGTGTCTTAACTAGCCCTTGTGCAAAACAGTGTCGAAAGCCTTACTGAAGCCCAGGTAGGCCACATCTACTGCACTCCCTTGATCCACCACCTAGCAACCCAGTCAAAGAAATCTATCAAAGTTGTTGACACCTCGCAAAACCGGTTGCTGTTCTCCTGCAGCCCATTAGCCTCCAGGTACTCCATAAGCCTCTTCTTTAGTAGGTTTCCCCACCACTGATGTGAGACTGACTGGCCTGTAGTTGCTAGCCTTCTCCTTGCTGCCACTTTTTTTTTGCCCTCCTCCAGTCCTCTGGAACTACTCCTGTTTCTAATGAATTGCTAACTAGCATTGCCAGAGGGGCAGCTAGTTCCATGCTCTGTTCTTCTAGGACCTTTGGGTGAATCCTGTCTGGCCCCATTGCCTTATTCTTCTTTAGGGATTTCAACCCGTTCTGGATTCTGTCTGCCGAGAATGGACTTGTGTCCACTCCCTCCTCCTGGTACTTGGTGCCATGCTGGTCTGTCCCCCCAATCTGAGTAGAAGTAATTCAAAATTTCAGCTTTCTATTGATCTACCTCTGCTGCAGTCCCCCATGCACCCCTGATTCTCACTAACCTCCCTGTCTCTCCTCTTTCATAGGTTCACAGACTGCACAAGTTTGAGGGTGAAGCCCATGCTGAACTCGCTGCCATTATTTCCTAATGGCAGAAATGAAACTTTCTGTCTCCCATATATTGATCAAGTCTATGCTTGAATTGTTCAATAGTATTGCTTGTTACAACAGTAACTGGTAATGAGTTTCATAATGGGGACACTCTCTGAGTAATACATTTATTTCTATGACCGGCCTTATTAGTTTCGACCTGTAACCTTAGTTTGCATGATCCTGTGCTATCTAAGGATATTTGGCCTACCAGGCAGTTTGTCTCAAATAATAATGAATCTTGAAAAGTCTTGTAGGTCAAACATAGTTCGCTCCTCATAGTTCTATAATCTAGAGAGTATAGTCCTAGATTACTTAATCTTTCCTCATACCCCAAAGAGTATTGGTTGGTCACGTCTTTAGTTAGCTTCCTTTGGACCGACTCAAAGGTTGCTTTATCACCTATGGAAGTGGGTGAGCAAAAAGGAGCACAGTATTCAATGTGTGTTCGAACTAGGCTAGTATATAATGGGACAATAACCTTGGGGTCACAGATTTAAATATGCTTAAAGATGCATCTTCATATTCCATGACATTTTTTAGCTGTTTTATTGATATGGGTACTGAATTTCAGATTGTCAGTAACAGTAACGCCTAGGTCTTGTTCAGGTGTTGTGACTTGTAATGTAGTATTATCGACGGTATAATCTGCATGTTTATTTTTTCCCAAATGCATAACTTTGCATTTGGTTGTATTAAATATCATCTTGTTCTCTAATGCCCATTTCGATAAAATTTGGGGGCACAGATCGCCGTGAGGTACTAACCGCTAAAACCTTTCTCCGAGAGCCAGCACGCTAAAATCTTTGATTGGTGCGGGCGCTGCTCCTCCCAGAGGATCGTGATTGGTCTGTCTATTGCCTGCTTCCGCCTGATTGGAGCGCCTTTTCTATAGACTTATACAGTGTTCCCTGCTCTAATCTCGACTTCTGAGCTCTAGCTCTTACTTGAATTTTTCTCCCGTCCGCACCACCCCGTCCCAGGTCTCCTTTAAATACACTTATGCTCCGCCTTTCCCTAACTCTTTGCTGTTTCATTGGCCTAGTATTGTTTGCTGCCAACCTATGACTGGCAGCTGAGTGTGGCCAATATGCCTGCCCCTGTGCAAATATAACTTTAGCCACCAAACTTATCTGCTCCTGCTCTTCTTCTTCCCCTTTCTGTTGTATATCTTACTTTAGGTTTTAAGTGAGAACCTAGGTGGGTCAACTATTTGCCCAGGAAAACACTGCACCAATAACAATTGTAAGACCACCCATCCTGGCACTATGGCTTTCCTTACTGTGCTATTACTATTCCTAATGTACAGAGTACCTAACAATACAGTGCAACCCGAACTACCTCTGTGCAAACCAGTGCTCCAATATACTTTATCAATACCTCAGGTCATAACGGGCTGCTATGCAGTCGTTACTTCATCCTCCTCCCCCCTCCTAGCCTATTCTCCCCGGTTTACCACCCTCCCCTTACTGCTGCCCTCGCCTATGTCTATTCGAGCACTCACACTGATCACGTTAAACTGTCACTACAGTGGTGCTACCTCCTCTGCTATGTGTTATGGGCAATCTCGAAGAAATAAAAAAGCAGTCTCCATCCTTATAAGATCTTGAAAGAAAATCATATTACTGCTTCTCCTCTGCTCAGGTAATGTGGAGCTAAATCCTGGACCCCCCCCCTACAACTTACCTCGCCTATCGATTTTGCTGAGGCCACAGGTCTCAAGATGATGATGGTCAACATTCTAAGCCTGCCCAAAAAACTCGTACAACTGCAAGCCTGAGTTGCACATATCAACCCTGACCTTATCATAATTACGGAGTCATGGTTAAAAAAGACAAATACTGACCAACAAATTTCACTACAGGACTACAAACTATTTAGAGCAGACAGAGACTCTAGAGGTGGGTGTGTGGTTATTTATGCCAAATCTAAGTACTCAGTCACTAATATTAGCTGCAGATCTTTAGCTAAGGAATTTGAGATCGTCTCTCTGAATCTTCATCTCCCCTCTTCTGAATGCATTACTATTATAGGTGGTTATAGACCTCCGTCTGGTGGCGATGAAGTCCTTAATTTTCTGAAATCCACGTCAGAGATGCAAAACTGAAACAATATTTTTAGGATCTAAATATGAATTGGCTAACACCTAAATCATATTGCCTCAAATCCCTTTGCGACGAGCTAGGTCTTGGGCAACTAGTCAATGAACCCACTAGGAATAACGTTCTAAATACTGCCAACAGCTCCATCCTAGACATGATGCTAACCACCCACCCACATAAAATATCTCAAACAGCAGTGTTTCACAATGACATGAGTGATCATGGGATTGTTGCTTGCATAAGATCTCAAATTAAGGCCCGACCTCAGCCCATCTTTATAACAAAACGGTCCTTTCGCAAGTTCAGTGCAGTAAACTTCCTTTCTGACCTGGGCATGATCAGTTGGCAAGACCTCTACCTAGCCAAAGATGTCAATGAGGCAGCTTACACCTTAATGACAATCTTACTAGATTGATAAATAAGCATGCCCTTTCATCAAAGTAAGGGTACTAAACAACTCTAACCCCTGGTTTACCACAGATCTTAAGGCAGCCCTCATAGCCCGAGACAAGCTCTGGGCAAAAGCTAGGCATTCTAAGAACTCTTCGGATTGGCAGGCTTTTAGAACAGCCAGGAATACCTGTGTGAAAAGTATACATTCTGCTGAAGCTAACTATTATATCTGTACCCTAGAACAAGCAAAAGGTAACCCTTATAAAATATGGAGGACAATTAAATCTATAGAAGGGCGGCCCACGGCCCCTTCTGTCCCAACAAAATTAGTTGCAAGTGATAAGATAGCAGAAAACAAGTCCTTAATCCTTGAGGAACTTAACTCTCACTTTGCCACAGCTGGGCTAGCTTTCGACTCTTCAACTTATGCTGTTTCTGCGGTGAGCAAGCATATTCCCCCCCCCCCAATACCTAGTCCCGACTCAGCCCTTTCCAACATGCGGAGATAACTTTAAAGAAGTAGAAGATTCTCTCCTTAGTCTAGACACCAAAAAAAGTGCAGGGGATGATGGCTTGGAACCTTTTTTCCTCAGGCTAAGATATGCCCATCTCGCTGCCCCAATTCTCCACATCTTCAGTCTTTCCATTACATCTGCTACTATGCCGTCCTGCTGGAAATCAGCACATATCCTCCTTCTGTCCAAATCTGGTGACCCGTGCGATGTAAACAACTACAGGCCTATCTCCATATTGCCTATCCTTTCTAAAGTTCTCGAAAAACTGATCCACAATCAGTTAAAATCTCACTTGGAAACCTTCTCTCTCATTATGATCATCATTCTCTGATTCTAGAACTCTGAACTGACTGGCTGTGTTTGAGAAGAGCTCCCAAAGCTAAGTGTTTTTGATATAATTTTCAGTTTAAAAATTTTTTTGTTTTATGTAAATTTAGGTGATTGTGAAAGACAACCCTGTAGGCTCCAGGAAGATATAAAATTTGTGTGGTAGATATTTGTTGGAAGTCAGAAGGATCAACACATTTATTTAGTGTGATCTTTCTACTCTGATGTGGTTAATTTTAATACTATAGTTTAAACCCTTTCTGTATGTGCCTTTGGTGGTGTCTGATATTGAGAACCTAAGTGTCAATTGTGGGTATCCTGTCTGTTTTGGTAGGTACTTTATTTTCTTTGTTAAACAGCTGAGTATACCTATTGCCTAATACTTTCTAGACATTGTATCTTTTTGCTCAGTCTCTGATTTTTCTCTTCTTTCTCCAATGTTTTAGAACTGTTTAGTTATTGTGGCAGAGGTGTGGTACTGTGTTCTTTCTTGTAGTTCAAGGTGCTTTTGGAACTGCTGATTTCTATTGGTTTAAACGACTACATTTTTTTTTCTATTTTAAAAAAAGCTACATCAACTTGGTTTGTTGTCGCTAAGTAGCGGATGTTTTTGCATTGTGCTCTGATTCTGTGATAGAATCTGTATTAGTAGAAGGTAGATTATTGTGATTGTAGTTACCTTTTGATGGTAAGGATAAAGAGGTGAGATAGAAGTGTATGTATTTTCAAATATTATAGAGGAACAGTGGCAGGATTTTTAGGACAGTAAATTAATAAAAAGGGAACTAGCAGAGCTTCAGTAGCAGACAAGTAGTGGAATAGCAGTATAATTGCAGTATATGTGGGGTGGTGCAATGCAGTGGCTGTGGGGCAGCCATATTCAGGCAGATCTTCTGGACACTGAGGTGCTGCCCTCATCTGCATGCATCTTTCTGGACTGCGGATGAGGTAGCCAGACTCAGAGCGAAGTAAACTGGGTCAGGAGTACCATCACCCCTATCCAGAGACCACTCAGTCCAATGCAGCTGCCTCAAAGGATGCAGAGAACGAGGAGTACTTGGATGACAGTGGCTCCAGGAGGGTTAGACCAGTCAGCAGAGGCACATCCCAGATCCTATTCCACTCAAGAACTCATATGCCACACTGCCAAACAGGGACAACCAAATACAGGTACCCAGAGAAATGGAAGGAAAGGATGTGGAGGTTAGCCAAGTGCAAAACATGGAGATTAGCACCCAGGAGGTGGATAGGCAGAATAGGGGCAAAATTCAGCAGAAGGGCAGACAGCAAGGTGAACCAGGGATAAAGGACAACCAAGGAAGGGGCTGGAGTAGAACAGCAAAACAGTCTAGGGAGGTCAAATCATGGAAAGTCATGTGTGCAAATGCCAGGAGCCTTAGCAACAAGATGGAAGATCTGGAGGCTGTCATGGTGCAGTCAGACCTGGACATTGTGGCCATCACTGAAACCTGGTGTAATGATAACCACGACTGGGAGTTGGCCATACCTGGCTACAACATATTCAGAAGAGACAGGGCAGGCAGGAAGGAGAGGAGGAGGGCACTGTATGTAAAATGACATAAGGGCCACAGAGATCCAGGAGGAACAAAATGGGGAGAGATACTGTGGGTTAAGGTGGAAAGGAAAATGGGGCCAGCCATCCGCACAGGTGTGGTCTATAGGCCACCAGCCCAGGAGGAAGAAACAGATAGGAGTTGATGCTAGCCATCCAGAGGATGGCAGACAAGGGTGAGGTAGTACTGGTTGGAGACTTCAATATTCCAGACGTGGACTGGAGCATCCCAGCAGCAGCATCAACTAGGAGCAGATTTATCCTGACTCCTTCAGGTGCCTTCCTCAAGCAACTGGTCATGGAACCAACTTCGGCAGAAGGCAATACTGGACCTTGTGCTCACAAACAGGGACAGTGTGATGGGGTAAGAGTGGGGAGCACCTGGGGAACAGTGACCACAGTCACTGTGGTTTGAAATCACAGAAAGAGCAGAACCAAACCACACAAAACACGATCCTGGATTTTAGGGGGCAAACTTTGAGAAAATAGGAGATACTTGAAAGAAGCATTAAGGGGAATGGGACAGGAATCAGGGGTTGAGGAACAGTGGGAAGTATTTAAAATGGGGATTACAAGAGCAACAGAATTATGTATTAAGCAGGTTAGCAAAAGGAAAAAGAAGAGAAGACCATTATGGTTTTCCAAAGAGGTAGCAAAGAAAGTGAAAGCCAAAAAGATTGCATTCAGGCAATACAAAAAGACACAGGCATAAGGGGATAGGGAGAAGTACCAGGAGAAGCAAAGGAGGCAGGGAGGTCAGTAGAGGAAGCCAAAGCTCAGCCAGAAGAACATTGCAAAAATCAGTGGGTAGAGGGGACAAACCTTTACAGGTACATAAGGAAAAAAGAAAGGCAAAGGGAGGAATAAGTGAGACTGAAGGGGAGGATGGGGCTGTGTGTGAGGATGACAACAGTAAAGCTGACATATTGAACAGGTATTTGCTCAGTCTTTACTGAGGAAGAGGAGGGAATGGGTCTGAATGGAGTACAAGGGTGAGAATGGTGCAGAAATGGACACAAGTCCCTTTACATGAGAAAGGGTCCGAAGGAACTGGAAGTAATAAGAGTTGATAAAGCAATGGGGCCAGATGGGGTGCACCCAGGATCCTTGAAGAACTAAGAGAGGTGGTGGCTGAACCTCTTGCTATCCTGTTTAGCCGATCACTAGAAACAGGAGGTACCCAAAGACTGGAGGATAGCAGATGTAGTCCCCTTATACAAAAGTGGGAACAAAGAGGCGGGAACTACAGACCAGTCAGCCTCACCTCGTAGTGGGAAGATCATGGAAGCACTACTGAAGGAGAGATTGGTGGAACATCTGGTTGTCAATGGACTACAGGACCCAAGGCAGCATGGTTTCACCAGGGGAAGGTCATGCGTCAGACCAACCTCATTGAATTTTTGACTGGGTGACTAGGGAGGTGGATCAGGAGGGCAGTGGACATGGCCTATCTGGACTTCAGCAAGGCCTTTGACACTGTGCCACATAGAAGACTATTGCACAAACTGGGGAATATGGGTGGGGCAGGACAGTAGTGCGGTGGGTAGGTAACTGGCTGGGCAGCAGGACACAGAGGGTGGTGGTAAATGGCTGTCACTCCACAGAGGGAAGAGTGACCAGTGGGGTACCACAGGGATCAGTGCTGGGACCGTACTATTCAATATCTTCATCAGTGACATTAGCGAGGACCCAGAAGGCAGAATTTCACTATTCGCTGATGACACAAAGCTCTGTAACAGAGTAGACACACCAGAGGGTGTAGACAGAATGAGAAGGGACCTGCAGAAACTTGAAGAATGGTCAGGGTTTGGCAGTTGAAATTCAATGCAAGGAAGTGCAAGATAATGCATATGGGACACAAAACCCTGGCACAATATATCAGTTGGGGGTGAGGATATAGCATGCACCAAGCAGGAAAGGGATCTTGGTGTTATCATCTCTGATGACCTCAAGGCAGGGAAACAGTGTGACAAGGCAGCAGGTAAAGCAAATAGGATGCTGGGATGCATAGGCAGGGCATCACCAGCAGGAAAAGGAGGTCATAATTCCACTATACAAGACACTAGTGAGGCCGCACCTGGAGTACACTGTGCAGTTCTGGAGACCTTACCACGCAAGGACATAGACAGGGTAGAGAAGGTTCAGAGGAGGGCAACAAAGATGGTGCATGGATTGCATCACAAGTCCTATGAGGAGAGGTTGAAGGCACTGAACATGTACTCCTGGAGGAGAGGAGGGAGAGAGGATATGATAGAGACATACAAGTATCTTACAGGGAAGAACAGGGTGCAGGAATGCACTATTTTTAAGCGAAAAAGATGTTCCAGGACTAGAGGGCATGGGATGAAGTTGGAGGGAGGACAATTCAGAGGAAACGTGAGGAAGAATTTCTTCACAGAACGGGTGGTGGACAAGTGGAACACCCTGCCAGAGGAAGTGGTGGGGGCTGAAACAATCACGGGATTTAAGAATGCATGGGATAGACATAAAGGAATTCTGGAGGTCAGGGGTAAGGGGCAACAGACTTCCTGGAAAACATAAACTGAACTTACAAACTTAAATGGGCAGACTGGGTGGGCCATAGGCCCTTATCTGCCGACACTGTCTATGTATTAACCCAGCCCAATCTGGCTTCCGGGCAAATCACAGCACAATTTCTACGTTAGTAACCAATGACTGGATCTCTGCTATAGATGCAAAGAAGGTAGTGGGAGCAGTCTTTTTGGATCTAAGCAAAGCTTTTGATACTGTTGATCACAATCTACTAGTCACTTGTCTTGCAAAGTTGGGTACCACATACCATACTACTTAGTGGTTCTCTAGTTACTTAACTGGGAGATCCCAAAAAGTAAAAGCAGAAGGCTGTTTTTCTGCTGCCTTGCCAGTTGTTAGAGGTGTCCCCCAAGGATCCATCCTAGGCCCCATCTTGTTCTCATTATATATTAATGATCTTGATTCCAATATATCTACGCCCAGTCTGCACTTTTCGTGGATGATACCTGCTGTATACCTCTGGCTCATCGCTTCGAAGTCAAGGGAGTGCTTCAAGGACTTTATGCAACTTGAGCATAATCTTATAAAGGCAAAGCTTCTGCTTAATGCCAAGAAGACTAAAGCGATGATATTCTCCCGTAGTGCTGCCACAGGTACCCTCAATACCCTGCCCCAAGATTTCATTGTTACCACGCTAAATGAGCCTCTGGAAGTTGTTACCAAATTCAAATACCTAGGCATCTGGATTGACAACAAACTCTCTTCAATGACCATATCAAGACGCTCTAGAAGGCTAAAAGCCAGACTAGGTTTTTTTTTAGAAATAGGCCCTCTTCCCCTTGAAATCAAATAAGCTCGTCCAGGCCACTTTTCTCCCCTTCTCGACTATGGCTATGTAATCTACCCTCTACCACCCTCGCAAATCTAAATAAACTGGACATCCTTTACCACCATGCATTACGGTTCATTACCAACTCCCCTTACCGTTCGCATTATTGTGACCTATATGGAGCTGTTGGATGGACATCTCTCACTACTAGACACCTGCTCCATGCTGGTCTATGGGCTCTTCAACTGCTCCTGCACAAATTACCGAGCTATCTTTCATCTCTCATTAGTATTTCACACAGTGCATACTCGCTAAGAAAATCTGACTTTATTATGCTTGATATTCCGAGGACGCTGACCTTATTTGGTAAACGTGATATTGCGCATGCCCTTCCCTCTATTTGGAACCAACTACAGACCATACTGAAACTAACTAGCACAGTTTCAATTAACTTCTATAAAGTGCTATGCTCAGCTAAAATAAAAGATACCTGCAACTGTCATTAAGCCTCTTTCCCCCCATGTGTGCCATGTGCATCCTTTGGTAAGACCATAATTGCTTTGTGCATATTAACTACTTATTGTTTGCACTTCATTTATACTAAGAAACAACTCCACCCACCAGCTCCTGACTCATATCTGCTACCTTGCTGCAGCAATCTAACTCCTGCTATCCCTTCCCTTCCTACTCCTGGCTCTGTCTACGTATATACCCCTCTGATCAAACTATCAAACCATTCCTACCTCCCTTATCCATTTTATTCTGTTGTTTGTCCCATCTGCCAAAAATGTATTTATTGCAAACACCAGTACCATGTTTCAAGTATCAGTATGCTATCTATAAGTTGCCACCCTGTGTTACTTTAGTTATTACCACCTGCGGTCATCCCATGTGGTGCCGTTGTATGTATATCTTGCTTGTATTATGTGACGCTTGCATTTATGTATATATAGTATATGGGTGCTGCCTATTGTCAATGGATTTCAGCAACTGCTGAAATCTTGTTGTAGTACAGTTCAAAGGTCAAAAAAGTTGTTGTACTATCGCTCTGACATCACATCGATAGTACAACAACTTTTTACCCTTGACCTGCTGCCTGATTGGCTCAGACGATGCTCTATAGAAAAAAAAAAGAAAAAACATGGCGCGATTTAGCGAGCGCCGAGCAGCGGAGCCACAGACTGAGAAGTCGGGAATCAGGACACGGAGAGCCATACATGGCTCCCTTTCTAAAAACCATTTCTTTTATTTTTTCTCACCGATTTAAAAAAAAAATGATGTGCTGAGGAGCAGGACAGAGCATAAGCGGGAATGGGCACAAGCAGAATCACCAGAGCGGAAACGGGAGCAGCGCCTACGGCAAATGTGAGAAAAAAAAAAACATATACTATAAAAACGGATGGTGAACATTAACTGTTCATGCGTCTCTATTGGCAGTTGATAATATCATGAGACCTCTCGAGCTTCGCTCGAGGTCTCTGTGATGTCATCAACTCCCTCGATGGAAACACAGACTTGTTGTGGATGTTCACCCATCCACTATTCTATATATTGTTTACTAACTATTTATGTATGTATGTTGTGTAAGTCTATATGTCACAGGACCTTCTTGTGAATGAGCTTGCTCAATGGAGTTTTCCTGCAATAAACTTGAACTTGTCCAAGTTCTTCTGTAAACATTTGATAGATGTATTATTATTCACAATACAGCCCAACTGACTGTCATCAGCATATTTCTGGATCCAGACTCCACTGTATGTCTGCATACTGGAGATCATAATATTAAACAGTGTCGGTCCCAGTACTAAGCCCTGTGGTACCCCACTAGTCACATTACCCCAATTAGAATTGTATCCTTTTAGGATGACCCTCTGCTGTCTATTTGCTAGCCAAGAGTTTATTCACATAATGATTTTAGCATGAAGTCTGAGTTTTATTAGTTGCTCTATTAAGATTTTATGAGAAACCGAATCAAAAGCTTTCTCATAATCAAGAAATACAATGTCGATGGGAAATCCACTATCCAGAGCCTTGCTTACAGGCTCAAAGAAACTAATCAGATTACTCTGACATAACCTACCCTGAGTGAACTCATGTTGTGATATATCACAGTTACCAGTATCACGTTAGTGAGTAATAATTTTTTGTTGCAACAGTCTCTCCATTATCTTGCCAAAGCAGAAAGTTGGTCTTATATGTCTATAATTGGTAACATTCTGTTTAGAGCCCTTTTTATGTATTGGGGTGGCATTAGCTAACTTCCACACTTCTACTGCAGCTCCCTCTGTAATGGAAGTGTTGAATAATAATGTAAGAATTCCAGTGAGTTCATGTGAAAGATTTTTAACAAAGATGGAGGGGATTCCATCTGGCCCTGATGTTGTACCGGGTTTGGTGTTATGAATAGCTGCCAATATTTCTTTTTCGGTAAACAACATCTGAGCCTGTGAGTTTTCCAGATTATTAAGGCATATGTCCTCCTTCAATTTAAAAACACTGAAGAAATAGTTGTTAAACTCTTCTGCCATTATTTTCTCGTCTGAGATTAGAATCTGATCCTTGACGAGTGGACCTGCTCCAGAAGGGTTTCCTTTAACAGACCCTATATTATTACAGAAATTTTTTTATTGTCCTGTTACCATTCCGAGATTAACTTCTAGGTTCTGTTTAGCAAGTCTTATTGATTTCTTTGTTTTATTTGCCACAATTTTAAACTTTTGCCAGTTTTCATTAGAAGGTCTTTTTCTATATTTGTTAAACGCTTTCTTGCTACTATTTATTGCCCTCTTAATTTTTGTGTTCCACCACAAGGGGACTCGTTGTTTATTATTGTTGTATTTTGTTCGTTCCGGTACCCAGGAATTAATGCAGAAATCAATTTTACTACGAATAACCTGCTACATGGTGTTCGCATCCAGATGATTTAATTCATCTTCCCATTCCCAGTTACTGAAGAAGTGCTTAATTTTAGTATAGTCCGCTTTAATAAAATTCTTAATTTTTGCGTTTCCATATGAATTTGTTTTAAAGCACTTAAAGTTCCATAATACAATATTATGGTCTCTATCACCAAGGGGTTCCAGGATCTGTAGATCTGAGTCAGTGTCTTTGATATTTGTAATTATCAAGTATAATATGTTATTTTTCCAAGTTGGTCTAGTTGCTATTTGTCCAAGGTAATTTTGCACAGAAAACTGAATCAATCAATCTGTTTTGTTTTTTTTTTATTTTTTGGTTTTTAATTTTCATTTATGGCATTTTATGATACATAGCAAGTGCTAGATTCAGTAAATACACTCAGGCAAAATAATTACAGTGCTACATAGCATGGTAGGATATGTAATAGAAATTTGTCCATTATTCTGGTAGGACTGTTCAGTAATTTACAGGAGTCATATTCCAACAAGATAATCTCGTAGGAAAGTCCACTCTCACCTATCCAACTGCAAGTAGATTAATTCACCGACATTTCTTGTCACTCGCAGAATTAATAAGGTACTGGAGGCTGTAACTTCCACCCAAGAACCTAAAGGCAACTGAAGAGATTGTCTGTACTCAATTAAGTTAAATGATGCACCCCTGCACTTAACACCACTTGCGGCTGACAGGGAAACAGAAAATAGCCAGAATATTATTAAAGTACACAAACTGAGTTGAGCTATTTGTTCCAAAGCGACATGGTTCTAAGGCTGGTTAGGATTTATAAGACCTATCTTCTGAGCATCAACATCATGGCTATACCTTAAAGACCATTAATTTTTAAAGTTGTAGCTAGGGAAATTGATTACATTACTTGAGCTACACAATGAATCCAGAGAAAAAGCATATAATGTAAGTCCACACCGACTCAATCCTTCTAAGAACGATTCAGTCATTAGGATCTAATTCACTCCCATTGTCTCTGTCCAAAGAATGCTGGCAATCTTCAAGAATTTTGGCTGCAAAAGCAGCTGCAGCCTCCGGGTCTGTAAATAGATGTGCTTTTCCCTTATGCCAAACTTGCAGTCGCGCTGGGAACAGGAGTTGGGCAGAGACATTACCTCCCAGGAGAACTTTCGTTGTCTCTTGCAGAGCCTTTTTTCTGGTCTGCGGCTGTGATGAGAGGTCTGGAAATAAAGCGATTTTATTGCCTTCCCAAATCAGGTCTCCACTTTGCCAAGCTGCATGTAGGAGAGGCACATGGGCCTCAGGGCTGGAAAGTGTGGCAATCGTGGTAAGAGGGCGCTCCGTTGCATTGCCCCTAGCCCTTGACCTCATGGGGATAGCGAAGGCCTTAATTACAGAGGTACCACAAGTGTCAGGTAAGAGCTGTAAGTCCGTAAAAATCAGACGTTGAATAGCAGCAACTATCTTTGTCGACCCGGAGAACCTAGGAGGGAGGCCGACAATACGAATATTTGTCTGTCGTTGAGCATTTTCAAGTGTTTCGACCTTAGCGTGGAGACATTGGAAGTCCTGTACATAAGCTGCATTCCTCTCCCGCTGCTGGTCCAATGCTGAGGTAACCTCAGTAATCTGTGTGGAGTTCAATTGAACCCTCTCCTCCACATCAGTAAATTTAGCCTCCATGGTTGCTAGTCGGCGGTTAGTGTCTTTTCCAGTTGCTCTAATTTTTTCGAGCATTGCCATTATCTGAGGATTTGGTGTGTTGGGTGCTCTGCTGTGGAATGGCCTCCACTGATTTGTTTCAAGCCTGCACCGGCCAAAAGATAAGCATCTAGGTTTTGTCCGGCGTGTTTGTCCTTCTTCGGGCTCATTGCAAGGATCTACTGAATTTCCTCTATTGATCGCTGCTTTTAAAATGCTGCTGATTAAGCCTTAGATTGTTAAATTCTAAGTTTTTTTTCCCATTGTTCTGCAATTCAGGAAAAGACATCCGCCATGATGGATGCTCTACAGCGCCCCCTGAATCAATCTGTTTTCCAGGTTTCCTTTTCCAGTTAGGGATGACCAACATATATTTGGAAGGTTGAAATCTCCCATTAATATATAATCTTTGCTGACTATCATTTCCTCTAGTGACATGAAGAAGGCATTGTTAGCTTCAGTATCCAAATTTGGGACATGGTATCCCAGACCCTACAGTCAAAGATCTAACCGGGCATTTCATTTTAATCCATATTAATTCACTGTTTGGGTTATTGTTCCCTATCTCACAGTATTTCAGTCTGTTACTGATGTACAGTGCAACTCCTCCACCTTTTTTGTTTTGACGGTTCCTAATGAACTGAGTAACCAGGTATGTCAGTTCCCCAGTCGCTATCAGAAAACCAGATTTTAGTAACACCACAAATATCTACAGCTTCCCTATTTAATTTACAGTGGAGTTCTCCTAGTTTGTTAGTGAGACCCCTGACATTAACACGCAGAATTTTGATCACAGAGGCATGTGTATTACTATCAATGTTAATTGCTCCCAGTGCATGTTCTCTCACATTTTTATTAGCAGCAGATCCACTGCTTGCCTAGTTATGCCATCCAGTTGTTGATCACCTTCTGAGCAGAGGTGGTTAGCATCACAGAACCCTACCTCCCTGGTGCTTAGTTTAAACATTTATTTATATATGCCTTAATATGTTGTCCTAAAAGAGAAGTTACCCCGCTCTGTCGGGTGTAATCCATCCCAACAAATCTGGTCTTTTTTATCAAAAAATTTCTCCCAGTGGGCGATACATCCTATGTTCTGTTTGAGACTCCATTTCCGTAACCAATTATTTATGTTTTTTTATCTTATTAATATTCGTTTACACTAGTGACAGGAAGTATTTTGGAGAAGGCAAAGTCACAACCAGGATCCATTAGGGCGCTAGCCAGTCCCACAAACTCTTCTTTCATATGTTGTACATTTTGATGCATGATATTATTAGTACCTGCAAGAATTATGACCAGTGGCCTCTGCCCTCCATTTTTTTATATTTGTCTTGACATCTTTGTAATCTCTCTAATTTTCGCACCTCTGAAGCATGACATTGTTCTATTAGCCTTATCCTGATCACAGATTTTTCGATCCAGATGCTTTATTATGGAATCTCGTAGGACAAAGATTTGTTTAAGCTCAGATGTAATACTAGTTTCTAGTTCCATGAGATTAATATCACCTTCCTTGGGATTTTTTGTCGGGTGTTCACACTATTGGAATCTTCCATAGCTGATGTGCTAGTCACATTGCCTACAGGTGTTTCGATCACGTACACGAAGGAGGTCTTGTCCCCTTTTTTGACTTCCTTAGCTACACACTCTTTTTAAAATCTTGCATATGACACTGGGAATGAGTTGTACAATACAGGGACTGCAGACACAAATTATGCTTTGCCATTGACAGGTTTAACTTTAGGGATGTAGAGATAACCATTTATACTGATTTCTGATTTCTTGGGAGTGTACACTTGATAGGTGTTGAAACATTTTTGGCAAGTAATCAGGGAAGGGGGAGGCTAAATCACTTCAGATTGTGGTATATCATAATCTTTAGTTGTATGTTCCTTCTTACAGTTACTGGTTGCTAGCCCTGTTAGTTAAAGACATGGTGGGTGGTGATCAGAAACCAGAGTAAATTAAGAACTTCTGATGGGTGGGCATCGGAGAAGAGAGTAAATTTCAAACCGCTGGTGGACGGGGATCAGAGACCCTAGCAAAAGTAAGCAGGAGGTGGGTAGGAATACACAGTACAGTACTGTATTTCTGTGAAAAACCAAAACAGTGCATACTTAATATGGGCTCCCGGTTATCTGACGACCTGTTTATCTGAACCGATCAGATGTCCCCCAAGCAGTTGGGATAAACGAGGCTGGACTGTATTTCCAAAATGTTCTTACTTTGCATTCAAGTATAATTCTGCCTTTTTTTTGCTTTGTAAAATCTGTACGGCTCTATACTGGAAGACTGACGTTTGCGCCACGCACAGTCCCTAACCTGAACAATCTTGTGAAACATACCCAAAGTTTCCAATACCTACGCCAGCAAGCTGCAGAGATCATCTATCTGCAGGAAACGCACTTGATTCCCTCCAAGCACCTTAAACTCTCTACTGGAGATTGATACCAGGTACAAGCCTCCACATACCACCAGAGTAAGAGACGAGGTACAGTTATTCTTCTTCCCTCCACGACGCGCCCCCCCCCACCCTGTTCCAGGAGTTCACCGATTCCTCTGGTCACTAAGTCATCTTGATGGGCCGCCTTTATAATGTAGTACTGACCCTAGACAATGTTTATTTTTCCCCCTCATTCAGATGCCCCAGTGTTTAAACCCTTCCTCGGTAAACTATTGGACCTGCTATGTAGCCAACTCCTTCTTGGTGGAGACTTTAATATTACTATGTCTCCTGACCCTGATTCTTCACACCCAGCTCGCCACAGGGTTTCCCCTGCCCAGAAGTACATCAGAACCCAGCTCACCCCACTGGGACTTGTCAATGTCTGGCAGTAGTCCCCCCCCCCCCCCAATATCCAAGCTTACACTTTCTTTTCACTCCACTACAGCAGCTTCTTCCGCCTGGATTATTTTTTCACCATATGTGAGCACTTCAGCACTATTCAAGACCTCAGATGTGGCCTGACACTCCTATCAGACCATGACTCACTCCAACTGAAAGTGAAGTGGGGGAGTCACACAGATCAACTTTGTAGAGATTTAACACTTCCCTCCTTAAAGATGAAAAGTTTTCGACCATGATTTCAGACCGTATTAAGCAAATCTCGGAAGACTATTCCTCTGCAGATATTTCCTACCCCATATTATGGGGCCCACTGAAAAATGTACTCAGAGGTGATATTCAAGAAGAAGTGCCAGCAGAAACAGAGATATAAGCAGTTGTCAGAGGCATTATTTACCCTGCAACCGTTATATATCTGAGGGGATATGGGGATAACTGCTTGTATCAAGTCCCTGAAAGCGGAAATACCAGCCATAATGGACACTAGAGTTCACCAGGCCCTGGCCTACCTCAGACATACTTACTATGAGGGTGGTGCTAGAGGCACTAGGCTTTTGGCCTATAGACTTCAAGCACAGAGAAAGGCCGCATGTGTCCTCCAGCTCAAAGATCCCCAATCAGGGCACTGAGTGTATGACTCTCAGGGAATTCTTAATTGCTTTAAGGACCACTACCAGACACTGTACACGGAATCATCCTCCTCATCCACCCCTCAAATAAAGGATTTATTTTCTGGCCTCTCCTTTCCCTCTCTAATGGAAGCCCAACAGGAATCCCTTCTCTCCCCAATTCGACTGGAGGAGCACCAGCCATCACTACATAAGGCAAAAACTTTTAAATGCCCCGGCCTGAATGGATACCAGGTCAAGTGGTGTAAGCTCTCTTATCTGCCTCTGAGCATCCTGCCCACGAAGCTGCTCAGAGACTGCCCGCCACTACAAGCTCTCTTATTTGCCCCTGGGCATCCTGCCCACGGAGCTGCTCAGAGACCGCCCGCTGCTACAAGCTCTCTTATCTACCTCAGGGCATCCTGCCCACGGAGCTGCTCGGAGACTGCCTGCCGCTACAAGCTCTCTTAGCTGCCTCTGGGCATCCTGCCCACGGAGCTGCTTGGAGACCAACCGCCACTACAAGGTATGGATCTCAGTTGGAAACGCCAGCTACCATCCAGATTTCAAATTTGGCACCTTTTTCTAACGCCATTTGAATATTTGCTCACTGAACCCTGAGCTACCAGTTGCCGTTTGCAAATTATTAATTGTGCTACAGCGTTATTCAACTCTGCTTTGTGATCCTTGGGGCTTATTTTATTTTTTATTTCACTTTTTCAGTGCACTCTGTTTTTGGGCAGCTGTATTCTGGAGCTGATCTCCTGGGCAGGTTTTAACCCCACTGCTGTGATCAATATCTTTAGTGTACTTGATTTGTTCCTCTGGGCTGCTTTAATGAAAAATCAGTATCCAGTTACACTGCCATGAATATTATCTTTAGTGTACCTGATTGTTCCTTAGGGCTGCTTTAATGTAAATCAGTGCCCAGCTTGCACTTAAGCGTACGAGATTTGATTTGCTACTCGGGGCTGATTCAATATTAAACTGTGCACATTCCCTGCGCTTATTGTTAATGTACTTCTAAGCGCAGGGGCCTTTTTTTTTCTGGTTTCTTTAACCCAGCCTTCTGAGTGCACACTTCTTTTGCACTTCTTTTCTTTGCATGAATTAATTTATAAGCGCATCTGTACAGCTCATTGCATTGGGTGGGCACTGTGGCTTTGTTGCCTTAGCTCCACTCGCTGAAATACTTCATCTAATCTCCTGATGTAATTTTACCTCTACTCTTAAGTGCAGAGTGCGCTCTACAGTGTTAAGTAATTTTATCTGTACACTTGAGAAGTCTTGGTTCCATTCTGATTAGATAGCTAACCACTGTATGTGCTTTTGTTCACTAGCTTATTGTAACTACTGTTACCTCTGCCTTTCCTAATCTCTAACTTTTTCCTTCTCTGTCAACTGCTATTGTTCTGTCTGTCCTGCTGGCCCTCTACCTCTGCTGCTCAGCCTTCCATTTCCTTCTACTGAACCTCCATTTTTCTAACTGCTGTTTGCTCTTTCTTCTTGTCACACTCTTCCCTGACCACTGTGCACCCCCCCATGCTCCTGTAACCTGATTTACCTTAAGCCTCTTCCCTCCCCCTAGGTACCTCCCACAGATTTTGTTACCTGACTTTCTCCTCCCTATTTATTTCTTCACAGATCTCTTATCTGCCTCTGGGCACCCTGCCCACACAGCTGCTCGGAGACCGCCCACCGCTACAAGGTACGGATCTCAGTCGGAAACGCCAGCTACCATCCAGATTTCAAATTTGGCACGTTTTTCTAATGCCATTTGAATACTCGCTCGCTGAACCCTGAGCTACCAGTTGCCATTTGCAAATTATTAATTGTGCTATAGCGTTATTTAACTCTGCTTTGTCATCCTTGGGGCTTATTTTATTTTATTTTTGATTTCACACTTTCAGTGCACTTTGTGTTTGGGCAGCTGGATTCTGGAGTTGATCTCCTAGGCAGGTTTTAACCCAACTGCTGTGATCAATATCTTTAGTGTACTTAATTTGTTCCTCGGACTGCTTTAATGAAAAAATCAATACCCAGCTACACTGCCGTGAACATTATCTTTAGTGTACCGGATTGTTCCTTGGGGCTGCTTTAATGTAAATCAGTGCCCAGCTTGTGCTTAAGCATACGAGATTTGATTTGCTACTCGGGGCTGATTCAGTATTAAGCTGTGCACATTCCCTGCGCTTATTGTTAATGTACTTCTACGTGTAGGGGACATTTTTTGTTGTTTATTTAACCCAACCTTCTGATTGCACAGTTCTTTTGCGCTTCTTTTACTTATACACTACCAGTCAAAAGTTTTAGAACACCCTCATTTTCCAGTATTTATTGAAATTTAAGCAATTCAAGTCCAGTGAATAACCTGAAATGGTACAAAGGTAAGCGGTAAACTGCTAGAGGTAAAAAAAAAAAAGATTAGGTTAGCAAAAACTGCTTTAAAGAAATTGCAAAGAAAGCCAAGGTGTCAGTGAGTACAGTTTCCTACACCATCAAAAGGCACTTGGAAACTGGAGGAAACTCTGACAGGAAGAGGTCTGGCAGACCCAAAGCCACAACAGAATCAGAAGACAAGTTTCTGAGAGTCAACAGCTTGCAGTGATAGGCGCTCACAGGACAACAGCACAGAGTGACTGGCATCCTGAACCAAAAGGGCTACCACAGCATTTTGCAGTGCCATGCAATACCCTCTGGTCTACACCTAGTTGGTCAGGGGTTCATCCTACAGCAAGATAATGACCCAAAACATACCTCCAGGCTATGTAAGAACTACCTTTGAGGAAAAGAACAAGACGGTAGGCTTCAAATCATGGAATGGCCAGCACAGTCTCCAGACTTAAACCCCATCGAGCTGGTTTGGGATGAACTGGACAGAAGGGTGAAAGCAAAGCAACCTACAAGTGCACACATTTGTGGGAACTTCTGCAACAGTGTTGGGAAGAACTTCGAACAATATTTGATGTCCATTGTAGGAAGAATGCCACAGTGTGTTCGGCGGTTACAGTATATCTGCAAAAGATGGCTACTTTGATGAGTCAAAAATTTAGATTAAATTTTGTTAAACAAAATGATTCTATGATTTCTTTTTTATCTCCAATTGTTTATTTGTTCTATGCTTTAATTTCAGAGTACATTGAGACATTAACCTGCGTAAATTTCAATAAAAACTGGAAAAATTGGGGTGTTCTAAAACTTTTGACCGGTAGTGTATACTAACAAACTAAAATGCCAGCAGAATAGGCCCAACGGTCTCTTGAGTCTGCTCGATTTTTCAGCACCTGCACTGAGGGTCGATTTTGGTGTCCCCCCTTGGGTTATACTGTACCCAGTCCCAGATGTTCCACCTGTACTGGGCCTGGTCAGATTTACTCTCCCCCCTGTACCTGTCCCATCCCCATTTAAACCCGTCCACAGTCTCCACCTCTACCAGCTCCCTGGAAAGTGCATTCCATGGCTCCACCACTCTTTCAGTGAAATAACATCTTCTCCTCTCCCCTCTGAGCCTGCCCCCTTCCAGCTTACACCCGTGACCTCTCATTGCCCCACCCTCTTTCCTTTGGAGCACCCTGACTGGGCCTCCTTTATTGATCCCTTTCATGTACTTAAAGACCTCTATCATGTTCCCCCCATCCCTCCTCTCCTCCAGGGTGTACATGTCGAGCTCCTTGAGCCTCTCCTTACAGGTCCTCTCCCCCGGACCCCAGATCGTTTTGATTGCCCTCCTTTGGACCCTATCTAGAAGTGTAATGTCCCTTTTTAAAAGTGGTCTTCAAAACTGCACACAATACTCGAGGTGTGGCCTAACCAAGCAGTTGTACAATGGGAGGATCACTTCCGCCTTTCTGGAGGTAATCCCCCTGGAGACATATCCCAGCATCCTATTTGCCCTTGCCGCTGCTCTCCTACAGGTCTCTGAGTTGTTCATTTTGACATCTACCACTACTCCCAGGTCCCTCTCACCCTCCGTGACTTGAATCATGTCTCCTCCAAGGGTATACCCCTGGCCTGGATTTCTGACTCCCAGGTGCAGAACCTTGCACTTCCCCACATTGAATTTTAGTTTCCATTTTCCCAACCACCTTTCCAGAGCCTCCAGGTCCTCCTGCAAGGCCACCCTGCCCTCCTCATCCACCACTGCACCCAGCTTTGATTCGTCTGCAAAGAGACTCATCTCACTTCTGATCCCCCTCCTGATGTCCGAGACACAGGCATTGAACAGGAGTGGCCCCAGCACTGACCCCTGGGGAACCCCACTAGTAACCCACCTTGGGGATGAGGCTAACCCTCCAACCACCACCTTCTGAGTATGCTCAGAGAGCCAATTTCCTATCCATCTTAACAGCTGTCTCCCTACCCCCACTTACATTGCACTACTTGCATGAATTCATTTATAAGCGCATCTGTGCAGCTCATTGCATTGGGTGGGCACTGCGGCTTTGTTGCCTTAGCGCCACTCGCTGAAAGACTTTTCCCCACCCCACCCCCAATACCCTCCCACCATTAGCTGGCCTTACAGTCAACGTATTTACCACGTGTTTGTAGGAGGTGGTCTGACAGTTTTTTCTATCAACCCTGTTTTCCACCTGTGGGTTATATCACTCTTCCACTGGATGTCGCCATGTCACTGCTACACTTTCTGTCAGTCAGCTGCTCAAATTTACTGCGGCGGCTCTTCTTCTATCTGTGTGTTTCCTCCCTTCCATCACACTCTGGTTGCCCATCCTAACCCTGACCTGGGGAACTGATACACATTCCTGTGTTAAGTCACTGTCCTAATTTCTTCCTTTCTCCTCTCTCTTTTCTCCACTAATCCAAACACAGTCCCCCGCAATAGGATGTAGAGTCTATTTATGTGCTACGTTCCTTGTGCACTCCTTGCCCTACTTGCCCTGAACTCGCTATCACTTTTCGAAGGGACTGCCACATTTCAGTCTGAGGTACCCTCCAAGAACTTTAAACTACTCCAACATGCTAGCTGAGAATTCCTCCATGCCTTTTCCTCCTGTGCTCCTTAGTTACAAATTTGCTGGGCTACTCCTACGATACTTCTTACGCAGAAAATGTACCTCCCCTGGGAACGTCTCCCATGCCTTTGTGCTTGCTACAATCTGGGTCATACTATTATTCCTTTCTCTAGCCGGTGATGTTGAACCCATCCCTGGCCCCTTCTCTAATCCTACACAACCTTCTTCTTGTTCCACCCATCTCCTACCACAGTCCCAGGGCTTGACCTTGGCCCATCTAAACATCCGCAGTCTCATAGCTAATCTCCCCGAGCTGGATGCATGGGTCCAGGTCAATAACCCTGACATCCTTGCCCTATCTGAAACATGGTTGAAACCCTCTATCACTGATCTGAACTGCTCTCTTCCAGGGAAAAACTTGCTCCAGGTTGACCATCCCTCCTCTAAAAGGGGTGGTGGGCTGGCACCACACTATGAGTCGCACCTTAATGTATTTTTATACTCACCCACCCTCTGAATAACTGGGAGGTTCTTCACTCGATCCTGCTCCTTGGAAGGGCCAAGAAACTGCACATCTTCTGTACTTCTATTCCACCTAGGAACAGCAAGCTCAGTCTTGAAGAGCTTTCTGAACTGATTCCTGCGGTGCCAAAGAAAAATGAGGTGATTTGCTTGTGGGGAGTTTAACCTCGACTGGCTGGGTCCCAACTCCTCTCTCCTTACTTCTACTATCAGCAAGGCCAACCTTTTTCAATTTATTGCATCCCAAACTAGGTTCTCCCTAAATGGCATGAGCCGTACTACAATAGACTGGATTCTCACAAATCGGAAGGACTGTTACTCCTCTGCAGGAGTATTACCGGACTCTATTAGTGATCACCGCCCAGTCTACTGCATGGGGGGCACCCCCCTCCTTCTTATCCACCCAAAGTTCTTTCCTTTGCTGACTTCTCAAAATTTGACCCAGATAAGTTCCTTTCTGATCTTCAATGTGTTGAATGGTCTCCCCTTTTTACTACCACAGACATCAACCATGCCACTGACTATTTCAATATAACCCTACTAACCCTGCAGAACAGGCACATCCCGATAAACGCGTAGAGTCAGAGGGAGGGTGACCAAGTGGCTGAAGAGACCTCTCTTGAAATTGCTTAAGTACCGTGACAAACTTTGGTCTAAATGGAAATCCTCCTCTCTACAGGCCAACTTCGATGCATATCGCACCTTGCGCAACACCTGTAAGAAGGTGGTTTGCACCGTCAAGAGCAGCTACTACCGCAAACTCCTTAAATCTTCCACCTCCAGCCCTAAGAGATACTAGACCCAAATTAATGAGATCCTGGGTAATATCAAATCACAGACTCCTAATGAAATGCTAATTAATAACGCTCACTGCAGTAATAACCACACCATAGCCAATGCCTTCAACTCCCTCTTTACCAAGGTTCCTAATGTTTCCCCTCTCACATCCTGCAGCTCACAACCTCCTCCTCATGATGCTCCTCTTGCTTTGATACTCTCCCTCGTCACGTGTCTTGAGGTCCTAAAGCTAATGAAGTCCATTCCCACCCATAGCAGAGCCGGGCTGGACGGGTTAGATCTCAGGATCCTGAGACTTGCTGCCCCTCTTCTAGCTACTCCATTAACTAGGCTTTTTAACCTATCCATTAGCACCTCCACAGTGCTGTTGGCGTGGAAATCTGCTAAGACAATTCCCGGGTTCAAGAAAGGTGACCCCAAACTCCTTTCTAATTATCGGCCCACTGCACTTTTGCCTATGCTCGGCAAGATTTTTGAGAAACGAATCCACTGCCAGATATTGGCTCACTTACTCCAGTTCAATCTTCAGTTCCCCCATACAGCACGGTTTCAGGGCTGGACATAGTACCACCACTGCCCTCACTCATTATACTGTGTTCATTGACCTCACCAAAGCCTTTGATTTGGTGAATCACCTACTGCTCTTGAATAAACTGCACACCCTTGGTGCCTCTGGATCCACTTTGTCCTAGATCCGCAGCTACCTTGACAACAGGTCGCAATCTGCTTCCTTCAGCAAGGTTCTCTCATCTCCTGCAGCATCCCTCAAGGCTCCACTCTTAGGTCCTTGCTTTTCTCTATATTTGTTAATGATATCCCCATCTCCATTCCCCACTGTCGCTCCATTATGTATGCAGATGACTTGGTACTCTATGCTACCTCTAGTTCCATCGATGACCTCAATGCTCATCTGTCATCTGCGTTCATGCATCTCCAATCCTGCTTCACCTCTAACTCCCTAATACTCAATTTACCTAAGACCCAGGCAATGCTCTTTGGGTCCTCTAGGAAAGTATAAGCTGTCTCAACCAAGCTTCATGTACTAGGTTATGATGGGTCAGCTGTCTCAACCACTGACTCTTCTAAATACCTGGGGGTGACATTGGATCCCATGCTTGACTTCTCCTCTCACATAAACGGGGTATGTAAATCTGTTACCCTCAAGATTAGCACCGCCATCATGTGTGCCACTTCCAACCCTGCTGCCAGGATCTCTGTAGCTGGGGGGGCCTGTCTCCTCAGGCTACTATATGCTCTCCCAATCCTTTCCCAGGCCAATGTCGGTGTTCTTCGAAAGTGGGACACCGCTTACAACAACATTTGCATATTTGCCCTATCTTCCCCTTGCCTTACACACCACTGCTTACTCTTCTCCGCCTTGCACTGGCTGTCACCCAGTTCCCGTTGCTCCTACTCTCTGGGATGCTTCATTGACTCCTTGACTAGATATTCCCAACCTGACTCTCTTGGGGCTATGCTTTCTGCCCCCCCCGTGCATTACTCCCACCCTCTCAGGTCCTCTGATGCTCAGCTACTCTCTGTCCCGTATTCCTCAACCAAAACCAGGGAACAAGCATTCTCTCATTTCGCTCCCAAATATTGGAATTCCCTGCCTCCCCACTTAAAGTACTCCTTATCGCACTCCTCCTTTAAAACTGCACTTTTTTGTCACCTCTATGCACTTGATACCTGTGACCGTAACTAATCAAGCTTGACCTTCTGCTCTTGTTTTAGCTTTGTCTGGACTACTGTCTCTCAATACTCCATGTACATCACTGGGCTTGCCTGTATTGGACTTTCTCATCCCTGCATGGATGGTTTTTGATTGTATGCATCATTTTCCAACTATCCCTGCGTGGATACCTGTTGGATGCTGTCATGTTGTTGATTGTATGTATCATATGACTGTTTGTAAGGCTGTATTTTGTACTCTGCCAGATCATGCCTGAAAATAGGCAGGGTTTTTGCCTAATGTACTTCCCAGTCATCAAAAGCTAATAAATAAGTCCTTCTTGACCTACTGCTCCCTTATCTCCTTACCATGTTTCAAGCGGTTCAGGAGGTAGACTCTCCACCTCCATCCTGGTCATATGCTACCCATTCAGCCATTTTGAAACCAGGAAAAGACCCTACCTGCTCCACTTCTTACTGACCCATTTCAATTTTAAATGTTGATTATAAATTGTTTCTGTCTATCTGGGCCAAGAGACTGGGTCACCTTCTTCCATACCAATCCGGTTTTATCCACTGCAGATAAACAACGGATAATATCTGCTGCACCTTTCTACACACGGAACATATTATGCAATGCTACATCCAGCAGCCCTCATTAGTTTGGATGCTGAGAAGCATTCGACAGGGTGTCCTGAAGATTGCTCTGGGACACTCTGTCGACCTTCGAGATTTCCCCTCCATTCCTGGACTGGCTTCAAAATCTATACTTAGCCCCATAGGCTTTTGTCATTGTCAGTGGCTCCCTGGCATCACCTACTGATCTCCAGCCGGGCACCAGTCAGGGTTGCCCCCTCTCACCCTTACTGTTCATCTTATGTATTGAGCCCTTAGCGGTGGCACTTTGCCAAGCTCCGGCAGTGGAGGGGACAAGGTACACGATATCCCTATAGGCAAATGCTACCTCCTCATCCTTCTAGATTCTGAGAGTTCCATCTTTGCGGTATGGTCAGCACTCCACACATCCGGCACCCTGTCTGGCTTTTCCCTAAATCACCATAAAACAGAAGTCCTGCTTCTTAGCTATCGCCCCTGTGCAACACTTCGCATGGAGCTCCCACTAAGATGGAGAAGTACTAAACTAAAATGCCTAGGGATCCAGATTCCCATGACCCTAGCTAAACTGGAACTTAAATTATGAACCTCTCGCCATTACCCTCACTGACGATACCTCCAGGTGGAGCCAGCCACATCTCCCATTTTTCTGTAGCCTAGAAATGGTTAAAATGAATATGCTGCCCTGTATTTTATACTTCTTGTAGACTTTACCTATACTCCCCACATCCTATTATTTTACCTCCTGGAACAAACTTATCTCCTGATTTATTTGTGGAGATCAGCACCCCAGAATAAGATGACACCTTCCCACAATATCTGGAGGGGTTAATCTCCCCAACCTGATAAATTATGCTAGGGTGGCCCATTTTAGAACAGTGTACACCTGGTTATGCCTACAAACAGACCCACCTTGGAAACAAATACAGCTTGTACTAAACAACTTGTAAAGTATTGAGGAAACTGTTATTCTCTGATCAAGCTGGTGTCCCCCTGCCTGACAGACATTTCGAATTTCACCACTCAAACTCTGCATGTATGGTTCAGACTACAAAGTCTTCTCTCTCTGTCCAGTGTATTCTATTTTTGTAGTGTTCTAGTAGCAGATTCTGACATTCTCCCCACACAAATTTATCATGCCCACACCTTTCAATGGTGTCAGCAGCTCAGCTTCAGATTTATTTTTACATTTCTAGACACAAAGGTTTTATCTGCTTTGTGCAGCTACAGTCTCTGTATGGTCTAACGGGACTGGAGCACTTTTGATACCTACAGATCAGGACTTACCTCCTCCACAAGGAGGCTAGTAAAACCCATCTCCCATGCCGGGCATTCGTACTTCTCTGTTTACTAATGTGAGGTATCCAGGGGGAGACCAGCAACACCCAATTGGTAACATGTATAGAGGGCTCCAGGAGCTCCTGAGAGACTACCAATCTGTTATAGACACATGGAACTGTGAACTAAACTCCTCCATTACGTACTCCACCTGGTTAAAGTATACCCATCCCTCCATTAAAGTCAACTCATCCTTAATATGGAGGGAATTTGCCTGGAAATGCATAAACAGATTCTGTCATACCCTTGGCTAAATTCCAGCCTCCAGAATAAAGCCAGTGCTGGAGGAAATGTGGACATCCACAAACTGACCAAGCACATGTCTTCCCGTACTGCTATATCCAATACCCATTCTGGGAAGCAGTCTCGAGTTGCTCCCTGTTCTATGGGATTCCTGCATTTTCTGGCAACCAAAAAGGTCATCACAATGTTGTGGATGCAACGGCACCCATCCATGGTGGAATCATGGCAGAAGATCCTCACAGATATACATTTTATAGAACGTACCACTGCCTCCTTGCGAGGCAGATTACCCCGGTTCCAGGCCTAATGGCAAAGCTGGGTCATATTTACTATGACTACAGATTACTCTTTTGTCCCATAATTTCTGTTTATCCCAGACACACATACTTTTTCAGTAAGGGTTCAGAGCTACTTAGATTACAGTATTAGACATCTGGATTGAACCAATATATACAGAATGCTCTCTTTGGTCTTTCTATTAGCCCTGCTCGTATGCATCTAGAGATTGGTCGGCCTCCACCCTTACCTGGAAGAATGTAGTTATAAGGCTTAATCCTGTGTTTCTTGGACTGGGATCAGCAACAAAAGTAATAGGGATTGGTCGTCTGACCCTGTGAAGCAAGGCACTAGCGGTACTAGTATCAACGGTATGGTCTTCAAGGTGGCATTTGAAGAAAGAATGCTCATAATGATATCAGGTCATCCTAAAAAGGACAGTTACTTATCAGTAACAATAGATCCTTGTTGGAAGCTCCTTCTGTGAGCCACACCTATGGATCAGATGCCATCAGCGCCGGACCTATCCGGAAACTTTTGCATAGCGGGCTGCCCATGATGAAGTGCATCATCAGCACCTATATAATATAGGCAACCCAAACCTCTTCAGTTCTGCCTGTCTGCTGGAAATCAACAAACAACATAGTACAATATCAATGAATGGCAAAGACAAACACGCTGATGCCTCAAAAGGGTGGGACAATGACCAGCAAAGAAAATCCAGTATAGAGTAAATAGGACAAAGCAGTGATGCCCAAAACTCACATCAGACCACATCAAACCAAGGGGTAAGGCTGTATAGTGCTCCATGGCTCACTGGAGGAGATTTCTTCAAAGATCTACTACTTTCTTTTTTTTTTTTAATACGTTTGCTATTTACTGCATGTAACTTTATCCCGTAAACCACTGTTATATTGTGTTCTTTTTGTTATCTGTATTGCACCTGTATGTTACCACTGCTGTATCTCACACTGTAACTATGTCTACCCTCCCTGCGACGAGGTGCCTTTGTAAATGAGTCCCTGACTCAAAGGTTGTAAATCCGACTTTAAATAAATAAATAAATTACTTGTAAATAACTGTCCTATCTTCTTAAGAGATATCTCCCTCCAAAGAACCACACCTATGGGACAATTTCCAAGCAGTACCCCAGACAATGGGGGAGAGGCCAGCAGGAAGGAGTACGAACCAACCAACATGCAGGCCAATGTCCCTTAAGCCAAGAAGAAGGCAGCCACAACACAACCATCCCAGCAGAGTATAGGGGGCACAGACACAAGCTATCCGGAAGCACCAGCCGCCAACACAAAAAAAGCATCGATGACAGACGCACACCATGGCCACTGTACAGTCATGGAGACTGGGTGTAAACAAGGGAAGCTGACAGGCCCAGGCCCCGCAAACAATGTCTATGGGAAACCCGATGTCAAAGAACACCACTGAGGCGAAGCCAAGTAGCGATCAAACACAAAACAGGTGGCAAAACAAAGCCAAGTTACTGGACTCAAAAAAGCCACAGGACCCATGATCTCCGAAGGGCCTGGCCAGAGGCCAGAGACCAAGTGTAACGGCCAAAAATCACAGATGACAGGAGCGCTGACAACAGCATTCAGGGAAACAGCCATGTAAGAAGCCAAGGAGATGATGATGATGAGGCAAAGCCAGGTGACGACCATCAAGAAGAGGGACGCCAACGAACAGCAATCCCATCCCAAACAGCACAAAATCATCGACAAGGCAAAGCCAACCAACAAGGCTGCAGGGTGCCCCAAGCCCCGCAGTGCCAAGTAATGAAGCCAGCAACTGGTGGAGGCATCCCAAAGGAACAGCCAGACTGGCAGAAGAAGGCCAAAGTAAAGCCAATGATGGTAACATGCAAAAAGCAGCCTGCCCAAAGCAGCGGACCGGGCACATCGAGCAGGCAAAGCCCAGCGATGGCCAGTCAAAAGCAGAGCCATCGTAATTAGCAACAGTGAATACATCAATGAACAGAACAAATCCAGGAGATGAAGTCGGAGGGAACCAATGGCCCCACAGAAATGAAAGTCAGGAAACAAGGCCGGGAACCAAACAAGACATCCTTGAGTACAGCCAGACCGGTCAGAAAGCCAGGCTGAAGGCAAAGCTGAAAGAAATAAAATGTGAAAAAAGTCATGCACAAAGTAGCGGACTGCACACATAGCGAAGACGATGATGAGGCAAAGACCTGCAGAAACGGAGAGTGCTGAAAAATACAGGTTACTCACCTGTAACAGGAGTTCTAGGAGTGGTATATGTTGTTTACTTACACTTACTGGCAGGTTTCTTGCTGCTTTAAATCTTGCCAGAAGGTCTTCAAGCTGGTTCCTCCCACCCACCCGGGTGGTAAAACTCTCGGCTCCGCCCCATGACGCCAGATCTAGCCTGCTGGAAGCTAATTTGCGCGTCGAAGCCAGGGAGGTCAGGTGGGTTGTGTGGATGAACAACATATAAAACTCCTGTTACAGGTGAGTAACCTGTATTTCTGGGGACGTGGATATGTTGTTCAATCCACACTTACTGGCAGACTCCTAGCAGTTCTCCGGGAGGAGGGAGGCAAGGCACGCACCCGCTACTTAAGGAATAAGGACTGGAGAATCGAGGTCCCAAAACCAGCATCCCGGCGTGACTCAAGGTCGATGTGGTAGTGGGTAATGAAGGTGTGTGTGCTGATTTCCAGGTAGCAGCCCTGCAGATTTCCTGGATAGGAACGTCCCTAGAAGCAGCCACTGATGCAGCGGTATGGCGGGTAGAATGAGCTCTTATTCCTTTGGGAGGCTCCATGCCCGCCAACCTGTAACAGAGATCTATGCAGGAGGTGACCCACCTGCCTATCGTCCACTTGGGTGCAGGTCTGCCAGGTGCGGCTTCAGCGTAGGTGACAAACAGCTGGCGAACTTCTCCCCAAACTTCAGCTGTCCGCTCCTTATAATAAGAGAGCGCTCTTCTAGTGTCGAAAGCATGGAGCCTATATTCGGCCTCCGAGGTGTGACTGGGGCAGAACACCAGCAGAGTCAACACCTGGTTAAGGTGAAACTCCGACACCACCTTCGGTAGGAATTTCAGGTGGGGGCGCAGGACAACCTTGTCCCTGTGGAAGACCAGATAAGGAGACTCGATGGAAAGCACCTGGAGCTCTCCCATCCTTCTGGCTGACATGATAGCCACCAAGAAGTCGGTCTTCCATGACAGGTGGGAGATATCGCACCTGTGCATCGGTTTGAATGGCTTGCCCATGAGCTTAGCCAATACCAGCAGTAGATCCCATGGAGGTGGAGGTTCTCGCACAAGAGGGGATATGTGATCAAGGCCTTTAAAAAAAGCGCCCGACCACCTTTTCCTGCACCAACGACTGCTTTCCGGCCCGTGCCCGGTAAGCAGAGATGGTTGCCAGGTGCACCTTAAGGGTCGTCGACAGACGCCCTAGCTGAGAAAGGGACCACAGGTAGTGCAGAGTGCTGGCCAAGGAACAGGAGGAAGGGTCCAACCCCTTATCCTGTCACAAAATGGAGAATCTCTTCCATTTGAAGGCACAGCATTTTCTGGTCGACTCCTTACGGGATGCCTCGACGACGCTGAGGACCTCGTTGGAAAGGCCCAAGGCCTGGAACTCTAGCCGCTCAGGAACCAGGCCGTCAGGTGCAGGGATTGAAGGTCCGGGTGGAGTACCTTCCTCTGGTTGACTGAGATCAGGCTGGAAGCCACCTCGGGAGCCTGGAGCTGAGGCTGAGGAGATCTGGATACCAGAACTGGCGGGGCCAGTCTGGGGCTACCAGAATCACCTGCGCCTTGTCCCTCCTCGCCTTGAGAAGCACCTTGTGGATCAAGGGAAATGGGGGAAAGGCGTAGAAGAGGCTCGTGGTCCACGGCCTCGAGAAGGCATCCCCCTGCAGCAAGCCCTGCTGAGGGAGGTGGGCATGAAACAGTCTCAGCTTCACAGTCTCCCTGGAGGCAAACAGGTCCACCTGAGGCGTGCCCCAGTGGAAGAACAGATCGTGTACTACCTCCGGCAGGAGACACCACTCGTGAGATGCAGCACTTATCTGGCTTAGGGCATCGGCCAGAGTGTTGGAGGCTCCTGTCACATGGATGGCTAGGAGATCCGCCTCCAGTCTGCTCATGAGAGGCCAAGTGTGTAGAGCCTCCTTGCACAGAGGCAAGGAGTGCGTCCCACCCTGGCAGTTTAGGTAGTACATGGTCATGGTGTTGTCTGTCTGGACCTGGACCACTTGACCCCATACAAACGAGGCGAAGGCGGTGAGGGCTAGTCGGACCGCTCGAAGCTCCAGCAGGTTGATGTGGCATCAAGACTGCTGAGGGGACCAGAGGCCATGCGCTCTGAGCTCCCCCAGATGGTCACCCCAACCCATCAGACAGGCGCCGGTCGTTAGAGTGACCGTCAGCTCTAGGTGGACGAAAGGGATACCCTCCTGCAGATGAGCCGGAACGATCCACCACTGGAGAGCATTCCCCATCTCCTGCGTCACTATCACTGGCTGGTCCAGAGGACTGGAGCGCTCTGACCACTGACGGGCCAGCCCTCACTGCAGGGGACGCATATGCCAGTGGGCCCAACGGACCATGGTGGTGCAGGCCGCCATGAAGCCCAGGAGGTGCAGGAAGTCCCGGGCAGGGCGCAATTGCCCAACCAGAAATGACTGGGCAAAGGAGGAAAGAACCTCGGCCCTGTCCGCCAGGAGCCGTGCTCTGGCTTGAAGAGAGTCGAGCTCTGCCCCGATGAACTGAATCACCTGCGTTGGCACGAGTTCTGATTTGGCCTTGTTGATGAGGAGGCCAATCTGAGAGCAAACCTGGAAGGCCAGATCCCTGGACCGCTCCGCCTCCAGCCTGGAGGGGGCTGCAATCAGCCAGTCGTCCAGGTAAGGGTACACCCGGACCCTTCGGCGCTGCAGGAATGCTGTCACCACTGCCATGCATTTGGTGAAGACCCTGGGAGCTGGAGAGAGGCCGAAGGGCATGGCTTGGAACTCGTAAAAGGATCCCTCTGCCCTAAAGCGGAGGAATCACTGCTGAGACGGATGGATTGGGATGTGAAAGAACGTGTCCTGGAGGTCCAGAGAGCAGAACCACACGCCTCGCTCCAAGGATGGAATGATCTGAGCCAGAGTGACTATCCTGAAGGTACGAGACCTTAGGAACTTGTTCAGGTCGTGTAGGTCTAGAATGGGTCGCCAGCCCCCCATCCGTTTTGGGACCAGGAAGTACCTGGACACAAACCCTGGGTCTGGTGGAGGATCCACCACCTCCCTGATCACCTCCTTCTGGAGGAGAAGGACAATGTCTGCTCGACTAGCCGACAGAGGCGCTGCGGACCCCGTAGCTCCCCGTGGGGCGACGGCTCGAAAGAGTGGGGACTGCTCGAATTCCAGAGGCAGACCCTTTCCTACCACTTCCAGCACCCAGCGGTCCATGGTGATATCGGACCAGGCAGAAAGGAAGTGGCGGAGCCATCCCCCCCAAGGGGGGAACCCGGGGAGGAGTGACGAGGTTGGGGGAGACACCCCTCAACCTGTCACTGGGAAGGCTTGGCGCAAGGACCAGCCAAGGAGCCTCCTGGACCTTTCCCTCCCAGCTTCCTGTTGGAGGAAGCAGCAGGCTTGGCCTTGGGGTGTCAGGTACGAGCCTGCTGGCCCTGATGCTGGTGTTGCTGGGCCGGACGTGCCGCAGGGGCTGAAGGGTGAAAGGGCTTACACTGCTGCTGGCGGTCTTTGTCCTTCTGGGCAGACGTGACCGAGTCCAAGGTGGGGATGGACTTCTCGATCCTTTGCAAATGACCCTCCACCCCGGGACTGAACAAGTCGGTACCCAAGAAGGGAACATCTGCCAGCTTGTGCTGGGTATCTGCCGTAAAGGTAGAGATCCGAAGCCAAGCTCTGCGGCGCACGGCCACTGCGGCTGCTACAGACCGAGCACATGAGTCAGCGATGTCCAGGGAAGTCTGGAGCTGCTGCTTGACCACCGTCCATCCCTGATCCCGCACCTGCTTGACCGTCGTCTGAAGGTCAGCCGGGAGATGAGGAATCACCTCATCCAGGGAGCCCAAAAGGGCGTGTGAAAAGTGTGCCATCAGAATGGCCGAGCTGGCCTGACGAAGGCCTAGCGAGGAAGCCGCACAGACTTTCCGCCCGGAGTAGTCCAGTTTCTTGGACTCCTTACCAGGTGGCTTCTCCACATCCCGAGCATTCCCGGAACGCCGGAAAACGCTGTCGGTCACTAGTCCCTCCACGGAGGGATGCTCCAAGAAACCGGAGTGAACCAGTGGGAACAGCATACTTCCGAGCCATCCTGGCCGAAGGTGCTGGACAAGAAGCTGGCCGCTGCCTTAGCTCCAGGGCCGGGCCAACAATGGCTTCGGCCACCGGAAAGGCCTCTGTGGGGGAATCCCCTCGGTCCAGTATCTCCGTGAGGGGATACTTGGCCCGTTTTGAAATGGGTTCGAGCTTCATCTCAGCGGACTTTGAGATGAGTTGAAGCATTCCAAGAAATAAGGATGGCTTCTCGTCTACTGACTGACCCCCGGTGGACTCCAGGTCAAGCAGCCTGGAGAACAAGGAGTCGCCACTGTCAGACTCCGAGGAGTCTGCGAACAGCTGCCGAGGGCCTGAGCCACCCTCCACCTGCCGAGGTCGATCGCGAGTGAGGGTGACCGACAACCGATGGGGCAAGCCCTGACCCAACCGAGAATCCTTGATCAGGGCCCCAGTTTTAGGTTGTGGAGGCGGGGGTTCCACCACAATGGATGGCGCAGCCGGTTTCGGCCGAATAACCAGTGCCGGCTTCGGCTCCTCGACTACAATGAGGGGTTGTTTCGGCCGCTCCGGTGACAGCCACTAAATGGCCGGGGAAGACGACGGAGTCAGCTTATTCCCGGTCAAAAGGAGCTGCTGCCACATTAGATCCTCGTAGCGCCAACGCAATTTGCGCCGAAGTCTATCCTCCGAAGAGGATGAAGACGAGGTTGAGCAGCACCACCGCTTTCCACAGTGCCGAGACCGACACCGCCGATGTCAACGGGATCGGCTGGACCAGGAAGAGGTCTGAGACCGAGATCGTCAGTGTTTCCGAGAGTGGGTCTGGGAGGGGGCAGAGGAAACCCACTCTCCCTTGGTTCAGGGACCTTAACCGGGGACTCCAGCACAGGAGGCACAGGCAAGTCCTCGGTTTCCACTGGGGGAACTGGTGAAGAAGGGCTGTCGGCTTCTCCAGTTGACAGTCCGTCCGACGGGTCAAGAAAAATCTCGACTGCGTCAACGGGTGTCTCGGCCGGCTGACCTGACGGGGACGCTGTGAAGCCAGCGGCCTTAGCCGCAACCTCGACCGAAGTCAAGTGTCGACTATCCGGGAAGAGACCTCTCCCACTCTCGTCGACGGTGGGACTTACCTTTGGAGTCCTTCTTTTTGGACCAAGAGGAATGTCCCGAAGGCCCTTCTCCCTTGGTGGAGAGGGATTGGCAAAGCTCCTTGAAAGAAGTCGTGTAGGAGGAGCCCAAGGTGAGTGGGACAAATGCCGCGACCGAAGATAATGATGATGTGGCCTGGGCCACCTCCTCCTCGAGGGCGATCATCTGCTCCAGCTGTTCAGCCGAGCCCGCAGCTGCGGACACTGCCCAACAGGCCTCCTTTGACTTGACCGGAGGATAACGTTTCTCGGGTCGCCCCAACAGCAATCGGGCAGCGCGGTCCTCCGAGACTGAAGCCGAAAAGGATTTGCACAACTCACAAGCCTGTGAGTCATGGCCGAGTCCAAGGCAATAAACGCACATGGAGTGCAGATCGGTCCAGGACATCTTCTGCCCACAGGGGCACCGAAGAAATCCGGGAGTCGATTTGTCCATCGCAGCCGTGAGGGAAGATAAAGACCGAAGTCTTGTAAATTTTAAAATTATTTTCGGGTTAACTGAAGAGTTTGGATCCAGGCCTAAAATGCAGAGCGCAAAGGAGGGAATCTGAGCTTCCATGCGGTAAGGAAGATCTGGCGTCATGGGGCAGAGCCGAGAGTTTTACCACCCGGGTGGGTGGGAGGAGCCAGCTTGTAGACCTTCTGGCAAGATTTAAAGCTGCAAGGAACTTGCCAGTAAGTGTGGATTGAACAACATATCCACGTCCCTAGAAATGGCAAATCCCAGCCAGACAGCAAGACTATCGGTGGTTCAAGGACAATCACTGACAAGGCTGAAAGGAACCACAAGACCCACGGAATCTTGGGGCCAGGCAGGAAGTAAAGAACTGATCGAGGCACCACAGGGCATGGCCAGACCGAGCAAAAAGCCAAGCTGAAGGCAGAGCCATCAACGGAAACATGAACACAGCTATGCATAGGGCAGGGGACTGGACACCAAGCAGGAAAATTGATGAGGCTGAGTCCAGCGAAGATCATCACAAAGAGGAATGCCAAAAAAAATGTCAGCCTCAGCCCAAAACAGCAAACCTGTCGCCAAGGCAAAGCCAGGTGATGGAAGACTAAGGGAGCCACAAGCCCCACCGTAACATGGGGATGAGCTATCAAGCCAGAAACCAACCTTGATATCCAAAGATGGTTGTGTAAAGTCTTCACACCTGACCAGCACTCTCCCATCTCCAGAGAATAATGCAACCCCCAGCATAGACCCATGTCAGAAAGGGTGGGACAACAAGCAGGCAGCATGAATTCAGGCAACAGCAGGGAGCCATGAAAAGGGAAACCATCAACAACCAACAACCAGTGACGACAAGGCAGCAGGCAGTGCCAGCAGCACAGGAAACGAGGCCCATGAGAAAATGGAAGCTGAAGGAGATATGCTAAGAGACTGTTTTTTAGCCAGGGGTTCAATAATGAATGCACTGAAAGAGCAGAAACAAACGCAAATGGTCTTGAACGTAGGGATTTGCTAATCAGGCAGAGTGGAAATGGATAACACAATGTTGCCAACAGTATCCCTTATTCTCGACTGAATTTCGTGACCACTTACACCCCTGGAAGCTTTTCTAGTGCAAAAAGTAATTCGGGACAATTGGCACATTTTGCAATGAAAGCCTAAACTTCAAACAGTATATAGAACAGACTTCAAGAATAACTTATCGGAGAGGACAAAACCTCTCAGATGTTTTCGTACATAGTATGCATACTGTTTCCACTGCAAATCCAAGTCACCCGTTACCTTCTGGAACACACAAATGTGGTTCCTGTAAGTTCTGTAATTGCACAGCAACAAGGAAATGTTTTCCCAGTCCAAATACTCAATGAACTTTTGCAACAAGAGCATTTATAAAATGTAATACTGTTACTGCTGTTTACATAGCAGGCTGCAGTTATAACTGTTTATATGTGGGGAAAACTATTCAAATGTTAAAAGGAAGTGTAGCAGAACACCTGAGGTCAATCGAGATAAGGAACAGAGAGAACGCCCTCACCACACATATCATGGATACTGAGGGCACACATGCGGTCAGGTTTTTTGGTACTAAAACTCTGCAGGTGGGTAAGAGAGGTGGCGATTTAAACACTCCTTCTGAGGAGGGAGGCCTTTAGGCAACATAAATTGAAATCCCATAAGAAATGGGGTCTAAATGAAAGGTTCTAGATTACGCCCTTTTTGTACATAACTGCCATGGAATGTGTATATATAACCCTCTGTATGTGCATACAATTAATATCATATGTTGTCACTATGTATTACAATAGTGATAGTATATCAGATCTACAGTTTCTAGCGATTGACTGTATCCAATTGATACTGTATGCTGCAACAACGAATCACAAAATTGGGTAGCATTTTCTATGACACAGATCCGGAAGACTGGGTTCTAAAACTGGTTACTTATATGCAACACATGGGTATTTAAAATTTTTAAAATCTGTGATAATCCAATTTTAGTTAAGCTTACCATGCAGCACATATCTGGTTTAAGCAGGTACATCTATCCATATAACTGGTTTAGTGGATACTGGGATTACAGTATGTATCGGTGTTTTACTGATACACGTATAATGTTAGGGATGAGTGCAAACTGATTGCATTTTACACTACATGAGAATCATTGTTTTAGCTGTGCACTGTCACTTTGTCTTCAGAGTATAAAACTGGCAGCCTTTGAAAAAGCGCATAAGTACTGCGCGAAATGTAAGACTGTTGCACAACTGCTGCTGTGAATTGTTTGCTGTCCGCACAAATACATTTTGGCACCTTATCAAGCTCCTACCTGAGGTGAGCATTTTACTTCCACACAGTGCAGCCGAGCTTCTTTGCCTCACCATTGTGACTGCATACGCAATGGTCTCAGTGGTCTCTACTGAAATGCCTGGAAGAGTAACTGTCCATCCCTAACATCATACGTGTATCAATAAAATACCGATACCTACTGTAATCCCAGTATCCACTAAACCAGTCATATGGATAGATGCACCTGCTTAAACCAGATATGTGCTGCATCTAGGTATGTGGATAGACAACAAGCTTTCCTTCAATGACCACATCGAGGATCTATCAAAGAGGCTTAAAGCATGCTTGGGTTTCTTCTTTAGAAATAGGACCCTCTTTTCTCTCGCGACCCGCAAAAGACTTGTCCAAGCAACATTCCTTCCCTTGCTTGACTATGGAGACATTATCTTTATCTCCCCCCCAACCTTGAGCCTATCGAAACTGGACGTACTCTATCACTGTGCTCTTCGTTTCACTACTAACTCTGCGTACAGGACCCACCACTGTGATCTTTATGCAGCAGTTGAGTGGACCTCTCTTGCCACCAGACACCTCCTGCATGCTGACATTTGGACACTCAAATTACTACTCCACAAACTGCCTGTCTATTTAACGTCTCTCATACACATCTCGCATAGCGCCTACTCCCTAAGGAAATCCGACCTTATCCTACTAGATGTTCCCAGGACACGTACCACAGCTGGCCAAAGAGGTGTCTCATACGCCCTCCCAAACATCTGGAACCAACTACAAGCCATGCTGAAGCTAACCAGCATCGTATCAATTAACTCCTACAAAACACTAGCTATCTCTAAAGTAAAGACATATGTAGGTGCCATAGGCCCCAACGCCAAGTCAACTTCCTAGGTACCAACTGGCCCTCTACTTATTGCTGAAATGTGTTGGTATAATTTAGGCAAGGTTAAAGCTGGAATGTACTGCATATATAGCATAAGGACTTCTATTGTGTATACCTCTTGTATTATATATTTTTTTTTCTTTGTTGTTCTATATTTTATATCTCCTGTCTATGTAATTGTGAACTGTATGTATATGTGCCTCAGGACCCCCTTGTGAATGAGCTTGCTCAACAGAGTCTTTCCTGCAATAAACTTGAACTTGAACAAAGACTGGTGAAGCACCAGCAATGAAGTCCAAGAAGGGAGTTCTTCGGTCCAACAGGAGGCCGACGGTGGAAAAGAAAGAAAGTGAGGAGGTTTGGGGCCACCCATGTTACATAGGCACTGACTATACAAGTCATCATGGGCGGCCTGCCAGGCAAAAATTTTCAGATAGGTCTGACGTCAATAGCATCTATATTCCATAGGTGTGACTCACGTAAAGGACTTATCCCGAGGAAGAACAGCAGTGATTCACCCAGGAGAACATATGCTACCTGATGCTGGATGTATGGGAAGGCGGAGCCTAACCATACATATCTTCTCTTTTTTTAAAACTCAAAGTTTATTTCCAAAATCAAATGTACAGCTCATACATGAAATTTAGCACACAAAATGCATCAGAGCTTCCACTTATTGTAACTACATTCACATTTCAATTTCACCATAACAATTATTTTATGTCTTGGAAGGGAAAATATAATACTACATCTCTCTGGAATTGCACTTTCCCTCCTGCTTATTAATGTGGATTACAATGTTCTCTGATTACTTTCTCTTAGGTGACACTGAGCTGTATGTCACTCTAGAAATCTGTGTCTCTTCTGAGAAAAGATGAGATAACATGACCCCATCTCTAGGCAGTTAATTAGTGCTGCTCTAGTAGTATAAGCTAAGCAGGATTCTTTTTCACAGAAACATTCTAGTTTAAAAGGAAAAGAAAACCTAGGGGCAGTGCCCCTTCAAGTATAGGCTCAACGGGAATCTTGTAACTTTATAGAGAGACTCTTCCAGGCAGTCATGAGCAATAAACCTTGTAATAGTCGGGGGTCAGCCCATTTCATATTACCCTATGTACCCAGTTCTCTGTGCAGGCTCAGCCCAGGTGAAATCCTCTCTGGATAATCGCACAACAGAGCATCTCAACAGTAAAGGATCCATCACTGTGATCCATCTGAATCAAACAGACTGGGGCCCTCCCCCGAACCTCCCCTCTCCCAAGTTCCCCACTGTTTTCTGTATTTCTCCTCAGTCAGTCTTAGTTTGGCTGTTAGGCCTGCCAGTCACTTGAGCTCTTCTACTCTGTGCCTCCAGGAGCCCAGATCCGGTGGGGTCGAGGTGAGCCACCTAGATGTGATTTCCTGAAGTGCAGCCAGGCATAGCAGTCTGCACAAAGATTGCTGAACCCCCTCCAGGTCCAATCCCAGGATAAGGGAGTCAAAGGAGCATGGGACAGCCACCCCTCATATTAGGCAGAGGGCTCGAGAAATCGCCTGCCAGAATCCCTTCACCTTTGTACATGACCGAAAGATGTGGGTATGTGTACCTACCTAGCCACAACCTCTCCAACACAGATCTGTGTTCCCAACTTGGAAATGCTTTGTGACAGAGGGTGTGTGGAAGAACCTGGTGAAGAATTTCCAGTGAAACTCCCTCCAGATTGGGGACGCTGTCGTGCGCCATCCTTTCCTCCAGGCCTCCTGCCAGTGATGGTCGGAGAGTTGAGACCCCAACTCCTTCTTCCATCTGTCTCTTAGTGCCCAGAAGTGGGCATTAGCCTCCCCCTGCAATGCCCTATCCCACTGATATTGTTTTCCTCTGACCAACTAATCTGGCCGAGCAATACATGAATTCCTCCAAACCTGTCAGATTCCTTGTAATTTGGGTTAGCAATCTGTGTGTGTTTAAATAATGCCTTGCTTGAAGGTATCTGTAAAAATTTGACTTGTCCAGATGGTATTTTTGCTGCACCTGTTCGAAAGACATCAAAACATTTTCCTGTAGTAGATTACGGTACCTGACTAGAGTGCTGTTATTCCATATCCTAAAACCCGGATCCATCAGCGCAGGAAGGAAACTCGGGTCTCCTATAATGGAAGTCAATGAGCCTGTTCCCTCTGGTGTCTGGGTTACGTTTCTGTCCTTGACCAAGACCCTAAGTGTATGTCTGGTCCAGGGACTTTTAATTGTCTGCCATATCATAGCGGTAATCGGGGCATGAGGCAGGGAGTTCAGAGAAAGTCTTTTGGAATTAAATCTTTCTATGCCCTACCAACCCTCCTCTCCCTCTTGTTTTAACCAAGAAATAACTGGGGCTTTTTGGGCCGCTAGATAATACAGTTTAAAATCCAGGTAGGCAAGGCCTCCCCGATCTTTGGGTTCAGAGAGAAGCTCCACTCCGATTCTTCGCCGACCTCCCTGCCAGACAAACTTGCATGGGTCACCAAGGACCCCTTTCCAATACCCCCTCAGTATCCCTATGGGGAGTGCCTGGAACAAAACATGATTCGGGGGAAGACACTCATTTTTACTACCTACAATCTTCCTCCTAAGGAAAATGGGAGCAGTTTCCATCTGGTAATATCAGCAGAGGTTTCTCTCCACAGCTTCCCATAGTTCAACTCAAACAAGTTGGATAAGCACGGGGTAACCTTAATTCCCAAGTACCTCACCGTATTAGCCTTGGCCCATTTATAAGGGAAGTCCCTCATTACCTCCTTGGTAACTGTCCCTCCAAATCGCACTGCCTCGGATTTATCATAGTTAATTTTATACCCCGAGACTAGTCCATATTCCTCTACTTCCCTTTGTAGCGCCCAGAGAGATGTTTCAGGGAAAGTGATATAAAAAAGGGAATCATCGGCATATAGAGAGATTCTGTGCTCTCTCGCCCCTACTGTAACACCCCTGATGTCCTTTGGGGCTCCGATTCTCACTGCCAGCAGTTCTATGCACAGGGCAAATAATAAAGGGGACAAGGGACAACCCTGCCTTGTTGCCCTTGTGAGATGAAACCTCTCTGTTGTGAAACCATTGACCCGAATCATGGCCTGTGGGGCCGCTTACAGGGCTTCCACACTCCCTCTAAACTTGGGCCCGAACCCCATCTCCAACAGAGTACGATGGAGAAAACCCCAACTGACCCTGTCAAAGGCCATCTCTGCATCCATAAAAATGGCCAAGGTGCATCTGTTGGCCGATTGTTGGTGGGTAATCAGGTTCAATAAGAGCCTGATATTGTCATGTAGAAGCCTCCCATTGATGAATCCCGTTTGGTCAGGATGGACTAGGCGCCCCACCACTGTTTGCAGTCTCTTGGATAGAACTGAAGTGTAAGTTTTCTGGTCAACATTTAGCAAAGAGATAGGTCGGTATGACCCACATTCTGCTGGGTCTTTACCTTCCTTTTGAATTACTGTGTGCATATTGCCAGCTTGGTGGTGTTATCCTCCTCCTGCACTGGATCACCCCAAGCAGGGCCAGTAGATCCTTAATGTCTTATAAAGCTCTGCTGGCGGCTTCTTTCCTCGAATCTGCCAGGTAAGCAACTGCGCCTACCCGATTCATAAAACCTTTGACGTGAGTATCTAAGCTGTCCCTCTATTTTATCATCTAAAAGCTTATTTAACGTCTGCCTATTAATATCTAGTTCGTTCTTGATCTCTGGATTCAAGGCTATTTTGTGCTGTACTTCCAGGTCCCACAGCTTAGCCTCCAGACCAGTAATCTCCTCTTGGTTTCTTTTTCTCAGTTGTGAGGCATATTGTATGATTTTCCCAGTCAGGTAGGCCTGCAACCCGTCCCATCAAATGACTGCTGTAGTGTCATGGGCTGGGTTGTTGCGAGTGTACTCCTCAACTTCCCCCTGGACATCTCTTTGAATTTGGAGTTATTCAATAAAGAAACGTTTAGTCTCCATGTGGAGTTCTTCACCTCCGGGGTCAGGCAGAGCCTCATCGAGACCATATCATGATCCAAAAGTGTCCGCACCCGAATTTTAGCCTCCTCAACTTTGTGCTCCCATTCTTTAGGTAATAATATCAAATCGATCCTGGAATAGGCATTATGAGGGGAGACCAACATGAATAATCCCTAACCCTTGGATTTAAATAGCACAAGATGTCTAGCAGTCCCAAATCCCTCATGAGTCTGGTCAGAGTTTTTGCTGCCCTGGAGGGCGGCCCTTGGTCAAAGCCAGACCGATCCAGCAAGGGGTTCAGAACCAGATTAAAATCCCCACCCACTATTAGTAGCTCCCCAGGAGGAGGCATCGCCCTCAGCAGCACTTTCTGTAAGAAAGCATGATTGTCTGCATCTGAGTTAGGTGCACAGACGTTCATTATTGTACAGGGCTGACCCCTATATTTACCCCTTGCTATAATTAATCTGCTATCCTTGTCTGTATCACAGTGCTCCACTTGAAAGGGACATGCTTTGTGTATTAAAATAACTACTCCTCTCCTGTGGAGGTGGGACAGGTAGGAGGCCGAGAACACCTGCCCCACACAGGCCTTCTTCAACTTAGTGCTCTCCTTTGGGTCCAAATGGGTTTCTTGTAGGAGGGCCATCTCCACCCCTGCCTGCCTGAGCTCATTTAGGACTCTCTTCCTCTTAATTGGACTGCCCATTCCCCTGACATTATACGTTACAACTACTCCTTCATCCATCAGTTCGATATTTCTCCTTCCGCCCACTACCTTTGTGCCTTCCAATCTCCTTATTTTTCTCAGAACAGCAACAACATTAACATAACTTAATTTTGAACATGAAGCTTCCAACATATTTTTTGTACCCTGCCCTCTCTGTCAGTGTTATTAAGCCAGCTGGATGTGGCCAGTCTAGTGTAGGCCATGCACACATCTTGCGCTTTTGGTGTGACTGGCTTTTGCCAGCTGGATGTGGCCCATCTAGTGTAGGCCATGCACACATCTTGCGCTTTTGGGGCGATTGACTTTTTCCACCTGCCAAACCCACATTGTTTAGCTGCCTCCTTCTTATAACTGCTGTATCATAATCTTTTGTTCTTTATTTCCAACTGTTGCAGGAATCTTTTTCTTCACTCCCGAATAGGTAACTATTAGGGATGGTAAGAAACATCACACCACCTATTACTAGAAAGAGTAGAGGGCATTTATGTCACCCTTCCTCCACTTCTATGTTTAGACTGCATGTGGCTCCTAGGTTCCTCTGCCATTTGCCAGGGGCAAGGCTGACATATCCCAACATCCCTCTGCATGGAGGAGTTGGAGGCAATGCTCGAGAACAGGGCTAATCCCCCCACCCCAAGTTTACCGCAGCAGCTGGGACAGGAAAAACGGTCCTGATAAGAGGCCTCATCTTCCTCATCATTTCTAGGATGGCTGGCTCCAGGTTCCATTTTTCCTGGTAGACCCTGGGGAGTCACACTGGCAAAAATCCGGCAGACCTGCAGTGGAGTGCAAGGCAATGCCCTCACCTCCGCGGTCACTGAACCTTCATCCCCTCCCTCGCATTATCAAACCTTGTGTCAGTTCAAGAACTTGGTCCCTGCCCCAGGGCACATCTCCATGGCACCCAACACCATCCGGGAGAGGTGCGAAGCCCCCCTTTCCCGGCCTTGAATGCACGTTGCTATAAGCATCTGTATGGTTTAAAGCATTTTATCCATTGCACATTTCCCTTGCAGCAATGTGGTTATCTGATGTGCAGGACCCCCAGTTCTGGTCAAGTGGTGATCCATCTCCCTTGAGAGAGAAAAAGGAATTATAAAGTCAGCCAAAAAAAGGATATATTCAGGTTTCTGCTGTGCTGCTGTTTTTCTCCAGCTGCCTAGAGGAGGACAGCGTACTGGCAGTCGCAGTGTCGGTGGCATATAACAAAAAATGCTGGTTTGTTCCACAGCTTAGGTGAGCTTCATGATCAGCATGTTGATGGAGAAGGCCAAAAAGGAGAAATCATAAAATATCCAGTAACTTATGGGTTACCCTCCGGTTGAACCTTCCGCAGGGGACTTAAGCCTGTGGGATATCTGCCATAGGATGTGTGTGTGTGTGATAGAGAGGCGCAGGCTTGAGGTTTTCCAGGTAAGAAACAGGAGAATGTGCCTTCCTCTGTGTCATCCTTCCCACTGGATTAGGCATTCATGTCCTAATGTGGGACAAGGTGCCCAGCTTGCTGGGTGCAGTAGGCAACTGCCAACATGGGAGGATGACCCCACGGACGTTCGTTGGAATCCAAGTTCAGATGAGTGATAGGAATGGGTCAAACAGGAGAAAAGTGAAGAAAGCTGAGAGACCAGTGACCCTCCCTAGGAGAACAGGCAGAGTCCAAAGGCTGAAGGCCAAGGTCTTCATGATGGTCTGACAATACCTAACTGGTGAGAAGGATGCTGCCTCTTCTGTTCAGGCCACCACGTACAGTGGAGGTGTTCACTAAGTGCCGAGGCCGATCCCAATGGCAGTCATGCTGTGTGTAGGCGTAACTCTTTTTGCATTTAAACAATATTTTACCAGCAGTCCTTGAGCTAAAGGGCTGTAGCTAAAGGGCCACACATCTGGGGTGACAGTATGGGGTGGCAGTCAGCAGGAGACACTGTACTCCAGGTTTAAAACCCTAAGCTACGCTGTTATTTAATTTACAGTTTATCTTATGTGTTTATTTGATGTAATTAAGGGGAAATATGCAGCATCAATACATTGGATACAGTAAGTATAGAAGTAGATTTAATTCATTCAGTCTATAAGTAATTTACACTTCAGGATTTGGTAACCAGTAATTCAATTTGCAAAAGAGGTTAAAAGGGAAATTTTGATATAATTACTTATTTGAAAAGGTTTCGCCAGAAAAGACAACATGAGCTGAGAATTACTTAAGTTACAGAATAATTCACATTATTTATTATTATTTCAGTACTTTAACAGTAAAGATGCATTGATGCTGAGGTGCTTATAACAAAAAGAAAAAGTTAGTGTGTTTAAAAAGATTAAGTGTGACAGGCTATATGGGTCTTTTAAAATAAAGTATCTGAGTCTGACAAAGGGTTGACAAAGGGACAGCAGATACACCATATTTAGGGTAGGGCTACACAGTTTTATAAGGGATGTAGTTAAACTCCATCTGGGAAAGGGATATGAATTGGGTTCCAAAAGGGGCTATAACTAATCCCTAACTAGGGCACGAATATAATAAAGATTCTACGAAATGGGTTGTAGGGCAGAAGCTGGAAGGAAACTGCAACATCATGACAAGGGAAGGAGGCATTTTGGGAAGGCAGGTGATGGAAAGCAGGCTTATTTGTTGCAGAGGGTTGGGGCAGCAGTGTTCATGGAAACAGCATGGGAGTTGTAGGGTTATCCAGTATTTAGAAGCTTAGGTCAGATGAGGGCGGAGGTTAGGCCTCTAAGATGGGACACAGGTGTTACTTGATGAAGGAAGACACAGAGGAGAAGGGGAAGAACAGGGATAGGTCCAGGGAAGGGGGCAAGTGGAGGGGAAAGGATGGAGGGGGAGATGATATAGGTTCCCTTGGTATCTCTCCCCCAGAGAGTGAGGAAGCCAAGGGTGGGTGGACAATAGTTTCAGGAGAGGGGGAGGTAGGAGGGAAAGGAATAAGGTGGGTGCATCCCCAGTGGTATCAGTGTGGAACAGATTTCATCCACTGACTAGGGACAACGTGGAGAATTCCAGTGTATGGTGGTTGGGGGACAGGAACCAAAGCAGGAGAGAACACAAGGAAGAATGGTCAAAGTAGGGGGTAAGGAAGGAGGATATAAGTGGCAAAGTAGGAAAAGGAAAGGAGGGGAAGGTGAGAGGTCATGCAAGAGGGAGATTAGGGGAAGTTGGACAGTCAAGTGGATCGGGGGGGAGGCTGGAAAGTAGAGGGAGGATAGAAGTAGGGAGAGCTGGCAGAGAAGTGGAAGGAGTCTCGGGAGAAGGCAGGATGGAAGGCAGGGGCAGGAAACAGAGGGAGGGTGGGGCAGAGACGCCTTGGGGGGAGTAGGCTTAAAGGAATCCGACAGTGGGGGGGGGGGTGATTTTGGGAGACACTATTGTAAAAGGGGTGAAGTGGAAGATTAATGTGAATAAGACCACCAGCAGGAAGGTAGTGTGTATGCCAGGGATGACAGTGGAACGGGCAGGCCCACTGAAAGGTAAGCATACACAGGGAATGGAAGGAAAATCTCATGTAATTGTCCACCTAAGGACAAACAATCTTGTTGGTTGCGAGGTGGGGGTGGTGGTACAAGAAAGATTTAAGGAGGTGGGGGAAATATACAGGGGTGGGGCTAGCTCTGTGGCCCTCTCTGAATGGCTGCCGGTGCCCAGGGTTAGTACTGCCAGGAAAAGGAGGACTGAAGATGTCAATGTATGGCTGAGAGTGTGATGTAGGGAGGAGGTGTACTGCTGTATAGGAGGTTGGGAGGGCAACTGAGAAAATAAGGCTCTGTACGCACCACATAGATGGCACCTGGCTGCTGAAGCGAAAGATGGGGGATTATATGAGTAGCACCCCTAATTTAAACTATTGTTTTAAAGAGCAGGTTTCTACTTTTTACAAATTCTGTCCCCAAAACATACAATGCGGCTTACCTGGCCCCAAATCTAATCCAGTATAAAGTTTTAATTTTCTGGTGCCGGTACTAAGGAAGGAAGGATGTGTCTCTGGCTCTGTGGGCCGAGAACCAATCCTTCCACTTCCCTATTCAGAGGCACGCCCCTGTTAACACGTATGCTGATGATGTCAGTAGAGAAAGCACAGGGGGTGGGGGTGGCGTGCTCCATAGAGTTCAATAGGGATTTTTTTTTAACTTGCTGTTTGGTATAATTTAGAGTTCCAATTCTGACAAATCAAGGCTGCCACTTGACAAACAAGGTCACTGTTAGTTGAGCGTTGGCCTTGATTTGTCAAAATCGGAACTAAGGTCCATGCTACTTGAGCAGTGACCTTGATTTAGCCAAATGGACCTAAAAAGATGAGTACCAGAGACCAGAGTGAGAAAGGACAGTAGGTAGTCCAGTGCAGTATTCACAGGACACAAACAAGTCCACAGAATGGGAAGCACCTATATGGAAAAATGCTTCCACTTCAAAGTTGGGGGATGGCTTTCTAGCCGCAAATAAGACATCAGCAACCTTGGGGGAAACCCCAAAACAGGCAACAGCTACATCTTTGAGAGTCACACATGCAGATGCAGAGACTTCAGGTTCTGATGGACCCTGATCTTGGAACAGCAGACCCCAACAGCGGAAGCTGGACAGGGGGCTCCCTTGTCAGATTAAGCAGAAGTGGAAACCAGATCTGGTGGGATCAGAAGGCTGCCACCAGTATTAGGGTGGCTTGCTCTGCCTACAACTTCAATAGTAACCTCTGTAGGTGAGGTACTGGAGGAAAGGTGCAAAAGAACCTCCCTTTCTAAGAGGGAGACAATGAGACTCACCAGAAACGCCATGCCCTAGAGCAAACAAACAAAAATGTGTCAGTTTTGCATTGTGTGGGAATGCAAAAAACAGAGAATACTATATGAGTAACTGTGCACAGCCAGTGTGTTGTGCCACAGAGGGGTTCTGTTTCCCTCTGATCTCAACAGCAAAGCTTGAGAGGTCCGTGGGAATTAGAATCCCATGGTGGCAGAACACACTGGTAGTGCATAAAGTTGCACATCCTGTATTTTTTATAGTGTATGGTAACAAAACTGCAAACTGCCGTGTCCTCAAGTCGCTGAACTCCCTACCCTCCCATCATGGTTACCTCACTCGCTGTCTGTTGCCCACTGTATCAAATGTGCACGCGGCTGTCCTTTTCACTTTCAAAACGAAACATACCCACGCAGTCACTAGAGGTTCCAGGATGCTGTTGTACCACAGAGGCATGTTCCATGACCTCTGACTTGTGATACAACAGCATTTTTAAAGGGATGTAATTCTACAGAGAACAACGCTCTACTATACACTACGGTCCAATTCTGGATGACCCCACTTTGCAAAGAGGTTGTCTGCCATGGTGGTCAGTAGTTCCCACTCGTGAGTCAAAGACCAAGACATGCTTTGTCTGTCTGCTAAGATATTCTGGGCACCTGGGAGAAACACAGCCTACAGCTGAAGGCCATTCGACGATGCCCAGTAACACATGCTCATCACCTCCCCCCCGCTCAGTGGTAAGAATGTGTACCTCCTTGCTTCTTTACATAGTGCATGACACTGACACTGTCTGTCCAAATCAGCAAGGTACCGGGGCTTAGATGGACTTGAAATGCCTGTAGACCAAGCAGAACCGCCTGCATCTCCAGAATATTTATAGATTGGACCACGTGCCCTGACTCCAGAATGACACTAGGTGGGCAACCCTGTTGTACCACAAGGCATACAGTGCAAGTATCTGCAAGGGATGCAGGTGAAAAAAAACAAAAACGGGATGCCCTTTACTAAGTTCGCCATTCCATCCACCACAGTAGAGCACAGCAGAGAGAGTACATGACCAGAACCAGCTGGTCCAATTCATCCATCAGTTGTTCCCACTGAACTCAAAGCATCCACTACAGAACGTGCATATGGAGGTGGGCAAAAGAGGTGGTGATGACAGCCCCAGCCATCAGATGCAGCACTGATCAGGCTGATACATAATGGCTGCTGTGCATCTCGCAAGTTTGAGCAATCAGGGCTTCTGCCCTGTCTGCAGGCAGGAGAGCATGGCCCACCTCTACAATGTACTGGAGGCACTGTCAAGGAACAAGTACAGATTTCACTTTGTTCACCATAACACCCAGTTCCTCGAGCAACTGCCTCATTCTGGACAGTGTGTACAGAATCGCTTCCCTGGATGAGGCCTTGAGGAGCCAGTCGTCCAGACAAGGGAAGACATATAGCTCATCCCTCCGGAGGACTGCTGCCACTACTGCTAAGCATTTGGTAACTAACAGTGGCGTTGAGGATAAACCAAAAGGGCTACACTCAGCACCGATAATGACTGCCCTACAGCATAAAGTGAAGGTACTGTCTGTGGCATTCGCAGATTTTGATATGAAAGTATGCATCCTTTATGTCCACGGCACAGAACCAATCCCGTTTGTAAAAGAGGGATGACAGCCTCAAGAGAAACCATCTGAAACATTTTATATTCCAACATTTTTTTATTTTTCACTTTGGTAACCGGATAAGTACACTGGAACGAAGTACCTTTTTCATTCACGACTCGCGTGCAGTTGCACAGACATTTAAGGACATACATACAAATGTTTGGGTGCTTGTTACAAAAAATGAAACATACACTCATTGATTAAAAATTACATACTTGAGGCACAAAGAAAGTGCAGCTAATTGCAAGGGAAATTAGTGCAGATACTACACTGAGTACAGATGCATAGAGGTATTTACATTTAAATATGCACAACGCACTCCTGTGTAATTGTTACAAGTAAATATGTGTGTTGCCATTGGTTTGTGCATTTGAGAAAGAGTAATCTGCTCAGGGACAGCCCCAGTTCCAGTTGTCTTAGTGGTGCAGCCAGTTAGCACAACTGTAACGGTATTCTGGGGGCCTGGGTTCAAGTCCCAGCTGAGGCACTTCTCTCTCACCTCTGTTTGCATGTGAACATTTTTTAAGTGTTTAAACTTACTTTATTTTTGTAAACTTCGAGATCAGGCAACAGGGCGGGTGCTGCACAGTGCCATCTCATGTTACAGTGCAGCTCCGCACCACTTGCTTGTATGGAAAAGCATAGAAGCGAATGATGCAGAGCCAGACAGTAACATAAGTGTCGTCAAGGCACAGGTCAGGAAGCATAGGAAAAACTAGGAGCAGTTGTAGAATTCACCAAAATATTTATTTACACTAGCAGCAACATAAAAAAATAATGAGCTTGCTCAGTATAATTATTTACAAAGGCCAAATAAACAGAAAAAGTCCATCTGAGTTTTTCTTCAGTCTCTGTGTCCATCATCCAATACGCAATTGCAGCTCAGCTCTCTTTTAAGTCCTTCCAACCCCCATTCTTAACAAGCATCCTGTTCTTGTATGTTTCAGGCAGCTGCAAGGCACGAACACAGTATGCTTGAGTTGAGGCCCCTTTTCCACAGCTGTTCTGCAAAAGGCTTAAAAATTACACTAAGGTAACCTCTTGATTTTCCAATAGCCTTTTGCAATCATCTCAAACTATGATTATACACATTTCAAAAATTAATACTATATAGTTTCTAAATAAAAGGGATCCCAGTATCAGTTACATTTCCATATAATGACAGGAAAGGAGAGAATAGAACACATCCTTGCATTCAAACTCTTTCTATAACAACTGGGACAGGGTCCTTATTCAACCCTGTCACAATAAGATGGCACCACACAGCACCTGCCATGTTGCCTCATTACAGAATTTACAAAAATAATGTAAACTTCAACACTTTCAACTTTTTTTTTCTTGTGAAAAGCCAAATCAGACAGTAAGGATATTTCATGGGGTGGGTCATTTCTGTAAATTACAGTTTTCCTTTAAAAGTCGATTAAATGACAGTGCTGTTTCTCTGCCTGATCCAATGAGCAGCTGACAGCAGGCGAAAGAACTAAGGAGTGATGGGACAGCCCTGGTTATATAGGCATCAACATCATATGTTTTTTGTTTGTTTTTTTAACTATTTTTTTTCCCTCCGGTCACCAGCCCACAGAATCTCCCTCCAGCGTAACCCCACTTGATCCAGGGCCTACTACCCTGCCTGAAACTCCCTCAAACCAAGGAATTGGGGACAGAAGCCTTCCCTCACTTCTCAAGCTCTCGGCTTGGCCCCCGGCTTCCACATCCCTGGGGGCCACCCTGCCTCCTTACCTGGGTGCCCTTTCTCAGAAGCTAAGCTTCGCCGAGGCTCGAGATGGGGAGGGGGTCCAGGAGAGCTAGTCGAGGAGAGTTTGGCAGTGGGTATGTGGCCTGGTCCCTCGAAGTTCACCTGCGTCTGCCTGTGTGCCGGGGTAGTTCCTCTTTTCAGTCTATCCCCACTAAGGCTTGGATGTGCAATAATGTCCTGCCTACTGCGGGCGCACCTCCGCACCCACCTGAAAGAAGTCCGCCAATGCCTGCCCATGTTAACAGACCCCTGATTGCTGTGCTCCCAGCCTCCACTAGGAGCCAGCAGCACAACGGGTCATGGTTCCCCCCCCCCCCCAGGAGAGGACAGCAGTCCTCAGACTCTCCATTCTCTCCTCCCCGGCCAACCCCCCGCAACTCGAGCTCACTCCCAAACCCGGGTCGCTGGCGTGGCGCCAGGTAAGGCAGATGCCTCAACCCTCAGCACCACTGGGCCAGCATCAACATCATATGTTATCCCAGATGGCCCACAACTAGCAAAGTTTCCAAGTGGTCCTTGTGCTGACGGCTTACAGTACTAACAGTGTTGCCCAATGGAGGGGATATCCTCAAGAGCTACATCTTGTTATTAGGAATGTAAAGACCATCATATCTTTTTCACATGCTCTGCTTTTGTATTTTACAACTTTATCTGAATGTGGATGTATTAATTGAAATTTTTATGGTTAACTGACGTGGAAGTCTCTTTCCTCTTTCATTATGTGTGTTATATGCTATGTGATTGTTGTATTTGTTGTACGGAATGTGGGTCACACCTGTACATGGAATTTATTTTCCAGTGTGCTTGCCCATTAAGCAAATAAACAAACAACTGTTACCACAGCGCACTGTGATTCGGTCCTTTTTTCTTTTTTTTTCTTTAAAATGTGGCTGTAGAGGTGGTTTCATGGACAAGAGTATTTACATTTCCCTTGAAAACATACCAGACTGCATCTGATTGTTAAATGCCCAGCAGACAGTGAGTTGCTCTTTAAGGGCACCTGAGATGAGGCAATGATAACATTTAACAATACAATTACATTTCCATCATAATACTATATAACTCCTATACTGTAGTTCAGTAGTATCTACTACCATTTTCTTTCTACTGAAGATGCTAAGCTTTTAAGAGGAACTTCCTGAACCTGCACCAGTCTGGAATTATCTGACTCTGCTAAACACTTAATCTAAATAACCCTCAACTGATGGGGCTAAGTGTTGTTATACCAACTTTAAGGCAAGTTTAGATGGACTCCTCTGGACACTTATGTCTGCTCTAATGAACCACTTTTTTCCATCTCACTTTTTCTCCCACTTCTGTTTCCGGCCCTCTGCAGGACCATCTGTTCAGCAACCACATGCAGCGGCTACAGAACACCCACACCGGCTCAATTGGTTCAAGCCATGTCACTCCCATTAAGAGCCGCCAGCGTATGCGCCTCTACAAACTGTCCCCTGACAATTCACCCCCAGCATAAACATAATAAAATAAACCCCAGATGGTGCAAAATGGGAACAAACTGTGCAGGGAAGAGATTGACACTGCAGTTCATAGCCCAGAGAGTTGTTGCGGAGTGGAATGACCGGCACAAATTGACATGTCCCCCATGCAGCACCTCCCTCCACTCTTTCCGTCGTCAGGCTGGTGAAGATTCACCAAGTGTGTTGATGGCTATGATTCTGATGGCAATGAAGGTTTTTTCAGAGGTCTTCACCTTTTCTCCCTGGGCCCATCCCAGTACCCCATGTAGCACTGTGCTACACCTGTATTGGCCTCGCAAACACACTGAATCACTGCAGAGGAGCAAGCTACTTGCCCAACACACTGACTGTGGAGCTCAGCACCACCTAATTCTCCCTAACACTCAGTGCAGCACCACAGTCTACTCCTGGATCAGGGTCCCCGGTGCTGTAACACCCAGGATAACCCAGTCTATACAATGCAGTGCACTTTATAGATGGCAGAAATGCACCTGAAGGATGTATTAAGACCTGCCCTACGAGAAAGCCCATTATGGGTTACTGCTTACATATACAGTAGTAGTGGTGGGCTCTCTAGGCACACATTCTTTCACTGCTATCATGCAACCCATTTCCCCACCTATTTTTCAAGGTACAGCACCTGAGGATCACATCGGGGGAGTACAGATACACACATAGCCATCTGCCTGAAAAGCCATGGCTACGAGGCACCCTCTAAGAAGGAATTCCACAAACCAGGGTGCCCAGTTGTGCAGAGACATATGGATACTTCCAGTTCGCTATGAAGCACCAGGTGCAGCTATCTGCTTTCAATCACTAAATATGTCTATGTATCTAGCACAACTGGACACCCTGAAGTATGTTATTTAAGCAATAAAGACCGAACAGCTGGTCATTTCCTGTGGGACTAATGACCGGCCAGGGAGGAAGGGTGGCCAGAGGCGCAGCTGAGGGCCAACCCCCGCCAGCCGGTCATTAATCCCCAGGAAATTACCGGCTGTAAGGTCATTATTGCGATTATAAGTCTAATCGCGTGGGGCCCTGTGGAGCAGCCTACAGACAAGATGCACATTTAAACAACTCTGCATCTTATCGAGATAAAAAGTTACATTTTCTAGATTTAACACAGAAATGGCCTTTAATTTTTGCTGATACTAAGAAGCCAGCATCAATAGGCATTATTTGATACCGCTCATAACCATGGGTCATAACTAGAAGACGAGTGGCAGTGGATCTAAAATAACTCCAGCCACTGAGCCCCATGTCACCACTAGTACGACGACATCGGCCAGTTCGGAGCCCCCGTGGAGAGCGCTGCAAATTTCAATGCAGGCCACAGACCTAAAAATTGAATCAATTCTCCAAAGATTTGCCAAACAAGATGCAAAATTGGAAGTGGCTACACAGACCGCAACATCAGCAGAGAAGACTGCTAATCAAGCGATGTCCACAACCTCTAAATTGGTGCAAGAAAATGCGCACTTACAATATCATTTAGAGGCACTGGAGAATTCAAGCAGGACATCACATGTGAGAATCATCTGTCTCCCACAGGGGAGCGAGGAAAAAAACCTGCTATCTTTCTTGCAAAACTGGCTGAGAGAAGTGTTGGATTTATCAAAGGAAGTTGCAAATTATTTTACAAAGCCTACCGTATAACCTCTCGAGCAGCAGGTCCACGTGGTGAGGCCCTGAGAGTTGTTCTGCTGAGAACCGCAAACCCATCTGTCGGAGACATGCTCTTGCATGCAGCAAGATCGGAGGATGGCTTGAGCTTCAACGGGATTACTGTTCATTTATTCCTGGACCTATCGTACGCCACCAGGGCAAGGAGAAAAAAGTTCGACATGTTCCAGGCGCGGCTTCGCAGTCTGGGAGTAACACATTCTTTATTAATGCTGACCCGGCCCCGCATTTACTACAGGGGTCGCATGTTCCAATTTAGTGATCCTATGGAAACAGGCAAAAAAGTTGAGGCCATTAGCCGTGATTTTCAAGTGACGGAGAGCCAGGACTTTCCTGATTCTGAAAAGGAGACCTGAATCCGTTAATCGGAACTGAGGGACAAGTAAAGGGTTTTATACCTTTATTCAGTAAAATTATATCAAGTATTTTACTGGATTACTGGCTGTTCTTACCTTGTGATCTACAGTACCAGCTGACTCTATGGCGTTAGTTGATGTTGTAAAAACTGTATCATCCAATTCAATTTGCTGTGTTATGGTTTCATATTTGAAAGGGTGCATCTGTATTTTAGTGCATTACAAATGTTTGGATTACCTTTTCATGGACTTAGGGACATATCAATAATAGCGGTTAAGTATTGAAATATATCTGGACTTTCATATTTAGAAATTGCTTCCCCAAAAGTCTCAGCAGACTGTAGCTTTACTGGATAAATATGTTATGTGCTGTTTAAAATCGTTCTTTTCCCCCTACTCCTAATGCAAGACTGTGTAAGCTTCCAATCCTGAATATACGTTGGATGTATGTATTTATTATGTAAGACGCCTGGCAGGAGATTGTACAATATGTATTGCTTTTATGTAAAAAGCAATAAATATTAAGTTTTTAAAAAAAAGTCTGATCGCAATAATGAACCTTTTTTTTTTTTTTTTAACAGGTTTTTGTATTTACTTTTTTTTTTTTCGTGGCAGCATGTGCTGAGACTGCTGGTTGCTGACACTGGTTCCTCTCATAACATGTTGGAATGATGCTGACATGCTGGCATGCCAGAACAATGGTACCACGCGGGACCTTAAACTGATCATGATACCACCATCCTCTGGTGGTGCGTTATTGGACATTTTTTGTCCGCGGTTCAGTAAATTTTTTCTGCTATGGCGATCGATACTACAGCACATTCTTTACTGATACTGTACACTGACAGCAGTGCCAGAAACAGTTGTTTTGCTGCTGCTGCTGCTGTCAGCGTACAGTGCGTGATTAGCTGAGTCGCACTGCCATGTCAGGCATTTCTGAGAGATTTCAGACTAGCACAGCAGCCAATCAGTGAGCCATTTTAATAGTTGTAGAATAAAAAAAAACAACATTTACTATCTATCCCTGCGGTGCAGCTGTAGCGGTATCGCCTACTATACTAGCAACCCGGGACTGAGCGATCTCATGTTGCTGGGAGCTGGCCAGGGCGGGGAGTGAACTGAGCATTCAATGGACTGCTTTCCTCTCCTGGACTGGAAGGATTTTGTTTCCACCAAATGAGTGCCACTATGTGGAAGCCTGGTGGCAGTGTGGTTCTGGAGCAGCAAGAAGGGTGGGTGCTGCGGGACTCAGCAGCATGCTCATGCCTCCATATGTGTGTGCTGATGTGCATGCCCCAGCATTGGTTCGGGAATAAAACCAGAGGAAAATGGTGGCGTGCATGATGTTCTACACACCAATTCCCAACATCTGCTCCACCACCAGCTGCTCTGTTGGACAGAAATGCTGGATTCTGTTTTGGGGTGGAGGACAGCCCTCCCCCCACTGACACCACCATGAACGTGTGTGTGTGTGTGTGTGTTTACTCTGTGGGGTGTAACTCTGGCCATGCAAGGTAAGCCTCAAGTGGTAGGAGTCAGCGGGGGACAGGGCTGAGGGAAGCCCTATCCTGCCTCGGCCAGGGAGAATAAAATATATATAGAGAAAAGAAAAAAAAAAAACATTTAATGAATAATCTACTATGAGTTCAGAGTTGTCTGGTCGTACTGCAATAACCAGATAATCACATGGGCTCCAATTTTCAAACAGATAGTGCAGAGCTAATTGTATTAGTGCTGTGCTAACCAGGAACAGTGCTAGCTGAAGGGGCTGGGGCCATGTTCAAAGGCCGCAGGTGCGCATTGCTGACTTGACGGTGCAATCACTTTGCATGTACCGCTGCACCCATGCAAATAAGGACTTCCCCTTGCATACAGGGTGTAGCAGTATATTCAGAGGTTTTAGCAACGCTAAACTGCCTCAGCTGCAGCACTATTTAACGCTGCCAAAAACCCTTCCTTTACCCGTTACACAATGTTGCGCACCACCCCTGCTGGCAGAGTGCCAGACAATGGACTGACAGGCAGGCCATGCCCCCCCCACCCCACTGCTCCTGATGCCCTGTAGACTAGTAATCCTCCCCACTAGTGGACAGTCCCCTCCCCAACAAACTGCTGCTACATACAGCAATAAAGAAAAATTATCACCTGCTGGTGGATAATGTTCTCCAATCGCTGCTACATACAGCAATAAAGAATGAAAATCACCCGTTGATGGATAGTGTACCTCCCTCTATTGCAACCCCAACTGTTCAACTCCCCAACCCTGCCCCCTCAGGACCCGCCACCCCCTTGACCCCCACTCAGTGATGGCGCCATACAGCAACAGAGATGGTAACTGACAGTCCTCCACTCACCACTTTGTCCAGCCTCCCTCTAAAATGACAGGGAGCGACTGGGTGTCTACTGTAGAAACAGCTGTTTCTACAACAAGTGCACAATCACTCCGTGTCATTCAGATGGCATCTGTACACGTTAGGTTTACTGTTTATGATCCTGTGGAAGTTTTTTGGTGTATAAAGGTAGCAGCCATATTTGTGATGGCAATCCAGGATGAGTGGAGTGGATCATGAATTCTGCAGTGATTTACTGAAATTCCATTGCCCAAATGTGTTCCAAACTGTATTTCAGGGGACTAACATATGGATCTCTGAACATATTTAGCCAATCTGGAAGCAGGAGAATCCCAGTCCATTTGATAAGTGCAAGAATATTACATTACAATAATACAAGTAAATTACAGTCCAAACCACACATTAAAGAGCTAGAATACTGCTTGAAATTAATATTAACTTTCAAAAGCAGTGAACTGTTATTTTTTATAGCTAAAGTATGCTTTTTGTTTTACTGCTGTTAATTAGAAGGTTTTCTATCTGACAATACTCGGTGTGATGTATGGAACAGAATTCCACCTGTAGGCTGATAAAACTAGTTCTGTTCCTCCTCTTACATCAATGGCCCTATGACCACTCTGCCTGTTATATAACAACTGACCAAGCAGAGCCAATCACCTTCTACAAGACAGATTACGTAGTTGGGATGTCACAATAAGTTAGTTCACACTGCTAATGAGGCATGAAGAGAACTACAACTAGATAGGTCAGTCTCCAGATACAGTAATGCTCTTTACATCACTCGGTAATACTATCAGTTAGAAACTTTTTAATGAGTAAATGGAAAAAGAAAATTATTACTGACTTTTAAATATTAATACCATTTTCTGCCCGCTACTGTACGTCTGGTACAACTGGCTCTTTAATTCTACCTCTCCTATCAAGTTTATACAGAAGCAGCCATGATGGCTATGAACAAATTTTGTTTTAGTAGTCAGAAACTCCCCAAAGCGATCCACCCAGCCACTCCTTGTGTATGTTAATACCTCCATCGAGACCACTCTTACAGTTGTAAGAGTGGTCTCATTTACATTCTCAGGGTAGCAGACCTACTCACAGGTATTAACATGTTACTGACCGAGCTCGAGCAATCATATGTAACCTCCCCCCACCGGACCCTCTTTTTTGTCTGTCAGCAGGGCTGCTCCTCTCACATCTAGGCACCACCGAGAGGGGTGGGGGTAGTCACTACAAATTATCTTTTGCAGAAACTCTGTGGACCCATTACTTCTACTACTGAGCCTGCCATTCTTAGACAGGAAAACTAAGTGTAGCAACTACCTGGCTCACACCTGGGGGGACCATTTAGCATGGCCAACAACCTGGGTCCCTGGGAGAAAACGTTTGCTCAGCATTGTGCTACATTTGTACTGCTGGTCGGGGGGCACCCAAGTAAATCCGGACACTGGAAACAATAACTGAAATGTCCAAACCAGGATGGGATTCTAGAGTGTGGCTTTTATTCACATAACTCAGAGAATAACAAAGCAAAGATGGACCCCCACAGGGCTACTTTCGCTGGTAATGCAGATTACAGAGATACAGAGCACACTTCTTCACTACGAACCCCCAGGTTCTGAACAGATCTGGGCACACTGGCCCGAACTGGTACACTTCTTTTCTATTCCTTGACATGGCACCCCAGCCAGTACTAGGACATTTTTCCATATGGCATGGAGGTTGATAGTGGCTCCCTAAACCACCCACGAGCACTTTTTAGCTCTCAGGGAAAATCCACAATCCCACGTCTGGGTGCTTTCTTCAGATACTGGCCAAGTACCTGAGAGAAAACCATAGGTGCCTAAACTGAACCTGAAGAGGTAAACCTGGTTACTCCAGAATGGGGGGGGTCTCCCACCTCTTGCTCCCAAATCTATACTCGGCCATTCATTTGGTTACAACACCTTTCTTCCAACTATTGTTTGTAGATGCTTCTCTAGAAGCACATTTAACACTCTACATTTCTCTGGAGGTGTCCTAACTTTAAAAGTTCTGTAAGTTGCTTGTCTTTACCCTAGACCCTCACTGTTGCAGATGCTTCTAAGTCATACACAAACTAAAAGTTCTGTACTTGGCAAGTCTTCCTTTGACCTCGCTGAGGATCTGAGCCCAGGAGTGAGCAGTCATCCTCACTCCCGAGACTGTCCACTCTTCACTGGGCGCAGAGGTAGACACCTCCCATTCTAGGGTCTCTCTCATCTCATCTTCTCCTATGAGACTAGGGCTTGGCTCCTCTCTCCACAGATCCACTGATGCTCCCTCCGCACTGTCCATCTTTGACCCAGAGCTGGACACATCATCATGACTCTGCTCTGCCTGTACATCCACACCCTCTTCCTTTGTGCCACACTCTGCTGGGCTTCCCCCAACAGGCTCCACCTGGTGCTGTGTGCTGTCACTTGCAGAATCTTGAAGCTTTGTCCACGTGGGAGCCAACAGAATTTTGAGTGCATTTGTTAGGCCCGGTTTCTCTAGACACCCAGAACAGTGAGCAATCATGAAGACATCCCTTCCAGCCTTGAGACACATTATGCATACTCTAACTGGATATCCAGGAATCGCCACATGAGGAGGCAAACGTCCCCCATAGTAACATCTCTCTATGTTTTTCAACTTGTTAACTTCTTCCACTATCATAGCCCGAGCATGATCCAGGTAGTGGGATGATCCCGAAACCATGACTGCAGAGAAAAACAAAAGTTCACTGTTATCTTAGATCTCACTTTGGTTGGAAAAGAAAATGGCTCCCCTGCTGCTGTGTTTACTTTACTACCCCACCCTGTCATGGTGGCGGCAGCACTCCTGGTGCATCAACATTCCATTTCTGAATCAAGCCACTGTGCATCCGATTTACATGCTTACTGATAAAGTTCATTCGAACTGCACAGACTGCACTATTTTGCTCCCTCAGCACATCTATATGATTTTTACAGGACTTTTCATTCGCTTTAAATCACTTGTTCTTGCTTAAAGTCCCTAAGGCCACAGTATTTCATGCACAGGACTGCCTGTTTTTGTTGCATCTCTCATACAACACACAGTCTTCTCACTTTGCTTAGAAAATCACACTGTTGCTGAACCCATAATTATGCTCACAGTCCAATGCTCAGAATTCTTGTTAGGTTAATTCACTTTACACAGTCCTTCTTTGCAAAAAACGATCACACTGTTTACACACAGATTCAGCTGGCTTTAGAAAAAAAATCACACAGTTTGAGCCGTTTCTCTGGATGGTACTCACTGAATCAGTAGCTGACGTTTACGATGGAACTTTCGGCCTACAGCCGATTCTGGAGGCCTCTGGATTGAAGCGGGCTGGCAGTCCTGCCAATTGTCCTTGCGAACACCATGCTCTCTCCCCAGTCGATCGAAATGCGGGTTGAGCCCGATTTTAAACAGAAAAGTCCAATATTTTAAGTTTTGCAAAGTTTGCATCACCGCGACGCTCCTCCTGGCAAGCCAGCCCGCACACAACTCGCTCTCTCCCTCTCGAACACTGTGCACACTCTGAAGCTGGTTGGGGGTGGGACTGACTGCAGTCTCATCAATCACTCGACCCCATGCAAATGAGCCTCTCTCTCTTCTCGTGCTCTTCTCCTCCATGGCGACTGTCGAGCAGGCAAAATTTAAACTGCAGAGCAACTTTTTTTCTCTTCAACTGTGACTCCTCGGCAGGAGCACAATTTTAACCATTTTTCATGGCATTTTCCTTAGCGACTCCCCCAGACCACACAACAAGCACTTTAAGCTTCTAGGGCACAAATCTCTCTTTGTTTCCCACAGTTTTCCATACTTTGTCTTGTACAACTTGAAATTTAAATGCTGCAAATGTTATTTTTGATGCAGGACAAGGGGCACACACAATCTGGCTTTACAGCTCCTTGGTAAACACTGGCACAATTACAGCAGCACATGAACAGCAGCACACAGCGGCACATACAGATGGCACTTCTCTGGCAAATCCCTTATGCACAATGTTTCCATTTTTTTGGGCTACCTACTGCCAGAAAGACAAAACACTAGCCACAATCTGAGCAAACCTTTCTTGTTTTCTCCCAAAATCCAAACAAATCCCAGCGGTGCCTCCATTTTGTAACCTCCCCCAACCGGCCCCCCTTTTTTCTCTGTCAGCAGGGCTGCTCCTCTCACATCTAGGTGCCACCAATAGGGTTGGGGTAGTCACTACAAATTATCTTTTGCAGAAACTGTGGACCCATTACTTCTACTACTGAGCCTGCCATTCTTAGACAGGCAAACCAAGTGTAGCAACTACCTGGCTCACACCTGGGGGGACCATTTAGCATGGCCAACAACCTAGGTCCCTGGGAGAAAACGTTTGCTCAGCATTGTGATACATTTGTACTGCTGGTCGGGGGCACCCAAGTAAATCCGGACACTGGAAACAATAACTTGAAATGTCCAAACCAGGATGGGAGTCTAGTGTGTGGTTTTTATTCACATAACACAGAGAATAACAAAGCAAAGATGGACCCCCACAGGGCTACTCTCGCTGGTAATGCAGATTACAGAGGTACAGAGCACACTTCTTCACTATGAACCCTCAGGTTCTGAACGGAACTGGGCACACTGGCCCGAACTGGTACACTTCTCTTTTATTTCTTGACATGGTACCCTGGCCAGTACTAGGACACTTTTCCATATGGCATGGAGGTTGATGGTGGCTCCCTAAACCACCCACGAGCACTTTCTAGCTCTCGGGGAAAATCCACAATCCCACATCTGGGTGCATTCTTCAGATACTGGCCAAGTGCCTGAGAGAAAACCATAGGTGCCTAAACTGAACCCAAAGAGGTAAACCTGGCTACTCCAGATGGGGGTCTCCCACCTCTTGCTCCCAAATCTATACTTGGCCATTCATTTGGTTACAACACCTTTCTTCCAACTACTGTTTGTAGATGCTCTCTAGAAATGTTTAGCACATTTAACATTCTACATTTCTCTGAAGGTGTCCTGGCTTTAAAAGTTCTGTACATGGCTGTCTTTACCCTAGACCCTTACTGTTGCAGATGCTTCTAAGCCATACACAAACTAAAAGTTCTGTACTTGGCAAGTCTTCCTTTGACCCCACAGTAGACAGACACTTTTACGCTAAATTCTGTCTCGTTGAACATAGTCTCTATTTCAGAATAGAACTCACCACTGTATGCAGGTGCCCCAGGGCTTCTTTCCCACAACAGAATCTCTGGTACTCTCAGAACAAACTCTATTCTCAGGCAGCTTCTCCCTCTCCAGGCTGGACTAGGGGATTGCCCCTGAATCCCTGGAATTTCCCCCCATCCCTCCAGGGATGGGGCACTGGAACAACTCTAGAAACGGTCTCTACCACTTCCTCTGGTCTCTTCTGTGTTCCTCTCTAGCGTGAGAACACACAACCCCTTCTTCTCTCAGGTAGCTCTGTATCAGAGCTTGGCTCTGAGGAGCTGCACACTGCAGCACTCCTCTCTTTCTTGAGTCTCTCTTGAAACTGGCTTGAATCTCCCAACGTTCTACTGTTAACCCCTGCAGCCAGCATTCCATTGTGCTTATGCTGCTGCAAGAATTTATGGTGACATCATCACTCCAGCTCAGCTGAAACTGAGAACAGAGTGAGACAGTGTGAAACCCATTTAACTGGCATCTCAAAGCTGCCTGTCCCTTTCTGCCACTGGTTCTAAGTGGGATTCTAGTAACTCCTAGGAACAAGGGGTTATACATAAATTGTTTAAAACTTTATCTGAAGGAAAATGTGCCTATTCGCAGATTACACCAAGCTCTATGGGAGAGTGGACACAGCTGAAGGGATACAGGACCTACAGAAAGATCCGGAAAGCTGGGAACGTGGTCCAGGATCTGGCAGCTTAGTTTAATACTAAGAATGCAAAGTTATGCATACTGAGCCAAGAATCCCAGGACAGAGTACTACCTGGGTTGAGTCCAAGTATCTGCATCAAAGGAGGAGAAGGACCTGGGAGTGATGATCACTAATGACCTGAAGCACTCCACGAGTGCAAGAAAGAGCAGCAGCAAAGGCAAACAAGATGCTGGGATGCATATCTAGGGGATCAGTAGTAGGAGAGAGAAGGTTATACTGCCCTTGTACAGATCACTGGTAAGGCCCAATCTAGAGTATGGAGTTCAGTACTGGTGCCCACACCTCAAAAGAACATTAACCTGCTGAAGAAGGTCTAAAGGACAGCTACAAAGATAATACTGGTTCAGCAGGGTAAGGCATACTAGGAGAGGTTGAGGTTACTGAACATGTACTCCCTGGAAGATGGGGGCCGGGGGGACATAATTGGGACCTTCAAGTATTTGAATGGGATAAATAAGGCTGATAAGGAGAGTCTCTTTAAGCTGAGTGGCAACCATAACATAAGGGGACACAGTCGTAAGCTGGAGGGTGGGAGGTTTAGGAGAGAGGTCAGGAAGCACTTCTTCACAGAGAGGGTGATGGACACTTGGAATGCGCTGCCGGAAGAGGTCATCTTATTGAAGACAGTGGGCAGCTTTAAAGAGCAACTTTCATGGGCTTTTTGACCACCCCCAAGCACAACTGGAAGCCTACCTGGGCAGAAGTACTAGGATGCCCATCTTTAATTTTGAATAGCCTCTATTTTAGAAGAGAAGGACTGTATTTTGGCTTTGTAGAGCCGAGCCATGCTGTTGCCTTCCACTTCTGATAGCCTTCAGTCCATGATCCGCCCATTCTGCCCCCGTTTTTTGCGCGTCAAGGTTTGTAGAGGATGGCAGCTTCCATAGAATGAATAGGGCTCTTTTTAAAGTTAAATTTATGTTGTTTAGATGCGGTTTGTTGAACAAATTGGCCACCGCTTAACTAACAAGGACACTGTTAGTTAAACGGTGGCCATGATTTGTTCCAAATGGCCATCTAAACAACATAAATTTAACTTTAAAAACAGACCCTATTCATTCCTATGGAAACGCGTCCCATGCTCTACAAACCATGATGTCAAAAAACATGTGGGGTGTAGGGGTGGAACAGGGTGGATCATGGACTGAAGGGCTATCTGAAAGTGGAAGGGATCATCGCAGCTCGGCTCTACGGAGCCATAATATGATCACTTCCCTTCTAAAATAGGGGCTATTAATAAAGTAAAGATGGGCATCCTAGTACTTCTACCCAGGTAGGCTTCAGTTGTGCTTCTCAGGGCAGGGACCAAGATAGTTGCTCTTTAAGAGAGGCTGGGATAGGCATACAGGGAAGGTAAGGATCATGGGTAGGGAGGATGGGAGGAGTGGGGAGGGAGGGCAGGGACATTAGCTCAAGCTGTGGACCCTGCAATACGAGCAGACTTGGTAGACCAAATGGCCTTCTTCTGACTGCTTCATATGTTCATATAAACGTGCATATGTCAAGGCAGCTGCATGTGAGATGCTCTTCACACAATAAGTGTCTCTCATGTACTGCAGAAAGGAGCCCTCGATCTATGATACTATGAGTTGTTAGACTGTGGGAAGTTCCCAATGTCCAGGAAGTATGCATTAGGGGTAGATCACGGACTATGAACAAACCAGTTTTGTATGATAAAATCAGTTTGGTGGGTAGCTAGTTTTTCTGATTTTTTTTTTTTTTTTTTTTTATCAGAAATGAAGCAGAAACAGAACAACCAGCTATATCTTCAGAAGAGGGTCAACAGTCATAAAATGTATTTTTAAAGTACAATATGAAGCCCAACGGACGTTAACAGTGTCACTTAAAAGCTACTGGAAAAACAAGCCCCACCTTACACTGGTTTGTCAAAGATTTTCCTGGTCTCAGGACATAAGGGTCTGAGAAACAGTCTTAAAACAGTCAGTGTGGTGAAGCTATCACCTTCAGATCTCAAAGCAAACAAGAGAAGAAACAAATCTTACAAAATGTCACAGAAGAGGTAGCACTCACCTCTCAAAAAGAGTGTTTTAGCTACAAATCATTGGTCAGATGCAGGAATCTTCTTGACAGTAAAGTTTATTGAAGTTATCTTTTCCAAAGCTGAGAAAGCCAGCAGACAATATACAGCAAATGCAGGGGTTGGCTATAGGCTGGCACAACTGCAACACTGACGTAACGTTTCAAACTGACCCCCCCAGTTCTTCATCAGAGGTGTAAACCCATATCTTTTATAAGGCAATATGACATCATAATTGTGATGTCATCACTCAGTGACTCCAAAGCACCACCACATGTAGGTATACATATACAAATAAATACAAATAAGTGCAACACATGCAAATGTACATAAAAAACATTAAAAACAATCTGCAGTCCACAGTACTTAGATCTAGATGGTGAGAATGAGAATTCCATCCTTTCCTTGATCAAACTGAATATTTAGCAACTTTTTTTTTCTTTTACTTACTGGAGCACATTATACATGTGGACAATCCCCAAGAACTTTTGTTAGATATGGTATTGAGGACATAAAAATGCATTTATAGATCACATCTTTTGCAATAATGGCAAAGAGCTAAAACAGAAATCTTATAATGCTCTTGGATCGCAAAAGCAGAAAAACCTCTCGTCATACCTACATATAGTCCCAACTTTTGTGGTGGGGAACACCTCAATTCGTCCCTGTCATTTCGCTGTGTGACAACTTGCTACGGACTATTAGCTATGGCATCAATCGGTTCCTGCCGCCAATTATCCCTGGACAATTTTCAACCACTACATAACGCACTGTATCCCAACAATAATTACAGCACGACTTTTACTCCACAGTCCTCAAGCACGTTGCCTCGTCTAGTGGGCAAACTGCTCAGCTGGAGTTCATTTTGTAGCATCTATGTTGGGGGTGAATTGTCCAGGGACAAACTGACATGAGAGTCGATCAGCCACAGCTAATAGTCTGGGGTGAGCTGTCGAGTGAAATGACCAGGACAAATTGTGACCCAGCCCTGGTCCTGGAAAGGGCTATCAAGTGTGCCTCCCAAGTTCAGTGTCCTGATAAGATCTCTTAATTCTACTTCCTCCTGCCAGTAGTGGGCCTGACAAGAGTCCCATCATCTCCTTTCAGCTCTGCCCTGATGTTGGAAACAGTTTTCTTCTGCTCCTGTGTACAGCCCTATAGGCATCACCTGGCTAGCTATACACAGGAGCAGAGGAAGCTGATCAGCTTGTCAGGACAGAGCAGGAGGGAATTACTTAAGGGCCCTGGTCAGGGATACCAATGAGCAGGAGGAGGAAGTAAATTAAAAGCCCTCATCAGGATAGTGAACCATGGGACACACTTGATAAGTCCTTTTCAGGGCCATGTGCCAGCCAGTGGAAAGTATTTAGCAGCCTTTTTTAGGGCACCTTACAATGAGCACCATCAGTTATTTAGCCCTTTTCAGGGCACTGTATCAGACAGGGGGCACACTAGTTATTGTCAGCTTGTATTCGGAAACAGAAATGTAAACAAAAATCAACAGGACAGATTCAAATTATGTGGGACAGTCAAAATAAATGCTGCATCTGTCCCTTGAGCAGCCGTCCAAAAAAAATTATTTCTTACCCTGCTGTACGTTATGGAAAAATACATTGTGTGCAGCATCAAAAGCTAGTCAAATCACCGTTAAGTCAATGGCACGGCTGTGCCAGCCTTTAGCCAGCCCCTGAATTTGCTGTATTGTCTGATGGTTTTTATGCACTCTGGAAAAGATAACTTCAATAAAATTTGCTACCAAAAGCTTCTGCAGCTGACCAATGATCTGTAGCTATGGCACTCTGTTTTGGGATGTGAGCACTGCATCTTTGTGACACTCTGCATTTCTGAACTGGGCTGAGGCACCACGTGCCGGAGCACACATTCTCCTCTTCTGAAGAACTAAACCTTGCCTACTCCACAAGGCACTTAAACACTTATCCAGTGAAGACCTACTAAGGACCTGCTCCTATGCTTTTTCTTTTAATTATTTGTTTAGCCTCTCCATATTCGTTGCAGGGATATATACTATACCCTGGTCCTAGAGATGCAGCCTGCTTCAGACGCCTCCTCTTGAAGCGCACTTGGCGTGAAATGTTGGGGCTTATTAATGGGTTACCCCTGTGCTGTCTAGCATTTTTTTTTTGCTTCTTTTTTTGTCCTAAGTAAACTCATACTGTGGTTGGGAAGAGTGATTAGTGTTTGTACACAGTTTTTTTTTTCTGTGTGCATTCGTAAGCGGTCCCTGACCAGTACAAGGGCACAACACATGTTTCCTGTGTACCTCCCTTGGTACATTCAGTACACCTTGCTTCAAGTTGACCTCCCAAATGCCCCAGCCTGGTCCTGCCCAGCTGATGTTCCCCCAGGACTTCATTTTTCTTGACAGGGGCTCCTGGAGGAGGGCAGCAGTCAACTTATATGAACAGGATCCAGTGGCAGTCGGCACTAGGAACGGGCTGTCACACAGGAGGCATACTCTTTTTTCCCCCTCATTTTTTTTTTTCGTTCATTCCTCCTTCCTTCCCTTGGTGCAGGCAGAGTTTCGTAGGCCTCTGCTGCATGCAGTAATGCCCTGTGGAGAGAGCAGGCTCCCCTGGCCCACCCCATGGGTTGCTGTGGCACAGACTGTCCATAAGCAACCCTCCTGACTGCCCTGCGCAGCACTGCTGAGCATCAGCTGCTACTGCCTGGCCTGCCTCCCAATGCAGAATCCTCGCGCCACCTGAACTCGGTCTCCTGCATGGCATCACAATGTGCCGTCATGAAGCCATTTGTGCAGCATGACCTGCTCCTGTGCAGCATCATCCAGGTCATCAAAACTATCTGGCACCAGTCACAGACTTGAAACCAATGCACTCTGCAAGCCCCAGGGAGTAAGGTAACTTTTGTCAAGTCCGGCACTTTATTTGTGCCTTAACCCTTGCTGTGCCACGGACTTCTATACACATCCTGAACAGCTATAGATGCTAAATCTACTAGCAGTCGAAGAGTTAATATATGTCTCTAGACAGAGTGTGCACTGCTGTGTGTGCTGGCTCGATGACGGAGATAACTTATGTAAGCTTCAAGTCAGTGACCTTCAGACGTGGATTTTTTTTTTTTTTTTTTTTTTTTTTAAACACAGGTTTAAATGCTGGACTGCTAACAGCCCAAAAATATATTAACCACTCCTCACAAGTGTATTCTCAATATGTACGATCAGCAAGGTGGAAAAGGTTAATGCTTAACAATACCAGATGAACAAAGGCAGGAATGTTCTATTAATAGGTTTTACAGTGCCTAACCAAGGGTGTGTTTACATAGTAATGCATAGCATGGCCTTCTAAACAAACAGAAGTCTGGGACTTGTGCTAACATCAAAGGCTGTTCCGCCACCAACCAGCACTGCTCCCAAAGGTAAACTGCCGAACCTGAGCGCTCATCTGAAGCTAGGGTTACAGTTACATGTGTGCAGATGTTGTATGTAGGTCAGCTGATTCTTATCTGTCTGCATTCGGGTACGGAAAGAGGAACCGGTGACCAAAGCTTTGTGCAAAGCACGGCTCACGTTGTCAGATGTAAGATCCATGCCACAGTACCAACCCGTTTCTACAGATTGTCTACGGTGTCAGGTATATCCAAACAGGGCTTCCTACGGACAGAGGAGAACTTTTCTGCATGCCACAACACGTATCCCTGCAGATGTGAAAAGTCTGCAGTGGTGCTACACTAGGGTATATGCCCCAGCAAAAAAAAAAAAAAAAAAAATGCTGCACACCAGTCAGGGCTGTTTAAAGCAAAACTTTTGCAGACTTGTCCAATCATGACTGAGTATATCCAGCCTACAGTACTCTATTCCAATTTGCCTGTGCCTTGCATTAAAGTAAGCACAGTTTACCTGTTACCCATACTAGTAGGGGAATTTTGTTTGTACCCGAGTTTATTATTCTGATTACCATCCAGCTGGAGCACACTGTTCTGTTCTAACCTGTACAATCTTGAACCTTACATGTAATACCTGTGACCTTCAGATAATGCTCCCTGTAATAGCTGTTTTCCGTTTCCACTACGATCTGCATGATCTTCTTTGCTTATACTATGCGCCCAAATCCTGCTTTCTGTTCTCAGAACAAACAAGACAACAAAAGCAGAAAGTTCTCTGGTGCTCATGCAGTTCACTATTAAATAAGTATCCAAATTAACCATGATTTCTACTTTAATTCTTTTGTTCCTTCCCACCCCTCCCCTGCACAGGAGGTGGAGTTCTGAAGAAGCAGCGCTTTCAGGCTGGTGGGGTTCGGTTCTAATCACGTGTTGCATCACTGCCTACTGCGGCATAGACTGAGGACAGCACTGATTCCGTCAGTGGTCAGTCAGCACTCCCCTTCCCCCAAAACAGCATTACTTATGATTATGAGGATGAGGTGAGGGGTTGGGGTGGCATCGTCAAAAGGAAAAGGCAAAAATGCCTGGCTGCCGCTCATGAAGTACATGAGTTACACAGAAAAGAACAGTTACATAACAAATTACAGCAACAGTAGTTCTTCAAGAGAATCTCTTGCAGCAGGTCACACCTTAGGACTATAGCTGCCAGGCACCAGGGCCACATGAACACATTTTTGCTAGCAGTCTAACTGGAATTGTCCACGGCAAGAGTCATCACGTCGACGTCCCCCTATATAGCCATGGGTGGCCACACACCCTCCTCAGTTCCGCTGAGTCCATCCGTCAAGGACGCACTCCTGAGGGAATCGAGGGGGAGCCAGAGAGACCCACCAAAAGGAGTGTGTAGGACAGAAGGTACACCAACCTGAAAAAGGAGAGAACAGGAACACAGAGACCAGGGGGAAGGAGGGAGGGACCACATGACATGCTGCAAGAGATTCTTCAAGATCTACTGTTACAGTAAGTTCTTACAAAATGTTCTATCTTTTCAAAGATATCTCTTGCAGCAGGTCACAACTTAGGAACGAGTTCCAAGCAGTACTGTAGAGGAGAAAACAGTCCGGTGGTTGGAAGGCAACGGTTTATGAAAGCAGGCCCTGTAGCACTGCTAGGCAAAACCTGACCTCCTTCTAGAGGCCATGTCCACACTGTAGTGCCTAATGAAAGTGTGGACAGTACTCCAAGTGGCTGCAGCACAGATCTCCACTGCAGAGACCCCTCTGAAACAGGCCACAGAGGTGGCCATGCCTCTGGCAGAGTAGCCCTTGACAGTCCCAGGAGGTTCCTGACCATACTTCCTGTAACAGAAAATAATACAGTTGGCCAACAATTTGGACAGGCTCTGTTTTGAAACGGGTATGTCCTCTTTCCCAGGGACGAAGGAAACAAACAGCTGTGAGGATTTTCTGCTGTCCTTTGGACAATGAACATAATATCCAAGTATTCTATGTACATACAAAGTATGGAGCAATGCTTTCCCTGGATTGGCATGCTCCGGAAAATAAACAGGAAGGCGGATGGCTTGATTTAGAGTAAACTCAGACACCACCTTTAGCAAAAACTTAGGACAAGTATTCCATAACACTCGGTCTTTGTAGAAAATCAAATAGGGCTGCTCACATATGAGCGCCTGGAGCTCAGAAATCCTACCAGCAGAAGTAATAGCAAATAAAAATAACGCTTTCCATGACAGAAAGCGTAGCTCGCAAGTCGTGGCATGCTCAAATGAACCAAAGTAAGTTTCTCCAAAACAAAGTTTAAGTACCAGGCCAGGACTGGGTTACAGATGGGAGGCTTTAAGTGCAGTATACTTCTCAGAAAAGTACGGGCCACGTCCAACTGGGCTACCGTACGACCCTCAATAGGCATATGGAAGGCTGATATGGCGGACAAGTGCACCTTTAGCAAAGAATACTACAGGCCAGCATCGAACAAGGACAGCAAGTACTCTAGAATCTGGTTCACCGGTCAAATGAAGGGATCCAGATGATAGGAAGCTGCCCACAAAGCAAAGCGCTTCCATTTCATGGAATAAGTCGCCCTGGTGGCCAACAAGACGTCAGTCACTTTAGGTGAAACACCAAACTTGGCAATTGCTACATCTTCAGGAGCCAGGCATGTAGGTGAAGAGACCGGAAGTTCAGATGAAGAATGGTCCCTCGTTCCTGTGACAGCATGCCCAGGTACAGGGGAAGGGGCACCAGAGGCTCCACTGCTACATCTTGCAACAGTAGAAATAAAATCTGCCGAAGCCAAAGAGAGCCACCAGAATCAGGGTGATGCTCCATCTGGAGCTTGATTAGTGCTCTCTGAATCTGAGGAGGGGAGGAGTAAAGGAACCTCCATTTCCAAGAGAGGGACAATGTGTCTCACCAGAAAACTCCAGGCCCTGGATTAAGCGAGCAGAAAAGCAGCAGTTTTGCACTGAGCAGGGGATGCAAAAAGGTACAACTCTGAGAGACCCCACTTGTTGAACAGATCTTCTACCACTCAGATGAGCAGTTCCCATTCATGCATTCTGGACTGCGACCAGCGTAGCTTATCTGCCAGGACGTTTTGGACACCTGGAACATGGGCAGCTGACAGCTCTATGTCATGCTCCAGAGCCCAGTACCAACTTCTCATCACCTCTCGGTACAGGGGATAAGAATGGGTGTCTCCTTACTTGTTGATGTAGTGAAATACATTGACATTGTCTGTCTGCACTAGCAGGGGGCCTGGGGACGGATGAGACTGGAAGGTCTGCAGGCCATAGAGGACAGCTCTCATCTCAAGAACACAGATGTGGAGTCCACACCCAGAGTCTGGTAAGGACCCAAATGAGTGCCCCAGCCCATCACCGTGGCATCCGAGATGAGGATCTGCTGAGGAGAAGATATGAGGAAAGGAACCCCTTGAGCAAATGGCTGTGTTCCATCCACCACAGGGTAACTTTTTTTTTTTTTTTGTAGGGTTTATTTCTGCACCCTACCATCGGGGCATCTCTCAGGGTCTCACTTGACAGCCGCCACACTCAACCACCTACCTTAACTAGCCACTCCAGAAGCTACATCGGGTATGTGAGATATGGGTCTCTCCTGACCCCATGGAGAGACCCCAGACCTCAAGGAGAACCGCAGAGTCAGCCGGTATTAGGCACGTGGTGGGTCGGCTTGCCAGTGATCACCGTCGCCTCACCCGAGAACAGAGGGTTTTTCCTTCATGTTTCCTCCCGAGGCATGGACATGCAATGACGCCCCGCCTAGCATGCGCACCCAGCACGCACCTGGAGGATGTTCTGCTGCTGCCTCAATCCCCATGCTTTCATGATGTGCACTGCAGAGCCTCCAGCCTCTGCCAGGGGTTGCCAGCGCAACAGGAGGGCCCCATCCCATCCCAGGACTAAGAGAGCTGTCTACGGATGCTCAATCTTAGTCCTCCCCTGCCGACCCCCGACAACCTGAGCTCGTTCCCGAGCCCAGGTCGCTGGCATGGCATCCAGCACCTCAACTCTCAGCGCCACCAGACCTACACAGGGCAACCTTCTTGACTGGGGAAGAGACAAGGACCATCTGCTCCAGATCGTCAATCCGCTGATACCACTATACCCATGAAGTCCACTGCGGGATGCACATGTGTAACTGCGGCAATGAGAGCAGCCATCAGATCAAGGAGCCTGAGACATGTCCTGGCTGTGACATACCAGCTATGATAAATTTCCTGGGCCTGCACTATGAAGTGCCCCATCCTGTCCAGGGGCAGAAAGGCAGAGCCCCGAACTGTGTTCAGTATGGCTCTTATGGCCTAGAGTTAATACTGATTTAGACAAAGTGACTGTGATCCACAGCTGGCTGAACAACTGCAGGGTACGTCCCAGGGTCAAGGGCGGCAGTTCTTTGAACTGGGCTTTGAGCAACCAGTCGCCCAGATAGGGAAAGATGTACAGACCTTCCCTCCTGAGAGCTGCTGCCAGCATAGCTAGGCATTTGGTGAAGACCCGAGGCACCGAAAATAAGCCAAAAGAAGGACTCTGAACTGGTAGTGCTCCCCTTGAAGTAGGAACCTGAGGTACTTCCTGTGGGCAAAGCAACCTTTACGTACAGGTACGTGTCCTGAATATCCAGGGAGCAGATCCAGTCTCTCTCCTGGAGCAAGGACAACAGGCCGAGAGGGTGACCATTCTAAATTTCTTGTACCGGATATAATAGTTCAGGTTTCTCAAGTCCAGGATGGGTCCTCAAGTCCCTGTGGACTTGGGGACGATAAAGAAGTGAGAGAACCCTGTGTTGTGCTGATTCACGGAAATGGGTTCTATTGCCCTTTTTCATAGCAGCATCTGGATCACCTCCAGCAACACGGGAACATGATCTGGGGTAAGAGTAAGGTCTTGGAGGAAGCTCTGGAGGCATCTCCACAAACTGTAGCGCATGCTCTTGTTCTATAAGCTGTTGCAGTGGCCAGCCCAGTGGCGATGAGGGTTGAGGCGCTGGACGCCACACCTCGCACCACGCCGGCGACCCGGGTTCGGGGACAAGCCCGGCTGCCTGGGTCGGCAGGGGAGGACTGGGATCCAGTGCCCGCAGACTGCTCTCCTAGTCCTGGGGTGGGCTGGGATTTCTACCACTGTAGCGGCCCTGGGGACACCCGGGGACTACTAGCATTAGTGACACTAGAGGGGGAGCACAGCGGACGTCGGCATGTCATGCCCGGACATCACTGCATGTCTGCGCTCGAGGGGCCAATCAGAGGAAAATGGCTGGGCGCGACCGTGCAGCTTGATGGCCGTGCTCCGAGTCGCCCAGAGGACTTTGGCGGAGTCCTGTTGGGGAAGGTCCTGGGCCATCCTGGCTGGTAGAGGCAGAGGGGGAGCCCTCCAACAGGATGGCATGATGGCCGTTCCGGATCCTCCTGGGTGCAGTTTGAGCTACCCAGCTCTCCGGGTGGGCAGAGCCAGCGGCTGCATGCCCCAAGCCGGAGTGTGCCGCAGCAGGGAAGAAAATATGACATGATAAAAAATATAAGCTGTTGCACCCATGCATGGGATGTGATCTCCCACCACCCGTCTAGATGGAGGGAGAAACGACCCCCCATCACGCCATCCTGGGGAACCAAATGGAGGTGGCCGGGCCTGGAGTCAGGCTGATGCTGAGCCCACAGTCGGGCCCACTCCTCCACCCCTTGAAGATTTTCCTGTGATGAAGGAGGGGGTAGGCAGGGCTTTGGTAGCTTTGCATTTACTGGGCTGCTTGGCACCAGACCTAGGTCTATGGGTGGCAGGGCAAAAGGGCACCCTCTGCCCACCATTCTTCTGGGTGTGGTAGAGGGAGGGAGTGAATGGACTGCAGGGTTCTTCCTGAGGCCTGCAGGTAATTAAGAATGTCTTGTACGTCTCCCCACAGAGCTTATAGCCCCTGAAAGGAACATTCAGGATGGACTGTTGGATGTCAGTGGTGAATCCAGAAACCCTAAGCCAGGAGCACCTACTTAAGCAAATCCCCACTGCAAAGTCCCTGGCTGAGGCATCTAAGGCATCATAGGCAGCCCTCAAAAGATGACTATCCACATCAGCATCAGAATGGAGGGCTCTGAGAGACCAGGCAGCAGATCTGGCCATCTCCCAGAGACCATTTTGGTACTTGAGCATGTGGCACCCATAATTACGGACCCTTATCACTGAAGTGGAAGAGGCAAATACCCTCTTGCCCATAAGGTCCAGCTTCCCGGACTCCTTGTCTGGAGGAGTGAGCTGAGGTGCTGGGTCTCGTGGGCCGGTCATGGGCACTTTGTTGTGACCACCAAATCCGCCTGAGGGGGCCTAGTGAAGAAGGGCTGCCCATAAGGGCCCTGGTATAGTCTGTCCACCTTCCTGGGCATAGGGGTATTAGGTCGGCCTATACCAAGCTGCTATGGTGGCATCCCCATATGCATCAATCACTGGAGGATAATAATAGGAGGGACTCAGCAGGTCCAAATAGTGAGCCAGGTTCTGCCTGGTAATGTCCTGCTCCATGGCATGGAACCCCATGGGCCTGCATTTGCCATATCACAGTGATGGAAGGGTCCTCTGGGGAGATCGGGACATAATTGAGGAATCCTCCCCACCAAGGGAGACCATGGGGTGCTAGAAGGAGTCTGAGCCCCAGCATCCTCGTCTTCCTCATCCAGGAGGAGGAAGTCAGGGCAACAGTCCTCATCATCCCCTGGCTCAGAGGGTTGCATCGACGACACGACGATGAATGAGAGGGGCATGTGTCTCGCTGATCTCTGATGTGGCGGTACTGAGGCTAGAAGGCCCCGCCCAGCAATGGGCCCTGAGGTGGGACAACCTTTGCACCAGGTCCAGGAAAGCAGAAGAGAGCCTGGACACTGATAGTCACTGTAGTCAGTGCAGCAACTCCTGCAGTGTCAACAGGGGGTATGGAAGCCTCGTGTTGGGAGGAGGGCTGGAGCAAGGACTGGATGGGGCAGGCTGAGGGACCAGCTGAGGGGCCTGCAGCCGCAACATCAAAGGGACGGTCATAGGTGTCAACAGAAGAGGCCTAATGCCTGACAACGCATGACCATCACCGGCCAGCATTGCTCCCTGACTGCAGCCCCTGAGGAGGTGGAGGGGCGTTCAGAGGGGCAGGTGCATCGGCAGGGGTAAAGGAAGAAACCCCAGTGACAAAGAGCCAGCACTGGTGCTGCCAACAGGCCACACTGCCAAAGTACCACCACCTGGCTGAGGAGCACCAATGGCAACAGCTGCCAAGTCCAACTCTGGAGGCAAGAGGGTGTGGGTGGCAGTAGGGGTCGACCCCGAACAGGTCGGCGCTGGGTGCAGCGACCAAGAACGCTCCCGGGAGGACTCTTTTTCCTGATAGCATGCTTTCCCAATTACCTGTCCCAGGCTTTGATGGAGTGGGAGCCTGAGGACAGGGCCAGGGAAGCAGAGGAACCCCGAGCCTGGAGCTCCTTCTCCAAAGCGGCGACCTTCTGTTCCATTAGGAAAGATTTAAGGTCCTTCTGACGATGACAATGGGTAGCCTGGCTGAAGCCATGGTAAATCTCACAGGCCTGGACGTCGTGGTCGGTGCTGAGGCAGTGGACACAGGCCTCGTGAAACTCCTTATCGTAGATTTTCTGTCCGCAGCTACAGTGACGGAAAAGGCTGTCGGAACCGGGCATAAACGAAAAGGGGGAATCACTTTAGAGAATAAAGTGATAAAAACTAGAGCAAGGAAATAAAATTCAGAAAGTTATGGAAAACAACAGCGGTTGGCTAAAGAGATGGTGCTCCATGCAGTCTGAAGTGCGATGTTCGACGGCAGGAAAAGCACTGAGGAGGGTGTGATGCCCCACAGCTTACATATAGGATGTGACGTACATGCCAGTTAGACTGCTAGCAAAATGTGTCAGTGTGGTCCTGGTGCCTGATGACTATGGTCCTAAGGTGTGACCTGCTGCAGGAGATATCTTCGAAAAAGATCACAGAATTTGTCAGCAGATAAGGACTGCTTGGACCACCCAGTCTGCCCATTTTTTTGCCCCAGCTTTTACTGTCACCATAGACCCTACCTGATCTCTGGCTAACCCCCGCCTGCTTCCCTACTGCCTATCCCATGCATTCTTGAGGCCCATCACCATTTTCACCCTCGCCACGTCTGCTGGAAGACTGTAACAGGCATCCACCAGTCTTTCAGTGAAGAAGTACTTCCTCACTTCCAGCTTCACTGTATGCCCCCAATGTTCTTGTGCACGTTCTCCTCTGTAAAATACTCCCTCATGTACCTTATTCACCCCTGTGAGGTATTTATAAGTCTCCATCATGTCCTCCTTTCTTCTTCCAGGGTACGTATATTGAGAACTTTTCACTTTTTCTCATAGGGCTTGATGCCCCTGCACTATTTTAGTTGCCCTCCTCTGGACAGCCTCTACCCTGTTTATACACAGAACTGAACATAGTACTCCAGATGGAGTCTCACCAACACTCTATGGTTTTAACACCACCTCCTCTTCTGCTGGTGATACCACTTCCTATGCACCCAGCATCCCACTGGTCCTACCTACTGCCTAATCATATTGTCGGTCATCTGATATGATTAGTGCAAGGTCCTTTTCCGTTCTCTGTGACTGTCAATACCTCTTCCCCCATTTTATCATCAGCCTCTGGGTTTCTATGCCCCAGGTGCATGATTTTGCACTTTTCTGCATTGAAACCCAGCTGCCATACCTTTGATCATTCTTCGAGTTTTCTCAGTCTCTGTTCATTCTCTCCACCCCCTCTAGAGTGCCTAAGCTATTGCAGATTTTGGTGTCATCTGCAAAGAGGCATACCTTCCCTACCAGCTCTTTGGCAATGTCACTTATAAAAACATTAAAGAGAACTAGGCCTGGAGGTACCCCGCTGGTCACTCTCTTTCCTCTCCAAGTGAGTGCCATTTTCCACTATCCTCTGTCGCATATCCATCTACCAATTTTTTACCCAGTTCACCACCTTAAGATCCACGCTCAAACTGCTCAGTTTACTTATGAGCCTCCTATGTGGTACAGTGTCAAAGGCCTTGCTGAAGTGTAGGCCACAACCACCACAACACCCTGATCTATCTACTGTGTCACCCAGTCAAAGAAATCAGTCGGGTTCATCTGACATGACCCACCCCCTCAGTGAATCTGTGCAGCCTCGGGTCTTGTAACCCGCTGGATTCCAGCTACTCTACAACCTTTTCCTTTAAAAGCATCTACTTGCCGGCACATCAGCACAGCGGCTGGATTTCTGCTTATGACACTGGTGACCCGGGTTCAGGAATGGACGCCAGAGGGCCAGCCGGGGGCTTGAATGTCCAATGACTGCTCACCTTCTCGGGGAGGGGATGTGGTCCAGCATCTACTGAGCTCCTGGCGGAGGCAGAGAATAGCAGTGTGTTAGGGCCCTGCTGACTGGGGTGGGGTGGGTGGACGCTGGGACGCTGACGCCGGGTAAAGCCACGCCCAGGGGAGAAAAGCAGGAAGAGCTCCCCACTCAACCGGATGATGGCCGCCCAGTCTCACGCTGCCACAGTAGCCCTGATTAGCCATGGAGACTGCCACAGCAACACCAAGGGGGCCAATGAAGGAGTGCCTGGCAGGCCCCACTGCGCCTTTCCCCTCATAGGAGGGGACCCACCCGGTGCAAGGGTTACATAGTTGCACCCCCAGGGTGGCTGCAATGTGTGGTGGTGAGGTGGCTAGTAGCAGAGGCAGGACTGAGCTGCGGGGCCCATTGGTGGCCTGAAAGAGAGGCCGATGGGGAGGCCAAGGGGGAAAAAATTTCCATTAACTTCCCCACCTCCGACTCCACCAGGGTTCTCCCACTCCAGCAGGGTCTGGTCTGGTCTTCCTCCAAAACCACAGTTCTTCCAGCAAGTTCACCACCAAATGGAGAACCCATCGAGCAAGTACAGATCTTCAAGTACCTGCTGCCTATCCTAACTCATCCCTGTCTTTCTCTCACCATGTTGACTCCGTGGTCAGAAACATCCACCAACAGTTAGGCTTTATCTACAGAAACAGGTCAAATCTGACCCCTGAGGTAAAAATGACTAGTTTCCAGCCTCATCATTTCTGTGTCATCGACTACAGGTCAGCAATCTACTTGGCTGCTAACAACACTGCCCTCGACAAAATCTGTGTGGCCTTCAACTGTGGCTGTAGATTTGTACTTAACAGGAAACAGGACTCTCACCGATGCAACCTACTACCAAATGGCTCCATTTCCTCTTCTGCACCACCTGCAACTCTGCTCTGCTCGTCAAAAGGACCCTGCTTAGTCAAATACCACCTGGGGTCTGCAAAATGGCTGTGCCCCCGAAGGAGAACCACTAAGGACCAGCACTCTTTTGCCTACAGAGCGGTCAAAGCCTGGAATTCGCTCCCACCAACAGTGACTGTGTCCTCCATCTTCCATTCCTTCAAATCACAGGTGGCAACCCTTTTCTCCCAGTATCTCAAATGCAACTGCCTGTAGCGTTAATCCCAAACATCAGCTACTCTGGAAACCCAGCCCCTCCTACAGCACTGCCCTTAGTATGTTACTACATAGTTGACCCCCCCACACACACTTATTCTGTATTGAGGGATCCAGTTCTTCTACCTGTGCCTAATTATGGTAATATCATGTGTGGTATTATGTATTTTGCCTCTGGTTTTATGTATTTATCTTTCCTATGCTTAATGAAGGCAGTAGTACAAGAATGGTTTATGGCTCTGAGCTGCAAACCTGAAGACCTGGGTTTGAATCCCACAGCCCCCACTTGCAAGTCACTTAACTTTGTGCTCCCAAGTCGCACCTGTAAACAAGCTTCAGCTTAAGTGTCTCTCTCCTGGTTAAAAAAATAAAATAAATGTTCCAAATCATGTTTTGTGATGAATTTCATTTGGACACCTTTGAAAAAAGATCTCTTTGAGCTCCAAGGTCTTTCAACACAAATAAATAGAAGAAGTTAAGAGTCATTCCCAGTGGTAGGTACTGTGGCAGAACCATGCCTAACTCAGGTACCCACGCAAGGATGATCTGCTGTGTGGTGTCTTTTGTGGTGACAGTTGGGAGACATCCCAAGAGTAACCGATGAAGGATTAGGGGTAGGCAAGATCGGGGCAAAACAAAACATTTATAAATTAGAATCCCTCAGGGTCTGTCGCATCCTGCACAGAGCCCATAAAGAATTCCTCCTCAAATTCTGTAGCCACCTAGCAGAAAGCTTTCTCTTATTCTGCCAGATGCAGTAGAAGTTCCTTTCTCTTTTTGACTCAACAGCCTATGAAACAATCCTTTACATGAAGTCACTCCATTCAGCCTAATTACGAGACCATTTGTTGGACAGGGCCTAACCCTGCCTCCCTGATCTCCTTTCTTGCATAAAGCCCAACAATTGACCTTTTCTCCCTTTTTCATTAGATTTCTTTTAAGCATGGAAGATGTAAAAAAAATATATATATATTTTAAGAAAAACTTGGGACCATTACACAGAAAACACAATGTAACATAAATAACTGTACTGTAGATAACATCAAGTGCCTCTGGCAAAAGGCAGTTAAAAGACCTACCACAGTGCGCTGTTTGTTGGGTAAATAGACACGAATCATGTTGCTGGTTTTGGAGCTCTCTTGAGAGTTTGCCATCATCTGATGACCGACGTAGGTAAGGGAACTGCTGGCCGATGGTAGGGCTGACACATGAAGGGCCTTCAAAGACAGAATCCTTCAGACCAAAACCATTACTAAAGGACTTCCATGTTCCTGCAAGTGCTCCATCGACAAAGACTGCAAATTAGAAATTCTACAGGAGCAAAAAAAAAAAAAAATTAATTTTAAGAGTAGTGTCAGTTTTCAACAACTTTGTTTAGCCTCTTTATCAACAATTCAAATATCACTTAACCCCCTTCCCAACTGCTATTACACTGTAAGCACTGCAATAAAATCATCTCTGCTAGGAAAAATCAACAAAACACAGAGAACCACATACGTCACTGAATTCAAATGTTCCATATAATCCTAGTCATTCACTGGTGCAGTGTGCTAGACAGACTGGGTGGCATCACTGCTCTGATCTTCACCAACACAATCAGGTAAAAGAACCAGCACTCAACTGTCTACTGACTCCTTTCTTTTTCCTCTCTGCACTTTCCTAGGTATTTTCCTTATAATTCCCCTGTTCTCTATCTCTACTTCACTTCTCTACCTTTGGCTTGCTACGTTTTACTTTCCGTCCTCTGTAACAGCTGCAATTGGGTCCATTCTTCTCCATATGGCAATATTTACAGTAGATATTTTGAATATATTTCCATATTTTACCACTATCAATAGAACGGTGCACTACCACAGCTCTATACATAATTCTGCTTTGCATATCTAGGTTACTCTGTACTTTGTTTAATTATGTGGGATTGCTCCTACACCACCCTCCCCAGCTCTGCCAACATAGTCCAGAGTGAAATCCTGCCTAAACACTGAGTCACAAGGCCTTTCTGCACTCAGTGCATCTCAGTCATCCTTTATTCTTAGAGTTGCCACTGTCTTTTAAGCATGGATTTTGAATTCAACCCAAGACTATTTTTACCTCCACCAGTCATGACCTGTTCCCAAGAATCTCCACATAGACCATCTACTAAACATTACCTGTTCCCTGGGAGCTCCATGTGTATCCTCCTTTTTTTTTTTTTTTTTTACTTAGTATTTTTATCCCTCCTTCTGCCCTCTCACACCATTCATTCGGACTTCCTCTACTGCGCAGTCCATCATCCCACTGGAGTCTGCCCCTAGAGCACCTTGGTCCATGCATCCCATGATACCGGATTACCCCTGGTGGGGAGGAGGAGCCACCTACTCCCCTGACCGTTGATTCATGGGCGTCCAGCAGCAGAGTCTGCCCCAAGATCTGACAGCTCGCAGTGAGGAGTCGTCCACCAGTGAGGAGAGTGTTTTCTCGGTTTTTACCTTCCCCCCTGCATGCAATGAGGGCCAATGAGCAAGGAGGCGGTGAGACGCACCTCCTGCTCTTCTTCCCTCTGCCAACGCCTGTCCCAGGAACCCACACTGCTGCCTCCCTCTAACGCACCTACCTCCCGAGCTCCCCCAGGAGGCGGTACAGTGGTGGGAGCTTGCAGGCTGACCCCCCCAGAGAAGGAGAGCAGCCGTCGGGTGCTCGATCCTTCTCTTCCCCAGCCGACCTCCGGCAGTTCATTCTCGTTCCTGAACATGGGTCGCCGGCATGGCACAAGGCAAGGCATCCAGCGCTTCAGCGCCACCGAGCCTACCTATGTGTATCCTCCTTTAAAGGAGATCTGTGCTGAACCTGCAAGTCATTTTCTCCTGTAGAATCTGAATCTAAATACTGGCTCCAGTTCTGTTACTGTTCTATCTCTACAGGTTTTTTAGTTCTCCCAGTGGAGGTTTCTGATTTGCAGACAGGCAGTAAGCGCCATTTAAGAACTGTATGGTGTACTTTATGTCCTTGTTCAGTTCTTCCACTGGTGGCACAGTGCATCTGTGTTCTACTATACAACTCAGCAGTTCAGATGGTCATAAACTACATCACACAGTTCTAAAATGGTAATTAACACCAAAGTGTAACTTAGAAACACCCGCTGAAGGTCTGTATAGGTGGAATAATAACAGAATAGGAAGCAATATTTTAAAAACAGATTCTGTTAGGAAAAATGACTTTTACATTCCCTACAGTTCTCCTTTACCCATGACCCATTCACAGGTTAACTCTATGTGTAGCTTCTACTAATCACGACCTGTTCCCAGGGCACTCCCACATGCATCTTCCACTAACTGTGACCTGTTCCCAGAGAACTCCACATGTATCCTTCCTCATCTAACCATGAACCATTCCCAGGGAACTCCACAAACATGCATCATCCTCTAACCATGGCCTGTTCCTAGGGAGCTCCACACGGATTATCCACTAACCATTACTTGTTCCAAGAGACCTCCAAGTGTATCATCCACTAACTATGATCTGTTCCCAGGGAACTCCACATGTATCCTCTTCAACCATGACCCATTCCCAATGAACTCCACGTGCATCATTCTCTGACCATGACCTGTCTCCAAGAATTCCACGTGCATCATACACTAACCATGACCTATCTTCAAGAACTCCAAGTGCATCATCCATCAACATGACTCATTCACAGGAAACTCCACATGCATCATTTACTAACAGTGACCTGTTCCTTCCTAAAGAACTCCACATGCATCACCCACTAACCATGACTTGTTCCCATGGAACTCCACATGCATCATCCACTAACCAAGACCTGTTCCCATGGAACTCCACATGCATCACCCACTAACCATGACCTGTTCCCATGGAACTCCACATGTATCATCCACTAGCTATGACCTGTTCCCAGGGAACTCCACATGCATCATCCACTAGCTATGACCTGTTCCCAGGGAACTCCACATGCATCATCCACTAGCTATGACCTGTTCCCAGGGAACTCCACATGCATCATCTGCTAACCATGACCTTTTTCCAGGGAGCGCCATGTGAATTATCCACTAACTATAACCTGTTCCCATAGAACTCCATATGAATTATCCCATAACCAGGACCTCTAAGTGCTTCATCCACTAACATGACCCATTCACAGGGAACTCCAAATGCATCATCCACTAACCATGACCTGTTCCCAGGGATCTCCACATGTATCATCCACTAACCATGAGATGTTCCCTGCCCAGGCAGCTCCACATGCATCATCCACTAGCCATGATCTATTTCCAGGGAACTCCACATGACCTATCCACGAACTATGACCTGTTCTCAGGGACCTCCGAGTGCATCATCCACTAACATTACCCATTCCCAGGGAACTTCACATGCATCGTTTACTAACCATGATCTGGTTCCCCAGGCAGTTCCATGTGCACTGTTCACTAGCAATGACCTGTTCCCAGGGAATATCACATCAATTATCCACTAACCATGACCTGTTCCCAGGAAACTCAAAATGAATATTCCACTAACTGTGACCTGTTCCCAGGCAACTCCAAGTGCATCATCCACTAACCATGACCTGTTTCCAGGAATCTCCAAATGCCTCATCAGCTAAATATGACTTGTTCAGGAACATGCTTCATACATTATCAATGACCTGTTCCAGGAGCTGCACATGAATTATCCACTAATCATGACCTAGATCCAAGAAAAGCCACATGAATCATTCAGTAATCGTGGATTTGTTTCCAGGAACTCCATATGTATCCTCTCAAATCAAGGTCAGTTCCCAGGAAACTGCATGTGCATCATTCACATACATCACCCAGGTCCACCCTGCAAATGAGCTTCTGCTCAACAATGAACGCTTGGTTAAATAAAGACTTGATTGATTGATTGATTCACTAACCATGACCTGTTACCAAGGAACTCCACATACATCATCCACTAGCCATGACCTGCTCCCAGAGTTCCATGTGTATCCTCCACTAACCGGACCTGTTCCCAAGGAGTGCCACATGCATGGGGAGTAAAGGAAGATATTACTACCAGTTTTGACTGAAATACTCCCACTTTCTGATTTTAGGAATTTGTTTCCCACCCTGCAAATTTACAATGTGTGGTACAGTACACATGTAAAAGTTGGCAGTGCCTAGAGATGCTAGCAGCCATTGCACTACACTGGAACCGTGAGGGTGGGGACAGGAGTTGCTCACTGGCTGGTTAGGACTGTTGCAACATGACAATGTTAAAAATAAGGTAACAGTTTGACTCCACACTAGTATTAGACAGTCAGTGACTGCAGATGTCCAGTGCGACTGAGACTTGGTTTAGATGTGAGGGGTACGAGATGGGTCAGTGGATGACAGTACTACCAGTTGGATGAAAATACTACTAGGTAAAAGAAGGCAGTAGTAAACACTTCTGAGTCCAAAATATTATCTGGACCACTGGCCACATGCATCATTCACTAGCCATGACTAGGAACAAGGCTGCAGTGACCTATCCTTGACTTTGTGATGTAAAAGGTAACTGCATTAAAACCAGAAAGTATATGGTTTATTTTACAGTTTTGTTAATTCAGGATAGACAAACTAAGCTGTACCATCTTATTTTCATGAGCAGGGTCCTGCTTTCCCCCCATTTTGTCAGCTTAATGGGCTGAAACGACAGGTTAAGGGTCTTGCTCAAAGTCACAAGTGACTGTTTTGAGATTTGAATCTTGATCTCATGGTTCCCATGCCTGTGTTTTAACAACTAGACCACACTGCCTCCACAAACAAGCTCTGCAAACAAGATCACAAGTAGGGTGATACTGTGTTTAACTTTGTGAAAAGAATGCAAACTTTAACTAGCCTTATCTTTGCAAGGTTATGTTGCTTCATCTTCAACTCTGCTGTAATTAATAAAGGGAGACAGAAAAGAATGTAGACAAATTAAATCTCAGGTCCACCACAAAGCCAACCATGAGATTATGTCACATAAAAGCATTTCAGAGGCAGAATATGGACCCTATCTGAACCAGACCTGAACTGCGCAGAAACATATGTGAATACAAACAGGCAAAAGCAAAAAAAAAAAAAAAAAAAACAAGAACTGTATTTGAGCTAGTGCTCTTCTGTCCATTTCCAGTGTTCTAGAATGGAGAGCTGCTGCAAACACCAGCTATGAATTAAAATTCCTAGTAACCAGTGAATCAGGGAATAAAATCTCCCAAGCACTGCCCCACCATCTGTCTGGAGCCTTATTTACTGTATTTTGTGTACTTGCCCAAGAGGATATCCTGAGCTGTAAATGGCCATTTTCAGCTGTGTCCGGGGAGGCACTGATACATCATTACTTAACAAAATAGTAAGATATATAATTAAAACATGAATATATATATATATATATATATATATATACACACATACATACATATATGTATACATTACACACACACACATACATACATACACACACAATGTTAGTGCATCACAATTTGTCTAGTTACCAAAATTTGAACTAGAAGCAAGAAATAATTCATCTGGCATCAAAATGGTAGGGGACTATGTCGGGGGTTGGGGGATGTTCCTAGAAGAGGAAAACAGTGGAATGGGGAAGAAGAGATGGGGAGATCAGAGTGAAAATAGTGGGGACAAACAGGATGGGAGACTGGCGGGTGGGGGTGACAGAAGCAAGAACAGATGTCAGTGATGTGTTCATGGAGACATTTTAGAACAGTAGAGGAAGAAGTGGAGAGGGGATGGAAGATTAGACCAGAGACAAGGCAGACTGTATGAGAAAGCAGCCCATCCGTAAATAATGGGGTTGCTGAATTCAGAGCCAAATTCCCTGGGAAGGAAGAAAAAAATAATACAGTAGCCCATTATGGGCAACCTAGTCCTTCTTAAACCCACTGCTTAACTTCAGTGGTCTCACCAGGCTAGAGACAATAGGTACATTAGTGGCAAAGCCACACTGCTACCATCCGTCAGAGGTGATGCTGCACACCAAGGAACAGATAGTCATTGCAGCAAGGTGGGGCGATGCAAGAGCCAGAGCAGGAAAACATCCAGGTGCTTCACAAGCTGCACAAATAACAATTATACAATGGAAAGAAAAATTCCTGGCCTCTGATTGGTCAGTGCTGACCTTCAACAGTGATGTTATCCAACTACATCTCACCTATTTGAAAAGCAACTAAAATGTATTTAAAATTTTTTTTACTTTTTTTTTTGTTTGTTACAAATAAGCCATTTTATAATACTAATAATGCACTCCAGGGCATGTGTTGTGGTGATAACGTCATGTCTCGGGTGTTGGACCCACTCACCCTGCAGCCTCATTGCCAACCACCCGACACATAACATTATCCCAGCACAGCACACTTCCTATTATTCCTTATTGCTTAATTGCACAATGCTGCTGGAGACATCAGTTTTATCACCAGTTAAACCCCAGTAATCTCATGTTATGGTCACAATAGTCAAACTGTGCTGCATCGCTTATATGGGTAATGAAGTCACTAGATGGTATTTAGAAGTTCAAACCCTGATAAAATTACAGCCTATAGTGCAGCAGTCGAACACCTCACACACAAGTACACATGCATGCATTTTAGTGAACAGTAGAATATTCTAAAATGATGGGCACCTAACTACTCTAATGCCCCAGCCGAGTTGGAAACTTTTCCTCTGAAGCCGCATGTAAAACATCCCACAGAAAAAAGCGCCCTGGTGTAAAAATGTGAAATAACATTAAGATCCCACCCCCTCCATCAGAGAAGATGCTGGAATATCCAGATACTTCACCACATTCATTGCACATTGCTCAGGTGTGTGGTGGGCGGTCCCCCCGAGGGAAACATACCTATTACTGCTTAAGTCAAAGCTGTCTAATATTTGCCTGGTGATACACATGGAGTAAATAAAACATATTATTTGCACTCCATCCATGTCATAACAACAGCCAATGGTATAACTTAATCAGTAGAACTACTTTCACAACACTTGAAGAGAGACATCACTCATGCCCGTTCTACTTAAAAAGTGAAATCCAACTTTAACCTCATTTTCAGACCTAACACTATGCCTTTATGACACTGTCAGAGGCCTGGATTCAGTCCAGCAATGCAAGCCCCTGCCCCAACTGAAGTAGGCTAGTAGAGCAGCCATATGGAAGAAAACAACGGCTGTCCTCTCTCGTGTGTTTTCTCTGAAAACTCAATCCTCTGAGGTCACCCTGCTGCTGCTGATTTCTGCATCGCTAAATACTTACACTAGTCTTGGAAAGTTTATTTTGGCCCACTGGGCGGTGACTGTTTCCAAACACACCATGTTTGATTAGAAAGGAGAAGAACTGCCAAGAGAAATTTAATGTGCGCACCAATTAGTGGAAGTCTTCAGAGGTGCGATCTCCCTCACGCAGGCCAACTATAAAATACCAAATGGCTTTTTCTTCAACTTTATTCTTTTTCAAAATTTTTATAAAATCGATGCAACTTGCCATGCAATCATTTTAATTTTGGTGTGCTAAAAATGGTGGTGTGGCTAGTCCAATGGTGTAGCAGCAATGACAACAAGCTATCACGCAGGAAGTACTGGCTTGATGTGCAGTTAGACTTCCTTCTTGTGCTGTGCCACAGGAAATGTGATCAGCCTTGGGGGAAGGCAACTGGATCTGTTCCTTACATGACACCCCCTCCCTAGGCTCACTGGAAGAGTGGTCGGTAACTCCAAGAAAAATATTCCTCTTTCCCCTCCAAACAATGGCCTGTGTGACACTGAGATTACCTCAACCAGCAGTGGTAGGTGGGCCAACGGGACCGCCTCACTGGAACTGCGGGTAAAACCACTGACTGGCCCATAGGGAGGCTTAGCTTGGGGACTGATCAGGACATGGAGCCACAAATCTCTCAAACTGGAAGATGGCCAAACCAGTACCAGTAAAGCGGCACTGTGGGAAGGATGATGGTCAACACCATATCCCAGGTGGGGACAATTTTAATCACATCTCTGCAAGACAGAACTCAATCCTGCTTTTTTCTATTTTTTTTTCCAGATACAGATCTTAGAAGTTTTTTTTTTTTAATCTGCAAAACAAAAAAAAAATTTCTGCGGCACCACCGCTGGGTGCCACACATACATACTGCATCACAGTTAGTCATACTGAGTGCTGACTTGATGCCTAAATGTCCAATGTATGAACATGCAAAATCTGCCAGCAGAAAAAGGCCATTTGGCCTACCGAGTCTGCTCAATTTTGCAGCTAGCAGCCCTATTCTGCAGCTGCTCCTCCCTCTTCAAACTAAAACATGTCAATTTCTTATTTTGTTTCCTCATATAAAGCTGTTTGACCACTGAGCGTCAACTGCACTTAGCTTTTCTGTCTTTCCACCCAGAGACTCCCCGCCCCATCCGCAACTCCTGTGCCAGCCAAAAGGCACCCATACGGAGCACAGTCCAACAGTGGTGGAGGTGTGGCTATTGGGCAGACTGAATGCACCTATCAGTCCTTTTCTGCCAAAAAATGTTATGTCTCTAGTGGCGGAGACTGTCATTTAGACAGCTCGTGAAGCATGGTTTTGTTCCTCAGTTTCCTCTCGTGTCCCTCCTTCCTCTGTGATGTCGGCTGTAGTCAACTATTGGCCTACACAAGCACACAAACACATCCAGCATTCTGGAAGGGGGGGGTTCTGGTCTTTCTCATGAGGTGTTGCTGTGGAAAGGTAAACCACTGCCAACCCTCCCTGGTTAAGATGCACTGTCAAGCACCAGGTGAATCAGCCATGGCCTGCCTCTGACGCCCAACATGCTGGCCATCGGGCTGCCATTTCTGTTTTCCTTAAATTTGTAAAAAATATAGATATATATACACATAATACTTCCTAGTAATACATTTTAAGAACTAGTCATATCTAAATTGACTATGTATCTAACAAAACAAAATGCTATTTTTAAAAGGACCGTCAGATTTTGTGGTTTAACTTTGAACCACTTCCTTGTAGCTAAAATAAACAATGAGTAGCACCCAGTAATGAGCCTTGGCTCAGTGTCCTCTCCGAGAACCAATTTTAAATAAAACAAATAAAATAAAAATAATTTGGACTTTATTTCAGAAGAGGTTTTAAAACAAAGGTCTTAAGATTCTTTACACATTTTAAAAAAAATATTGAATAATCCATGCCCCGCAGCCCAGAGATTGCGTAAGGTAAGAGTTACTATTATACATCGGGTGTTACTGCTGTTGCTCTGACTGAGGCTCACATAACTCCACCAGACACATTTTTGGGGCATCATCATTTCTGAAATCAAGCACGTTCCAAATTTCGAGAAAATCACTAGTGGCTAGAGTAGCATTAGCAGTGCCATTATATACAATACAGGTAGGGTTTCCAGTTTTTGGTTTTAACTGATATTAACCGATATAACATCACCGAGGTAAAAATTCAGAAGTCGGTTTTAACGGTAATAACTAAATGCAAGTATAACCCATCCGACAAGCAAGTTAATTAAAGATATTATCATGCAGTTGGCCGTGACAGTGCCTAGCAGACAAAAGAACGGTGTGTCACCAAACAAACTGAGAACAGACAGCGCAAAAATACCCCAAAGATCCAAAACAGCGGACGAATATGTGACTGAACATAGCGAGTTTATCGTAGAGGAAATCCATGGAAAAAGACATTTAATTTGCAAGTTCTGCAGGGTTACTATTGCTATTCTGTCTGGGGAAAATGCAAGCTGTATTTTGGTGGATTTGTAGTCCCAAAACACATATCAAGCTGAAACATCCTACCAAAAGGAGGAATATAGCCCGAGTCAAATGTCAGTGTCCGTACTATAACCAGATTCAAAAGAAATGGGAAGATCAGTGGGATGTTGCTCATGAGTTCGCCCGTGCAATGATTCAGTCTCATGTAAGTTTAAATCAGAATGATGGGCAGATCAGAGAACTCTCTAGAAATAGGCTCCTGCATCAGTTTTACAATACATTTCAACTGTAGGTTATAGAAGACACTGGTAGCTGTTTTTAAGTTTTATTGAATTCTTTCTTCATAATAAAATATGAATAAAATAAACACTAATAAATCATGGAATTTGGTGTTGAAGGTCTTATTATAAATGTATTACACGAAAATCACCAATTTGATGTCTTCCCAAAAAAACTGGAAAAATGGTCGAAAACAAACATCATTTAAAATAAATAAATAAATAAACACCAAAAACTGGGCACCCTAAGTATAGGGGAGTTTGTGCTGGGCTCTTGGTTCGGTTCTTCAGGTAAAGCCAGAAAGGTACCACTACAGACTATATGCCTTTACCTTTTACACATTTTGAACTTGTCAATATGAGCACTATAATCTCAATAGAGGTTCTTGGTAGCTGCCGTTTACACTTCTCATCAAATTGAAAATTTCAGAGTTTGGTGAATACTCATGTATTTAATAAACTAAATTGAAACAAAACATTTCAGTTATGCATACACCAACCTTTTTGATTATATTGTATCATTATATACAGTCAGTGTTGGGCAAGTTACTTTTTCTATTACTTTCTATTATGTTTGGAAACTTGTTCCAGGAAGAAGAAGAATCAGCATTTATATATAGCCTTTTCATACACAGTATCCCAAAGCGCTTTACAAGCAATGCTAGACTGGTAGTGAAGTGACTGAATGTGTGGTAGCAGCCATATCGCACATCATCACCCACACACAGCCTGGATAACTGCATGAACCGGTTTATGGGAAGGGGAATGTTGGCCAGGACACCGGGAATGCTTCCTGCTCTTTATGAAGAGTGCCCTGGGTTCTTTTACTTCCACCTGGACACCCACCAGGACAACACCAGGATGGGCAGAAGGGACCTCGGTTTAACGTCCTCATCCGGAAGGGCAGCAACCAGGAGTACAGCACCCCAATACTGCACTCGGATGCCCAGCGTTTTTAGGTGCAAGCCCAATCCCGGTGTGAGACGAGAACCCACGACCTTCTGGTCCAGTGGCAGATGTGCTACCAATTGAGCTAATGCTGACATCTGTGTAGTCACTAGCAAGGATGGAGAACTACTAGAAAAAGTAATACATCTTACAATTATAGTTACTTATTTCTTTTTATACAAAAACAATACAAAAATAATAAATATAGCAGATTAAATTTTTTGAAAGTAATAGTTTAGTTACTAGTCACTTTCAAATAAATGTAATCAGTTACAGTTACGTATTTCTTTTGTATAAAAAGACACAAGCAATTGTAACTGTAGGGTGTATTACTTTTTCCAGTACTTCTCCATCCTTGCTAGTAACTGCACAGAGCTTTCTGAAACAAGTTTCCAAAAGTAATAGAAAAAGTAACTTACCCAACACTGAGTAGGCCAACCAGCGCCTCCCACTAATAGCAGAAACCAGTCTCATTACTCACCCACCACCAGGGCCAATGCTGGGGTACTTTAAGAGCAGGACTGCTGATCCACTCAGAAGGTGAGCTGCCTAAGACACTACTCCTCCTGCTGCTGGGCCAAAGCTGCAGCCCCAGATTCAAGATGTAAAGCTGGAATGCTGACAAGGCACGCAAATTCTTCTGCTGCGCTTAACAGTTTGGCCCTTAGTTGGAGCTTCTGTTTACTAAGAATTTGCTATCCCTCACTTTTAATTTGCTTGACTTCTTATAATTGTGTGACTCAAATATACATATGCACATTTAATTATAACTAAAAAAACAAGCAGTTTTTTTTTTCACAGGAATTCAAATCCACTATTTAAAGGAGTACAGATATATTGATCTGAGGAAGGTGCAGTTTGAATCTAGACTATTTAAAGGAGTACAGATATATTGATCTGAGGAAGGTGCAGTTTGAATCTAGACTATTTAAAGGAGTACAGATACACTGATCTGAAGAAGGTGCAGTTTGAATCTAGACTATTTAAAAGGAGTACAGATACACTTATCTGAGGAAGGTGCAGTTTGTATCTAGACAATTTAAAGGAGTACAAATACACTGATCTGGGAAGGTGCAGTTTGAATCTAATCCATTTGAGATTAAATAAATTAGTTCTAGAATAGTTATAAATCCTACATCCAACATCTGAGTGGGCATAACCGTTTTATTACACTCACCTGTTTATGTTCTTTTCATGTCTAAGACAGTCATACAGAATTTGTAATGCATCTAGGTGTGGATATGCTAGTGTGTATGGTATATGTGTGCACATAATACACGGTATGGCACAGTGTGGTTATCTGTAACAATACTTGGTCCCACCAATAGTGGCACTTCACAGTTTAAAGCCACATGAAAGTACAATATGACATTCAATACTCAGGTCCGATTCACTACTCTGTAGTTACCAGCTTCGAGGTCTAGGGCAGTGGCCCGAAGTTCTGTGCCCATACAAGTCTAACCTGGTGGGTCATTACTGAAACAGAAATACAGGTTACTCACCTGTAACAGGAGTTCTAGGAATGGTATATGTTGTTCATCCACACTCATTGGCAGGTATCCTTGCCGCTTTAAATCTTGCCGGAAGGTCTTCAAGCTTGCTCCTCCCACCCACCGGGTGGTATAACTCGGGCTGGAGCTCAGGTTGTGCGTCGGCCGGGAGGTGGTGGAGTGTGGATGAACAACATATACCATTCCTAGAACTCCTGTTACAGGTGAGTAACCTGTATTCTAGGGACATGGATATGTTGTTCATCCACACTCATTGGCAGACTCTAGCAGTTCTCCGGGAGGAGGGAGGCAAGACGCACACCCCATATACTTACTTGGGAAGAGAGACTGGAGAACGAGGCCCCAAAACCAGCATCCGCGTGACTCAAGGTCGATGTGGTAGTGGGTAATGAAGGTGTTTGCTGACTTCCAGGTAGCAGCCCTGCAGATTTCCTGGATAGGGGCGTCCCTGGAAACAGCCACCGTTGCAGCAGTATGGCGGGTAGAATGAGCTCTTATCCCTCTGGGAGGCTCCATGCCCGCCAACTTATAGCAGAGATCTATGCAGGAGGTTACCCACCTGCTTATCGTCCGCTTGGCTGCAGGTCTGCCAGATGCGGCTTCAGCGTAGGTGACAAACAGCTGGCGAACCTCTCCCCGAATTTCAGCCGTGCGCTCCTTATAATAAGCGAGCGCCCTTCTAGGGTCCAGAGTATGGAGCCTATATTCGGCCTCCGAGGTGTGATTGGGGTAGAACACCGGCAGAGTCAACACCTGGTTAAGGTGAAACTCCGACACCACCTTCGAAGGAATTTCGGTGTGGGGGCGCAGGGACAACCTTGTCCCTGTGGAAGACCAGGTAAGGAGACTCGATGGAAAAGCGCCTGAGCTCTCCCATCCTTCTGGCTGGACGTGATAGCCACCAAGAAGGAGGTCTTCCACGACAGGTGAGAGAGAGCACACTGTGCATAGGTTCGAATGGCTTGCCCATGAGCTTTGCCAGTACCAGCAGTAGATCCCACGGATTTGGGGGTTCCCGACTGGAGGAATGTGATCAAGCCTTTGAAAGCGCCAGACCACTTCTCCTCGCCACCGACTGCTTCCCGCCCGCGCCCGGTGGCGAGATGGCTGCCAGGTGCACCCTTAGGGTGAGTCGACCTAAGCCCTTGACTAGAAAGGGACCATAAATAGTCCAAGATGCTTGCCAAGGAACAGGAGGAAGGGTCCAAGCCCTTGCCCTGACACCAAATGGAAAACCTTTTCCATTTGAAGGCATAGCATTTTCTGGTCGACTCCTTACGGGACGCCTCAACTACATTGAGGACCTCGTCGGAAAGACCCAAGGCCTGCAACTCTAGCCGCTCAGGAACCAGGCGTCAGGTGCAGGGATTGAAGGTCCGGATGGAACACCTTCCCCTGATTGACTGAGAGCAGGTCCGGGCGAGCTGGAAGCTGCCGCGGAGTCCTGGAGCTGAGACTGAGGAGATCTGGGTACCAGAACTAGCGAGGCCAGTCTGGGGCTATCAGAATCACCCGCGCCTTGTCCCTCCTGCCTTGAGAAGCACCTTGTGGATCAAGGGAAATGGGGAAAGGCGTAAAGAGGCTCGATCCATTGCCTCGAGAAGGCATCCCCTGCAGCGAGCCCTGCTGAGGGGGCGGCATGGAACAGACTCAGCCGCGTTCTCCATGGAGGCAAACAGGTCCACCTGAGGTGTGCCCCAAAGGGAGAACAGATGCTGTACTACCTCCGGCAGGAGAGACCACTCGTGGGATGCAGCCCCTATCCGGCTCAGGGCATCGGCCAGGGTGTTGGAGGCTCCTGCCACGTGAATGGCTAGGAGATCCGCCTCCAGGCTGCGCACGAGTGACCAAATGCGGAGAGCTTCCTTGCATAGAAGCATGGAGCGCGTCCCGCCCTGGCGGTTTAGATAGTACATGGTCGTGGTATTGTCCGTCTGGACTCGGACCACTTGACCCCGGAGGAACGGAGCAAAGGCGGTGAGAGCTAGGCGGACCGCTCGGAGCTCCAGCAGGTTGATGTGGCATCGGGACTCCCGTGGGGACCAGAGGCCATGAGCCGGTGTTCCCCAGATGGGCACCCCAACCCATCAGAGAGGCATCGGTCGATAGGGGCACATCGGCTCGCGGGCGGACGAGCAGGATGCCCTCCTGCAAATGATCTGGAACGGTCCACCACTGGAGAGCGTTCCACATCCCCTGTGTCACCGACACAAGCTGGTCCAAGGGATCACGGCGTTGTGACCACTGGCTGGCCAGTCCCCACTGAAGGGGACGCATGTTCCAGCGGGCCCAACGGACCACGCTGGTGCAGGCCGCCATGACACCCAGGAGGCGCAGGAAGTCCCGGGCAGGGCGCAATTGCCCAACCAGAAATGATCGGGCAAAGGAGGAAAGAACCTCGGCCCTGTCCGCCGGGAGCCGCGCTCTGGCTCGAAGAGAGTCGAGCTGCGCCCCGATGAATAGAATCACCTGCTTCGGCTCGAGTTCCGACTTGGCCTCGTTGATAAGGAGGCCCAGTTGAGAGCAGACCTGGAGGGCCAGATCTCTGGACCACTCCGCCTCCTTCCTGGAGGAGCTGCTATCAGCCAGTCGTCCAGGTGAGGTACACCGGACCCTCGGCGCGAGGAATGCTGTCACCACTGCCATGCATTTGGTGAAGACCCTGGAGCTGGAGACAAGCCGAAGGGCATGGCTTGGAACTCAAGAGGGATCCTTCCGCCTGGAAGCGAAGGAATCTCTGGTGAGACGGACGGATAGGGACGTGAAAAACGCGCCTGCAAGTCCAGAGAGCAGAACCACACGCCGCTGCTCCAAGGATGGTATTATCTGAGCCAGAGTGACCATCCTGAAGGTTCGAGACCTTAGGAACTTGTTTAGGTCGTAGGTCGAGAATGGGGCGCCAGCCCCCCGTCCGTTTCGGAACCAGGAAGTACCTGGACACAAACCCTGGGTCTGAAGGAGGGTCCACCACCTCTCTTACCACCTCCTTCTGGAGGAGGAGAGCGATGTCGCCTCGACGAGCCGCCAGTGAGGCTGGGGATCCCGAAGCCCCCCGAGGGGCGACGGCTCTGAAAGGTGGTGCCTGCTCGAATTCCAGAGGCAGGCCTCTTCCCACCACCTCCAAGACCCACCTGTCCGTGGTAACAGCGGACCAGGCGGAACGGAAGTGCCGGAGCCGTCCCCCCACGGGGGGACCCAGGGGTAAGGTGACGGGGATGGGGGCGACACCCCTCAGCCCGTCACTGGGCAGGCTTGGAGGAGGAACCGGCCGAGGGACCTCCTGGGCCCTTTCCTCCCTGCCTCCTGTTAGAGGAAGCCGGCGGCTTGGGTTTGGGATGCAAGGCGAGCCTGCTGCCCCTGACGTTGCTGGGCCGGCGCGCGAGGCGCGAGAAGGACGAAGGGCTTAGGCTGTGGTTTAGGCCTTTGTCCTTCTGGGCGGAAGAGACCGAGTCCAAGGTGGCATTGGACTTCTCGATCCTCTGCAGGTGACCTTCCACCCCAGGGCCGAAGAGGTCAGTCCCCAAAAAAGGAACATCCGCCAACTTGTGCTGGGTATCCGAAGTAAAGGTGGATATCCTCAGCCAAGCCCGCCGACGCATAGCCACTGCGGCCGCCACCGATCTGGCACATGAGTCCCCTATATCCAAAGCAGTCTGGAGCTGCTGTTTGGCCACTGCCCTGCCCTGGTCCCGCACCTGCTTAACCGTAGTCTGCAGATCGGCGGGAAGATGAGGGATGACTCATCCAGGGAGCCCAACAGGGCATGAGAAAATGTGCCATGAGGACTGGCGAACTGGCCTGACGAAGGCCGAGAGAGGACGCAAGCGTAGACTCTTCGCCCGACATAGTCCAATTTCTGGACTCCTTGTCAGGAGGTTTGTCCACATCCCTGGCGCTAGCCGGGCGCTACCGGAAAACGCTGTCGGTAACCAACCCCTCAGCAGAGGGTGTTCCAAAACCGGACAAGGAACCGGTGGGGACTGCGATACTTCTGGCCATCCTGGCCAAGGCGCAGGGCAGGAAGCAGGGCGCTGCCAAGCTCCAGTGCGGACCCACTATGGCCTCGCCACGGAAGAGCCTCCGTCGGAGAATCCCCGGTCCAGAATCTCCGTGAGGGATACCTGGCCCGTTTGAACGGTTCGAGCTCCATCCCGGTAGACTCCGAGATGAGCGAAGCAGTCCTAGGAAGACGACGGGCTATCGTCCATTGACTGACCTCCTGAAGACTCCAAGTCCAGTCGCTGGAGAAAAGGAGAATCATCTTCGGACCGGAAGAGTCCTCGGCTCACCTCTGGCCTGAGCCACCTTCACCTGCCGAGGTCGGTCGGGAGTGAGGGTAACTGACAACCGATGGGGTAGACCCTGGCCGACCGAGAATCCTTGGTCAGGCCCCAATGGTGGCTGTGGAGGCGGAGGTTCCACCGAGATCGGTGGAGCAGCTGGTTTGGCCGAACAACCGCCTGGTATAGCTCCTCGGATAAGTCGAGGGGTTGTGTCGGCCGTTCGGTGACAGCCACTTAATGGCCGGGAAGCGGCGGGGTCGGCTTATTCCCGCCAGGAGGAGCTGTTGCAACATAAGGTCCATGACCGTCCGACGAATTTACGCCGAAGCCTCCCCTCATCCGAGGAGGAGGACGAGGACGAGCGGCGACGCCGCTTACCGCGGTGCCGAGACCGAGACCGCCTATGACGGTGGGATCGGCTGGACCGCGAAGAGGTCCGAGACCGAGACCGAGAGTCCCGGAATTTCCGAGGTCGGTGCGGGGAGGTGTCGGCCGGAACCGGCACTCCCTTCGGCTCGGATGGTCCATCCGAGGGCTCCGGAACCGGAGGCACAGGCGAGCCCACGGGATCTTCAACTCCTCCCGGGGGAACCGGGGAGAGGGGAATCTCGGCTGCTAAAGGCGACAGCCCGTCCAATGGGTCGAGAAAAATCTCGACTTCATCGGTGGGAGTCTCGTCAACTGACCTGACGGGACACCGTGAGGCCAGTGGTCAAGCCGAGCGTCGACCGGCCGACGGTCGACGGCCCGGGAGAGGGGACCTTTCCCCGCCTCCCAAGAGCGCCGACGGAGGGGACTTACCCTGTCCCTCTTTTGGACCGAGAATAAGGTCCAGCAGGCGCAGCCCTTCTCCTTTAGTGGAGAGGGACAGACAAAGCTCCTTAAAAGAAGCCGTGTAGGAAGAACCCAGAGAGAGCGGGATAAATGCCGCGGCCGAGGAAGATACGGCCCGCGCCGCCTCCTCCTCGAGGGCGACCATCCGCTCGAGCTGATCCGCCGAGCCCGCCGCCGAGGACACCGCCAACCGGGCCTCCTTGGACTTCACCGGAGGGAAACGCTTCTCGGGACGGCCCAGTTGCAATCGGGCAGCACGGTCTTCGAGGACGTAGGCCGAGAAAGATGAGCACAGTGTCAAGCCTGCGGGGGGTCGTGCTCAAGGCCTAAGCAGTAGACACCACGCTGGAGTGTGGATCCGTCCGAGACATCTTCTGCCCGCATGGGCATCTCCGAAATCGAGGGTCGATTTGTCCATCGCGGCGGGGATAGAAGACTGAAGTCTTTTGCAAAATTTATTTTTAAATCCATAAACGGAGAAATAGGAACCAGTCACAAACGCAGAGCGTTAAGGAGGGAACCTGAGCTTCCAAGCGGTAAGGAAGATCTGGCGTCATGGGGCGGAGCCGAGAGTTATACCACCCGGGTGGGTGGGAGGAGCAAGCTTGAAGACCTTCCGGCAAGATTTAAAGCGGCAAGGATACCTGCCAATGAGTGTGGATGAACAACATATCCATGTCCCTAGAACTGGCAATTATGCCACAGCCCCGTAGGACAAGTGATATGCTACTGTGGTTACTATTTTTTTTACAGTTCTTTACTGTCCGTGCTGGTGATTTACTGATAATTTACAAATTCAATGTAAGATCAGTTTTGGAGTGTGTATGTGTGTGTGTGTCTATATATAAATTATATATATTTATACAACAGGGGTGAACTGATGCACCATGTGATAAATCTGTGTATCTTCACTCCCGTGTAATAAACTGACGATGATGTGTCTACCATGTGTATAAATTACATTCGTATACACAGAAGACACTTCATCGCCATTTACACACACAGTAGACATGTCATCAACCCCCCAACCCTCAAAAGCCGGCACCTGCTGCACACATTCACTTCAACATTCCTGGCTCCAAGTCTACTCCGTAAATGTGGGAAACACACAGGAGGGCCCCTTTCATTTTCTGAGCCCCAACTCCCTGCTTCAGCACTCCTCAAACCCGTGACAGTACCCAAAACCAGCAAGTTATTTTTTTTTCTTAAATAAACCAATAACCTGTACTGCTAACATAGCATTCCTGCAATCTCCAATACCGCCCCAAAAAAACTCATTCCACTCTTCAGTGCATTCATAATGCTGCAAGCACACCAACCTGACTACAACCTCATTCACCAGCACAGCAAAACAAAAATTACTTAAAACTACAACACAAATAAAAAAAAAAATTAAAAAATCAACTTCCTGCTAGTATGCTATGAACACAACTATGTCGACTCTATAGCACTGACACTAGTGATCCTACCAACCAAGCCTAATGTGACAAGGAGCACAAAAACAAAATCCCACATATTTAAGAAAAAAAATGGAAAGAAAAAAAAAAAACTTTAACACAAAAATAAATAAAAACACAACAGCACTAACTGGCCCTATTGTATAAATAGAATACATGATGGCTGGCCTTTGAATACACCATTTATCTGAACTCAGAGAGTTACTTCGGGAACCATCACTTGTGGCTCCGCTACACTCCGCCACTCATGAGGTTACCTGAGGTCACTCTGGGTCATTCAGATAAACAGTGTATTCAACGACCAGCCATCATGTATCCCCCACATGTACACACACACACACACCTGATATATATATAGAGGGATTAACCCACAACAGTGTATGGGTTTACTGAGCATTAATCCATGCCTGGTTGGGAGGGGTTGGAGTCATGAGGTGAAGCCGAATGACTTCAAGTCACCAAGGCGTGGATTAATGCTCAGTAAATCCATACCCTGGAATGGGTTAATCCTCTTATAACATGGGTAATGTTATATTAGAGTTTTACCTAAAGAAATAGTAAAATAAAGCCCAGTAAATATGCAACTGTGGGCATATCGGGAATTAATCAATGGTCAGGTGACCTGTTTGGACGAATCAGAAGACGGTATTTTTGGAACCCATGTTATAAAGATACATACATGACTCCTTAACAAAATAAAACAACGAACTTTGGAATATATCAAGGTAGCACTAGGAGTATCATTAATGGGTATGATGTGGATACTGACAAAATCATGCTTGAGAATGAGGTTTGCTGGCCCAGTGGCACGGAGGCTTGGCGCTGGACACCATACCTCATGCCACCAGTGACCCAGGGTCAGAAGCAACCTTGGGTTGCCGGGGTTAACGAGGGAGGGACAGGATCAAACATCCAAGGACTGCTCTCCTCTGCCAGGGGGAGGTTGTCACCTCACTCTTTGGCTGCCCCCTAGTGGAGACCGGAGGGCAGCGCTGGAGGTCGGGAGACAAAGTAGCAGTGTTACATGATGTGCGCGTGCCTCCACACACGCATGGTCACGCCGCAAGGGGGAAGGGGTGTACGGGTAAGAAAACGGAAAAAGTATTATGGCGAAGGGAAAAAAACAGAGAGAATGATTTAAGTATAAGCAGAAGGAAACTGTATAATGAAATGCAAAGCCCAGATCATTGTCTTAAAGGTCTGTGATCCCGAGTGAAGAAAACAGATACCAGTACTCATTAAGATGTAGGTGTGAGTGGCAAAGACTCTTGGGCAATTCTGAAAGGTACAGGAAGAAGTATACGGTAACCCTTATTTATTTACTTACTGAATTCTGGTAACCGGGTAAGCCCACTGAGACCAGAAGTCCCTTTTTCAGGGCTGACCTGGGATTAATTACAGGCAGATATATACAGACAGTACAAGTACACGGCAGAGAGTCATTTACAAGGGGTTAGATTAATGACAGGCAAATATACATGCAGTAAAACATATAAAGCATACTTTTTTTTTTTTTTAAAGGGGTTGGATGACATAATAGTTTAGTGCATCACCAATACATTACCACATGACATGGAGATACAACTAGAGTGAGTCACAGCAGAAAACGGGTAAAAACTCTTAGAACGACATGAAGGAGGCTGTGAGACAAACCATTTGAGGACCTTGTTTGAATAACCTATGGGTCCCCTCCCATTACTGTATTTTGTGAGTCTTAGATGTACTGTTTTACTTTGTTTTTGTTTTATTTTATTTACATATTGGTATTGTATTTTTTATTGAGTATGAGTGTCACTTTTTAGTGCCGAGTAATCAGGCAGCCATCGACACAGCAGTAGTACTTCTGTTCCCAATGCCAGCAAGCCAGGTTCAGGAACAAGCCTGGGTTGTCAGGGAGTGAACAGGGGAGGAGGAAGACCCGAGAATCTCAGGGGCGCTTTCCTCCTCCGTGGTGGGAGGCTGTCATGCCTCTCTGACATTGCTACCTGTGGATGCCGCGTGTGGCAGTGCAAGGACAGCGTGTGGGGGAGGAGGACGCCTGTAAGGTACTTGGCTGAGATGTGAATTCGCACGTCACCTGACTGGTCATTAGTCCTTCATGCCGGCATCTGGGGAGACAGGGAAAACTAAAGGGTAAATTCCCCAGTACCAAGCCCCACGATGCTCCCCAGTGGGGGTAGACGACAGGTATAGCCACTAGCAACCCCTCCATCAGAAGCAAAACTCAATGTTAAGAAAATGAATGAAAACAAAAATCAAACCTAAAGATCAGCCTACAACTTTCATTTGAAAACTGACAAAGCATGGAAAGGACGCTCCACAGTGTTACTATAACAGAATGTGTTTTTGCTCACATTCAGCTCCCTACTGCCAGGTCACAATTCTAAAACCCCAAAATTTCACAGCAGTTGATTTGTTTCTGCAGCGTCAATTAAATCAAGCAAAACACTGCCCGCTGTGTTCCTGTATATAAAAGGCTTCCCTTTATCTGCAGAAAGTCAAATTATTCCTGCGTCTTGTAAGACTACAATCAGTCTATTACCATGTCCTGACCTAAAGCTCTGAGAAGCAGACTCAAGACAGACAACGTGTTGTGTTTGTGACCAGGGACGAGTGGTGTGGCCTACTGCCAAAGCTCCCCCCTCCCCAAGCACATCAAACAAACCTGATCTTTATGCAGCAGAAACTGAACTGCAAGCCGTTGATACTGGCACACTGGGATAATCAGACTCAGCAGTACAAGCACTGAGCTCAGGGCAAATTTCTCCATCCGCAGCATTAAAGGGTTGTTTTTTTGGTGTTCCTTGAATTAGTTACGTGCCAACAAAAGAGTCACCATTGATATGTTGCTACATACCTTTGGTCAGAGCCATCCCAACTTACATTTCTCAAAGATATAAAAAATCTATGGTCACTGTGAAGAAGCACAGACCTGAGGACCTGCTGCCCCTATTAAAACACAAACTCACTCTCAGTTAGTACCTACAGCACTGAAAAGGACTTGTGAAAATGTTGGTGGCAATTTACTTCATAAATGTATTAGAATAATGAACAACCTTCTAATTCCTTCACAAAAGCAATGCTTAGGTTCCTTTTGAATATACTATGTTCCTCCCTCCATTTTCAGGCCCCGGTGGTCTTTGTTCCATGTAAGCAAGCCTCATCCCACATGAAGCTCCTAAGGATCCTGCCTTCTATACCAGCCACTGGTACTCTCACCTGGTCCTGTCTGCCCAGTAACCCATGCTTCTTACTCAGGGAGGGAATACTTGGATTCCACTGTGGAGCCAGGTGGGAGGAGTCAGCAAGATGAGGGAGGCCTCTGGTGAGCCCGTGCGAATGCAGGGGTGGTGGGGAGACTTCATCTGCTCTGGCATTGCCTGATGGTACTTTCTCCTCCCCAACCTCTCCTTTAACCCTTCCACAAAGGGCACAGCTTGTAGGTAACCCCTACATAAAGCCTGTCACAGCATTGGAGGGTGTGTCAGGCCACGCTCTGCTAGCTCCCCTGCTGACCCACTCAGTATGCACACTGCCTCCCTGTCATGTGTCCCCTCAAGCAGCAGAAATCCTTTTTGTACGAGTCCCTCCCTTTGAGCCAACAGGCTGCAGCCCAGCATCACCAGGAACTACCCATCCCTTCCTGACACAGGAGGCATCCAAAGCTCATGCGTGAACAGTAAGGCCATGTGCCTTACAACACCGATCATGTCTCTACTGCTTATATAAACCATTCAACCTTCAATCTCGTGGTTTCAGTTGTATCACACACTTTGTGTGTGTAAAAAAAAAATTGTAACACACTGCAACCCATGCATTCTCTACATAATTCAATTCTGAGGTGCATTAATCAAACTATCCTGCCAATAATCACAACCTAAGTGCATTAATTGAAACCATCTTCTGTCAGGATCAAACATTAATATGCAAATTCAGCAGCCAAGACAAAAATATTATATAGTCACAGACACGAAACTGCTTTAAAATCATAAATTACAAAACACAGCTACTAAAGAAAAAAAAGTCATCGTAGCCCACCCAAAAACCTAAAACATATACAGTACATTACAATGAAAAACATCAACAAATTCAGCTGAAATAAATTACAAGGACGACATGCAACTAAAGAAACATAAAATCCACTGAAAAGAAATATACTACTTAAAATGAAACATCAAAATGCCTAACTGGTTCCACTGCACACAATACATTAAAACAAATAATTCCAATATACAACTGCATACAAGAGAAGATGCATGTAAACACACATCAAGATTAATTTCACCAAAATTCATCATATCTTGCTCTAAAATGAATTTTATCTATTTAAAACCAACATGTAGGAAAGGACTTCCAGTCTCCAGCAGGTCTGATTAGCAGCTTACAATAAATCCCAGCTGTGTGGAACTAAAGTAGCATTTTCTTAAAAGGCAATGCCACAAACAGAACATAGGTGCTAATAAGGGGACCCCCTTCCACGAGCGCAACTGTAAAAAACATTTTCCAGTTCTTAAAGGGCCAATGACTTGTCAACTACACTTAGAATACATAGGAAATTTATCATTACAAAAACATTTTAGCCAGTTTATAAATGGAAAGAGACATTTCAGAGGGGGAATTATGCTATGTGAATCTACCTCCTGGTGATTTATATCCGAGGTGACTCACTAGTCGGTACACTAACAATACCACCATGGTCCTGTCCTATTCCTTTAAGAATTTATCTAAGAGTTTATCGAGCCATTTATAAACCACAAGAGTCAAGCTTCTGTGATTTGTATCTGTCACCATAAACTTTAGGGTAACTTACACTTGAACACACAATTCTGTTGCATGTTCTATGCTATGATTCATGGTGTTGTGAGGCTGGCAGTGAACTTAGCAATCATGGATGCACCCTTATAATTGGGGGAATAGTGACATGTTCTTTAAAAATTGGGTATTTCTGATGTCAGAAGTAGGATATTATAAGGAACCATATCACAGCTCACCGACTGTAACCGTAACCATCCCCTCTCACGAGGTGAGTGACTAGGTGTGCTAGTGCACCTGAATTGTCAGTGAACAGAAATGTTGCAAAGCTTTAATGAGCAAGCAAAGTTGGTGCAAAGTCAGGAACTTCACACACACAAAGTTCCTGACCACCACACCAACTTTGCCTGCGTGTTTTTCATTTTTGTAAAAGACAAATGGAAAACAATAAAACCACCCCACCCTCTGTGTCAGTTAGGCACCCCTCACACCACTGCAACACACGGTTTAAAACAGAATCCCATCGCTGTGTCTCCATCCCTTCTACCCCCAAAGTTTGAATTACAGCCGCTAATACCCGCTTTCCCTTTCCCCACCCGCAAAAGCAAGTTTCCTCACCCCCAACCCATCTCACTTTTTCACAAGAGAAATCACCCTCCCCTTACCACCCTCTTGCCAAAATACCCCCCCCCCCACCCCAACACCATTTCCAACTATAAAACCTGTAAAGAAGAAAATGTCCCGGATGAGTGCATCCTCACACCTGAAAGTCTATGAGCCGATGGTGAGTGTGCATATATCCTAGTAGTAAAACCTCACTGACTGGTTATCAGGCATAGGCATTACCAATGCGCCAAGGATTTGTTCAATATTTTATTTATTAAAAGTTTACAACAATCCACATTACCAGATTGTCCCATGAGATGCAATACCGTGTGTGTTTTAACAATTAACTAGAAGAGCCCAGCGCAGTAGTAAAACAGCCTATTCATTGTATGAACTGGATACTCAATTGAGCAAAGCTCATTTTCACTGAGGTCCCATGCACTAACACCATATTACATACATCTTATCACATACAATACTTCAAGTACATATCCTAAATATATATACACAAAGGCAAGGTTTTCCCCTACAATTTAGTGTCTACAATATCTTAAAAAGGCATTCACTATATAATGGTAGCACAGTAGTGCTACCATAGTTAGGGTTGAGTAGTCCTTTTAAGGTTAAAGGGTGAAACTTTGCACCTTAATAACTTTGCCACCCTTCAATGGATTTGCCCGAAATTTGGCAGGCACGGGGCAGAACCACAGATCTTGAGATCTGACAACTTTCATACCGATCAGATATACGGCTGCAGAGTTATTAAGCGACATCCATGTGCGCATTTACATTTTTTTGCACATTCTTTGCTCGTGCCTACAGGTCGCACGGTTTACGCGACCGGTCCAAAAACTTCAAGGAACGTGTGGCCGGGGTCCTCGATGTGCCTTCTGAAGATTGCATGAAAAAATATTAAACGGTTCAAAAGTTATTCAAAAAACAAGTTCCCTCTATAAGTCAGGGGTAAAAGCTAAAAAGTTTGACAGTGTCGCAAATGCAGTTTTTAGTGTCGTGAGTCAGCCTTTTTTTTTTTTTTCAGTTGCTAATCACAGAAATGCTTGGCATTTAAAATCGGGACCATCTAGGGACATAATTCTTTTTGTGTTTACTTATTCAAGTCCTGAGGATGCTAGCCATGTCTTTATTTTGGGGTTAAACACCCCAGAAATATGTTTTTCAAATTTCTGGGAAAAGCAGTGTCGGTTCGCAAATTTTTGCAAAAGGTGTCGCAAATCACGACACTACTTTCCTAGACTACGAGCCAAAATGATAGAATTTTTGCCACCCTGCTGCAAAAGAATGGTTTGGTCTTTTGGGCTGAAATTTGGAGGAAGGCGACCAACATCTCACAGATGTGTCTTTTGGTGGTTTGGTGAAAAAATATTGCATGGATACAAAAGTTACGGTACTCGAGTTACCATTTTCCATAGACTAACATGGTGGCGTATGCACGTGCCTTCCGGGGCTCGTATCTGGAAATGGTGCGAGATATGGAATTTTCATCATGAACATGTGCAGCGCTAGCCAGAAACTCATGAATCATGTGAAATTTAAATTTGTTTTCTCGTAAATGCGGTTACTGAGATATTAGCATTTTAGTATTACAACTGCTCGTTTCTGCTCAGAGGCATTATTATGCATACATTCCTTGTTTTCACTGTCTTTCTCAATGGAGCTTTTGGGGGAAAAATAGGGTGTTCGCTCCACTTACTGTTACACATAGGCTTTACACTTGTGTTTCCGTGCCAGTCTGCCACAGCATTCCCGTGTATGCCACCATGTGCGTTACCCTTTGCGTTTACATTTGCATTACTGTTTTCTTTGGTGTTATTGTTGCTGTTGCCGTTACCATTTGCATTTACAATTGCGGTACCGTCACCATGCACTTTACGGTTTGCGTTTCCGTATGCGCTTGCGTTTGTTTCCTTTCCCGTTACTGTTGTTGTTACAGTTATCATTTGCGTTTACAATAGCGGTACCGTGACCATGCGCATTACGGTTTGTGTTTGCCTTTCCATTTTGGTTTCCTTTGGTGTTCTTTTTGCTGTTACCATTTGCATTTGCAATTGCGGTACCATGACCGTGCGCGTTACGCTTTGCATTTCCATACCCGCCTGCATTTGCATTTCCGTTTCTGTTCCCTTTGGTGTTATTGTTGCTGTAACAGTTAACATTTGCGTTTACAATAGCGGTACCGTGACCATGTGTGTTACCAGTTGCGTTTCCGTACGCGCTTCCGTCTCCGTTACTGTTCACTTTGGCGTCACTTTGCACTTGCATTACATTTAATGTTTGCTTTACCATTTACATTCGTCACCATGTGCATAACCGTTAGCGCTAGCGTTGCAGTTACCGTTACTATGTCTGAGACCACGGCGCTCCACCACCGCATTAAATTCACTATTTATAGTCCTCATTCTCAAGAAGGAAATTCATGGCCAAAATTCCATTTAATGCATCAGTTAGGGTTGTTCCTGGCGACAAAGCGAGGAAATTCGGTATTAGGGTTGAGCTCCTTGCATCCCCCAGTCCAACCCCAACCAGCAGCTCGAGGGTATGCGTTGGGGTCGTCGGTCCTAACTCTCACCCCATTCTCCTATACCTCAACTTGTTTACACTGTGATGGGGTGAGAGTTAGCTGATAACCCCAACGCACACCCCGATGTTGGTTGTGGGTTGGCTGGGGGGCAAGGAGCTTTCAACCCTAACACCAAATTTCCTCACTTTTTTCGCTGTGGAACAACCCTGACTGATGCATTAAATGGAGTTTTTTGCCATGAAAATATAAGTTTCATTCTAGTGCAATTTTTACATAATACTGCAGGGATTTATTTAACTCCAAAAATTGATTAGCGTTTTTCTCATAAAAGTGCTAAAATGTTGTGAAAATGCATAGCACTTGCCTCACTGTGTTTAACAAACACAACACTTCTAGAAAACCTATATAAATACTTTCTGTACAGTTAGCATTGTCCCAAGAAAAAAAACTGCTAATCAATTATTTAAAACCCTGTACTGATACACAGTATACCAGTTTTCTGTTATTTCTGCTAAGGTAACCTGATTCAGGCCTTGTGTTAGGGTCAGAAATCAGGGGGTCAGTTTTAACCCCTTCTCCCAAAGTAGGGGGTCAGAAGCCAAAGGTTGGGGGTCACTGCACCAGATTTAAATGTTTGTGAAAAAAACCAAAAATGGCTTTTTTTAAAATGGCTAATATCTCAGCTAGGAGGCAGTATGGCGCAGTGGGTTAAGGCTCTGAGCTGCAAACCTGGGTTTGAATCCCACGGCCCTCACTTGCATACTGTATGACCCTGAGTAAGTCACTTAACTTCCTTGTGCTCCCAGGTCGCACCTGGAATCAAGCTTTGGCTTAGTGTGCCTCTCCTGGTTAAACAATGTCCCCCTTCCCCTTGCCAGAGGGTATAGTATACACAAGTTACTGCTATGCCTCATCAGCACAGTAGTACTCTGCCCTGCATGACACGTAAAAGTGAAGCCCACCCTGCCCTTTTTATTGTGTGTCAGGCTGTCGATTAATGAAAAAAATATACCGGCAGATACATACAAGTAGTTACCAGCTGTTGGAAATGCCTGTGGCTGCCACATCAATAGCAAAAGCAGAGGTGCAATCTCTGTTTGCCCTGGCCACTGGACTGCTCCACAGACTGAATCAGATTCAGTGCGATACAGTCTGTGGAGCAGAAGTCACCAAGCAAAATGCTGTTGTTTTCGGGTGCCAGGGAAAACAGAAAAAGTACCCGCTTTCCCCAGTTATGATGGAGTAGCCACAGGTATTCATCTAGCAACAGATAACTTTTTTAATAATTCCTCAGCCAGCCCATAGAAAATGCAGGAAGCTGGTCTCCGAGTTGAGCATCACTTCACTGCAGCAGGGGAGGGCAGTACTACTCAGAGGCACTGAGTGAGTAGATTGACAAGAAAATGCTTGGCTTTATGCCCCCCGTAACAGCAACTTTTACAGTCTCTCTCTCTGAATTGATGTTGGCTTGAATAACCATCACACCCAGTCTCCAGTGCGGAACTATCCCGGATTCCTGATACACTCAGAGGACCCACACAAAGAAGGAACACATGTTCCTTTGCTCCATCTGACACCATTACCTCGTGGGTGGAACTACCAAACCAGGCAATGTCTTCTGCTGCTGCCACTGTCAAGCTCGTCACCCCTGGCTCCTCGTGTTCAGTTTTCCCGATTCGCTGGCTCTTCCCGACCCAGACAGGGACTACCACTCCATAAGTTACTTGTCTTTGCCTCACCGGTTCAACTGCCGCAGATCAGGTAAACAAACTGAAAAAGACTGCTGGCCCAAATACTCCTGGCACCAGATTTACTGTCAAATCGCTGCCCACAATGATAACTTGGCAACGCCTACTCAGCTGGGTCCCCTGCCCCCTTACAGTCGCATCACCAATCACAGCTCGCCTCTGATATGTAAAGAAGAAAAAAAATACAGGACCAATCATGACTGCCCCTCTCACTGTCCCATGGAGAAGCAGTGCATTTAAAGTGACAGCAGCACCAATTAAGCAAAGAAGAGCTGCATCAAAGCAAATGCAGTGCTTTCAAAGTAGTGCATCAAAATTAGGATTTTTGCCAGAGGGGGATGTCAGTAGCGCGTTAACGCAAGCCCTGCTGATTGTCTTCCTGTGTCAGTTATTAAACATATAGAATAGTGGATGGGTGACCATTCAGAGCAAAGCTGTGTTTCCAGCGAGGGAGTTGATAGCATCATAGAGACCTTGAGAGCCTCTATGGAGTTACCAACTCCCAAGATGAAACTACACCTTAGTTGTGGATGGTCACCCATCCATAGTTTGATAGTATATGGTTCCCTGAAATGAACAAAGTTTAACTTCACACAAGGTTCACACCTTGTGAACACACTTCCACTCGCTCCCAGTCCTTGCTGCAGTCCTGCTGTGGTCCACTCCAGACACTGAAGATCCTCCTTGGAGTCCCACTCTGCTCCGACCCCGAGGAATAACTGCAGCAGTGATTAAAAAAAAAATAAAATAGACAGACTGATAGTTTGGCAACACAGAGCTGACTATGGCAGTCCATGTCCAAACTATCTTAATGTAACAGCACACCAGATTGCTCACTAAACGCCGCCTCCATTTTAGAAGGTATTTTTTTGATCAGCTTTGTTTCAGCCAGTCCCCATATAAAGCCCAGCATGCCTTCTATGCCAGAGCCACAACCTTGGTGAAAGGACCACCTCTGGAGGTCGCTGGTGAGACAAGGTTAGGTCCTTTCAAATGCCAACACCACGCTAATCTCAGCAGCTGCGATTGTACGCACTAGGATATCCTGCCTCTCCTAACCCTATTAAACCCCTCGTCCTCCTCTCTACTCACCCCACCCCTTCCCCCACCACCTCTCACCCCTTCCTCCGATTATCCTTTCCCCATCCCCTCCCTACTTCCTCCATCCCACATCCTGCTCCCCCGCTGTTCATGCCCATTATCATCACTCCACCCTTACCTCTCCTCCACCTTACCTACACTCCTAACCTTCCTTCCGTTGCTCTTGGCCCCGCCATCACCTTCCTCACCATATTCTTCCCTGCCTCTTGGCCTCCATCCCTACCATCCTCCACCTTACCTTCACTCCTAACCTTCCTTCCATGCTCTTGACCTCCACCACCACTTTCTCCACCCCATCTTCCTTGCCTCTCCTCCACCCCACCCCAACCCCTTCCACCTTTCCTACACTCTAACCTTCCTTCTCTTGCTTGTGACCCCTGCCACCACTATCTTCCTTGCCTCTCATGCCTTCCTGCCCCTGGTCCCTTCTGCACTTCTTCTACCTCCACAGAACTTTATGACAAAGTTTCATTTAAGACCGCAGCCACCCTCGTTACCTGACAATTTTTCTACATGGTTTCCCTACCCATCCCTTTTTCTGTGTTAAACCCTCTTGTTATCCGTATTGTTTGTTACTGCCTAATTGTTACTACTACTATGAATGATTCAATATGCACTGATGGTTATTACGCACTGTTTGTTCCTGCTTAATACTGATGTTACACCCTTATTGTTATATGACGAGAAACCTTTTTAAATTTTGTAATTTTGGAAAGCGAGTACCCATTAGGTGGCTGGCTACCGAGCAGATCCGACAGACCATTAGGCCTATTCTGCTGACTTTTTAGTATGTTAGTATGTTAAATGAACCTTTAGTTCCAAAGGTATTGTAATCCTAATACTGAATAAATAAATAAGAAACATAGCAGTTCAAGGCTGAAAAGTTGTTGTACTATAAATGTGATGCGAGTTGCTTTGGCTTCTCAGAAGGAACTAGAAGGGAAAGGATCAGATTTGTTACAGTACAGTACCTTCTTGTTTTTATATTGTTTCTTGTGGATTTTACTTGGTAGAAGGTTATTTCTTTTCTTTCTTACTACTTCTAAGGGGCTAGCACGGTGTTGTTTTGGGGCTGTTAGAATTTTGAAAACTGTTTTGGTGGCTATAAATGGGCTCATTTGTTTGATGTTTCACTGTGTAGCAGGCTGCATTTGTAAAATCCTATTTCTTCTAATTTAAAGCCTATTGGGTGTGATTTAACTGGGGCTGTTTCTTTGAATCAGAGACCTATATCTTCTAATTTCAAGCCTATTCAGATGTGTTGTTGGTGAAGCTGTTTGAATTGGAGATCTGTTTCTTTTGGTAGCAAACCTATTTTGGGGGCTTTGAGTGGAATTGTGATTCATTTTTCCTGGCTTCCCTAGCTGCAAAGGTTAGTGCAGAGTGGGGGAAGGGTGCTTATGGTCTGACCAGGGGGCTCAGCTACCTGATTGTTTCTGGAAGACTTGGGTTTGTCCCACCCGTAACCTCTCACCCTACCCCCTGGTCCATGATTTCCTTTATACTAGGGGTTCTGACATCACTTCCTCAAATGGGCAAAGGATATGCACCTGTCATAGCAGAAGTAGACATCCAGGAAAGGAACAGCAGCGAGTGAAGAGATGACTGCTATCTCAGTGGAAGGGAAGTAACTGCAAATCTAGGAGCTTTCATTGTTACTTCTTTGCATTGTTATTGCATTGTGGAAAGGAGGAGTAGGAGTTTGAAGAAGGTTGTGCAATAGCTACTTAAAGTCTCTTTTTGAGTTTGGATAGGAAGGTTAGGAATATAAAAAGCAGTTGCTCAATCTATCTAAACGTGTACAACAAAGTGGGTAAGGGAAATTAAGAAAATAATGTTTTGCACTGATGGGGGGGAGGGGAGACTTGGGGAAGTGTTTGGTATCCTGCATCTGGAAGGGTTGGGGGTGGCTGGTGGGCAACAACAGCAATGGGTAGGCTGGAAGGCTGCAACAACTGCGGTGCACCAATCTTTCTAAAATTGCCTGGAGTGTGGGAGGATGTTTAGTATGCAACCACATAGAAACTCAGAAAGGAGATTGAGGGTCTGCAGGAGGAACTAAGACAGGCAAGGCAGATTGGGAAATTAGGTTTAGCCCAATACTGGAGGGAGGAAGAATGGGTGATGAGGGAGGCGATTTAAGCCAACAGTGGTGAGGAGGGTCAGAAGAAGGAAGCAGGGACAAGGATGCCCAGGCCAGGAAGAATGACTGCCGGAGAAACCAGGTCAGGAGACAAAAGACAAATGGAAGGGGAGATAGGGACTTGTGAGAGGAGGAAGAAGTGGCAAAAGTTATGGAGTGGAAAGGAAGAACAGGTTACTATGAAGAGAGAGGGGCGGGCATTTGTGAAAGGTCTTCAGAAAATAGTTTTGCACTGCTAGAGAGGAAGAAGGTGGAGGAGGTAAATGATGAACTCAGAGGAATAACTGATAAATGCCTGGACCAAACTGGAGAGGGGGGAAGTTCTGCTGGGAGAATTGCAACAGGGGCAAAAGGGGGAAATAATGTGCAGGAGGAAGAAAAGGAGCCAGAAATGAGAAAGGGAGATGAATGGAAGCAAGCAGGGAGTAAGGGTGGTGGAATCTTAGTGCTGGGGGACTCAATACTAAGGAGTCAGGTGGGGCAGCAAGGGGGAGAGGCATAGTCGCACTTGGGTGGAGGCCATGCCAGGAATGACAGCGGAAAGGGTGGGACAATCTGTTCTGAAATATGCTAGAAGGGGTAGGGACTAGCCTAATTTAATTATACATCTTAGGAAAGACGACCTGGCTAACAAGACAGTAGATACAGTCAGAGGAGGTTTGAGGAACTAGGACAATTATGTGAGGGCAGGAAGATCAGTAACTTTTAGGAGATATTTCCAGTGCCCAAGGCAAGCACAACAAGAAAGCTGAGAATAGAGGAATTTAATGGATGGCTAAGAACCTGGTGTTGTGCTAAGGGTATGGGCTGTTGGGGGTGGGGAGGGACCTGGGAGGACAGTAGTCTCTATGCCAAGGACAGACTACACTTGAGTGAGGAGGAAGAAAGTGTTGAAACAGAGGATGGAGGAGTACACAGAGGAAGTAGGGAATTTAAACTAGGAGCGGGGGGGGTGGCAATTGGGCAAGAGACATGCAGAGACCACAGGGTGGGAAACCATATGAGCTTACCCCCTTAACAGTGACAAAGGACAAATGGAAAGTACTATTGGTGATGCCAGTAAAGGAGGGCAGGATGGTAGGGGGGGGAAGGGTGGAAGGTGGTTACCCTTAATGCTAGGAGCCTTGGGAGGAAAACTGCAGAGTTACAGGTGCTCATGGCAGAGGAGAGGTGGACATTGCAGCCATCACAGAAACATAGGCCACCCAATACAATGACGGGACCTGTCTGTACCAGGGTACATGTTATTTCATAGGGACAGGGTGATTGGGAAAGGAGGGTGTGGCACTATATGTGAAGGAAGGACTGAAGCGTGTAAGGGAGGAAGGGGAGGAGGGTAGTACCGAGTCAATTTGGATGCAAATCCAGGATTCCAAGAATAGGATTCTTAGAATGGGAGTAGTGTACAGGCTGCCATCTCAGATGGAGGAGTTAGACAGGGAACTAGCGGAACAAATCAGGAGGACCTGCGAGAAGGATAGTGTGGCGATTGTGGGGGACTTCAACATGCCAGGAGTGGACTGGAGTACCCCAACAACCAGGAACAGAAGGGAGTAGGTACTACTGGATGCCTTCCAGGACAACTTCCTGCTGCAAATGGTCAGTGAACCAACCAGGTTAGGGAATACCCTTGACCTTGTGCTGGCAAATGGGGACTTTGTGAGAGAACTTACAGTGGAGGAACCGCTGTCAGGGAGTGACCACCACTCAGTACGCTCACATTGGATATGGGCAAGGAAGGAGTGGAATCTGGCACAAGAGTGCTGGACTTCAGGAGGGCCTACTTTGGGAGGATGGGGGAAATGGTAAAAGGGTACCTGGCCAGAATTCAATCTAGTATGGACACTAGCCAGAGCTGGGAGCTCATAAAGCTGGGGATAGTGGAGGCAGCAAAAACCTGCTGCAAGTCCCAGAGCAAGAAGGCTAGGGCTAAGAAACCAAGCTGGTTGAGCAAGGTGGTCATGGAAAAGGCAAGGAAAAAAAGAGCTGCCTTTAGGAAGTACAAGAAAACAGGGAGAGGGGAGGACAGGGAGGAGTACTTGACGGAATCGAAGGAGGTGACAAGTGCAGTAAGGGGAGCCAAGGCATCTACGGAACTCAGGCTGACACAAGGCATTAAGAAGGGGGAGAAGGACTTCTTTAGGTACATCATGGAGAAAAGTAGCTGTAAGGACCAAATAGCAAGGATTAGGAAGGAGGGGGGTTGGGTGGAAGCAGGGTGCGATAAGGTAGAAGCACAAAATGAGTATTTCTGCTCAGTATTTACTAAAAAGAAGGGGGGGTGACACCCAAGGGGGGAGAAGAAAAAATTACTCACCTTAGTAATTGCTTTTCTTCTCATGGAGTCTTGCTATATTATAACAATAGCAGTCAGCCACTGCAGCTGAACTGCCCTGGACAGGAAGGAGTCAACTCCAGAGGATCTGGAGTTCTACAGTGTGAGGAGCTGTGCAAACTCTATCTGGCCAGTTTCAAATGAAACTGTCAGATCTTTACGAGGCTAACACTAAGCAACAAGTCTGTGTGGAAAGCTCTACACTAGCCAAATGGCTACCTACTAGTAGTAATAACAACAATATAAACAACAATAGAAACACCAATAACCATAATAACAATGAATAATGGTATTATTATTATTAGTTTTCCCCCTTGACAAGCACCATTAGGACCCCCCTTCCCCCAAAGACTCAAGTCCAGGAAGGGGGCCAATATAATACCTAAGCGAACAACCTAGTTCCTAACCTAAAGAAGAGGTAAAGGAAAAAACTACAATGGCATGACACAGTGCTTGCACTAATTTGCCACCTACCCAAGTAGAAGTTCTGAGAGGGGCAGGAGGAGGTGGTTATAATATCAAGACTCCATGAGAAAAGCAATTACTAAGGTGAGTAATTTTTCTTCAAACACCATGAAGTCTTGCTATAATATAACAATAACAGATACACAGCAGTACCTCCATGGAGGAGGGTCAGGACCTACTTAGGAAATAGGCTCAAGCACAGCTGTACCAAACCGAGCATCTCTCCTGGACTGGACATCCAGGGAATAATGTAGAAAATGTGAACTTGTCTTCCAGGTAGCAGCTTGACAAATTTCCAGAATGGGAATGTCTCTAGCAACCGCTAGAGGCAGCAGCTGTACCCTGGTGGAGTGGGCCCTCAGTCCTGAGGGGGTTCTCTACCTAGTTTTGGTAACAAGATTGGATACAGAGACAATCCACCTTGCAACTGTCCTCTTAGTGGCAGGTTTCCCTTGCCAACCTAGCCATAAGTAAGGAAGAGTTGGAGGATTCGAACCTGTGACCCTTGTGCGTTCCAAATAGTAGCTAAGGCTCTTTTGACGTCCAAGCTGTGCAGTCTCCTCTCACCTGAGGAAGAATGCTCAGTGAAAAATACTGGAGAGAGATGGATTGGTTCAGGTGTAAATCTGAAACCACCTTGAGGCAAAACTTTCTATTAGTCCTGAGGACTACCTTATCTCTGTGGAAAGAAATAAAATCTTCTTCCACTGACAGGGCCTGTAATTCACTTATGCATCTGGCAGAAGTGATAGCCACTAGAAAACAGTTTTCCAAGTTAGATACTTGAGCTCTGCTGAGGACAGAGGCTCAAAGGAGGTTACATTAACTGAGCAATGCAAACATTCAGGTCCCAGGCAGGAGCTGGTTCCCAAAAGGGGGTTAGTATGAAGTAACCCTTTAAAAACTTGGAAAACACAGGGTGAGAAGAAAGGAGGCAGGCTTCCCTGCTGACACAAAAGCAGAGACAGCTGCCAGATGAACCTTCAAGGTAGCTGGCCTAAGGCCTAGGAATTTAAATGGACCAAATAGTCAATAAAATGGGAAGATCAGCGGATTCTGGAATAAATGCCTCTCAGAGCACCAGATGGAAAACCTCTTCCACTTACAATTGTAAGTGGCCCTAGTGGAAGGCTTCCTTGAAGCCTTTAAAATATCCAGGACACCTTGAGAAAGGTGTAAATCAGCAAATTCTAACTCCTCAAGAGCCAGGCCTTGAGATGGAGGGATTTGTCCGGATACCACACTCTCCCCTGTGCACAGGCCAGCAAGTCGTGGACTCTGGGCAGGCTCAGGGCAGGGTGGACTGTCAAGGACAGAAGCAGAGGGTACCAGGGCTGTCTGGCCCAATCTGGGCAATCAGAATCACTTTGCAGGGTTGAGATCTGATTTTCACTAGTACCCTGAAAAGAAGAGGAAAGGGAAGGCATACAGGAACTTCCTTTCCAGTCCAACAGAAAGCGTCCAGGGGACTGAGCCCAGCACTGGAGGCCTGCAACAAAATAGAGGAAGTTGGTGGTTGTCTGGGGCTGTGAAAGATCTATCTGAGGTTGCCCCATCTGGCAAGACAGACCCCAGCACCTGTGGTTCAGAGCCCATTCGTGATGGCCCTGAGAAATTCTGCTGAGGCATCCATGAGACATTGTCCTTCCCTGGGAGGTGAACTGCTATCAGGGAGGTGTTCAGGGAGTAGGCCAGAGACCACAACTTCATTGCTTGATTGCACAAGGCTGATGACAAGTGCCCCTTAGCATTGATGTACCACATTGTGGTGGTGTTGTCTGTCCTGACTTGAACCACTTTGTTCTGGACAGAAACTGAAAATACCTGAAGAGCTAAAAAGACAGCTCTGAGTTCCAAAGATTGATGTGGAGCAGAGATTCCTTAGGAGACCACACTCCCTGGTGGACAGGTGCTAAGTGAGCTCCCACCCTAACAGGGGGCATCCGTGGTGAGGGTGAGGGAGTGGGAAATGGAATGAAGGAGACCCCATTGTTTTAGATTGCTTGGTCCTGCCACCAGTGGAGGCCAGGATCAGATTTGAGTCACTGGGACCAATTTGGAAAGGGGTCCTTCCTTTGAGACCAATAGGCCCTCAAATGGAACTGAATGTCCCTCATCTGGAATCTTGCTCCTTGCACTACAGCTGTGGAAGCAGCCATGTGCCCCAGGAGTTGCAGAAAATGCCTTGCTGGTTGAGGAGACTAGCAGGGTAAAGGAGGATGCCAGGGCAATGAGTCTGTCTACCCTTTCCGAGGGAAGAAATGCCTAGCTAACTTTGTGTTCAATTCTGCACCTATGAAGTTAGGACCTGAACTGGTTCCAGAACTGACTTTGGTAAATTTAGCAGGAATCCCAGGGAGTGAGAAGTTGCTGGGTGACTTGCAGTGGGATTTCACCTGATCTGGAGACTGACCCACAATGAGCCAGTCGTCCAGGTGAGAAACACAGCAACCCTTGCCTTCTTAGTGAGCCACTACCACAGCTAGACATTTGTGAATACCCTTGGCGCAGAGGTTGGGCCGAAGGGCATTGCCCTGAACAGTAGTGGCCTGAGGGCAGTTCAGAACCTGAAGGTACTTTCAGTGAGAAGGCCTGATCAGAACATGAAAATAGGCATCCTTGAGGACCAGGAAGCTAGCCAGTCCCTGGCCTTAGAGAAGGCAATATCATTGCCAGAGTCAACATTTTGAACTTTGGTTTCAAAGATGCTTGTTCAGGTACCTTAAATCTAGAATGGGCGCCATTCTCCTGTCTTTGGGGTAGAAAGTATCTTGAATATAGCCCTTGCCCTGAAGGCAAGGAGGGACCTTTTCCACTGCTTTGCAGTCAGAAGAGAAGAAACCTCTGCTTCCAAAGCAAGGGCTTCTGAAGGATTTGCAGGTGGAAAATGTCTGGCTCTCATCTTTTGGAAACTGTTTGAAGCTGAGAACCAGACCTGGCTTATTACCTCCAGAACCCATCTGTCCGAAGTTAAGGACAGCCAGTTCTGGCTGAAATAAGCCAACCTGCCCCCCACTGGTACAGGAGAATCAGCCCTGGGCACCCCATCAGGGTGCCTGCTTGGCCGCAGCCTTAGGCTGAGGGGAAGGGGACGGTTTACTTGTGCCTCGTCTACCCCTGCCTCTGAAGAAACCCCTCTGCGCAAAAGTAGAGGAGGCTTGAAATTGGTAAAAGGCCTGTGAAAGGCCTGCCCCTACCCTGGGAGCGTGCCTTTGTGGAGTGGCATGCCTCTCCTTAGCCTGGGCACTTTTGTAGGTAGTTCTGTATTCATCCATCTTTTCATATAGTTTTCTGTTTGTTCCCCAAACAGATAATTTCCACTACAGGAAAATCCATAGCCTTTGACTGAGTATCCTGGGACAGATTAGTGCATCTGAGCCATGCCAACCTACGGAAAGCTACAGAAGTGGCCATGACCCTAGAGGAGACATCATTAACATCAACAGCAGTATGAAACTGAACTTTAGAAGCTTCAATGCCATCAGCAGCCACCTGTTCCAACTCACTAGCCAGCTGGCCATGGGCCTGCTTGGCTAACTGCAATATTGTGTCCCATCTAGATTTCTGATATCTAGCTACATAAGCCATATAATTTGCCTGCCTGAGTCCCAAAGAAGCTGCCATATACTGTTTTTTCGCCATGGCATCAATCTTCCTGGAATCCTTATCAGGAGGATGTGAGGCCAGGGAATATTAACTGACAGGCTGCAGCTTGTACCACACCTACATGACTACACTGTTCAGTGAGGAAGTCTGTATCAGAGCCTGACAAAGTATACCTTCTGTCCATTTTTATCTACAGGAGGGACAGAATGAGGATTTTTAAAATCTTAGTTGTTTGCTTCCTAAATGACTTATGCAAAGGAATAGACAACCTCCTAGACTCTGGTATATCCATCATTTCTACAAAATCAGGCTCCTCTTGCTCATCCACAGCCTCCTCTAAAGGAAGCTGGAGGGTTTCTCAGACCTTTGTAAAACATAAAATAAGAAGGGACTCGGACAGAATAGGAGGAGATTCTAAAGGTCTGTCTGGAGAAATGTCGGTTCAATGAGCACGTCAGACCCTCCCAGCCACACATATATTGATCAAATTCCTCCTCCCCTCCTGTGGTTCATAAAATTCCTCAACATCATACTCCTGAACCACTGGAACTGAGCGAACCAACCTTTTACCAACTGTTGGTGGTTCGACAGGTCCCTGAGACAGTGACTGGACAATCTGAATGGCTTTAGCTCTCTCTGCAGCAGTTGGAGAGACAATTTTGGACTCAAACCTACTGATTTCTTCGTCTTTTTAACTGGGACTGGTTCATCTGAACCAGCCTTTCTTTGTCCGAGGAAGTCTCGCCCTGGTCAGAGGCACTCCTCTGGTCCAGTGGGTGCTGGACCGGGCTGGCCATCCGGTCAGCGGACTTTTGGCCTCTCGTTCCTGAGCGGCCCAATCTCTTTTCAGGGTGGCTGCAGGAAATTTTACACACCTGGCAGTCTGACAGGAGGTGGTCAACCCCAGACAATAGACACAAGTGGTGTGTGGGTCAGCCTTGGCAAAGGCTTCCCCACAGACATCACAGTGTTGAAACCAGTGGGCCGTTTTTCTTTGGGTTTCTCAGACATAATGCCAGCCTATCAAAAACTTGCCCTTTTGATGGCAGTGCCAGGTAAGACACCCTTATCGGTTCCTAACCGTGTCATGGGTATTTGAAAAAACCTATTTAAAAACAGGTTTTTAGAACCGACAAGAACCGAGAACCGCACTCTAAAACCCAACCAAACACTTCAAAACGTTAAAATCAGCAAACCGATCGGTTCAAAATCGAACCGATAATTGAATTTCACACAGACTTTAAATTTGTACTTACGGTTTACCAGATAGAGCTTTTAACGAAATGCGGTAAAATAAATACTTTTGCGGTTCAAATGAACCGAAAAATACTAAGCTGAACCGAGAATGAACCGAGCTGAAGGAGCTGATCTCGGGCGACTGTTCAGTGGAGTAGATAAAGAATCTGACAGTTTCATTTGAAACTGGCCAGATAGAGCTTTGGCACAGCGCCCTCGCGCTGTAGAACTCCAGATCCTCTGGAGTTGACTCCTTCCTCTCCGGGGCAGTTCAGCTGCAGTGGCTGACTGCTATTGTTATAATATAGCAAGACTTCATGGTGTTTGAAATGGCAGAAACAGGGGGGCGGTGACAGATGGAGAAATCATGGAGGGCAGAGTTCGGGAGGGTTTGAAGGCACTGAGGGTGGATAAGGCGACAGGCCCAGATGGCATCCACCCCAGGGTACTGAAGGAGCTGGCAGAGGTCCTTGCAGGACCTTTGGCAGAACTATTTAATGTCTCACTACATTGGGTGTGTACCTCTGGACTGGAGGATGGCCCATGTGGTGCCCCCTCCACAGAGTGGCCCCAAGGATGAAACGGGAAACTACAGACCAGTAAGCCTCACATCCAACGTAGGTAAGCTAATGGAGACTATCTTGAAGGAGAGGCTGGTGGCCCTCCTAGAGGCCAAAGCACTACAGGACAGCAGACAGCATGGCTTCATACAGGGCAGATCCTGCCAAACCAACCCGGTGGAGTTCTATGACTGGGTAACTAGGCAACTGGACAGGGGCCATGCAGTGGATGTCCTGTATCTGGACTTCAGTAAGGCATTCGATTCAGTGCCGCATGGAAGGGTAGGAAGTAAGTTAGTAGGCACAGGGGCAGGTGCAAAGTTGGTGAGATGGGTAGGGAACTGGCTTCAGGGAAGGCAACAGAGGGTGGTGGTGGGGGAGGCTCACACCCAAGGGTAGTGACGGCGGTGTTCCACAGGAGCTTGGTGTTGGGACCAGTGTTGTTTGGGATATTCACTGCAGACATATCATGGGACATCAAGAGCAAGATCAGTCTGTTTGCTGATGATACCAAGGTAGGAGCAGTGGTGGATGACCCAGGGGGGTGGCAAGGGTTGCAGGATGATCTGGCAAAGCCTGAAACCTGGTCAGACACCTGGCAACTGGGGTTTAATGCCAAAAAGTGCAAGGTGCTGCATTTTCGGATGAAGAACCCAAGGAGGAGTTACCAGCTGGGGGGAGTGCAGCTAGCCCAGACAGAGGAGGAGAAGGATCTGGGGGTGCTCATTACAGGGTCAATGAACAACTCGGCACAATGTAGGAAGGCAGCTGCAAAGGCCAACAAAATGCTGGGTTGTATTGCAAGGGGTATATCCTCGAGGAGGGAGGAGGTGATTCTGCCACTGTATAGGTCATTACTTAGACCGCACTGGGTACTACTGCGTGCAGTACTGGCGCCCGTATCTGAAGAGGGACATTAAGTTACTGGAGGGGGTGCAGCGCAGGGCAACAAAGATGATCAAGGGGCTGGGGGACTTATCATACAGAGAGGAGGCTGAGGGAGTTGAACAAGTACTCACTGGAGGAGAGAAGGGACAGGGGGGACATGATTGAAATCTTTAAGTACATGAAAGGAATAAACAAGACGGGTACAGAGGGGCTGTTCAAAGTATGGGAGGGGAGGGACACCAGGGGCCATGATATGAGACTGGAGGGAGGAAGGTTCAGGAGGGAGATGAGGAGACACTTTTTTACAGAGAGGGTGGTGGCTGGGTGGAATGTGTTACCTGCAGAAGTGGTATCCAGTAGAACAGTGGACTGCTTCAAAAGGGGATGGGACAGGACAAGGGGGAGGGTCAGTGAAGGGGAAGGGTGGAAGGGAGGGGCAGCTGCAGAATAAGGGGTGCTAGCTGCACATTCGAGGCAGAATTGATAGACCTCTAGGCCTTTATCGGTGCAAATTTAGTATGTTCGTATGTCAGAGTGATAGTACAATAACTTTTTTTTTTTTACCTCTGAACTGTTCAAAAACAAGAACTGGAAAGCACAGTTTTCAATAGATAATAAACCCTAACCATATACTATAACAGGGTAACTTTTTTTTCTATTCAAGATACCAGTTTTTGATGTTACACAAACCATTATTTTCTGCTGGTCTCGGGTGAACCGGAAAAAGGTTTCAAGATTTATGTCCCATATAGCAGAAATGTGATCTATCCACCTCCAGTTTTCTTTTGGGGAATAAAAAGTGAATCCCACTTGTTGACCTTAGGGAACCCTTTATACTTCTCTGTTCTAGGTTCTTACATAGAAACATAGAATTTGATGGCAGTTAAGGACCGCTTAGCCCACCTAGTTTTGTATCCTGGAATTTTATTTCCATGGCACTGATACATAAAAGTAAGACAATGGAGTCTCTCCTACGCTCCTCTAGTCTCATCCACTCCAGCTTTTGTAGCGTTCACACCTAAGTGGAGCATCTAGAATGAAGCAGGCAAATTTTCAGTGTACAGTATCTAGCTTTGCTAGTTCCATTCTCCACCCCCGCCCCCACCCAAGAACAACAAATCACCCTAGTCAAAAATTGGTAATACCACAGTGTTTACAACATATTTCCTAACTTCGTTATCCATTGAGTGTTTAATTTTGTAAAGTGTGCCCAGACGTTTCCCCAGCTTCATAATCTGAGTATCTATGTAGATGTTCCATTTAATTTTATCATTCAACCAGACGCCCAGATACCGTTAACTATATACCTGTGATAGTATTGTTTGATTCATTGCTTTCATTTGTAAGTTAGTTGCAGATGTTTTCTGACTTTTTGTTCTACTAAACTACATTACTTGGTCTTTTTCATATTAAGTACCAATCTTGATTGCAGGAAAAAAACTTTTAACTCATCAGAAGAAGCCCATTGTAACCTAGTCTCTATAGGATTAGAGTTTATTCCTTCTGTATATATTACTGTATCATCAGCATAAAGATGAAATTTAATATGAGGATCATCCAGGGGCCGCTAGAGAGCACACCTACGAAGTGGACGCATTTTTCCACTGCTCCCTATAAACAGCGAATTTAAAGCCTTAAAACAACTACTTAAAGTTTAAAATTATAATCGATTTTGATATCATCAGCCAGAATAACGCCTGAGGAATGCAGGGCAGAAATTAAAAGATGGGTCGCACTAATAAAGGAGCTCCAAGCGGATCGAAACTACCACCATCGATGGATCAACAGGCCCTAACGACAGCGACCATGAGTACAGCTCCTGATCCCCCTTGGAAAGCGCTGCAACTATCGATGTAGGCTATTGATGAAAAAATTGGAGCTATTCTGCAGCGTATAGGGGAACAAGATGTTAAGATTGAGGTGGCAAGTAAATCGGCCACATCGGCAGAGACTCAGGCAACAAAGCCCTTCCGTTACTACCAAATTAATGCCGGAAATGCACAACTCAGGTACCGACTAGAGGCATTAGAAAATGGTCAACGCGCCTCCAACCTTCGGATAGTGGGGATACTGGAGAATAAAGATGACCTTGATCCCTTTACCTTTGTGAAAGCCTGGCTCCCTGAGGCTCTTCATCTGGAACAAGAGTGGGAACAGCATTTTCTTCGGGCCTATAGAATCTCACCGCGTGTGGCAGGTGCACAGAAGGACTTACCTCGAACTATACTTCTGGTTATAGATGGAGTGTCTACTAGAGACTGTGTTCTACAGGCAGCTTGAACGGCGGAGCATTTGAATTGTGACGGCCAAACAGTTCATATTTTCCCTGATTTATCGTATGCCACTAGAGCCAGGCGCAAGCAGTTTGATGGGGTCCATGCGAGGCTGAGGAGTCTGGGAGTGGTGCACTCCCTGTTGATGCCAGCGCGGCTAAGAATCTTTTATGGTGGCCGTACTTATCAATTTACGGACCCGGTGGAGGCAGGGAAGAGGACGGAGCTTATACAACAGGAGTTTGAGGCTGTACAAGGGTCCAGAATAGAAGACCATAGTTCCGATGAGTCAGAGGCAACTACCTGAGGGACACTGGAAAGATTATAGTCTTGTACAAGAGACGCTATCCAGTTCTTGATAAATGGCAGTGGTGCAAATTAGTATGGCTAAAGAAAAGTAGTCAACTATTTTCATAGCCGTTTTGGGAGTTAGTGTAAATGCTAAAATATGTTTGGATTACAACTATGTGGGGAAGGGTCATATCAACGTTTTTGTTGAGGAAAACACATGGCGGAGGGTCTTGATAATACTAAACTGACCACCTAAGTTCTGTAGGGTGCAGCTATTCGTACCATTTTATTTTATTCAGTGTATAACTTCTGTTTGGATCTCCTCCATATGCTTAACCGTTAATTGCCTAGATTACTGGTGACTAACCCATTTGATGGATCCTAAATACTGTATTGATGTCTGGCAAACGGATGATACTTTGTATTGTATTTATTAAATGCAATAAATATAAAGTTAAAAAAATATATATATGAGGATCATCCAGAGTGAGAGAATCCATATATATCTATCTATATATATATATATCTTTATCTATATATGTATATATATACACACACATACTGAAGAGAATTGGTCCTAATATGGAGCCCTGAGGAACTCCAGACATTAATGGTGCTAAGTTGATTTAAACTCATTTATTATTACCAACTCGCTTCTCCCTTTAAGGTAAGAACTAAACCAATCTGCAGCACCACCGACCCACACTTCTCAATATGGACATAAGGATGCCATGGTCCAGGGTATCAAACGCCTTTGAAAGGTCTATAAAGATTGCTCCCACTGACATCCTTCTGTCTAGAGCCTCCTGAATGTCCCCCGTGACCTTTACTAGCGCCAAGGTGGTGCTGTGGAAAGGCCTAAATCCAGACTGGTAATCGCTCAACAATTTCTCATCTTCCAAATAATTTTTCCAACTGTGCACATACTAATCTTTCAAAGATCTTAGAAACTATGGACAAAAGAGAAATCAGGCAATAATCTTCTATTTTCATTATTGACCACTTTTATGAATAGAGACAACCTGTGCATCCTTCCATTTTTGTGGATGCATTTCTTAGATGCAACAGCTCCTTTTTAGTTGGTTCATGATTTTACCCATTTCTGCAGATGGGCAGACTACAGCAACCTGAGATTAAGTGATTTGTCCAAGGTCATACAATGAGTGCCTATTTGGCTATAGTCAGGTTTGAACCTGTGATCATCTAGTTCCCAGGCCTGCTGACTTTAACAACTAGACTAGACTGCCTTGATGCATAAGTTATAGTATTGATTTATGTTCTGATGGGGTTAAAAGAGAGAGAAAGAGAAAAGACAACACACCCTAATGCGGAAGAGTCAAGTTTGAGCATTAATTCCCCAAAAGGTGTGTGTGTGTGTGTGTGTGTATAGCTTAGAATGCCTCGCTGAAGATGAGTAAGTTTTCCTGACACACCGAGTCTCACAGAGTGACTAACCTCACCTTACAACCGCAAATCCAAGCATCTTTTAACTACAGTGCCAGGAGGTAAAATTAAGAAATATAATGTCAAAAGCATTAGTAAGCACTTGAAAAAACATGGGTCCAACTGCAAGTTGAAATGTAAAGTTTGGGTCAACATACCAACGTTTTTAAAAACAGAACTAGCTTTCCAAACAAACGTACATGACAGCAATCAACAATAAGCAGCTAAAATGTAGTAAAAAGTAAGTACAAACTCATGAGAGCAGACATCACATAAGGGTAACCTTTGGGGAGCCACCTTACTGCCTGGGCTCCCGATCTGTTCTAAAAGCATTCAGAGCAAGTAAGAGTGTGCAGTTCAGTTCAATTAAATCATGGACAATGGAATGGGGATAGAAAGAGCAGTCATCTTCATGGGGAGGGCTTGGTCTCCACCTGGCTGCACTCAGCAGTGTCGCCAGGGTTGGCTAGGAAGGCCACAGATCTCACAGGGGGAGAAGCAGTAGGCTCCTCGGCACTGTACCTCATTTGTCACACTGGCCATTCTTCCAAGGCTTTGGCTGGCCACAAGGCAGATATCTCCACATCAGCCAGATGACCTGAGGATCAAGCATATCCGGCCATGCGGGGTCAAACACATTGAGCTCCACTCAGGTTAAAGGCTCCAAGGTACTGCAAATGAAATGAAGTCAGCATGCATGAATGCAGCAGAATTCATCCTGATTTAAAGTGCCAGACCACTGAATGGGCATGGCTTAATTGAACTATGTTTGAATAGACACCGATTACCAGACACTGCCTGAATTTTAGATTTGGTACTCCACCCCACCTTACCTTGTTCCTTTGGTCTTTTAAGATCTGACCATTTTATCATGCCCCCGACAAACTGTTGTAGTGCTGTTAATTTTGCCCATTCCACTCTTAGGACATGCAAAGGTAGTGTCTCAAATAAGAATACAAATCTAGGTATAACATTCATTGTAACAGTCTCCACCTCAAATAGTGATAAAAGGAGTGTTTCCTATCTTTTGAGATCCGTCAAAATTTCTGCTATTAATCTTGTCGAGTTGATTTGATACAGTTGTCTCAAATCAACCAAATGTGTACTCCTAAATATTTAATTTGTTTGTGACCCACTTGAACGGGATTATCTGCACAAGGTCTGGGGTTCGATGACCACTGACCAGTATGATCTCTGTCTTATCATCATTTATTTTAAATCCAGAAATTTGGCCATATTGTTGTAAAATAGTCTGCAATATAGGAAATGTAGTGCATGGGTTTCAGAGGTATAGCACTGTATCATTTGCAAACAATGATATTCTCTTCTTCTCACCCCCATCTTAATTCCCTCTAAGTCCATGTGAGATTGTATTCTTTCTGTTAGAGGTTCAATGTTGAGGGCAAAAAGTATCTGGGACAGAGGGCATCCCTGCCTTGTCCTTCTCTGTATAAGCAAGGGATCAGACACCGTCCCATTTGCTTTAACTCTTGCCGTGAGTGCTCTGTATAGCGCCTTTAGCCATTTCACAAACTGTTCCCTGAAGCCATACTTTTCGAGTACTAGGAAGAGGAAGTCCCAATTAAGGCAGTCAAATGCCTTTTCTGCATCTACTGACATTGCCACTTCTTGTTCTTTTGCTGCTCTACCTTTGTGGAGGATATTCAGACACCTGACGTTGTCAAACACATGACGGTTCGGGACAAACCCTGCTTGATCCGGGTGAATCAGGTTGTGCAGAATTTTGTAAATTCTGGTAGCAAGTATTTTAATAAGAATTTTGGAATCAACATTTAAAAGGAAGATAGGTTGGTAGGAGGTACATTTAGGGGTTTGTTTGTTTTTTGGGATTACCGTTATAAAGGCTGTTTGCCATGATTGGGGCAGATCCTCCTGCTCTTCATGGATATTAAACACTCATAGTAAAAGAGGGGGGTCAGTTGTTGATGGAAGGTTTGATAAAATTTTACCTTCAGTCCATCTGGTCCTGGGGATTTACCAGTTTGCATCTCTTGAATGGTCTGTCTTACTTCCACTTGCGTGACAGGGGTATCTAGCATTTGTTTTTCTATTTCACTTAAGCGGGGTAATCTAATATCTGTAAGAAATTCCTGGGACTCTTCTAGAGATGAAGGTGTAGGCATGTCAGAGGTATGCAAAATTGAGTAATATCTCCTAAACGCCTCTACAATATCTCGGATATATACAGAGTACTTTGCATTTCCTTGATCCTCTGAGATCTGCTTAACATATCGCTCTGCTTGAGCCTTCTGCAGACAGAAAGCCAAGAGTCTTCCTGCCCTGTTTCCTTGCTTGTAGTATTTTTGGTTTAAATACCTTAATTTACCTTCTATCTGTACCTGTATCTTCAGATATATTGGTGAGAGAAGGAAGAACAGGGACCAGATAGTGAGAATTAAGAATGATGGGGAGTGGGTAGAGAAGGGGACCTATGAAGCGGCGGGTATCAGGCAGAGGTACTAAATGAGTACTCTGCTCTGTTTTCACAAAGAGAGGGGGACAGTTACCTCATTGGAGTGGGCAGGGGAGGAGGAGGGTGACAGGGATAGAGAAATTACAGAGGGTAGAGTACTGGAAGGACTGAGGGCACTGTGGGTTGACAAGGCACGGGACCTGATGGCATTCACCCTAAGGCACTCAAGGAACTGGCAGGGTGCCTGGCAGGACCACTGGCTGACCTGTTCAATACCTCTATGGACACAGGCTATGTACCACAGGACTGGAGGTTGGCCCATGTGGTGCCCATTCACAAGGGTGGCCCATAGGATGATCCAGGTAACTATAGACCAGTAAGCCTCACATCAATTGTTGGAAAGCTCATGGAGACAATCTTTAAAGAGAGGCTGGTGGCATTTTTGGAGGATAATGGTCTCCAGGTCAGGCAACAGCATGGATTTGTCTCAGGCAGATCCTGCCAGACAAACCTGATTGAGTACTATGATTGGGTGACCAGGGAACTGGACAAGGGCCATGCAGTGGATGTCCTGTACTTGGACTTCAGCAAATCCTTCGATTCCGTGCTGCATGGGAGGCCAGAGGGGAAGCTGGAATCTGTAGGGGTGGGTTCTAAGATGGTCAAATGGATCACTAACTGGCTAAAGGGCAGGCAGCAACGGGTGGTGGTGGAAGGGAAACTCTCATCACCAAGAGCAGTAACAAGCGGGGTGCCACAGGGATCGGTACTGGGACCAGTGCTGTTTGGGATATTCATAGCTGATATCTTACACAGGTCCTACAGTAAGATCAGTCTGTTTGCAGACGATACCAAGATGGGAGCTGTGGTGGATGACATTGAGGGGTGGAGAGGACTGCAAGGAGACCTGACTAAACTACAGGAGTGGTCGGAAACATGGTAGTTGGGGTTCAGTGCCAAGAAGTGCAAGGTACTGCACTTCGGAGCTAAGAACCACAAGAGGAACTATCAGCTGGGAGGGGTACAGTTGGGGAGCATAGAGGAGAAAAAGGACCTGGGGGTGATTATAACGTCGACTATGAATAACTCGGCCCAGTGCAGGAAGGCAGTAGTGAAAGCCAACAAGATGCTGGGCTGTATAGCGAGGTGGATCTCCTCTAGAAGTAGTGAGGTGATCCTTCACTTGTACAGGTCACTGGTCAGGCCACACCTGGAATACTGTGTGCAGTTCTGGCACCCATTCCTGAAGAAGGACATCAGACTGCTGGAGGGGGTGCAGCGCAGTGCAACTAAGATTATCCAGGGTTTGGAAGGGAAATCCTACGAAGAAAGGCTGAACATGCATAACATGTATTCCCTGGAGAGGAGAAACAGAGAGATATGATCGAGATCTTTAAGTACCTGAAGGGGATAAACAAGGCTAATACAGGAGAGATATTCCAGATCAGAAGAAGGAGGTGATACTAGAAGGCATCAACGCAGGTTTATGGGGATTCAGGGGAAATCAGGGACATTATTTCACAGAGAGGGTGGTAGACAAGTGAAACACTCTAACCGAGAAGGTGGTTTCCGGTAGAACGGTGGGCTGCTTCAAGAGGGATGGGACAGAGTGGGGGGACTGTGAGGAGGGAGGGAAGGGTGGGGCAGCTGCAAGTTGAGGGCTAGCTGCAAAACCGAGCAGACTCAATAGACCATGTGGCCTGTTTCTGCTGGCATCTCGTATGTTCGTATGTGCATCCCATAGGTCCTGCAGTTCCTTTTGAACCCTCTGTACTTTCTGCAACAGGGCTAAAGTCCCTGATTTTTTAGGTTTCAATTCCAACTCCCTCACTTTTTGTTCTGATTTTGCTTTTCTGTCCTTTGTTTCTTAAGTACATGAGCATATGAAATGGTGACCCCACAGCGGACAGCTTTCAGAGTGTCCCAGTGCCATCTGGGTTCCACATCTGTACCCCAATTATTATTTTGGTATTCTGTAACTGCTTCCTGTATTAGTGCCCTAAATTCTTCTTTGGGTAAAAGATACATATTCATTCGCCAAAAAGTAGTTTTGCTCCAGTCACCTAGTTGGAGCTCCAGAGTAACTGCTGAATAGTCTAATACAAGCCTTGCATGTATCTGGCACTGTTTAATTTTGTAGAAATCCAGTTCACTCCCCACAAAATAATCTATTCTGGAATATGAACTGTGTAGGTTAGAGCAGAATGTATAGTCTCAGGAGTTATGGTTGAGTTCTCTCCATATATCCACCAACGCAAGTTTCCCCCATACCCGCCCTTACTGCCCAACTCATATCTATTAGTCATAACAGGCCTGGAGCTATTTAGACAAAGTGACTCTCCAGAGTTAATGCCCCTTCCCCAATCTACTGAGATGCAGACAGTGCATACAGTTAATTGAAATGTAACGGTTTTTGTCATCATGAACTGTTTGCTCCTCCCCAGTGTACCAACTGCTTTCTGGTCCTCCAGGATGTCCTAATGCTGTGTGAGATGACAAAACACAGAAGCAGCATGTTCCTGGGTAAATAAGTGAGTTTACCAAGTGTCATTTGAGGCAGAAGTTGCAGCAGGCACGCCTATACTGTGGACAAGACAGTAGGATGCAGGTTATTAGCACCACAAAGGGCCCCTTACACCAAGAACCTCCACACTTCACTACTAGATCTATATATACATATGCAAGCAACAACCCATAACAGGGTATATGGGGATTAATTCACCCGGGTGCATTGTGAGGCATGAGGCCACAGGCCAAGTTCCCTCACAGCACCCGGGGTGTAGATTAAATCACAATCACCATCACCATAACCCCATACCCTGGCGTAGGTTACTGCGCTTATAAAATGGGCTATTTCTTTAAAAAAAAAATAAAAAAAATGACAAAGGTTTTTTTTTTTTTCCTCTTTAAAACAACACAACAACTGATCCATATTTCACTTATTTTATGAAAACACAAATGACAGAAATACAGTACTGAAATGATTTCTGACATTTGTTTTTCATAAAATAGTGTCTTAACACTTGATAACATACTTTACTTTGCACACACACACACACACACACACACAGGCTCTGCAGAGCCGATGCCCACAGTTGCAGTCCTTACAGACATCTTCTGCTGTTACACGTTCCCAGATTCTAAATTCTGTGTTCCCTCCCTCTCCATTGCCATGCTCGCCCCACAGACCATTGCTGTTAACTGACCCCATACCTGCTGACCACCGCCAAACAAGCACTCAACACAGAACACGTTTTCAGAAGTTGTTGGCTGCAATGCCCCTCAGTTGTCACTCTCTCTCTCTCTCTCTGTTCTGGTCTTGCTCTCCCCGTTAATTGAAACTAGATTTAAAATGTTAGTTCGCACATTAAAGACTCAGTAAAATGTTGTTGGTGCTTCAAAGCTACATTTTTATGTACTAAAGGCAGTGCAGATTGTGCCAAGGCATTCACGTAACTAAATTTTAAGCAAGCCAACTGTAAAGCTTAGACTGAAGGTGGTGCATATTTTATCCGTGGTAATCAACGATGCATTACTACTATGAAAACACTTCTAACTGGTAGATGTCTTGGAGTATACACATAAACAGCAAGCACAGTTAGGATTCTGCCCTCGGTTACTTTTACTCTATATCTCATGGCCGATGTAAATCTAAAGCAGCTGAAAGTAAAGAAGTGCATCACAGGACTCACAGACGTGTGTAACTGCAGTCCCTGAAAAGCCATCATATGCCCTCATCTCACACACAAACACCAGAGCACAGCAGTAGCCCCTGAAAACCAGAGGTATGCTTACAGTCAGTCAGCCAGGCTGCCGCTTCTGTCACCCATAAATGCACAAAGCCAGGCTGACACACACATACATCATGGGCAGGTAATGAGTCCGAACAGTGCACTCTGGTACCTTCCCTGACTCGCTCCACCTAACTGTTGATTAAATGGGAAATTTAATCAATGGTCAGGTGATGCTTTTACACCAATTAGAATTCAGAAAACTCCCTACCCATTTTATAAATACATGTATCTCTATCCTACAAACAAGTACCCATGGCAGTATCGGCTCACACAACTGCTTGCTGACAGCAGCACACTGAAGGTGCATGAAGCAAGAGTCCTGCAGCCATCATTTTTTTTTTTTTTTTTTATTATTTGATTTGGTTACCGGGTAAGTGCACTGGCCCACATAACCCTTTTACAGAAATGATCCATACAGAACATATATGCAACTGACAAAAACAGTACAAAACAAGATAGACATTCAAACATTTACATTCTGTCATACTGTGCAAACATTATTATAAACATGCTCTTAAAAAATCAGCAGCTTGGCCCGGTGGCGCCGAGGGTAGAGGTGCTGGATGCCACACCTCACTGGCGAACTGGGTTCAGTGATGGACTCAGGTCACCGGGGGTCGGCCAGGTGAAGAAAGGGATTGAGCGCCTGACGGCTGCTCACCCTCTCTGGGGAGGGTCACAAGCTAGCCCCGCCACGTTACTGCCATCTCCTGGGTGAACCTAGGGATTGGCAGTGCAGTCGGGAAAGCAAATGAAAAGGGAGGGGTGGACGTCGGCTCAGGGTCCTGAGCAGAGGCACGTCTTGATGCGCCTCCACCTCATTGGCCCTTCCCGAGTGCTGACGTCAGCAGGGAGTACACAGAACAGGGAAAAACCCTGCCTAGGGTCTAGGCGATGAACCAAAGCACTCCGTCCAAGGCAGGAACTGGGACAACTCCGGCGGGCACGTGCGCTCCTGTAAGATGATCAAGGAGGTTTGCAGAGTGCCTCTCCGCCCTGCCTGGAAGGTAATCCAAAGGCCCTGAAGACAAAAAAAAAAGGAGGCATGTAAGCACTCTAGGAGCAGACTCCTCTGTACTGCTGACTAGGCATTGTGGGGGAGTTCTGAGAGAGTGATCCGGGCAGTAGAAGAATAAAGAGTGAGTAAAAAAAAAAAAAATCAGCAGCTTGAGTCTATCTGTGTGGAACTATAGTCTGCGTTAATTAATGTTCTATGGAACATATTATGACGCGTACATTAAAAGCAGTAACACTGTGCAAATGCTGCTTTAAACAACCCAGCAGCTTGAATGTGTCTGATCTTCATAGGATCTGTATTCCACATTTTAGGCAAAGCATACGATACCGATCTTTAACCTATCCTAGTCCTATAAGATGAGATTCCCAATGTGGCTACATCATTAGATCTCAAGTTCAAGCTTCTACTTCTGATATTCAAAACATCAACCATAATGCCCCCAACTCCCTTAAAGACAAATCTGTGGGCAAAGACACCAATACTGTAAACACCCCTCTCCTGAACTGTTAGCCAGTTCAGTTCCTCATACTTAGAGCAACGATAGTTCCATTGTTTGACTCTAAACGTAAACCTGCAAACAGAATGAACAGGTTACTCACCTGTAACAGTAGTTCTAGAAGTGGTATATGTTTTTCATCCACACTCATTGGCATGTCCCTTTCCCCTTCAAGAATCGCTGGAAGTCTTCAAGCTGGCTCCTCACACCCACCTGGGTGGTATATACCTCGGCTCCACCCCATGATGCCAGATCTTAGCCCGCTGGAAGCCAGGTGTTGTGCGTCCACAGCCAGAGAGGTCAAGTGGGTCCGTGTGGATGAACAACATATACCACTCCTAGAACTACTGTTACAGGTGAGTAACCTGTTCCTCTAGGGTCATGGATATGTTGTTCATCCACTCACTGGCAGACTCCTAGCAGTTCTTTGGGAGGAGGGAGGCAGGGACACCCCTACTTAGGGAACAGAGATTGAGAACTGAAGCCCCAAACCAGCATCCCGGTGTGACTCAAGTTAGATGCGGTAGTGGGTGATGAAGGTGTTTGCTGACTTGCAGGTAGCAGCCCGACAGATTTCCTGGATAGGGATGTCCCTGGAAGCAGCCACCGATGCAGCAGTATGGTGGGTAGAATGAGCTCTTATCCCTCTGGGAGGCTCCTTGCCCACCAATTCATAGCACAGACCTATGCATGATGTGATCCATCTTGCAACAGTCCGCTTCACTGTAGGTCTGCCAGAAGTAGCTTCAGCGCAGGTGACAAACAGCTGGCTAACTCTCCTCGACTTCCCATCCTCCTTATAACAGGAGAGCACACGTCTCAGGTCCAAAGTATGGAGCCTGTATTCGACCTTCGAGGTGTAATTAGGGTAGTATACCAGCAAAGTCAACACCTAGTTAAGGTGAAACTCTGACACCACCTTCGGAAGAAATTTCGGGTGGGGTAGCAGGACAACTTTGTTAATGTGGAAGACCAGATAAGGGGAGTCCATCGAAAGCACCTGGAGCTCACCTGTCCTTCTGGCTGACGTGATAGCCACCAGGAAGGCCGTCTTCCATAACAAGTGTGAACAACTCACACTCCATGACAAGTGTGACAACCCACACTTGTGCATGGGTTCGAATGGCTTGCCCATGAGCTTTGCCAGTACCAGCAGTAAATCCCATGGAGGTGGAGGTTCACGCACCAGAGGGGATATGTGATCCAGGCCTTTGAAAAAGCGCCCGACCACTGTCTCCTGTGCCAACGTTGGCTGACCAGCCCACGCCCGGTAAGCAGAGATGGCTGCCAGGTGCACCCTAAGGGTCGATGATCGTGAGACCCCTTGGAGGGGGGAGAGAGAGAGAGAGAGAGAGAGAGACCAAAGGTAGTCGAGAATGTTAGCCACGGGACAGGACAGAGGGTCCAGGCCCTTGTCCTGACACCAAATGCAAAACCTTTTCTATTTGAAGGCATAACACTTCCTGGTTGATTCCTTTCTAGATGCCTCCACCACAGTGTAGACATCTTAGGAAAGACCCAAAGCCTGGAACTCTAGCCGCTCAGGTACCAGGCTGTGAGGTGCAGGGATTGAAGATCCGGATGGTATACCTTTCCCTGATTGAGTGATATCTGTCCGGGCATGTACAAAGCCGCTCCGGGGGCTTGCGGCTGAGGAGATCTGGATACCAGAACTGGCACGACCAGTCAGGGGCTACCAGGATCACCTTCACCTTGTCCCTCCTCACCTTGAGGAGCACCTTGTGGATCAAGGGAAATGGAGGGAAGGCATAGAGGAGGCCTGGGGTCCACAGCCTCGAGAAGGCATGCCTCTGCAGCGAACCCTGCAGAGGGGGGCAGGCATGAAACAGCCTCAGCTTCGTATTTTCCCCTGGAGGAAAACAGATCCACCATTGGTTTGCCCCAATGGGAGAACAGGCTGTAAGCTACCTCTGGATGAAGAGACCACTCGTCGGATGTCTGGCCTAGATGGCTGAGAGCATCCGCCAGATGGTTCGAGGCTCCTGCCACATGGATGGCTAGGAGATCCGCTCCAACTGGCCCATGAGGATCCAGATGTGGAGTGCCTCCTTGCACAACAGACGGAAGTGCGTGCCACCGTGTTTGCTGAGGTAGTACATGGCCGTGGTATTGTCCGTCTGAGCTTGAACCACTTGACCCCGGAGCCGAGGGGCAAAAGCTGACAGTGCCAGTCTGACTGCTCTGAGCTCCAACAGGTTGATGTGGCATCGGGACTCCTCGGGGGTCCAGAGCCCGTGGGCCCTTTTGTCCCCCATATGGGCTCCCCAACCCATGACAGAGGCATCGGTCATGAGAACGACCTTTGGCTCGGGGGCAGACAAACGGGATCCCTTCCTGCAAACCAGTCTGGGGCAGTCCCCCATTGGACATCGTCCCACATCTTCTGGGTTACAGTGACCAGCTGGTCGAATTGACTGTGGTGCTGAGTCCACTGGGCGGCCAGCTCCCACTGAAGGGGGGGCACATGTGCCACCGGGCCCAATGGGCCACCAAGGTGCACGCCGCCATGTAACCCAGAAGGTGCAGAAACTCCCGGGCAGGGCGCAACTGCCCAACCAAGAATGACTGGGCAAAGGAGGAAAGAACCACCGCCCTGTCTGCCAGAGCCCAGCTCTGGCTTAACAGGAGTCGAGCTCTGCCCTGATGAAGCCCATCACCTGAGAAGGCATGAGTTCCGACTTGGCCTTGCTGATTAGGAGACAGAGTTGGGAGCAGAACTGGAGGGCCAGATCTCTGGATCTCTCCACCTCCTGCAGGGAGTGACCTGCTAGAAGCCAGTCATCAAGGTAAGGGTAAATTCTGACCCCCTTCCCCAATGCCATAGATGGGCCGCCACCACTGCAATGCATTTGGTGAAGACCCGTGGGGCGAATGACAGGCCAAATGGCATGGCTCGGAACTCATACAGGGTCCCCTAGACCCTGCAGTGGAGGAACCGCTGATGGGATGGACGGATTAAGACGTGAAAGAACGCGTCCTGCAGATCCAGTGAACAAAACCACATGTTTCGCTCAAAGGATGGAATGATCTGGGACAGAGTGACCATCCAAAAGGTGTAAGACCTGAAATATTGATTCAGGTCATGGAGATCTAGAATGGGACACCAGCCCCCTGTCCGCTTGGGCACCAGGAAGTACCTGGAGACAAAGCCTGGGTCTGCTGGAGGATCCGCCATGGGAGCTATTGCCTCTTTGAGGAGGAGCTGAGCAAAGTCGTCTCGAAGAGTCGACTGGGTGTGAGCGGATATCCATTCCTCCCGAGGGGCGTGGGCTCAGTTGGGAGGGTACTGCTCGAACTCTAGAGGCAGTCCCTGATTGACCACTTCGAAAACGCACCTGTTCGAGGTGACAGCAGACCAGGCAGAAAGGAAATGGCGAAGCTGTCCCCCCATGGGAGGACCCAGAGCTATCGTGATGGGAGAAGGGGTGGCAGCCCCCATCCTGTCACTGAGCAGGCTTGGAGGAGGAGGCTCCTGAACCTGAGCCTCGACCTCCTTTACGGGCCTGTTGGGGTCCAGACTTTGGCTGCAAGTACCAAGCTTGAGCCTGCTGCTGATGCTGCTGTCCCCCTTGGAAGTAGAACTGCTGAGCCGCAGGGGTTGAGTGCCAAAAGGGCTTCTTCTTATTCTGCTGGTTCTTGCCCGAAAAACCCTTGGCAGAAGTGGCGTCCAAGGTGCATTGGACTGAGCTATGCGCTGAAGGTGACCGGCCACTCCTGGCCGAACAAGTCGGTCCCAAGGAAGGGCACATCAGCTAATTTGTGAAGAGTATCCACCGAGAAGGAGGAGAGCCTCAGCCAAGCCCTGCGGCGAGAGGCAACTGCGGCAGCCATCGAGCAGTCACAGGAGTCCCCAGTGTCCAGGGCCGTCTGGAGCTGCTGTTTGTCAACAGCATGGCTCTGGTCTCGGACCTGCTTGACCATGGTCTGCATGTCTCAGGGAGATGTGGAGGACTTCGTCCTAATGACCCAAGGAGGGTATGAGAGAAGTGTGCCATGATGATGGCGAACTTGCCTGATGAAGGCCCAAGGAGGAAGCCAGATAGACCTTCCTCGCCAATGGTCCAAGAGCTTGGACTCTTTGTCAGGAGGTCGGTCAGTGTCGGCAGAACTGCCAGTATGCCTGAACACAGAGGTGGTCACCAGGCTCGTCGAAGGGTCCACTGTGAACCCCGCAAGGGACCCCATGAGAACTGTGTACTTCAGGGCAATGCAGGCAGACGTGTTGGACAAGAGGCAGGACGCTGCCAGAGTTCGAGTGCGGACCAACAATGGCCTGGGCCACAGGAAAGGCCTCCATCGGGTATCCCTCTTTAAGGATGTCCACAAGGGTACTCTGCCTTTTCTGGATAGCTTCAGGGCATCCTGTAGACTCAGAGATGAGGCGAAGGATCCCTTGGAAGGAGGAAGGACCTTCCTCCATCCCTAGGCCAATGGATGACTCATCATCTCCAGGATGAGATGATGCCCAGTGACATCTGAATCAGGAGTCAGGGTACAGCAGCCTGCTGCCCAAATCACCCTCGATCGCCGGGTGGTCAGAAGATGACCATGACCGATAAACGCCGGGGGGAGCCCGGTGTCCGGTCTGTCTTCTTTCCAAGGAGCCCCTCCCACGGGCTGCTTAGGTGGTGGTTCCACCACGATGGGTGGAAAGGCCAGTTTAGGCCAAAGAGGTGGATTTGCCGGCCCCGCGGGAGGGGGACCCAAAGATTTCGGCTCCAGAGGGGCCAGCTTCGGCCTAGAAGGCGGAAGCCAAGTAATGGCATGGGAAGGAGCCGGAGTTGACTTGTGCCTGGACAAGATCAGCTGTTGCCACATGAGGTCCTTGTAGCACTGATAGAGTTTCCATGAGCTCTCCTCATCCGGAGAGGACAAGGGACGACTGATGGTGTCGCCTTTCTTACAGCGCTTATGGCTCTTCTTCTGCCTGTTGGTCGAGGAGGTTCTAGGCCTCGGACCGAGATCGGTGGATTAACTTGGTCACTCCGAGACACCAGCGGATCGGTGACTTCCAGGGTCCAGAACCGGTCCTCGATGGGAAAATCAGCGGGCTGGGTCTCCTCAGTGGGGAAGACAAGGACCAGAGTCCTTTCCAAGGAGTCGTTGGCTGGAGCCGGCGACAGTGGGTCAATGGGGTCGATGACAATCTTGACCTCGTTGACTGCATCTTCGGTCATCTGGCCCAATGGAAGGTCCGAAAAGTCAGTGGTCAAAGAAGCAATCTCAACAGAAGTTGAGACCGCATGTTCTTGGGACTGGGACCTCGCTTGGTCCCAAGAGCGCCTACTTGAGACAAGGTTTACTCGATTCCTTCTCCTGCTACGGATTGGGAGGAGTGCAAGCCAGCAGGCCTCTCCTGGGTGGAAGAGACTGGCACAACTCCCGGAAGGAGCCCAAAAAGTACAGCCTAGGTCAGAGGAATGAAGAAGCCCAGTGTCAGCAGCATGAACCGCTTCTTCCTCAAAGCGTCATGCGTTCCAATTGTTCACTGGAGTCTGCAGCCGTGAAAACCGCCCACCTAGCCTCCTTGGACTTCACTGGAGGTTCGTTTTCTCCGGTCTCCCCAACTTTAAGCGTGCCAGGCAGTCGTCTAGAACGTTGTGATGGAAGGCAAAGCAAAACCTGTAGAACGAGGTGTCATGGCCGACACCAAGGCACTAGACGCACGTGAGATGGGGATCGGTGCGCAACATCTTCTGGCTGCAAGGACACCAGCGAAATCCAGGGGAAGATTTTTCTTCCATGATCGAAGACACAAAAGGGTAATCGCTAACTCAAACGAGTTTTAATTTCGGTAACTACAGAGTTTTGAAAGCCAGGGCCTACCAAATGCATGAGCACGAGGGAGGCAACCTGAATCTTCCAGCGGAAAGGAAGATCTGGAGTCACGGGGCAGAGCCAAGGTATATACCACCCAGGTGGGTGGGAGGAGCCAGCTTGAAGACTTCTGGCGATTCTTAAAGGGGAAAGGGACATGCCAATGAGTGTGGATGAACAACATATCCACGATCCTAGAATATATACTATCTTACGTCTGGCCAAAATTTAGCTGTAGCACTGCCTCATACAATACTCTCGTATTTCAAAATCAGCAGTAAACTATCACCTATGTCTTTCTTTCTAGTATCAGTTAAGTAAGCAATAACCCATGACAGGGTGTCCCTAACCTTTTATGAATTTGAACAGTGACCAATTTAAAATGCACTTCATATATTAAGCTTGAATCCAGCATCAAAAACAGGTACTTAAAATGCCTAACTACGTCAATATTTTCATTACCATGTACTAACATACTAACATGCCAGCAGAATAGGCCTAACGGTCTTTCATGTCTGCTCAGCCCCCACTCTGGGAGCTGACCTTGCTGCCCCCTTCTGCCTCTCTGGCTTCTCCCTTCCCAGTCCCGGATATTCTCGCTGCACTGGTTTTTGCTTCCAGAACCCTTCCCATGTACCTGTCCCTCCCCCTCTTAAACCCTTCCACCGTTTCAGCCTATACCAGCCCCCTGAGCAGCACATTCCATGGCTACACCACCCTCTCAGTTAAGTACCACCTCCTCCTTTCTCCCCTGAATCTCCCCCCCTCCAGCTTCCACCCATGCCCTCTAATTGCCCCCCCTCCTTCCTTCGGAGTACCCTGACTGCTCCTCCCCTATTTACCCCCTTCATGTACCTGAAGACCTCTATCATGTCCCCCCGGTGCCTTCTCTCTTCCAATGTGCACATATTTAGCTCTTCGGTCCTCTCCCCATAGGTGCTATCCCCCAAGCCCCAAATCATTTTGGTTGCCCTCCTCTGGACCCTCTCCAGGAGTTCAATGTCCCTCTTTAAATGTGGCCTCCAAAACTGCACGCAGTACTTGAGGTGCGGCCTAACCAAGCAGTTATACAGTGGGAGTATCACTTCCCTCCTTCTGGAGATGAGCTGCCTAGTAATGCATCCAAGCATCCTGTTGGCCTTTGCCGCTGTCCTCCTACAAGTCTCTGAGTTGTTCATCTTGACATCCACCACCATCCCAAGGTCCCTCTCAGCCATCGAGACTTGTAGCATCCCCCCCCAGGTGTACACTTGGCCCGGGTTTCTGGCTCCCAGGTGCAGTACCTTGCATTTCCCTGCACTGAACCTCAGCTTCTGCTTTCTAGACCACCTTTCCAGAGCCTCCAGGTCCCCCTGTAGGGCCACCTTCCCCTCCTCCCCATCCACCACCGTCCCCAGTTTTGAGTCATCCACAAAGAGACTCATCCCACTCCTGATACCCTTCCTTATGTCAGAGACATAGGCGTTGAACAGGAGGGGCCAAAAGACCGATCCCTGAGGGACTCCACTAATGACCCTCCTTGGGGATGAGACTATCCTGCCAACCACGACCCTCTGGGTCCGGTGCTGGAGCTAATTTCCTATCCATCTGATCATCTGGTTCCCCACCACCATTTCTCCCAGCTTATCTAACAGGCCCCGTGAGGAACAGGAGTCAAACACCTTGCTGAAGTCCAAGAAGGGGCGTCCACTGGTTTACCCAGGTCCAAGGCACTAGTCACCCATTCACAGAACTCCACAAGGTTTGTCTGACATGATTTCCCAGGCACAATCCCATGCTGTCTATCATCCAGGCACCCCAACTTTTCCAGGTCCCTCCTAGTCTCTCCTTGACAATGTCCTCCATCACCTTGCCCACCACAGATGTCAGGCTGACGGGCCTGTAGTTCTCACCTCCCTTGATTCCCCCCTTCTGGACAGGCACTATGTGCGCCACCTTCCAGTCCTGGGGCACCTACCCTATCCTCAGAGAGATGCTGAAAGGTTTCGCCAGGACATCCGCCAGTTCCTTCAGCACTCTGGGATGTAATTTATCTGGCCCTGGTGCTTTCTCCGTCTTAGGGACCGGAGGGCTTTCCCTCTCTCTGCTATGATTTATACCTCCACTACCTTGTCCCCTGCTTTGCCTTCCTCCCACCTGCCAGTGATGCCCCTCCCAGACCTGCCGATCGGTAAAGGTCCCCCTCCTCCTCAGTTTCACCGTCTCCTCCCATGTATGATGCAGCCCCCCCCATTTTCCTTGGTGAAAACTGAGGCAAAGTACTCATTTAGTACCTCAGCCTGCTCCCCCGGGTCTTGTGCCCATCCCTCCCATTTTAATCCTGCTAATCTGCCCTTCACCCTTCGTTTTTCCCCAATGTATCTAAAGAACCCCATGTTCCCTCTCCTAATTTCCCTGGCCAGGTTCTGCTCATTTCTTGCCTTAGCCACCCTCACCACCCTAGTGGCCCTTCTGGCCATCAGCTCGTACTCCCCTCAGTCCCTTTCACTCCTTGAGCACTTGAATTTCCTATAGGCCACCTTCTTTCCCCTCACCACCTCCTGAACCTCCCTGGTCCACCAGCAGGGTTTTCGGGCCCTACCGCATTTTCGTCTTACTCTTGCGCAGGTGCTGGTAGCATCCTGCACTCCCCTCCTGATGATTTCCCACATACTGTCAGCGTCCACATCTGGCCCAATCCCATCCAAGTGCTCCTTAAGGATCCTTCCCATTTCTTTGAAATACACCCCCCTGAAGTCAGTTACCTTCATCTTTTGTGCAGCCTTCTGCCCCTCCTAGGTTCAGGCAGAACCAGACCGTGGCATGGTCGCTCCCCGCCAACGGGTCCCTTACCTCCAGGCCCCCAATCTGGCCACTGTCTGCCAGGACCACATCCAGTATCCGCTCCTCCCTGGTTGGCTCCCCCACCTGCTGAGTTAGGAACGCATCCTGAAAGACATTCAACAACTTCTGTTCCCCAGCCATCGAGGATGTCATAGTCTCCCAGTCTGTTCCTGGCATGTTTAAGTCCCCAACACCACCACCCTTCCCAATATGCAGTGTCTCCCAACATCTGCCACCAGACTCTCTTCCAGCTTCTCTGGCAGTGCAGGGGTCTATACACCACTCCTATTTTTACTCTCTTGCCTTGTTATCAAGGTGACCCAAATCGCCTCCACAGTTCCCTCTGCCTCCTCCATTCCTCTGATGGCAATGCAGTTTTGACTATTACTGCTACCCTTCCCCCCCCGTCCTTCCTGAACATCGTCTAACCCTCCAGGTTCAGGTCCCAGTTGTGCCCTGCGGTGGCGCAGGTCTCAGTGACCACTGCCACATCCACCTCTCCCTCAGTTAGCATCACCTGGAGCTCAGGCATTTTATTGCCCAAGCTCCTGGCATTTAGCAGGACTACCTTCCACCCTTTCCCTATACTTCCATTTCCCCTGCTCATGTTCCCTGTGGGGATTCTGTCTTCCCCTGGTCTGCACCTTACCAGTCGGCCTTTTCCTGCATTCTTCCAGCTCCCCGGGGGGGTGGAGACAGAGTCCCTCCTGTATCAGACCCCCTCGACAGCCTTTTCTCCCATCCTCCCCTTCACAAGTTTAAACCCACCTTTCACCAATGAACCTCTATTTTCAACTTAAGATTTCTTCCTCCCAATTGAGATGGAGCCTATCTCTAGCATACAGCCCCTTATCCTCCCAGGTCTCCCCAATCCCCATCAACCCATACCCTCTGGCCCCACACCATTCCCTGAGCCACTGATTTATCACCTAATCTTCCTCTTGTATTCCCCACTAGCCCTTTGGCACCGCAGAATTTCGAGAAAGAAACTGTGCATCCTATATCATGACAGACCATAGCAAGCTCCCTGAGCCTTGCCTGTATCTCTAGATCACTATTTCCCTCAATGTCATTGGTACCCAGGTGGACCAGTATGTCCGGGGAACCTCCACAATCCTTTGCCAGCTGATATACCTCATGCTTGGCCCTGTGCACCGTTAGTCCAGGGAAGCATTTTGTTCTAACTGGGCAGGCTTCTCCCTCCCTATCCCACTTGATCCCCCTGATCATGGAATCACCCAACAGGAGCACTCTGGCCACCCCTTTTCCTCCATTCCCCCCCTTCCATGTCCCTCATCCTTTCTACCTGCCCCTCCCCCCAGCTGGCTCCTTGCTCCTTCCCCTATCTGGGTGCCACCTGCCATCCCTCCTTATTTACCCTGGCCAGCCTCTCTCAGATCCTATGCCTCTCGTCCTCCCGAGTATCCTTCTGTACCTTGCTACCCCCACCGTTACCGCTCGCGACTGGTATCACAATTTTAAAATTTCCTGAGTTGCGTTTAATTTTTTGTGCTGTGCCAAAAAGCACTGCCTTAGTCTTTTTCTTATTGAGCACCAGTTTGCAACCTGAATAACTTCACTTTGAAGGGAACTGTTCAGAAATAGATTTTCTCCTCTGCAATATATTAGTATGACAGAGTCATCCACGTACAGCAGTATTTTGCCTTTATTGCAAACAGTAGTTTATTTATAACAAAAAAAAAAAGCTCCAAACCTTTATCACAAATGGTAGGTAGATTATTTACTGAAGAAAGAAGAAAAAAAAGAACAAAAAAACAGAAAACCAGAGGTCCAAGTATGGACCCCAGTGAGACTCCATTTGAAATTAAGTTGGTACTCAACTTAACTCCATTCACCCTCACAATTTGTTGATGGCTTGACAAGTGAAGTGAAAACCAATTTAAAGTGAATTTCCGACTTACCCTACAGCAGCTATCACTCGTATGGTGTGGTAGCTTCCCTCCGCAGCAGTCGTTCTAGCCAGGTTAGAAATACTGTGTGCAGCTAATGATCCAGATATTTTACTAAATTAGTTTTAGCATCAGCTGCCCAATGCATTTTCAGAGTCCCAGCTGATAGCACTGGCTCCATAAACTTCCAGGTGAAGACTGACACCTGTGTGAGCCACGGTGGTGTTGGTCTAGACTTGGTATTTTATGAAGCCAGTGATACAATTACTTAAGGACATCAGCTTTGTCAGTGTAAACTGGGCTTAAGACTAGTTTACCTTCTGCTCTGTTTGCTGCAGCCCAGGTCACTATCGTGAACCAAGGGCTGCATCTCAAAACTTTCTTGAACTCAGAACCAGTGACATGGTGGCGCATACTAAGGTCCGTATTACATTCTTTTTTCTGTTTATAACCTACAATTTATTGAGTTTATCAACTTCAGTACAGTTTACACTGCAACGTATATTTGAGTACATGACATACAGAATGTAACAGCAGATTCAACGGTCCTCACCAGCAGTTACATTACATAGAGGATTGTGTATGAGCAGTCATACGTAACAAGGATATTCTTGTATCGAGAGGTTTCCTTGGTAACAGATGACCTCGAGAGTGCAGCTCGAGAGGTACTCTGTTACCAGGGGAACCTCAAGATACATGAATTTCCTTGTTTGTGTATGACTGCTCATACACAATCTTTTATTAGAAAATGGCAAGAATCAATTTTCACACCTGATTGGCTGAGACAGGCTCCAAGCTAGGCATTTATTTTTCAATAGATGCCCAGCTAAAAATAAGAGCCAGTCCAAGTGCCACTTCACAGAGCAACATTCTCCAGTGGTGCCCAGCCTGCTCTGTAACTGGCTGAAAACATCCAGGAAAATTTAAAATGCCCGCCATGTTTTTCTCTCGCTTAGCGAGAGCTACTCATCTTCCCTAACCAAAACACTGCTGTCCAAACGCCCCATCCTCTGACTTAATTCGCTTCATGAAATCGAAAAAAAACAAAAACCAACAACTTAAAAACTGCCTACTTCTTTCAACTGGAACATTCTCCTTTCATTTTCACCACACCTCAGGAAATGTATTGTAAAACCCCAAGTTGCGGCTCCCAGTCCCTCAAAAGCCACCTGATTCAGTAAGCAATAATCCCACGCATCTCCCATTCCCCAATTGTTGTATCGCTTCTAATTTTTACTGCAACTCCTAACCTGCGAGCCGATCCAGCGCCTCCTCTCAAGCATGTACAGTAACCACTTCAGTCAAGTCCTAGTCCTGTATTGGGACCCGCGCTCCTCCAACAAACCTCCTGCACCACCAAATACAAACAGTGTCTCGCTTACCAGAAACTTGAGAGGCAGTAATTAGTGATCTTCTTGCAAAAGAAAAAACAAACAGAAACAGGCCCAATTCCACCTGTGACCATTCAAGAAAAAAAAACGGGACCCGATTCCACTCATTACCAACGCTGCATTTTCACTATAGAACTGCAACTCCTATAAACCCTGTGGCTCCTCAGTCTCCTAAACATCAATGCCCTCTACTGGCAAGCACTGCACAGTACAGTACAGGGACTTCTTTACAATAAACACATATTCTGTTTTTTTTTGAATACTTATTACACTTCTTTTTAACATTTTATTTTATTAAAAATGTTGCATGTGGGCCATTTTCTAAGCACAATAATACCCTCCAGGGTGGGCATTATTGGGAAATACCGGACCTTCCAGGGGCTACAAGGCCCTCTGCCTGCGGCATCGGGCCTCATTACGCCTTGGGCGGTCTCGGTATTTCCCATTAATGCCCACTCTACGGGTATTATTGCTTACTAGTGTATGGGCAGTCACAGCATAGAAAATCACACAAAACCAGCTGGAGAAGACAACAGAGAACAGAAATGTTTACATTTTCTTTTTTTTTTTAACTGACACAGCATGCTGCAGATGTTTCTGCAAGTTCAAGTTAAAAAAAAAAAAAAAACGCAACTTCCAGCTTAACTGGATTGAGGAAAGCAACTATATGGCAGCATTCCAAGTTGTTATGCTACAGTAGTGACATAGCTAGTGCAGCATAACAACTCCATTCTAGTTATGGATTTCTATCCATAACAACATTCTACCATACACTATGGAAGGGTTACTGCACACCCATGACAATATATAAGAACATAGTACTGCCACTAACCGGTTATAACCTGATAAATCTTGTACCACCTAATATCCCCAATGTGCTGGGTCTTCTTGTTCACTTAGATCAAAACAGTTAGGATCTTTGTAACAGCAGTACACAGATACAGCCTTAAAACAAGACTGTACTAGAAAACACAGCTCTAACAACAATTTGTGTGTAAGCCACGGACTGCTAAAAATAAAAGCCTGAAATGATATCTTATCATTTGGAACACTTCTAAACATAATACTGCTTAGCAGAAAGTCTATAAATGAAACAAATACTTATTAGAGGTATTGGTAACTTAAGATTGCTGAAATATATATTTTTACATTTTTGGGTGTCATGACCAGCCAGCCAGTAAGCTTCCTGGGAAAGAGAAGGGAGATGAACCCAGAAAAAAAGCGGGAAGGAGCCCATTTCGATGCCATTTTCATAATAATGCAGGGCTAGTTTTGAACACCATAAACTTCAAACTTAAACAACTTCTGCACATTGCCCCAAATTACCACCACCCCCAGCCACCCCAACAGTCAGGCATTATGTAACATAAACAAAAGTCCAATATCAGTTTAAGTATCTCACTGATTCATGATCAGCTTCCCTTGCTGCAAATTTCTGTGTAACCTTTATCAAAAGTTGACCTTCGTATTCCAGCTCTGTAAAGCAGAAAGGTTTGCTGCCATATGAAATTACAAGTTAGCCAGTATTAGCAGGACATGATGTCCTCTATAACTCCATAGCTGTCCTTGAACAGAATAAAATGTTTTGCGTCACTTTTATGTGGAGTAGTTCAAATCTGGGAGCAGACGTATGGGATGATTCTGCCATTCCACCCTTCCAAGATGCTTTGCTGCCGCCAGGATATTATCCCTTTTTCTGGTGTTGCCAAGTATCACTTGCAGGGTTCGAGCAATCGGGTTCGGGCCCTGGATCTTCCGCAGAGTTATCCTGCAGACTTTTGTATCATGCAGCTCCTTTTCCAATTCCAAAACCTCGCCCACTCAGGCTCTCACGAAGGACTGAGGGTCCTCCTCGTCTTCTGGTCATCTAATTATTTGTAGATTCAAAGCCCAAGTGGAGTTCTCCATGTTTTCCATTCTGATACTCAGAGTGTTTTCCTCTGCCATGACCATGCACGTGGGTATAGCTTTCTCAGCCAATTGCTTACTGTCTTTGGCTTCAACTTGAATGGGGCTCACATTCGTGAGGAGGAGATTGACTTTTGTAGCACAGTCTCAATTTTTTGTCCAAGGTCTCTATTGTATTAAGAAGCACCGCATTTGAGGGTTGATGCTCAGAAGTCTCTGTGAACCCCACCTTGCTTTGGCCTGGCTTCTTCTCCCATGGTTAAGAGCTCTCTCCAGCCACCACTGCTCTGTTGTGCCTCATTTATTTCTCAAACACTTCAGCTAGCAAAAAGTAGTATCAAAATGCTCCTTGCAACAAGATCGCAAAGGATGTTGTTAAAACTGGTAATACACAGTATACCCATTTAAGAGTCTAGCTTGCCAAAATCCTATGATTGAAGAGCCCTGAATTGCTGTGACTGCTCAGTTCACCAGCTACCTCCAACCCCTCGCTATACTACGTTGTTGCTGTTGTCATGTTTTATTACGTTTTATAAAATGAATAAGAAAAATCAAGGCGTCAACATTAGAAACCCCAGTACAGCTGTTTCTAAGCCATACACAAACTAAAAGTTCTGTACTTGGCAAGTCTTCCTTTGACCCCACAGTAGACAGACACTTTTACGCTAAATTCTGTCTCGTTGAACATAGTCTCTATTTCAGAATAGAACTCACCACTGTATGCAGGTGCCCCAGGGCTTCTTTCCCACAACAGAATCTCTGGTACTCTCAGAACAAACTCTATTCTCAGGCAGCTTCTCCCTCTCCAGGCTGGACTAGGGATTGCCTAGATCCCTGGAATTTCCCCATCCCTCCAGGGATGAGGGCACAGGCTAACTCTAGAAACGGTCTCTACCACTTCCTCTGGTCTCTTCTGTGTTCCTCTCAGCGTGAGAACACACAACCCCTTCTTCTCTCAGGTAGCTCTGTATCAGAGCTTGGCTCTGAGGAGCTGCACACTGCAGCACTCCTCTCTTTCTTGAGTCTCTCTGAAACTGGCTTGAATCTCCCAACGTTACTGCTTAACCCCTGCAGCTAGCATTCCATTGTGCGTATGCTGCTGCAAGAATCTATGGTGACATCATCACTCCAGCTCAGCTGAAACTGAGAACAGAGTGAGACAGTGTGAAACCCATTTAACTGGCATCTCACAAGCTGCCTGTCCCTTTCTGCCACTGGTTCTAAGTGGGATTCTAGTAACTCCTAGGAACAAGGGGTTATACATAAATTGTTTAAAAACTTTATCTGAAGGAAAATGTGCCTATTGCAGATTACACCAAGCTCTCGTGGAGAGTGGACACAGCTGAAGGGATACAGGACCTACAGAAAGATCCGGAAAAGCTGGGAACGTGGTCCAGGATCTGGCAGCTAGCTTTAATACTAAGAAATGCAAAGTTATGCATACTGGAGCCAAGAATCCCAGGACAGAGTACTACCTGGGTTGAGTCCAAGTATCTGCATCAAGGAGGAGAAGGACCTGGGAGTGATGATCACTAATGACCTGAAGCACTCCACGCAGTGCAAGAAGCAGCAGCAGCAAAGGCAAACAAGATGCTGGGATGCATATCTAGGGGATCAGTAGTAGGAGAGAGAAGGTTATACTGCCCTTGTACAGATCACTGGTAAGGCCGCATCTAGAGTATGGAGTTCAGTACTGGTGCCCACACCTCAAAAGAACATTAACCTGCTGAAGAAGGTCTAAAGGACAGCTACAAAGATAATACTGGTTCAGCAGGGTAAGGCATACTAGGAGAGGTTGAGGTTACTGAACATGTACTCCCTGGAAGATGGGGCGGGGGACATAATTGGGACCTTCAAGTATTTGAATGGGATAAATAAGGCTGATAAGGAGAGTCTCTTTAAGCTGAGTGGCAACCATAACATAAGGGGACACAGTCGTAAGCTGGAGGGTGGGAGGTTTAGGAGAGAGGTCAGGAAGCTTCTTCACAGAGAGGGTGATGGACACTTGAATGCGCTGCCGGAAGAGGTCATCTTATTGAAGACAGTGGGCAGCTTTAAAGAGCAACTTTCATGGGCTTTTGACCACCCCCAAGCACAACTGAAGCCTACCTGGGCAGAAGTACTAGGATGCCCATCTTTAATTTTTGAATAGCCTCTATTTTAGAAGAGAAGGGACTGTATTTTGGCTTTGTAGAGCCGAGCCATGCTGTTGCCTTCCACTTCCTGATAGCCCTTCAGTCCATGATCCGCCCATTCTGCCCCCGTTTTTTTGGCGTCAAGGTTTGTAGAGGCATGGGCAGCTTCCATAGAATGAATAGGGCTCTTTTTAAAGTTAAATTTATGTTGTTTTAGATGGCCGTTTGGAACAAATCATGGCACGCTTAACTAACAAGGACACTGTTGGTTAAGCGGTGGCCATGATTTGTTCAAATACAAACTAACATATTTAACTTAAAACAGACCCTATTCATTCCTATGGAACGCCCCATGCTCTACAAACCATGATGTCAAAAACATGTGGGTGTAGGGTGAACAGGGTGGATCATGGACTGAAGGGCTATCTGAAGTGGAAGGATCATCGCAGCTCGGCTCCTACGGAGCCATAATATGATCACTTCTCTAAAATAGGGGCTATTAATAAAGAAAGATGGGCATCCTAGTACTCTACCCAGGTAGGCTTTCAGTTGTGCTTCTCAGGGCAGGGACCAAGATAGTTGCTCTTAAGAGAGGCTGGGATAGGCATACAGGAAGGTAAGGATCATGGGTAGGAGGATGGGAGGAGTGGAGGGAGGGCAGGGACATTAGCTCAAGCTGTGGACCCTGCAATACGAGCAGACTTAGTAGACCAAATGGCCTTCTTCTGACTGCTTCATATGTTCATATAAGCGTGCATGTTTCAAGGCAGCTGCATGTGAGATGCTCTTCACACAATAAGTGTCTCTCATGTACTGCAGAAAGGAGCTCCCTCGATCTATGATACTATGAGTTGTTAGACTGTGGGAAGTTCCCAATGTCCAGGAAGTATGCATTAGGGGTAGATCACGGACTATGAACAAACCAGTTTTGTATGATAAAATCAGTTTGGTGGGTAGCTAGTTTTTCTGATTTTTTTTTTTTTTTTATCAGAAATGAAGCGAAACAGAACAACCAGCTATATCTTCAGAAGAGGGTCAACAGTCATAAAATGTATTTTTAAAGTACAATATGAAGCCCAACGGACGTTAACAGTGTCACTTAAAAGCTACTGAAAACAAGCCCCACCTTACACTGGTTTGTCAAAGATTTTCCTGGTCTCAGGACATAAGGGTCTGAGAAACAGTCTTAAAACAGTCAGTGTGGTGAAGCTATCACCTTCAGATCTCAAAGCAAACAAGAGAAGAAACAAATCTTACAAAATGTCACAGAAGAGTAGCACTCACCTCTCAAAAGAGTGTTTTAGCTACAAATCATTGGTCAGATGCAGGAATCTTCTTGACAGTAAAGTTTATTGAAGTTATCTTTTCCAAAGCTGAGAAAGCCAGCAGACAATATACAGCAAATGCAGGGGTTGGCTATAGGCTGGCACAACTGCAACACTATTGCGTAACGCTTCAAACTGACCCCCAGTTCTTCATCAGAGGTGTAAACCCATATCTTTTATAAGGCAATATGACATCATAATTGTGATGTCATCACTCAGTGACTCCAAAGCACCACCACATGTAGGTATACATATACAAATAAATACAAATAAGTGCAACACATGCAAATGTACATAAAAACATTAAAAACAATCTGCAGTCCACAGTACTTAGATCTAGATGGTGAGAATGAGAATTCCATCCTTTCCTTGATCAAACTGAATATTTAGCAACTTTTTTTCTTTTACTTACTGGAGCACATTATACATGTGGACAATCCCCAAGAACTTTTGTTAGATATGGTATTGAGGACATAAAATGCATTTATAGATCACATCTTTTGCAATAATGGCAAAGAGCTAAAACAGAAATCTTATAATGCTCTTGGATGTAAAGCAGAAAAACCTCTCGTCATACCTACATATAGTCCCAACTTTGTGGTGGGAACACCTCAATTCGTCCCTCGTCATTTCGCTGTGTGACAACTTACACGACTATTAGCTATGGCATCAATCGGTTCCGCCGCCAATTATCCCTGGACAATTTTCAACCACTACATAACGCACTGTATCCCAACAACAATTACAGCACGACTCTTTACTCCACAGTCCCAAGCACGCTAGTTTCGCCTAGTGGGCAAACTGCTCAGCTGGAGTTCATTTTGTAGCATCTATGCTGGGGGTGAATTGTCCAGGGACAAACTGACATGAGAGCGATCAGCCACAGCTAATAGTCTGGGGTGAGCTGTCGAGTGAAATGACCAGGACAAATTGTGACCCAGCCCTGGTCCTGGAAAGGGCTATCAAGTGTGCCTCCCAAGTTCAGTGTCCTGATAAGATCTCTTAATTCTACTTCCTCCCACCAGTAGTGGCCTGACAAGAGTCCCATCAGCTCCTTTCAGTTCAGCCCTGATGTTGGAAACAGTTTTCTTCTGCTCCTGTGTACAGCCCCATAGGCATCACCTGGCTAGCTATACACAGGAGCAGAGGAAGCTGATCAGCTTGTCAGGACAGAGCAGGAGGAATTACTTAAGGGCCCTGGTCAGGATACCAATGAGCAGGAGGAGGAAGTAAATTAAAAGCCCTCATCAGGATAGTGAACCATGGGACACACTTGATAAGTCCTTTTCAGGGCCATGTGCCAGCCAGTGGAAAGTATTTAGCAGCCTTTTTAGGGCACCTACAATGAGCACCATCAGTTATTTAGCCCTTTCAGGGCACTGTATCAGACAGGGGCACACTAGTTATTGTCAGCTTGTATTCGAAACAGAAATGTAAACAAAAATCAACAGGACAGATTCAAATTATGTGGGACAGTCAAAATAAATGCTGCATCTGTCCTTGAGCAGCCATCAAAAAAATTATTTCTTACCCTGCTGTACGTTATGGAAAATACATTGTGTGCAGCATCAAAAGCTAGTCAAATCACCGTTAAGTCAATGGCACGGCTGTGCCAGCCTTTTAGCCAGCCCTGAATTTGCTGTATTGTCTGATGGTTTTATGCACTCTGGAAAAGATAACTTCAATAAAATTTGCTACAAAAAGCTTCTGCAGCTGACCAATGATCTGTAGCTATGGCACTCTGTTTTGGGATGTGAGCACTGCATCTTTGTGACACTCTGCATTTCTGAACTGGGCTGAGGCACCACCGTGCCGGAGCACACATTCTCCTCTTCTGAAGAACTAAACCTTGCCTACTCCACAAGGCACTTAAACACTTATCCAGTGAAGACCTACTAAGGACCTGCTCCTATGCTTTTCTTTTTAATTATTTGTTTAGCCCTGCCATACTCGCTGCAGGGATATATACTATACCCTGGTCCTAGAGATGCAGCCTGCCTGCACGCCTCCTCTTGAAGCGCACTCTGGCGTGAAATGTTGGGGCTTATTAATGGGTTACCCCTGTGCTGTCTAGCATTTTTTTTTGCTTCTTTTTGTCCTAAGTAAACTCATACTGTGGTTGGGAAGAGTGATTAGTGTTTGTACACAGTTTTTTTCTGTGTGCATTCGTAAAGCAGTCCCTGACCAGTACAAGGGCACAACACATGTTTCCTGTGTACCTCCTTGGTACATTCAGTACACCTTGCTTCAAGTTGACCTCCCAAATGCCCCAGCCTGGTCCTGCCCAGCTGATGTTCCCCAGGACTTCATTTTCTTGACAGGGGCTCCTGGAGGAGGGCAGCAGTCAACTTATATGAACAGGATCCAGTGGCAGTCGGCACTAGGAGCGGGCTGTCACACAGGAGGCATACTCTTTCCCCTCATTTTTTTTTTTTCGTTCATTCCTCCTTCCTTCCTTGGTGCAGGCAGAGTTTCGTGAGGCCTCTGCATGCAGAATGCCCTGTGGAGAGAGCAGGCTCCCTGGCCCACCCCATGGGTTGCTGTGGCACAGACTGTCCATAAGCAACCCTCCTGACTGCCCTGCGCAGCACTGCTGAGCATCAGCTGCTACTGCCTGGCCTGCCTCCCAATGCAGAATCTGCGCTCACTCTTGAACTCGGTCTCCTGCATGGCATCACAATGTGCGTCACAAGCCATTTGTGCAGCATGACCTGCTCCTGTGCAGCATCATCCAGGTCATCAAAACTATCTGGCACCAGTCACAGACTTGAAACCAATGCACTCTGCAAGCCCAGGGAGTAAGGTAACTTTTGTCAAGTCCGGCACTTTATTTGTGCCTTAACCCTTGCTGTGCCACGGACTTCTATACACATCCTGAACAGCTATAGATGCTAAATCTACTAGCAGTCGAAGAGTTAATATATGTCTCTAGACAGAGTGTGCACTGCTGTGTGTGCTGGCTCGATGACGGAGATAACTTATGTAAGCTTCAAGTCAGTGACCTTCAGACGTGATTTTTTTATTTTTTTTTTTTTTTTTTAAACACAGGTTTAAATGCTGGACTGCTAACAGCCCAAAAATATATTAACCACTCCTCACAAGTGTATTCTCAATATGTACGATCAGCAAGGTGGAAAAGGTTAATGCTTAACAATACCAGATGAACAAAGGCAGGAATGTTCTATTAATAGGTTTTACAGTGCCTAACCAAGGTGTGTTTACATAGTAATGCATAGCATGGCCTTCTAAACAAACAGAAGTCTGGGACTTGTGCTAACATCAAAGGCTGTTCCGCCACCAACCAGCACGCTCCCAAAGGTAAACTGCGAACCTGGGCGCATCTGAAGCTAGGGTTACAGTTACATGTGTGCAGATGTTGTATGTAGGTCAGCTGATTCTTATCTGTCTGCATTCGGTACGGAAAGAGGAACCGGTGACCAAAGCTTTGTGCAAAGCACGGCTCACGTTGTCAGATGTAAGATCCATGCCACAGTACCAACCCGCTTTCTACAGATTGTCTACGGTGTCAGGTATATCAAACAGGGCTTCCTACGGACAGAGGAGAACTTTTCTGCATGCCACAACACGTATCCCTGCAGATGTGAAAAGTCTGCAGTGGTGCTACACTAGGTATATGCCCCAGCAAAAAAAAAAAAAAATGCTGCACACCAGTCAGGGCTGTTTAAAGCAAAACTTTTGCAGACTTGTCCAATCATGACTGAGTATATCCAGCCTACAGTACTCTATTCCAATTTGCCTGTGCCTTGCATTAAAGTAAGCACAGTTTACCTGTTACCCATACTAGTAGGGAATTTGTTTGTACCAGTTTATTATTCTGATTACCATCCAGCTGGAGCACACTGTTCTGTTCTAACCTGTACAATCTTGCAACCTTACATGTAATACCTGTGACCTTCAGATAATGCTCCCTGTAATAGCTGTTTTCCGTTTCCACTACGATCTGCATGATCTTCTTTGCTTATACTATGCGCCCCAAATCCGTTTCTGTTCTCAGAACAAACAAGACAACAAAAAGCAGAAAGTTCTCTGGTGCTCATGCAGTTCACTATTAAATAAGTATCCAAATTAACCATGATTTCTACTTTAATTCTTTTGCTCCTTCCACTCCCTCCCCTGCACAGGAGGTGGAGTTCTGGAAGAAGCAGCGCTTTCAGGCTGGTGGGGTTCGGTTCTAATCACGTGTTGCATCACTGCCTACTGCGGCATAGACTGAGGACAGCACTGATTCCGTCAGTGGTCAGTCAGCACTCCTCCCCCAAAACAGCATTACTTATGATTATGAGGATGAGGTGAGGGTAGGTGGCATCGTCAAAGAAAAGGCAAAATGCCTGGCTGCCGCTCATGAAGTACATGAGTTACAGAAAAGAACAGTTACATAACAAATTACAGCAACAGTAGTTCTTCAAGAGAATCTTTGCAGCAGGTCACACCTTAGGACTATAGCTGCCAGGCACCAGGGCCACATGAACACATTTTGCTAGCAGTCTAACTGGAATTGTCCACGGCAAAGTCATCACGTCGGCCCCCTATATAGCCATGGGTGGCCACACACCCTCCTCAGTTCATGGAGTCCATCCGTCAGGACGCACTCCTGAGGGAATCAGGGGAGCCAGAGACCCACCAAAAGGAGTGTGTAGGACAGAAGGTACACCAACCTGAAAAGGAGAGAACAGGAACACAGAGACCAGGGGGAAGGAGGGAGGGACCACATGACATGCTGCAAGAGATTCTCAAGATCTACTGTTACAGTAAGTTCTTACACAAATGTTCTATCTTTTTCAAAGATATCTCTTGCAGCAGGTCACAACTTAGGAACGAGTTCCAAGCAGTACTGTAGAGGAGAAAACAGTCCGGTGGTTGAAGGCAACGGTTTATGAAAGCAGGCCCTGTAGCACTGCTAGGCAAAAACCTGACCTCCTTCTAGAGGCCATGTCCACACTGTAGTGCCTAATGAAAGTGTGGACAGTACTCCAAGTGGCTGCAGCACAGATCTCCACTGCAGAGACCCCTCTGAAACAGGCCACAGAGGTGGCCATGCCTCTAGCAGAGTAGCCCTTGACAGTCCCAGGAGGTTCCTGACCATACTTCCTGTAACAGAAAATAATACAGTTGGCCAACAATTTGGACAGGCTCTGTTTGAAACGGGTATGTCCTCTTTCCAGGGACGAAGGAAACAAACAGCTGTGAGGATTTTCTGCTGTCCTTTGGACAATGAACATAATATCCAAGTATTCTATGTACATACAAAGTATGGAGCAATACTTTCCTGGATTGGCATGCTCCGGAAAATAAACAGGAAGGCGGATGGCTTGATTAGAGTAAACTCAGACACCACCTTTAGCAAAAACTTAGGACAAGTATTCCATAACACTCGGTCTTTGTGAAAATCAAATAGGGCTGCTCACATATGAGCGCCTGGAGCTCAGAAATCCTACCAGCAGAAGTAATAGCAAAACAACGCTTTCCATGACAGAAAGCGAGCTCGCAAGTCGTGGCATGCTCAAATGAACCAAAGTAAGTTTCTCCAAAACAAAGTTTAAGTACCAGGCCAGGACTGGGTTACAGATGGGAGGCTTTAAGTGCAGTATACTTCTCAGAAAAATGCAGACCACGTCCAACTGGGCTACGTCGACCCTCAATAGAGCATATGGAAGGCTGATATGGCGGACAAGTGCACTAGCAAAGAATACTACAGGCCAGCATCGAACAAGGACAGCAAGTACTCTAGAATCTGGTTCACGGTCAAATGAAGGGATCAGATGATAGGAAGCTGCCCAAAAGCAAAAGCGCTTCCATTTCATGGAATAAGTCGCCTAGTGGCCAACAAGGCGCAGTCACTTTAGGTGAAACACCAAACTTGGCAATTGCTACATCTTCGGAGCCAGGCATGTAGGTGAAGAGACCGAAGTTCAGATGAAGAATGGTCCCTCGTTCCTGTGACAGCATGCCCAGGTACAGGGGAAGGCACCAGAGGCTCCACTGCTACATCTTGCAACAGTAGAAATAAAATCTGCGAAGCCAAAGAGAGCCACCAGAATCAGGGTGATGCCCTCCATCTGGAGCTTGATTAGTGCTCTCTGAATCTGAGGAGTGGGGAGGAGTAAAGGAACCTCCATTTCCAAGAGAGGGACAATGTGTCTCACCAGAAAACTCCAGGCCCTGGATTAAGCGAGCAGAAAAGCAGCAGTTTGCACTGAGCAGGATGCAAAAGGTACAACTCTGGAGACCCACTTGTTGAACAGATCTTCTACCACTCAGATGAGCAGTTCCCATTCATGCATTCTGGACTGCGACCAGCGAGCTTATCTGCCAGGACGTTTGGACACCTGGAACATGGGCAGCTGACAGCTCTATGTCATGCTCCAGAGCCCAGTACCAACTTCTCATCACCTCGGTACAGGGATAAGAATGGGTGTCTCCTTACTTGTTGATGTAGTGAAATACATTGACATTGTCTGTCTGCACTAGCAGGGGCCTGGGGACGGATGAGACTGGAAGGTCTGCAGGCCATAGAGGACAGCTCATCTCAAGAACACAGATGTGGAGTCCACACCCAGAGTCTGGTAAGGACCAAATGAGTGCCCCAGCCCATCACCGTGGCATCCGAGATGAGGATCTGCTGAGGAGAGATATGAGGAAAGGAACCCCTTGAGCAAATGGCTGTGTTCCATCCACCACAGGGTAACTTTTTTTTTTTTTTTGTAGGGTTTATTTCTGCACCCTACCATCGGGCATCTCTCAGGGTCTCACTTGACAGCCGCCACACTCAACCACCTACCTTAACTAGCCACTCCAGAAGCTACATCGGTATGTGAGATATGGGTCTCTCTGACCCCATGGAGAGACCCAGACCTCAAGGAGAACCGCAGAGTCAGCCGGTATTAGCACGTGGTGGGTCGGCTTGCCAGTGATCACCGTCTGCCTCACCCGAGAACAGAGGGTTTTCCTTCATGTTTCCTCCCGAGGCATGGACATGCAATGACGCTCCGCCCAGCATGCGCACGCATCAGTACGCACCTGGAGGATGTCTGCTGCTGCCTCAATCCCCATGCTTCTGCGATGTGCACTGCAGAGCCTCCAGCCTCTGCCAGGGGTTGCCAGCGCAACAGGAGGGCCCCATCCCATCCCAGGACTAAGAGAGCTGTCTACGGATGCTCAATCTTAGTCCTCCCTGCCGACCCTCGACAACCTGAGCTCGCTCCCCGAGCCCAGGTCGCTGGCATGGCATCCAGCACCTCAACCTCAGCGCACCAGACCTACACAGGGCAACCTTCTGACTGGGGAAGAGACAAGGAACCATCTGCTCCAGATCGTCAATCCGCTGATACCACTATACCCATGAAGTCCACTGCGGGATGCACATGTGTAACTGCGTGCAAATGAGAGCAGCCATCAGATCAAGGAGCCTGAGACATGTCCTGGCTGTGACATACCAGCTATGATAAATTTCCTGGGCCTGCACTATGAAGTGCCCCATCCTGTCCAGGGGCAGAAAGGCAGAGCCCCGAACTGTGTTCAGTATGGCTCTTATGGCCTAGAGTTAATACTGATTTAGACAAAGTGACTGTGATCCACAGCTGGCTGAACAACTGCAGGTCGTCCAGGGTCAAGGTGCAGTTCTTTGAACTGGGCTTTGAGCAACTAGTCGCCCAGATAGGGAAAGATGTACAGACCTTCCCTCCTAGAGAGCTGCTGCCAGCATAGCTAGGCATTTGGTGAAGACCCGAGGCAATCAATGTAAAATAAGCCAAAAGAAGGACTCTGAACTGGTAGTGCTCCCTTGAAGTAGGAACCTGAGGTACTTCCTGTGGGCAAAGCAACCTTACGTACAGGTACGTTCCTGAATATCCAGGGAGCAGATCCAGCTCTCTCCTGGAGCAAGGACAACAGGCCGGAGAGGGTGACCATTCTAAATTTCTTGTACCGGATATAATAGTTCAGGTTTCTCAAGTCCAGGATGGGTCTCAAGTCCCCTGTGGACTTGGGGACGATAAAGAAGTGAGAGTAGAACCCTGTGTTGTGCTGATTCACGGAAATGGGTTCTGTGCCCTTTTCATAGCAGCATCTGGATCACCTCCAGCAACACGGAACATGATCTGGGGTAGAGTAAGGTCTTGGAGGAAGCTCTGGAGGCATCTCCACAAACTGTAGCGCATGCTCTTGTTCTATAAGCTGTTGCAGTGGCCAGCCCAGTGGCGATGAGGGTTGAGGCGCTGGACCACACCTCGCACCACGCCGGGCGGCCCGGGTCCGGGACAAGCCCGGCTGCCTGGGTCGGCAGGGGAGGACTGGGATCCAGTGCCCGCAGACTGCTCTCCTAGTCCTGGGGTGGGCTGGGATTTTAGCCTCACTGTAGCGGCCCCTGGGGACACCCGGGGACTACTAGCATTAGTGACACTAGAGGGGAGCACAGCGGACGCCGGCATGTCATGCCCGGACATCACTGCATGTCTGCGCCGAGGGGCCAATCAGAGGAAAATGGCTGGGCGCCACTGCAGCTTGATGGCCGTGGTTCGAGTCGCCCAGAGGACTCTATGGAGTCCTGTTGGGGAAGGTCCTGAGCCATCCTGGCTGGTAGAGGCAGAGGGGAGCCTCCAACAGGATGGCATGATGGCTGTCCGGATCCTCCTGGGTGCAGTTTGAGCTACCCAGCTCTCCGGCAGAGCCAGCGGCTGCATGCCCCAAGCCGGAGTGTGCCGGCAGGGAAGAAAAATATGACATGATAAAAATATAAGCTGTTGCACCCATGCATGGATGTGATCTCCCACCACCCGTCTAGATGGAGGAGAAACGACCCCATCACGCCATCCTGGGGAACCAAATGGAGTGGCGGGCCTGAGTCAGGCTGATGCTGAGCCCAAGTCGGCCCCCTCCACCCCTTGAAGATTTTCCTGTGATGAAGGAGGGGTAGGCAGGGCTTTGGTAGCTTTGCATTTACTGGGCTGCTTGGCACCAGACCTAGGTCTATGGGTGGCAGGGAAAAGGGCAACCCTGCCCACCATTCTTCTGGGTGTGGTAGAGGGAGGGAGGAATGGACTGCAGGGTTCTTCCTGAGGCCTGCAGGTAATTAAGAATGTCTTGTCACGCCTCCCCACAGAGCTTATAGCCCCTGGAAAGGAACATTCAGGATGGACTGTTGGATGTCAGTGGTGAATCCAGAAACCCTAAGCCAGGAGCACCTACTTAAGCAAATCCCACTGCAAAGTCCCTGGCTGAGGCATCTAAGGCATCATAGGCAGCCCTCAAAAGATGACTATCCACATCAGCATCAGAATGGAGGGCTCTGAGAGACCAGCAGCAGATCTGGCCATCTCCCAGAGACCATTTTGGTACTTGAGCATGTGGCACCCATAATTACGGACCCTTATCACTGAAGTGGAAGAGGCAAACCCTCTTGCCCATAAGGTCCAGCTTCCCGGACTCCTTGTCTGGAGGAGTGAGCTGAGGTGCTGGGTCTCGTGGGCCGGTCATGGGCACTTTGTTGTGACCACCAAATCCGCCTGAGGGGGCCTAGTGAAGAAGGGCTGCCTCATATGGGCCCTGGTATAGTCTGTCCACCTTCCTGGGCATAGGGGTATTAGGTCTGGCCTATACCAAGCTGCTATGGTGGCATCCTCATATGCATCAATCACTGGAGGATAATAATAGGAGGGGACTCAGCAGGTCCAAATAGTGAGCCAGGTTCTGCCTGGTAATGTCCTGCTCCATGGCATGGAACCCCATGGGCCTGCATTTGCCATATCACAGTGATGGAAGGGTCCTCTGGGGAGATCTCGGGACATAATTGGAGAATCCTCCCCACCAAGGAGACCATGGGGTGCTAGAAGGAGTCTGAGCCCAGCATCCTCGTCTTCCTCATCCAGGAGGAGGAAGTCAGGGCAACAGTCCTCATCATCCCCTGGCTCAGAGGGTGCATCGCTGACATCGGCGATGAATGAGAGGGGCATGTGTCTGTCGCTGATCTCTGATGTGACGGGTACTGAAGGCTAGAAGGCCCCGCCCAGCAATGGGCCCTGAGGTGGGACAACCTTTGCACCAGGTCCAGGAAAGCAGAAGAGAGAGCCTGGACACTGATAGTCACTGTAGTCAGTGCAGCAACTCCTGCAGTGTCAAGGGGTATGGAAGCCTCGGTGTTGGGAGGAGGGCTGGAGCAAGGACTGGATGGGGCAGGCTGAGGGACCAGCTGAGGGCCTGCAGCCGCAACATCAAAGGGACGGTCATAGGTGTCAACAGAAGAGGCCTAATGCCTGACAACGCATGACCATCACCGCCAGCATTGCTCCCTGACTGCAGCCCCTGAGGAGGTGGAGGGGCGCTCAGAGGGCAGGTGCATCGGCAGGGGTAAAGGAAGAAACCCCAGTGACAAAGAGCCAGCACTGGTGCTGCCAACAGGCCACACTGCCAAAGTACCACCACCTGGCTGAGGAGCACCAATGGCAACAGCTGCCAAGTCCAACTCTGGAGGCAAGAGGGTGTGGGTGGTAGAAGTCGACCCCGAACAGGTCGGGCGCTTTGGGTGCAGCGACCAAGAACGCCTCCCGGGAGGACTCTTTTCCTGATAGCATGCTTTTCCAATTACCTGTCCCAGGCTTTGATGGAGTGGGAGCCTGAGGACAGGGCCAGGAAGCAGAGGAACCCCGAGCCTGGAGCTCCTTCTCCAAAGCGGCGACCTTCTGTTCCATTAGGAAAGATTTAAGGTCCTTCTGGCGATGACAATGGGTAGCCTGGCTGAAGCCATGGTAAATCTCACAAGCCTGGGCGTCGTGTAGTCGGTGCTGAGGGCAGTGGACACAGGCCTCGGTGAAACTCCTATCGTAGATTTTCTGTCCGCAGCTACAGTGACGGAAAAGGGGCTGTCGGAACCGGCATAACGAAAGGGGGAATCACTTTAGAGAATAAAGTGATAAAAACTAGAGCAAGGAAATAAATTCAGAAAGTTATGGAAAACAACAGCGGTTGGCTAAAGAGATGGTGCTCCATGCAGTTGAAGTGCGATGTTAATGACAGGAAAAGCACTGAGGAGGGGTGGACGCCCACAGCTTACATATAGGATGTGACGTACATGCCAGTTAGACTGCTAGCAAAATGTGTCAGTGTGGTCCTGGTGCCTGATGACTATGGTCCTAAGGTGTGACCTGCTGCAGGAGATATCTTCGAAAAAGATCACAGAATTTGTCAGCAGATAAGGACTGCTTGGACCACCCAGTCTGCCCATTTTTTGCCCAGCTTTACTGTCACCATAGACCCTACCTGATCTCTGGCTAACCTCTCACTGCTTCCCTACTGCCTATCCCATGCATTCTTGAGGCCCATCACCATTTCTACCCTCGCCACGCCTGCTGGAAGACTGTAACAGGCATCCACCAGTCTTTCAGTGAAGAAGTACTTCCTCACTTCCAGCTTCACTGTATCCCCCCAATGTTCTTGTGCACGTTCTCCTCTGTAAAATACTCCCCTCATGTACCTTATTCACCCCTGTGAGGTATTTATAAGTCTCCATCATGTCCTCCCTTTCTCTTCCAGGGTGTACATATTGAGAACTTTCACTCTTTCCTCATAGGGCTTGATGCGCCCTGCACTATTTTAGTTGCCCTCCTCTGGACAGCCTCTACCCTGTTTATACACAGAACTGAACATAGTACTCCAGATGGAGTCTCACCAACACTCTATGGTTTTAACACCACCTCCCTCTTCTGCTGGTGATACCACTTCCTATACCCCAGCATCCCACTGGTCCTACCTACTGCCTAATCATATTGTCGTCATCTGATATGATTAGTGCAAGGTCCCTTTCCTGTTCTGTGACCGTCAATACCTCTTCCCCATTTTATCATCAGCCTCTGGGTTTCTATGCCCCAGGTGCATGATTTTGCACTTTTCTGCATTGAAACCCAGCTGCCATGCCTTTGATCATTCTTGAGTTTTCTCAGTCTCTGTTCTCTCCACCCCCTCTAGAGTGCCTAAGCTATTGCAGATTTTGGTGTCATCTGCAAAGAGGCATACCTCTTCCCCAACAGCTCTTGGCAATGTCACTTATAAAAAACATTAAAGAGAACTAGGCCTGAGGTACCTCGCTGGTCACTCTCTTCCTCTCCAAGTGAGTGCCATTTTCCACTATCCTCTGTCGACATCCATCTACCAATTTTTACCCAGTTCACCACCTTAAGATCCACGCTCAAACTGCTCAGTTTACTTATGAGCCCCATGTGGTACAGTGTCAAAGGCCTTGTTGAAGGTGTAGTCCACAACCACCACAACACCCCTGATCATCTACTGTGTCACCCAGTCAAAGAAATCAGTCGGGTTCATCTGACATGACCCACCCCTCAGTGAATCTGTGCAGCCTCGGTCTTGTAACCCGCTGGATTCCAGCTACTCTACAACCTTTCCTTTAAAGCATCTACTTGCGGCACATCAGCACAGCGGCTGGATTTCTGCTTATGACACTGGTGACCCGGGTTCAGGAATGGACGCCAGAGGGCCAGCGGGGGCTTGAATGTCAATGACTGCTCACCTTCTCGGGGAGGGGATGTGGTCCAGCATCTACTGAGCTCCTGGCGGAGCCAGAGAATAGCAGTGTGTTAGACCCTGCTGTGGGGGGGTGGGGTGGGTGGACGCAGCTACGCCACGCCGGGTAAAGCCACGCCCAGGGGAGAAAAGCAGGAAGAGCTCCCCACTCAACCGGATGATGGCCGCCCAGTCTCACGCCTGCCACAGTAGCCCTGATTAGCCATGGAGACTGCCACAGCAACACCAAGGGGCCAATGAAGGAGTGCCTGGCAGGCCCCCACTGGCGCCTTTCCCTCATAGGAGGGGACCCACCGGTGCAAGGGTTACACTTGGTTACCCCAGGGGTGGCTGCAATGTGTGGTGGTGAGGTGGCTAGTAGCAGAGGCAGGACTGAGCCGCGGGGCCCATTGGTGGCCTGAAAGAGAGGCCGATGGGAGGCCAGGGGGGAAAAAATCTCCATTAACTTCCCACTCTCCGACTCCACCAGGGTTCTCCCACTCCAGCAGGGTCTGGTCTGGTCTTCCTCCAAAACCACAGTTCTTCCAGCAAGTTCACCACTCTAAATGGAGAACCCATCGAGCAAGTACAGATCTTCAAGTACCAAGCGCCTATCCTAACTCATCCTGTCTTTCTCTCACCATGTTGACTCCGTGGTCAGAAACATCCACCAACAGTTAGGCTTACTCTACAGAAACAGGTCAAATCTGACCCCTGAGGTAAAAATGACTGTTTCCAGCCTCATCATTTCTGTCATCGACTACAGGTCAGCAATCTACTTGGCTGCTAACAACACTGCCCTCGACAAAATCTGTGTGGCCTTCAACTGTGGCTGTAGATTTGTACTTAACAGGAAACAGGACTCTCACCGATGCAACCTACTACCAAATGGCTCCATTTCCTCTTCTGCACCACCTGCAACTCTGCTCTGCTTTCGTCAAAAGGACCCTGCTTAGTCAAATACCACCTGGGGTCTGCAAAATGGCTGTGCCTCAAGGAGAACCACTAAGGACCAGCACTCTTTGCCTACAGAGCGGTCAAAGCCTGAGAATCTGCCCCACCAACAGTGACTGTGTCCTCCATCTTCCATTCCTTCAAATCACAGGTGGCAACCCTTTTCTCCCAGTATCTCAAATGCAACTGCCTGGCGTTAATCCCAAACATCAGCTACTCTGGAAACCCAGCCCCTCCTACAGCACTGCCCTTAGTATGTTACTACATAGTTGACCCCCACACACACTTATTCTGTATTGGGGATCCAGTTCTTCTACCTGTGCCTAATTATGGTAATATCATGTGTGGTATTATGTATTTTGCCTCTGGTTTTATGTATTTATCTTTCCTATGCTTAATGAAGGCAGTATAGCGCAATGGTTTATGGCTCTGAGCTGCAAACCTGAAGACCTGGGTTTGAATCCCACAGCCCCCACTTGCAAGTCACTTAACTTCCTTGTGCTCCCAAGTCGCACCTGTAAACAAGCTTCAGCTTAAGTGTCTCTCTCCTGGTTAAAAAAAATAAAATAAATGTTCCAAATCATGTTTTGTGATGAATTTCTTACTTGGACACCTTTGAAAAAAGATCTCTTTGAGCTCCAAGGTCTTTCGAACACAAATAAATAGAAGAAGTTAAGAGTCATTCCCAGTGGTAGGTACTGTATGGCAGAACCATGCCTAACTCAGGTACCCACGCAAGGATGATCTGCTGTGTGGTGTCTTTTGTGGTGACAGTTGGGAGACATCCCAAGAGTAACCGATGAAGGATTAGGGGTAGGCAAGATCGGGGGCAAAAACAAACATTTATAAATTAGAATCCCCCTCAGGGTCTGTCGCATCTGCACAGAGCCCATAAAGGAGAATTCCTCCTCAAATTCTGCAGCCACCTACTGAGAAAGCTTTCTTATTCTGCCAGATGCAGTAGAAGTTCCTTTCTCTTTTGACTCAACAGCCTATGAAACAATCCTTTACTATGAAGTCACTCCATTCAGCCTAATTACGGACCATTTGTTGGACAGGGCCTAACCCTGCCTCCCTGATCTCCTTTCTTGCATAAAGCCCAACAATTGACCTTTTCTCCCTTTTCATTGATTTCTTTTTAAGCATGGAAGATGTAAAAAAAAAAATATATATATTTTAAGAAAAACTTGGGACCATTACACAGAAAACACAATGTAACATAAATAACTGTACTGTAGATAACATCAAGTGCCTCTGGCAAAAGGCAGTTAAAAGACCTACCACAGTGCGCTGTTTGTTGGGTAAATAGACACGAATCATGTTGCTGGTTTTGGAGCTCTCTGAGAGTTTGCCATCATCTGATGACCGACGTAGGTAAGGGAACTGCTGGCCGATGGTAGGGCTGACACATGAAGGGCCTTCAAAGACAGAATCCTTCAGACCAAAACCATTACTAAAGGACTTCCATGCTCCCTGCAAGTGCTCCATCGACAAAGACTGCAAAATTCAGAAATCTACAGGGAGCAAAAAAAAAAAAAAATTAATTTTAAGAGTAGTGTCAGTTTTTCAACAACTTTGTTTAGCCTCTTTATCAACAATTCAAATATCACTTAACCCCTTCCCAACTGCTATTACACTGTAAGCACTGCAATAAAATCATCTCTGCTAGGAAAAATCAACAAAACACAGAGAACCACATACGTCACTGAATTCAAATGTTCCATATAATCCTAGTCATTCACTGGTGCAGTGTGCTAGACAGACTGGGTGGCATCACTGCTCTGATCTTCACTAACACAATCAGGTAAAAGAACCAGCACTCAACTGTCTACTGACTCCTTTCTTTTCCTCTCTGCACTTTCCTAGGTATTTTCCTTATAATTCCCCTGTTCTCTATCTCTACTTCACTTCCTCTACCTTTGGCTTGCTACGTTTTACTTTCCGTCCTCTGTAACAGCTGCAATTGGGTCCATTCTTCTCTCATATGGCAATATTTACAGTAGATATTTTGAATATATTTCCATATTTTACCACTATCAAATAGAACGGTGCACCACCACAGCTCTATACATAATTCTGCTTTGCATATCTAGGTTACTCTGTACTTTGTTTAATTATGTGGGATTGCTCTACACCACCCTCCCAGCTCTACCAACATAGTCCAGAGTGAAATCCTGCCTAAACACTGAGTCACAAGGCCTTTCTGCACTCAGTGCATCTCAGTCATCCTTTATTCTTAGAGTTGCCACTGTCTTTAAGCATGGATTTTGAATTCAACCCAAGACTATTTTTACCTCCACCAGTCATGACCTGTTCCCAAGAATCTCCACATAGACCATCTACTAAACATTACCTGTTCCTGGAGCTCCATGTGTATCCTCCTTTTTTTTTTTTTTACTTAGTATTTTTATCCCTCCTTCTGCCCTCTCACACCATTCATTCGGACTTCCTACTCGCGCAGTCCATCATCCCACTGGAGTCTGCCCCTAGAGCACCTTGGTCCATGCATCCCATGATACCGGATTACCCCTGGTGGGGAGGAGGAGCCACCTACTCCCCTGACCGTTGATTCATGGGCGCTTGTGCAGCAGAGTCTGCCCGAAGATCTGACAGCTCGCGGTGAGGAGTCGTCCTGAGTGAGGAGAGGGTGTTTTCCTCGGCTTTTACCTTCCCAGCACGCATGCAATGAGGGCCAATGAGCAAGGAGGCGGTGGACGCACCTCCTGCTCTTCCTCCTCTGCCAACGCCTGTCCCAGGAACCCACACTGCTGCCTCCCTCCGCACCTACCTCCCGAGCTCCCCAGGAGGCGGTACAGTGGTGGGAGCTTGCAGGCTGACCCCCAGAGAAGGAGAGCAGCCGTCGGGTGCTCGATCCTTCTCTTCCCAGCCGACCTCCGGCGAGTTCATTCTCGTTCCACAGACATGGAGTGCCCGGCATGGCACAAAGGCAGGCATCCAGCTTCAGCGCCACCGAGCCTAATACCTATGTGTATCCTCCTTTAAAGGAGATCTGTGCTGAACCTGCAAGTCATTTTCTCCTGTAGAATCTGAATCTAAATACTGGCTCCAGTTCTGTTACTGTTCTATCTCTACAGGTTTTTAGTTCTCCCAGTGGAGGTTTCTGATTTGCAGACAGGCAGTAAGCGCCATTTAAGAACTGTATGGTGTACTTTATGTCCTTGTTCAGTTCTTCCACTGGTGGCACAGTGCATCTGTGTTCTACTATACAACTCAGCAGTTCAGATGGTCATAAACTCACATCACACAGTTCTAAAATGGTAATTAACACCAAAGTGTAACTTAGAAACACCCGCTGAAGGTCTGTATAGGTGGAATAATAACAGAATAGGAAGCAATATTTTAAAAACAGATTCTGTTAGGAAAATGACTTTTACATTCCCTACAGTTCTCCTTTACCCATGACCCATTCACAGGTTAACTCTATGTGTAGCTTCTACTAATCACGACCTGTTCCCAGGGCACTCCCACATCTTCCACTAACTGTGACCTGTTCCCAGAGAACCCACATGTATCCTTCCTCATCTAACCATGAACCATTCCCAGGGAACTCCACAAACATGCATCATCCTCTAACCATGGCCTGTTCCTAGGAGCTCCACACGGATTATCCACTAACCATTACTTGTTCCAAGAGACCTCAAGTGTATCATCCACTAACTATGATCTGTTCCCAGGGAACTCCATGTATCCTCTTCAACCATGACCCATTCCCAATGAACTCCACGTGCATCATTCTCTGACCATGACCTGTCTCCAAGAATTCCACGTGCATCATACACGTAACCATGACCTATCTTCAAGAACTCCAAGTGCATCATCCATCAACATGACTCATTCACAGGAAACTCCACATGCATCATTTACTAACAGTGACCTGTTCCTTCCTAAAGAACTCCACATGCATCACCCACTAACCATGACTTGTTCCCATGGAACTCCACATGCATCATCCACTAACCAAGACCTGTTCCCATGGAACTCCACATGCATCACCCACTAACCATGACCTGTTCCCATGGAACTCCACATGTATCATCCACTAGCTATGACCTGTTCCCAGGAACTCCACATGCATCATCCACTAGCTATGACCTGTTCACAGGAACTCCACATGCATCATCCACTAGCTATGACCTGTTCCCAGGGAACTCCACATGCATCATCTGCTAACCATGATTCTTTCCAGGGAGCGCCATGAATTATCCACTAACTATAACCTGTCTCTATAGAACTCATATGAATTATCCCATAACCAGGACCTCTATGCTTCATCCACTAACATGACCCATTCACAGGAACCCAAATGCATCATCCACTAACCATGACCTGTTCCCAGGGATCTCCACATGTATCATCCACTAACCATGAGATGTTCCCTGCCCAGGCAGCTCCATATGCATCATCCACTAGCCATGATCTATTTCCAGGAACTCCACATGACCTATCCACGTAACTATGACCTGTTTCTCAGGGCCTCCGAGTGCATCATCCACTAACACTACCCATTCCCAGGAACTTCACATGCATCGTTTAATAACCATGATCTGGTTCCCAGGCAGTTCCATGTGCACTGTCTACTAGCAATGACCTGTTCCCAGGAATATCACATCAATTATCCACTAACCATGACCTGTTCCAGGAAACTCAAAATGAATATTCCACTAACTGTGACCTGTTCCCAGGCAACTCCAAGTGCATCATCCACTAACCATGACCTGTTTCAGGAATCTCCAAATGCCTCATCAGCTAAATATGACTTGCTTAGGAACATGCTTCATACATTATCAATGACCTGTTCCCAGGGAGCTGCACATGAATTATCCACTAATCATGACCTAGATCCAAGAAAAGCCACATGAATCATTCAGTAATCGTGATTTGTTTCCAGGAACTCCACATGTATCCTCCTCAAATCAAGGTCAGTTCCCAGGAAACTGCATGTGCATCATTCACATACATCACCCAGGTCCACCCTGCAAATGAGCTTCTGCTCAACAATGAACGCTTAAATAAAGACTTGATTGATTGATTGATTCACTAACCATGACCTGTTACCAAGGAACTCCACATACATCATCCACTAGCCATGACCTGCTCCCAGAGTTCCATGTATCCTCCACTAACCGGACCTGTTCCCAAGGAGTGCCACATGCATGGGGGTAAGGAAGATATTACTACCAGTTTTGACTGAAATACTCCCACTTTCTGATTTTAGGAATTTGTTTCACCCCTGCAAATTTACAATGTGTACAGTACACATGTAAAAAGTTGGCAGTGCCATGAGATGCTAGCAGCCATTGCACTACACTGGAACCCGTGGGGTGGGGACAGGAGTTGCTCACTGGCTGGTTAGGACTGTTGCAACATGACAATGTTAAAATAAGGTAACAGTTTGACTCCACACTAGTATTAGACAGTCAGTGACTGCAGATGTCCAGTCGACTGAGACTTGGTTTAGATGTGAGGGTACGAGATGGGTCAGTGGATGACAGTACTACCAGTTGGATGAAAAATACTACTAGGTAAAAGAAGGCAGTAGTAAACACTTCTGAGTCCAAATATTATCTGGACCACTGGCCACATGCATCATTCACTAGCCATGACTAGAACAAGGCTGAAGTGACCTATCCTTGACTTTGTGATGTAAAGGTAACTGCATTAAAACCAGAAAGTATATGGTTTATTTTACAGTTTTGTTAATTCAGGATAGACAAACTAAGCTGTACCATCTTATTTTCATGAGCAGGGTCCTGCTTTCCCCCATTTGTCAACTAATGGGCTGAAACGACAGGTTAAGGGTCTTGCTCAAAGTCACAAGTGACTGTTTTGAGATTTGAATCTTGATCTCATGGTTCCCATGCCTGTGTTTTAACAACTAGACCACACTGCCTCCACAAACAAGCTCTGCAAACAAGATCACAAGTAGGGTGATACTGTGTTTAACTTGTGAAAAGAATGCAAACTTAACTAGCCTTATCTTTGCAAGGTTATGTTGCTTCATCTTCAACTCTGCTGTAATTAATAAAGGGAGACAGAAAAGAATGTAGACAAATTAAATCTCAGGTCCACCACAAAGCCAACCATGAGATTATGTCACATAAAAGCATTTCAGAGGCAGAATATGGACCCTATCTGAACCAGACCTGAACTGCGCTAGAAACATATGTGAATACAAACAGGCAAAAGCATAAAAAAAAAAAAAAAAAAAAAAGCTGTATTTGAGCTAGTGCTCTCTGTCCATTTCAGTGTTCTAGAATGGAGAGCTGCTGCAAACACCAGCTATGAATTAAAATTCTAGTAACCAGTGAATCAGGGAATAAAATCTCCCAAGCACTGCCCCACCATCTGTCTGGAGCCTTATTTACTGTATTTTGTGTACTTGCCCAAGAGGATATCCTGAGCTGTAAATGGCCTATTTTCAGCTGTGTCCGGAGGCACTGATACATCATTACTAACAAAATAGTAAGATATATAATTAAAACATGAAATATATATATATATATATATATATATACACACACATATACATATATATATGCATATATATATATATATATATATATATATATATATATATATATATATATACACACACACACATACATACATACACACACAATGTTAGTGCATCACAATTTGTCTAGTTACCAAAATTTGAACTAGAAGCAAGAAATAATTCATCTGGCATCAAAATGGTAGAGGACATGCAGGGGTTGGGGGATGTTCCTAGAAGAGGAAAACAGTGGAATGGGGAAGAAGAGATGGGGAGATCAGAGTGAAAATAGTGGGGACAAACAGGATGGGAGACTGGGGGGGTGACAGAAGCAAGAACAGATGTCAGTGATGTGTTCATGGAGACATTTTAGAACAGTAGAGGAAGAAGTGGAGAGGGATGGAAGATTAGACAGAGACAAGGCAGACTGTATGAGAAAGCAGCCCATCCGTAAATAATGGGGTTGCTGAATTCAGAGCCAAATTCCTGGAAGGAAGAAAAATAATACAGTAGCCCATTATGGGCAACCTAGTCCTTCTTAAACCCACTGCTTAACCTCAGTGGTCTCACCAGGCCTAGAGACAATAGGTACATTAGTGGCAAAGCCACACTGCCACCATCCGTAGGTGATGCTGCACACCAAGGAACAGATAGTCATTGCAGCAAGGTGGGGCGATGCAAGAGCCAGAGCAGGAAAACATCCAGGTGCTTCACAAGCTGCACAAATAACAATTATACAATGGAAAGAAAAATTCCTGGCCTCTGATTGGTCAGTGCTGACCTTCAACAGTGATGTTATCCAACTACATCTCACCTATTTGAAAAGCAACTAAAATGTATTTAAAATTTTTTTAACTTTTTTTGTTTGTTACAAATAAGCCATTTTATAATACTAATAATGCACTCAGGGCATGTTGTAGTAATAACGTCTATGTCTCGGGTGTTGGACCCACTCACCCTGCAGCCTCATTGCCAACCACCCGACACATAACATTATCCCAGCACAGCACACTTCCTATTATTCCTTATTGCTTAATTGCACAATGCTGCTGAGACATCAGTTTTATCACCAGTTAAACCCCAGTAATCTCATGTTATGGTCACAACAGTCAAACTGTGCTGCATCGCTTATATGGGTAATGAAGTCACTAGATGGTATTTAGAAGTTCAAACCCTGATAAAATTACAGCCTTATAGTGCAGCAGTCGAACACCTCACACCTAGTACACATGCATGCATTTTAGTGAACAGTAGAATATTCTAAAATGATGGGCACCTAACTACTCTAATGCCCCAGCCGTTGGAAACTTTTCCCTGAAGCCGCATGTAAACATCCCACAAAAAGCCCTGGTGTAAAATGTGAAATAACATTAAGATCCCACCCTCCATCAGAGAAGATGCTGGAATATCCAGATACTTCACCACATTCATTGCACATTGCTCAGGTGTGTGGTGGGCGGTCCCCAGAGGAACATACCTATACTGCTTAAGTCAAAGCTGTCTAATATTTGCCTGGTGATACACATGGAGTAAATAAAACATATTATTTGCACTCCATCCATGTCATAACAACAGCCAATGGTATAACCAATCAGTAGAACTACTTTCACAACACTTGAAGAGAGACATCACTCATGCCCGTTCTACTTAAAAAGTGAAATCCAACTTTAACCTCATTTTCAGACCTAACACTATGCCTTTATGACACTGTCAGAGGCCTGGATTCAGTCCAGCAATGCAAGCCCCTGCCCCAACTGAAGTAGGCTAGTAGAGCAGCCATATGGAAGAAAACACACGCTGTCCTCTCGTGTGTTCTCTGAAAACTCAATCCTCTGAGGTCACCCTGCTGCTGTGATTTCTGCATCGCTAAATACTTACACTAGTCTTGGAAAGTTTATTTTGGCCACTGAGCGGTGACTGTTTCAAACACACCATGTTTGATTAGAAAGGAGAAGAACTGCCAAGAGAAATTTAATGTGCGCACCAATTAGTGGAAGTCTTCAGAGGTGCGATCTCCCTCACGCAGGCCAACTATAAAATACCAAATGGCTTTTTCTTCAACTTTATTCTTTTTCAAAATTTTTATAAAATCGATGCAACTTGCCATGCAATCATTTTAATTTTGGTGTGCTAAAATGGTGGTGTGGCTAGTCCAATGGTGTAGCAGCAATGACAACAAGCTATCACGCAGGAAGTACACAGCTTGATGTGCAGTTAGACTTCCTTCTTGTGCTGTGCCACAGGAAATGATGATCAGCCTGGGGGAAGGCAACTGGATCTGTTCCTTACATGACACCCCTCCCTAGGCTCACTGGAAGAGTGTCGGAACCCAAGAAAATATTCTCTTTCCTCCAAACAATGGCCTGTGTGACACTGAGATTACCTCAACCAGCAGTGGTAGGTGCACCACGGACCGCCTCACTGGAACTGCGGGTAAAACCACTGACTGGCCCATAGGGAGGCTTTAGCTGGGGACTGATCAGGACATGGAGCCACAAATCTCTCAAACTGGAAGATGGCCAAACCAGTACCAGTAAAGCGGCACTGTGGGAAGGATGATGGTCAACACCATATCCCAGGTGGGACAATTTTAATCACATCTCTGCAAGACAGAACTCAATCCTGCTTTTTCTATTTTTTTCCAGATACAGATCTTAGAAGTTTTTTTTAATCTGAAACAAAAAAAATTTCTGCATTCCACCGCTGGGTGCCACACATACATACTGCATCACAGTTAGTCATACTGAGTGCTGACTTGATGCCTAAATGTCCAATGTATGAACATGCAAAATCTGCCAGCAGAAAAAGGCCATTTGGCCTACCGAGTCTGCTCAATTTTGCAGCTAGCAGCCCTATTCTGCAGCTGCTCCTCCCTCTTCAAACTAAAACATGTCAATTTCTTATTTTGTTTCCTCATATAAAGCTGTTTGACCACTGAGCGTCAACTGCACTTAGCTTTCTGTCTTTCCACCCAGAGACTCCCGCCCCATCCGCAACTCCTGTGCCAGCCAAAAGGCACCCATACGGAGCACAGTCCAACAGTGGTGGAGGTGTGATGTGGCAGACTGAATGCACTCTATCAGTCCTTTTCTGCCAAAAATGTTAGTGTCTCTAGTGGCGGAGACTGTCATTTAGACAGCTCTGTGAAGCATGGTTTTGTTCCTCAGTTTCTCTCGTGTCCCTCCTCTGTGATGTCAGTGGGAAGTCAACTATTGGCCTACACAAGCACACAAACACATCCAGCATTCTGGAAGGGGGTTCTGGTCTTTCTCATGAGGTGTTGCTGTGGAAGGTAAACCACTGCCAACCCTCCCTGGTTAAGATGCACTGTCAAGCACCAGGTGAATCAGCCATGGCCTGCCTGTGACGCCCAACATGCTGGCCATCGGGCTGCCATTCTGTTTTCCTAAATTTGTAAAAATATAGATATATATACACATAATACTTCCTAGTAATACATTTTAAGAACTAGTCATATCTAAATTGACTATGTATCTAACAAAACAAAATGCTATTTTTAAAAGGGACCGTCAGATTTTGTGGTTTAACTTTGAACCACTTCCTTGTAGCTAAAATAAACAATGAGTAGCACCCAGTAATGAGCCTTGGCTCAGTGTCCTCTCCGAGAACCAATTTTTAAATAAAACAAATAAAATAAAAATAATTTGGACTTTATTTCAGAAGAGGTTTTAAAACAAAGGTCTTAAGATTCTTTACACATTTAAAAAAAATATTGAATAATCCATGCCCACGCAGCCCAGAGATTGCGTAAGGTAAGAGTTACTATATATACACGGGGTGTTACTGCTGTTGCTCTGACTGAGGCTCACATAACTCCACCAGACACATTTTGGGCATCATCATTTCTGAAATCAACACGTCCAAATTTCGAGAAAATCACTAGTGGCTAGAGTAGCATTAGCAGTGCCATTATATACAATACAGGTAGGGTTTCCAGTTTTTGGTTTTAACTGATATTAACGATATAACATCACCGGTAAAAATTCCAGAAGTCGGTTTTAACGGTAATAACAAAATGCAAGTATAACCCATCCGACAAGCAAGTTAATTAAACACATTACCATGCAGTTGGCCGTGACAGTGCCTAGCAGACAAAAAGAACGGTGTGTCACCAAACAAACTGAGAACAGACAGCGCAAAAAATACCCCAAAGATCCAAAACAGCGGACGTAATATGTGACTGAACATAGCGAGTTTATCGAGGAAATCCATGGAAAAGACATTTAATTTGCAAGTTCTGCAGGGTTACTATTGCTATTCTGTCTGGGGAAAATGCAAGCTGTATTTTGGTGGATTTGTAGTCCCAAAACACATATCAAGCTGAAACATCCTACCCAAAAGGAGGAATATAGCCCGAGTCAAATGTCAGTGTCCGTACTGATAACCAGATTCAAAAGAAATGGGAAGATCAGTGGGATGTTGCTCATGAGTTCGCCCGTGCAATGATTCAGTCTGGCGTAAGTTTAAATCAGAATGATGGGCAGATCAGAGAACTCTTCAGGAAATGGGCCCCTGCATCAGTTTTACAATACATTTCAACTGTAGGTTATAGGAAGACACTGGTAGCTGTTTTTAAGTTTTATTGAATTCTTTCTTCATAATAAATATGAATAAAATAAACACTAATAAATCATGGAATTTGGTGTTGAAGGTCTTATTATAAATGTATTACACGAAAATCACCAATTTGATGTCTTCCAAAAACTGGAAAAATGGTCGAAAACAAACATCATTTAAAATAAATAAATAAATAAAATAAATAAACACCAAAACTGGGCACCCTAAGTATAGGGAGTTTGTGCTGGGCTCTTGTTCGGTTCTTCAGGTAAAGCCAGAAAGGTACCACTACAGACTATATGCCTTTACCTTTTACATTTTGAACTTGTCAATATGAGCACTATAATCTCAATAGAGGTTCTTGTAGCTGCCGCTTACACTTCTCATCAAATTGAAAATTTCAGAGTTTGGTGAATACTCATGTATTTAATAAACTAAATTGAAACAAAACATTTCAGTTATGCATACACCAACCTTTTTGATTATATTGTATCATTATATACAGTCAGTGTTGGGCAAGTTACTTTTTCTATTACTTTCTATTATGTTTGGAAACTTGTTCCAGGAAGAAGAAGAATCAGCATTTATATATAGCCTTTTCATACACAGTATCCCAAAGCGCTTTACAAGCAATGCTAGACTGGTAGTGAAGTGACTGAATGTGTGGTAGCAGCCATATCGCACATCATCACCCACACACAACTGGATAACTGCATGAACGGTTTATGGGAAGGGAATGTTGGCCAGGACACGAGGAATGCTTCCTGCTCTTTATGAAGAGTGCCCTGGGTTCTTTACTTCCACCTGGACACCCACCAGGACAACACCAGGATGGGCAGAAGGGACCTCGGTTTAACGTCTCATCCGAAGGGCGGCTGACAGAGTACAGCACCCCCAATACTGCACTCGGATGCCAGCGATTTTTAGGTGCAAGTCCAATCCCGGTGTGAGACGAGAACCCACGACCTTCTGGTCCAGTGGCAGATGTGCTACCAATTGAGCTACGTTGACATCTGTGTAGTCACTAGCAAGGATGGAGAACTACTAGAAAAAGTAATACATCTTACAATTATAGTTACTTATTTCTTTTTATACAAAACAATACAAAAATAATAAATATAGCAGATTAAATTTTTTGAAAGTAATAGTTTAGTTACTAGTCACTTTCAAATAAATGTAATCAGTTACAGTTACGTATTTCTTTTGTATAAAAGACACAAGCAATGTAACTGTGGGTGTATTACTTTCCATGCTTCTCATCCTTGCTATGCTACGCAAACTTTCTGAAACAAGTTTCCAAAAGTAATAGAAAAAGTAACACCCAACACTGAGTAGGCCAACCAGCGCCTCCACTAATAGCAGAAACCAGTCTCATTACTCACCCACCACCAGGGCCAATGCTGGGGGTACTTTAAGAGCAGGACTGCTGATCCACTCAGAAGGTGGGCGTTTACAAGACACTACTCCCTCCTGCTGCTGGGCCAAAGCTGCAGCCCCAGATTCAAGATGTAAAGCTGGAATGCTGACAAGGCACGTAAAACTCCTTCTGCTGCGCTAACAGTTTGGCCCTTAGTTGGAGCTTCTGTTTACTAGAATTTGCTATCCTCACTTTTAATTTGCTTGACTTCTTATAATTGTGTGACTCAAATATACATATGCACATTTAATTATAACTAAAAAACAAGCAGTTTTTTTTTTCACAGAATTCAAATCCACTATTTAAGGAGTACAGATATATTGATCTGAGGAAGGTGCAGTTTGAATCTAGACTATTTAAAGGAGTACAGATATATTGATCTGAGGAAGGTGCAGTTTGAATCTAGACTATTTAAAGGAGTACAGATACACTGATCTGAAGAAGGTGCAGTTTGAATCTAGACTATTTAAAAGGAGTACAGATACACTTATCTGAGGAAGGTGCAGTTTGTATCTAGACAATTTAAAGGAGTACAAATACACTGATCTGGGAAGGTGCAGTTTGAATCTAATCCATTTGAGATTAAATAAATTAGTTCTAGAATAGTTATAATCGCTACATCCAACATCTGAGTGGGCATAACCCGTTTTATTACACTCACCTGTTTATGTTCTTTTCATGTCTAAGACAGTCATACAGAATTTGTAATGCATCCTAGGTGTGGATATGTAGTGTGTATGGTATATGTGTGCACATAATACACGAATATTATGCACAGTGTGGTTATCTGTAACAATACTTGGTCCCACCAATAGTGGCACTTCTACAGTTTAAAAGCCACATGAAAGTACAATATGACATTCAATACTCAGGTCCGATTCACTACTCTGTAGTTACCAGCTCGAGGTCTAGGGCAGTGGCCCAAGTTCTGTGCCCATACAAGTCTAACCTGGTGGGTCATTACTGAAACAGAAATACAGGTTACTCACCTGTAACAGGAGTTCTAGGAATGGTATATGTTGTTCATCCACACTCATTGGCAGGTATCCTTGCCGCTTTAAATCTTGCGGAAGGTCTTCAAGCTTACTCCTCCCACCCACCGGGTGGTATAACTCTCGGCTGGAAGCTCAGGTTGTGCGTCGAGCCGGGAGGTCGGAATGTGGGATGAACAACATATACCATTCCTAGAACTCCTGTTACAGGTGAGTAACCTGTATTTCTAGGGACATGGATATGTTGTTCATCCACACTCATTGGCAGACTCTAGCAGTTCTCGGGAGGAGGGAGGCAAGACGCACACCCCATATACTTACTTGGGAAAGAGAGACTGGAGAACCGAGGCCCCAAACCAGCATCCCGTGACTCAAGGTCGATGTGGTAGTGGGTAATGAAGGTGTTTGCTGACTTCCAGGTAGCAGCCCTGCAGATTTCCTGGATAGGGACGTCCCTGGAAACAGCCACCGTTGCAGCAGTATGGCGGGTAGAATGAGCTCTTATCCCTCTGGGAGGCTCCATGCCCGCCAACTTATAGCAGAGATCTATGCAGGAGGTTACCCACCTGCTTATCGATCGCTGGCTGCAGGTCTGCCAGATGCGGCTTCAGCGCAGGTGACAAACAGCTGTGAACCTCTCCCCGAATTCAGCCATGCGCCCCTTATAATAAGCGAGCCCCTTCTAGGGTCCAGAGTATGGAGCCTATATTCGGCCTCCGAGGTGTGATTAAAGAGAACACCGCAGAGTCAACACCTGGTTAAGGTGAAACTCCGACACCACCTTCGAAGGAATTTCGGGTGGGGGGCGCAGGACAACCTTGTCCCTGTGGAAGACCAGGTAAGGAGACTCGATGGAAAGCGCCTGAGCTCTCCCATCCTTCTGGCTGGACGTGATAGCCACCAAGAAGGAGGTCTTCCACGACAGGTGAGAGAGAGCACACTGTGCATAGGTTGAATGGCTTGCCCATGAAGCTGCCAGTACCAGCAGTAGATCCCACGGATTTGGGGGTTCCCGACTGGAGGAAATGTGATCAAGGCCTTTGAAAGCGCCAGACCACCTCCTCCTGCGCCATCGACTGCTTCCCGGCCCGCGCCTCGTAGTGGCAGAGATGGCTGCCAGGTGCACCCTTAGGGTCGCCGACCTAAGCCCTTGACTAGAAAGGGACCATAAATAGTCCAAGATGCTTGCCAAGGAACAGGAGGAAGGGTCCAAGCCCTTGCCCTGACACCAAATGGAAAACCTTTTCCATTTGAAGGCATAGCATTTTCTGGTGACTCCTCGGGACGCCTCAACTACATTGAGGACCTCGTCGGAAAGACCCAAGGCCTGCAACTCTAGCCGCTCAGGAACCAGGCGTCAGGTGCAGGGATTGAAGGTCGGATGGAACACCTCCCTGATTGACTGAGAGCAGGTCCGGCGAGCTGGAAGCTGCCGTGAGTCCTGGAGCTGAGACTGAGGAGATCTGGGTACCAGAACTAGCGAGGCCAGTCTGGGGCTATCAGAATCACCTGCGCCTTGTCCCTCCTCGCCTTGAGAAGCACCTTGTGGATCAAGGGAAATGGGGAAAGGCGAAAAGAGGGTCCATTGCCTCGAGAAGGCATCCCCTGCAGCGAGCCCTGCTGAGGGCGGGCATGGAACAGACTCAGCCAGCGTTCTCCATGGAGGCAAACAGGTTCACCTGTGTGCCCCAAAGGGAGAACAGATGCTGTACTACCTCCGGCAGGAGAGACCACTCGTGGGATGCAGCCCCTATCCGGCTCAGGGCATCGGCCAGGGTGTTGGAGGCTCCTGCCACGTGAATGGCTAGGAGATCCGCCTCCAGGCTGCGCACGAGTGACCAAACGCGGAGAGCTTCCTTGCATAGAAGCATGGAGCGCGTCCCGCCTGGCGGTTTAGATAGTACATGGTCGTGGTATTGTCCGGCTGACTCGGACCACTTGACCCCGGAGGAACGGGCAAAGGCGGTGAGAGCTAGGCGGACCGCCGGAGCTCCAGCAGGTTGATGTGGCATCGGACTCCCGGGGACCAGAGGCCATGAGCCGTGTTCCCCAGATGGGCACCCCAACCCATCAGAGAGGCATCGGTCGATAGAGAGCCGTCGGCCCGGGCGGACGAACGGATGCCCTCCTGCAAATGATCTGGAACGGTCCACCACTGGAGAGCGTTCCCACATCCTCCTGTGTCACCGCTAAAGCTGGTCCAAGGGATCGCAGCGTTGTGACCACTGGCTGGCCAGTCCCCACTGAAGGGCGCATGTTCCAGCGGCCCAACGGACCACGCTGGTGCAGGCCGCCATGACACCCAGGAGGCGCAGGAAGTCCCGGCAGGGCGGAATTGCCCAACCAGAAATGATCGGGCAAAGGAGGAAAGAACCTCGGCCCTGTCGCGGGAGCCGCTCTGGCTCGAAGAGAGTCGAGCTGCGCCGATGAATAGAATCACCTGCTCGCCTCGAGTTCCGACTTGGCCTCGTTGATAAGGAGGCCCAGTTGAGAGCAGACCTGGAGGGCCAGATCTCTGGACCACTCCGCCTCCTTCCTGGAGGAGCTGCTATCAGCCAGTCGTCCAGGTGAGGTACACCGGACCCTCGGCGCCGAGAGAATGCTGTCACCACTGCCATGCATTTGGTGAAGACCCTGGGAGCTGGAGACAAGCCGAAGGGCATGGCTTGGAACTCAAGAGGGATCCTTCCGCTCGAAGCGAAGGAATCTCTGGTGAGACGGACGGATAGGGACGTGAAAAAGCTGGCCCTGCAAGTCCAGAGAGCAGAACCACACGCCGCTGTTCCAAGGATGGTATTATCTGAGCCAGAGTGACCATCCTGAAGGTTCGAGACCTTAGGAACTTGTTTAGGTCGTAGGTCGAGAATGGGGCGCCCAGCCCCCGTCGTTGGAACCAGGAAGTACCTGGACACAAACCCTGGGTCTGAAGGAGGGTCCACCACCTCTCTTACCACCTCCTTCTGGAGGAGGAGGCGATGCTCGGCTCGGCGAGCCGCCAGTGAGGCTGGGGATCCCGACCCCCGAGGGGCGACGGCTCTGAAGGGTGGTGCCTGCTCGAATTCCAGAGGCAGGCCTCTTCCCACCACCTCCAAGACCCACCTGTCCGTGGTAACAGCGGACCAGGCGGAACGAAGTGCGGAGCCGTCCCCACGGGGACCCAGGGTAAGGTGAGCGGGGATGGGGCGACACCCCTCAGCCGTCACTGGGCAGGCTTGGAGGAGGAACGGCCGAGGGACCTCCTGGGCCCTTTCCTCCTGCCTCCTGTTAGAGAGCCGGCGGCTTGGGTTTGGGATGCCAAGGCGAGCCTGCTGCCCCTGACGTTGCTGGGCCGGGCGCGAGGCGGGAAAGGACGAAGGGCTTAGGCTGTGGTTTGGCCTTTGTCCTTCTGGGCGGAAGAGACCGAGTCCAAGGTGGCATTGGACTTCTCGATCCTCTGCAGGTGACCTTCCACCCCAGGGCTGAAGAGGTCAGTCCCAAAAGGGAACATCCGCCAACTTGTGCTGGGTATCCGAAGTAAAGGTGGATATCCTCAGCCAAGCCGCTGGCGCATAGCCACTGCGGCCGCCACCGATCTGGCACATGAGTCCCCTATATCCAAAGCAGTCTGGAGCTGCTGTTTGGCCACTGCCTGCCCTGGTCCCGCACCTGCTTAACCGTAGTCTGCAGATCGGCGGGAAGATGAGGATGACCTCATCCAGGGAGCCCAACAGGGCATGAGAAAATGTGCCATGAGGAGGCCGAACTGGCCTGACGAAGGCCGAGAGAGGGACATAGCGTAGACTTTTCGCCCGACATAGTCCAATTTCTTGGACTCCTTGTCAGGAGGTTTGTCCACATCCCTGGCGCTGCCGGGCGCGACCGGAAAACGCTGTCGGTAACCAACCCCTCAGCAGAGGGTGTTCAAAACCGGACAAGGAACGGTAGGGACCGCGATACTTCCTGGCCATCCTGGCGAAGCGCGAGGGCAGGAAGCAGGGCGCTGCCAAAGCTCCAGTGCCGACCCACTATGGCCTCGCCACGGAAAGGCCTCCGTCGGAGAATCCCTCGGTCCAGAATCTCCGTGAGGGATACCTGGCCCGTTTGGAACGGTTGAGCTCCATCCCGGTAGACTCCGAGATGAGCGAAGCAGTCCTAGGAAGGACGACGGCTATCGTCCATTGACTGACCTCCTGAAGACTCCAAGTCCAGTCGCTTGGAGAAAAGGAGGAATCATCTTCGGACTCGGAAGAGTCCTCGGCTGCCTCTGGCCTGAGCCACCTTCACCTGCCGAGGTCGGTCGGGAGTGAGGGTAACTGACAGCCGATGGGTGAACCCTTAGCCGACCGAGAATCCTTGGTCGAGCCCCAATGGTGGCTGTGGAGGCGGAGGTTCCACCGAGATCGGTGGAGCAGCTGGTTTGGCGGTAACACGGCCTGGTATGAGCTCCTCGGATAAGTCGAGGGGTTGTGTCGGCCGTTCGGTGACAGCCATAATGGCGGGGGCGGCGGGGTCGGCTTATTCCCGGCCAGGAGGAGCTGTTGCAACATAAGGTCTCGTACCGTCGGACGTAATTTACGCGAAGCCTCCCTCATCCGAGGAGGGGACGAGGACGAGCGGCGACGCCGCTTACCGCGTGCCGAGACCGAGACCGCCTATGACGGTGGGATCGGCTGGACCGCGAAGAGGTCCGAGACCGAGACCGAGAGTCCCGAATTTCCGAGGTCGGTCGTGGGGAGGTGTCGGCGGAACGCACTCCCGGCTCGGATGGTCCATCCGAGGGCTCCGGAACGGAGGCACAGGCGAGCCCACGGGATCCTCAACTCCTCCCGGGGAACCGGGAGAGGAATCTCGGCTGCTAAAGGCGACAGCCCGTCTAATGGTCGAAAAATCTCGACTTCATCGGTGGGAGTCTCGGTCAACTGACCTGACGGGACACCGTGAGGCCAGTGGTCGAAGCCGAGCTGTCGACCGGGTCCGACGGTCGACGGCCCGGGAGAGGGGACCTTTCCCCGCCTCCCAAGAGCGCCGACGGAGGGACTTACCCTGTCCCTCTTTTGGACCGAGAATAAGGTCCAGCAGGCGCGAGCCCTTCTCCTTTAGTGGAGAGGGACAGACAAAAGCTCCTAAAAAAGCCGTGTAGGAAGAACCCAGAAGGCGGGATAAATGCCGCGGCGAGAAGACACGGCCCGCGCCGCCTCCTCGTCGAGGCGTACCATCCGCCGAGCTGATCCGCCGAGCCCGCCGCCGAGGACACCGCCAACCGGGCCTCCTTGGACTTCACCGAGAAGCGCTTCCGGGGCGGCCCAGTTGCAATCGGGCAGCACGGTCTTCGAGGACGTAGGCCGAGAAAGATGAGCACAGTTCGCAAGCCTGCGGTTCGTGCTCAAGGCCTAAGCAGTAGACACCACGTGGAGTGTGGATCCGTCGAGACATCTTCTGCCCGCATGGGCATCTCCGAAATCGGAGTCGATTTGTCCATCGCAGCGCGGGGATAGAAGACTGAAGTCTTTTGCAAAATTTATTTTTAAATCCATAAACGGAGAAATAGGAACCAGTCACAAGCAAGAGAGCGTTAAGGAGGGAACCTGAGCTTCCAAGCGGTAAGGAAGATCTTGGCGCCATGGGCGGAGCCGAGAGAGTCCCACCCGGTGGGTGGGAGGAGCAAGCTTGAAGACCTTCCGCAAGATTTAAAGCGGCAAGGATACCTGCCAATGAGTGTGGATGAACAACATATCCATGTCCCTAGAACTGGCAATTATGCCACAGCCCCGTGAGGACAAGTGATATGCTACTGTGGTTACTATTTTTTACAGTTCTTTACTGTCCGTGCTGGTGATTTACTGATAATTTTACAAATTCAATGTAAGATCAGTTTTGGAGTGTATGTGTGTGTGTGTCTATATATAAATTATATATATTTATACAACAGGGTGAACTGATGCACCATGTGATAAATCTGTGTATCTTCACTCCGTGTAATAAACTAGCGATGATGTGTCTACCATGTGTATAAATTACATTCGTATACACAGAAGACACTTCTCGCCATTCTCTACACAGTAGACATGTCATCAACCCCCACCCTCAAAAGCCGGCACCTGCTGCACATTCACTTCAACATTCCTGGCTCCAAGTCTACTCCGTAAATGTGGGAAACACACAGGAGGGCCCCTTTCATTTTCTGAGCCCCAACTCCCTGCTTCAGCACTCCTCAAACCCGTGACAGTACCCAAAACCAGCAAGTTATTTTTTTCTTAAATAAACCAATAACCTGTACTGCTAACATAGCATTCCTGCAATCTAATACCGCCCCAAAAAACCTATTCCACTCTTCAGTGCATCTCATAATGCTGCAAGCACACCAACCTGACTACAACCTCATTCACCAGCACAGCAAAACAAAAATTACTTAAAACTACAACACAAATAAAAAAAAATAAAAAAAAAAAAAATCAACTTCCTGCTAGTATGCTATGAACACAACTATATCGACTCTATAGCACTGACACTAGTGATCCTACCAACCAAGCCTAATGTGACAAGGAGCACAAAACAAAATCCCACATATTTAAGAAAAAAAATGGAAAGAAAAAAAAAACTTTAACACAAAAATAAATAAAAACACAACAGCACTAACTGGCCCTATTGTATAAATAGAATACATAGCGGCTGGCCTTTGAATACACCATTTATCTGAACTCAGAGGAGTTACTTGGGAACCATCACTTGTGGCTCCGCTACACTCCGCCACTCATGAGGTTACCTGAGGTCACTCTGGGTCATTCAGATAAACAGTGTATTCAACGACCAGCCATCATGTATCCCCACATGTACACACACACACACCTGATATATATATAGAGGGATTAACCCACAACAGTGTATGGGTTTTACTGAGCATTAATCCATGCCTGGTTGGGAGGGGTTGGAGTCATGAGGTGAAGCGAATGACTTCAAGTCACAAGGCGTGGATTAATGCTCAGTAAATCCATACCCTGAATGGGTTAATCCTCTTATAACATGGTAATGTTATATTAGAGTTTTACCTAAAGAAATAGTAAAATAAAGCCCAGTAAATATGCAACTGTGGGCATATCGGAATTAATCAATGGTCAGGTGACCTGTTTGAACGAATCAGAAGGCGGTATTTTGGAACCCATGTTATAAAGATACATACATGACTCCTTAACAAAATAAAACAACGAACTTTGGAATATATCAAGGTAGCACTAGGAGTATCATTAATGGGTATGATGTGGATACTGACAAAATCATGCTTGAGAATGAGGTTTGCTGGCCCAGTGGCACGGAGGCTTGGCGCTGGACACCATACCTCATGCTGCGCCAGTGACCCAGGGTCAGAAGCAACCTTGGGTTGCCGGGGTTGGCAGGGAGGGACAGGATCAAACATCCAAGGACTGCTCTCCTCTGCCAGGGAGGGAGGTTGTCACCTCACTCTTTGGCTGCCCCTAGTGGAGACCCGGAGGCAGCGCTGGAGTCGGGAGACAAAGTAGCAGGTGTTACATGATGTGCGCGTGCCTCCACACACGCATGGTCACGCCGCAAGGGGAAGGGGTGTACGGTAAGAAAACGGAAAAGTATTATGGCTAAGGAAAAACAGAGAAATGATTTAAGTATAAGCAGAAGGAAACTGTATAATGAAATGCAAAGCCCAGATCATTGTCTTAAAGGTCTGTGATCCAGGTGAAGAAAACAGATACCAGTACTCATTAAGATGTAGGTGTAGTGGCAAAGACTCTTGGGCAATTCTGAAAGGTACAGGAAGAAGTATACGGTAAACCTTATTTATTTACTTACTGAATTCTGGTAACGGGTAAGCCCACTGAGACCAGAAGTCCCTTTTCAGGGCTGACCTGGGATTAATTACAGGCAGATATATACAGACAGTAAAGTACACGGCAGAGAGTCATTTACAAGGGGTTAGATTAATGACAGGCAAATATACATGCAGTAAAACATATAAAGCATACTTTTTTTTTTTTTTAAAGGGGTTGGATGACATAATAGTTTAGTGCATCACCAATGCATTACCACATGACATGGAGATACAACTAGAGTGAGTCACAGCAGAAAACGGGTAAAAAACTCTTAGAACGACATGAAGGAGGCTGTGAGACAAACCATTTGAGGACCTTGTTTGAATAACCTATGGGTCCCTCTCCCATTACTGTATTTTGTGAGTCTTAGATGTACTGTTTTACTTTGTTTTGTTTTATTTTATTTACATATATTGGTATTGTATTTTTTATTGAGTATGAGTGTCACTTTTTAGTGCCGAGTAATCAGGCAGCCCATCGACACAGCAGTAGTACTTCTGTTCCCAATGCCAGCAAGCCAGGTTCAGGAACAAGCCTGGGTTGTCCGGGGAGTGAACAGGGGAGGAGGAAGACCGAGAATCTCAGGGGCGCTTTCCTCCTCCGTGGTGGGAGGGCTGTCATGCCTCTCTGACATTGCTACCTGTGGATGCCGCGTGTGGCAGTGCAAGGACAGCGTGTGGGGGAGGAGGACGCCTGTAAGGTACTTGGCTGAGATGTGAATTCGCACGTCACCTGACTGGTCATTAGTCCTTCATGCCGGCATCTGGGGGAGACAGGGAAAACTAAAGGGTAAATTCCCCAGTACCAAGCCCCACGATGCTCCCCAGGCTAGGAGGGGGTAGACAGACAGGTATAGCCACTAGCAACCCCTCCATCAGAAGCAAAACTCAATGTTAAGAAAATGAATGAAAACAAAAATCAAACCTAAAGATCAGCCTACAACTTTCATTTGAAAACTGACAAAGCATGGAAAGGACGTCCACAGTGTTACTATAACTAGAATGTGTTTTGCTCACATTCAGCTCCCCTACTGCCAGGTCACAATTCTAAAACCCCAAAATTTCACAGCAGTTGATTTGTTTCTGCAGCGTCAATTAAATCAAGCAAAACACTGCCGCTGTAAGCCCTGTATATAAAAGGCTTCCTTTATCTGCAGAAAGTCAAATTATTCCTGCGTCTTGTAAGACTACAATCAGTCTATTACCATGTCCTGACCTAAAGCTCTGAGAAGCAGACTCAAGACAGACAACGTGTTGTGTTTGTGACCAGGGACGAGTGGTGTGGCCTACTGCCAAGCTCCCCTCCCAAGCACATCAAACAAACCTGATCTTTATGCAGCAGAAACTGAACTGCAAGCCGTTGATACTGGCACACTGGGATAATCAGACTCAGCAGTACAAGCACTGAGCTCAGGGCAAATTTCTCCATCCGCAGCATTAAAGGGTTGTGTTTTTGGTGTTCCTTGAATTAGTTACGTGCCAACAAAAAGAGTCACCATTGATATGTTGCCACATACCTTTTGGTCAGAGCCATCCCAACTTACATTTCTCAAAAGATATAAAAATCTATGGTCACTGTGAAGAAGCACAGACCTGAGGACCTGCTGCCCCTATATAAAACACAAACTCACTCTCAGTTAGCACACAGCACTGAAAAGGACTTGTGAAAAATGTTGGTGGCAATTTACTTCATAAATGTATTAGAATAATGAACAACCTTCTAATTCCTTCACAAAAGCAATGCTTAGGTTCCTTTTGAATATACTATGTTCCTCCCTCCATTTTCAGGCCCCGGTGGTCTTTGTTCCATGTAAGCAAGCCCTCATCCCACCGCAGAAGCTCCTAAGGATCCTGCCTTCTATACCAGCCACTGGTACTCTCACCTGGTCCTGTCTGCCCAGTAACCCATGCTTCTTACTCAGGGAGGGAATACTTGGATTCCACTGTGGAGCCAGGTGGGAGGAGTCAACAAGATGAGGGAGGCCTCTGGTGAGCCCGTGCGAATACAGGGGTGGTGGGGGAGACTTCATCTGCTCTGGCATTGCCTGATGGTACTTTCTCCTCCCCAACCTCTCCTTTAACCCTTCCACAAAGGGCACAGCTTGTAGGTAACCCCTACATAAAGCCTGTCACAGCATTGGAGGGTGTGTCAGGCCACGCTCCTCTGTAGCTCCCCTGCTGACCCACTCAGTATGCACACTGCCTCCCCTGTCATGTGTCCCCTATAAGCAGCAGAAATCCTTTTTGTACGAGTCCCCTCCCTTTTGAGCCAACAGGCGGTAGCCCAGCATCACCAGGAACTACCCATCCCTTCCTGACACAGGAGGCATCCAAAGCTCATGTGAACAGTAAGGCCATGTGCCTCACAACACCGATCATGTCTCACTGCTTACATAAACCATTCAACCTTCAATCTCGTGGTTTCAGTTGTATCACACACTTTGTGTGTGTAAAAAAAAAATTGTAACACACTGCAACCCATGCATTCTCTACATAATTCAATTCTGAGGTGCATTAATCAAACTATCCTGCCAATAATCACAACCTAAGCGTGCATTAATTGAAACCATCTTCTGTCAGGATCAAACATTAATATGCAAATTCAGCAGCCAAGACAAAAATATTATATAGTCACAGACACGAAACTGCTTTAAAATCATAAATTACAAAACACAGCTACTAAAGAAAAAAAAGTCATACGTAGCCCACCCAAAAACCTAAAACGTATACAGTACATTACAATGAAAAACATCAACAAATTCAGCTGAAATAAATTACAAGGACGACATGCAACTAAAGAAACATAAAATCCACTGAAAAGAAATATACTACTTAAAATGAAACATCAAAATGCCTAACTGGTTCCACTGCTTACAATACATTAAAACAAATAATTCCAATATACAACTGCATACAAGAGAAGATGCATGTAAACACACATCAAGATTAATTTCACCAAAATTCATCATATCTTGCTCTAAAATGAATTTTATCTATTTAAAACCAACATGTAGGAAAGGACTTCCAGTCTCCAGCAGGTCTGATTAGCAGCTTACAATAAATCCCAGCTGTGTGGAACTAAAGTAGCATTTTCTTAAAAGGCAATGCCACAAACAGAACATAGGTGCTAATAAGGGGACCCCTCCACAGCGCAACTGTAAAAACATTTTCCAGTTCTTAAAGGGCCAATGACTTGTCAACTACACTTAGAATACATAGGAAATTTATCATTACAAAACATTTTAGCCAGTTTATAAATGGAAAGAGACATTTCAGAGGGGAATTATGCTATGTGAATCTACCTCCTGGTGATTTATATCCGAGGTGACTCACTAGTCGGTACACTAACAATACCACCATGGTCCTGTCCTATTCCTTTAAGAATTTATCTAAGAGTTTATCGAGCCATTTATAAACCACAAGAGTCAAGCTTCTGTGATTTGTATCTGTCACCATAAACTTTTAGGGTAACTTACACTTGAACACACAATTCTGTTGCATGTTCTATGCTATGATTCATGGTGTTGTGAGGCTGGCAGTGAACTTAGCAATCATGGATGCACCCTTATAATTGGGGAATAGTGACATGTTCTTTAAAAATTGGGTATTTCTGATGTCAAAGTAGGATATTATAAGGAACCATATCACAGCTCACCGACTGTAACCGTAACCATCCCCTCTCACGAGGTGAGTGACTAGGTGTGCTAGTGCACCTGAATTGTCAGTGAACAGAAATGTTGCAAAGCTTTAATGAGCAAACAAAGTTGGTGCAAAGTCAGGAACTTCACACACACAAGTTCTGACCACCACCTCAACTTTGCCTGCGTTTTCATTTTGTAAAAGACAAATGGAAAACAATAAAACCACCCACCCTCTGTGTCAGTTAGGCACCCCTCACACCACTGCAACACAGGTTTAAAACAGAATCCCATCGCTGTGTCTCCATCCCTTCTACCCCCAAAGTTTGAATTACAGCCGCTAATACCTGCTTTCCTTTCCCCACCATAAAAGCAAGTTTCCTCACCCCAACCCATCTCACTTTTCTACAAGAAATCACCCTCCCTTACCACCCTCTTGCCAAAATACCCCCCACCCCACCCCAACACCATTTCCAACTATAAAACCTGTAAAAAGAAAATGTCCCCGGAGTGGGTGCATCCTCACACCTGAAAGTCTATGAGCGATGGTGAGTGTGGCATATATCCTAGTAGTAAAACCTCACTGACTGGTTATCAGGCATAGGCATTACCAATGCGCCAAGGATTTGTTCAATATTTTATTTATTAAAAGTTTACAACAATCCACATTACCAGATTGTCCCATGAGATGCAATACCGTGTGTGTTTTAACAATTAACTAGAAGAGCCCAGCGCAGTAGTAAAACAGCCTATTCATTGTATGAACTGGATACTCAATTGAGCAAAGCTCATTTTCACTGAGGTCCCATGCACTAACACCATATTACATACATCTTATCACATACAATACTTCAAGTACATATCCTAAATATATATACACAAAGGCAAGGTTTTCCCTACAATTTAGTGTCTACAATATCTTAAAAGGCATTCACTATATAATGGTAGCACAGTAGTGCTACCATAGTTAAGGTTGAGTAGTCCTTTTAAGGTTAAAGGTGAAACTTTGCACCTTAACTTTGCCACCCTTCAATGGATTTGCCCGAAATTTGGCAGGCGAGGCAGAACCACAGATCTTGAGATCTGACAACTTTCATACCGATCAGATATCGGCTGCAGAGTTATTAGCGACATCCATATGCGCATTTACATTTTTTGCACATTCTTTGCTCAGTTACAGGTCGCACGGGTTTACGCGACCGTCCAAAACTTCAAGAACGTGGTGGCTGGTCCCTCGATGTGCCTTCTGAAGATTGCATGAAAAAATATTAACGGTTCAAAGTTATTCAAAAACAAGTTCCCTCTATAAGTCAGGGGTAAAAGCTAAAAAGTTTGACAGTGTCGCAAATGCAGTTTTAGTGTATTAGAGTCAGCCTTTTTTTTTTTTCAGTTGCTAATCACAGAAATGCTTGGCATTTAAAATCGGGACCATCTAGGGACATAATTCTTTTTGTGTTTACTTATTCAAGTCCTGAGGATGCTAGCCATGTCTTTATTTTGGGGTTAAACACCCCAAATATATTTTTTCAAATTTCTGGGAAAAGCAGTGTCGGTATAGCAATTTTGCAAAGGTGTCGTAAATCACGACACTACTTTCCTAGACTACGGCCAAAATGATAGGAATTTTTGCCACCCTGCTGCAAAAGAATGGTTTGGTCTTTTGGGCTGAAATTTGGAGGAAGGCGGCCAACATCTCACAGATGTGTCTTTTGGTGGTTTGGTGAAAAATATTGCATGGATACAAAGTTACGGTACTCGAGTTACCATTTTTCCCATAGACTAACATGGTGGCGTTACCCGTGCCTTTCGGGGCTCGTATCTCGGAAATGGTGCGAGATATGGAATTTTCATCATGAACATGTGCAGCGCTAGCCAGAAACTCATGAATCATGTGAAATTTAAATTTGTTTTCTCGTCATGCAGGTTACTGAGATATTAGCATTTTAGTATTACAACTGCTCGTTTTCTGCTCAGAGGCACATTATTATGCATACATTCCTTGTTTTCACTGTCTTTCTCAATGGAGCTTTTGGGGAAAATAGGGTGTTCGCTCACTTACTGTTACACATAGGCTTTACACTTGTGTTTCCGTGCCAGTCTGCACAGCATTCCGTGTATGCCACCATGTGCGTTACCCTTTCGTTTACATTTGCATTACTGTTTTCTTTGGTGTTATTGTTGCTGTTGCCGTTACCATTTGCATTTACAATTGCGGTACCGTCACCATGCACTACGGTTTTGCGTTTCCGTATGCGCTGCGTTGTTTCCTTTCCGTTACTGTTGTTGTTACAGTTATCATTTGCGTTTACAATAAGCGGTACCGTGACCATCGCATACGGTTTGTGTTTGCCTTTCCATTTTGGTTTCCTTTGGTGTTCTTTTTGCTGTTACCATTTGCATTTGCAATTGCGGTACCATGACCGTGCGGCGTTACGCTTTGCGTTTCCATACCGCCTGCATTTGCATTTCCGTTTCTGTTCCTTTGGTGTTATTGTTGCTGTAACAGTTAACATTTGCGTTTACAATAAGCGGTACCGTGACCATGTGTGTTACCAGTTGCGTTTCCGTCCGGCGCTTCCGTCTCGTTACTGTTCACTTTGGCGTCACTTTGCACTTGCATTACATTTAATGTTTGCTTTACCATTTACATTCGTCACCATGTGCATAACCGTTAGCGCTTAGCGTTGCAGTTACCGTTACTATGTCACAAGACACGGCGCTCCCACCACGCATTAAATTCACTATTTATAGTCCTCATTCTCTCAAAGAAGGAAATTCATGGCAAGAATTCCATTTAATGCATCAGTTAGGGTTGTTCCACAGCGACAAAGCGAGGAAATTCGGTATTAGGGTTGAAGCTCCCTTGCATCCCCCAGTCCAACCCACAACCAGCATCGAGGTATGCGTTGGGTGCGTCGGTCCTAACTCTCACCCCATTCTCCTATACCTCAACTTGTTACACATGGTGGGGTGAGTTGGGGCTTCAAATAGCACCCGTGTTGGTTGTGAGGTGAAACAGAGGCAAACTCTTCTTATAATTTCCTCGCACCATGTGGAACTAACTAAATCTACCGTAATAAGTTTCATTCTAGTGCAATTTCACATAATACTGCAGGGGATTTGTTGCTCCAAAAATTGATTAGTTTTCTCATAAAAGTGCTAAAATGTTGTGAAAATGCATAGCACTTGCCTCACTGTGTTTAACAAACACAACACTTCTAGAAAACCTATATAAATACTTTCTGTACAGTTAGCATTGTCCCAAGAAAAAAACTGCTAATCAATTATTTAAAACCCTGTACTGATCACAGTATACCAGTTTTCTGTTATTTCTGCTAAGGTAACCTGATTCAGGCCTTGTGTTAGGGTCAGAAATCAGGGGTCAGTTTACCCCTTCTCCCAAAGTAGGGGTCAGAAGCAAAGGTTGGGGTCACTGCACCAGATTTAAATGTTTGTGAAAAAACAAAAAATGGCTTTTTTAAAATGGCTAATATCTCAGCTAGGAGGCAGTATGGCGAGTGGGTTAAGGCTCTGAGCTGCAAACCTGGGTTTGAATCCACGGCCCTCACTTGCATACTGTATGACCCTGAGTAAGTCACTTAACTTCCTTGTGCTCCCAGGTGCACCTGGAATCAAGCTTTGGCTTAGTGTGCCTCTCCTGGTTAAACAATGTCCCCTTCCTTGCCAGAGGGTATAGTATACACAAGTTACTGCTATGCCTCATCAGCACAGTAGTACTCTGCCCTGCATGACACGTAAAGTGAAGCCCACCCTGCCCTTTTATTGTGTGTCAGGCTGTCGATTAATGAAAAAAATATACGACATACATACAAGTAGTTACCAGCTGTTGGAAATGCCTGTGGCTGCCACATCAATAGCAAAAGCAGAGGTGCAATCTCTGTTTGCCCTGGCCACTGGACTGCTCCACAGACTGAATCAGATTCAGTGCGATACAGTCTGTGGGCAGAAGTCACTAAACAAAATGCTGTTGTTTGGTGCCAGGAAAACAGAAAAAGTACCCGCTTTCCCCAGTTATGATGGAGTAGCCACAGGTATTCATCTAGCAGCAGATAACTTTTTAATAATTCCTCAGCCAGCCCATAGAAAATGCAGGAAGCTGGTCTCGAGTTGAGCATCACTTCACTGCAGCAGGGAGGGCAGTACTACTCAGAGGCACTGAGTGAGTAGATTGACAAGAAAATGCTTGGCTTTATGCCCCGTAACAACAACTTTTACAGTCTCTCTCTGAATTGATGTTGGCTTGAATAACCATCACACCCAGTCTCCAGTGGGAACTATCCGGATTCCTGATACACTCAGGGACCACACAAAGAAGGAACACATGTTCCTTTGCTCCATCTGACACCATTACCTCGTGGGTGGAACTACCAAACCAGGCAATGTCTTCTGCTGCTGCCACTGTCAAGCTCGTCACCCTGGCTCCTCGTGTTCAGTTTTCCGATTAGCTGGCTCTTCCCGACCCAGACAGGGACTACCACTCCATAAGTTACTTGTCTTTGCCTCACGGTTCAACTGCACTAGATCAGGTAAACAAACTGAAAAGACTGCTGGCCCAAATACTCCTGGCACCAGATTTACTGTCAAATCGCTGCCCACAATGATAACCAGCGCCTACTCAGCTGGGTCCCTGCCCCTTACAGTCGCATCACCAATCACAGCTCGCCTCTGATATGTAAAGAAGAAAAAAATACAGGACCAATCATAGCTGCCCTCTCACTGTCCCATGGAGAAGCAGTGCATTTAAAGTGACAGCAGCACCAATTAAGCAAGAAGAGCTGCATCAAAGCAAATGCAGTGCTTTCAAATAGTGCATCAAAATTAGGATTTTTGCCAGAGGGGATGTCAGTGCAGCGTTAAGCAAGCCCTGCTGATTGTCTTCCTGTGTCAGTTATTAAACATATAGAATAGTGGATGGGTGACCATTCAGAGCAAAGCTGTGTTTCCAGCGAGGAGTTGATAGCATCATAGAGACCTTGAGAGCCTCTATGAGATTACCAACTCCCAAGATGAAACACAGCCTTAGTTGTGGATGGTCACCCATCCACTGTTTTTGATAGTATATGGTTCCTGAAATGAACAAGTTTAACTTCACACAAGGTTCACACCTTGTGACATCACTAAGCTCCCAGTCCTTGCTGCAGTCCTGCTGTGGTCCACTCCAGACACTGAAGATCCTCCTTGAGTCCACTCTGCTCCGACCCGAGGAATAACTGCAGCAGTGATTAAAAAAAATAAAATAGACAGACTGATAGTTTGGCAACACAGAGCTGACTATGGCAGTCCATGTCCAAACTATCTTAATGTAACAACACCAGATTGCTCACTAAGCGCCGCCTCCATTTTAGAAGGTATTTTTTGATCGGCTTTGTTTCAGCCAGTCCCCATATAAAGCCCAGCATGCCTTCTATGCCAGAGCCACAACCTTGGTGAAAGGACCACCTCTGGAGGTCGCTGGTGAGACAAGGTTGGGTCACTTCAAATGCCAACACCACGCTAATCTCAGCAGCTGCGATTATGCCTACTGGATATCCTGCCTCTCCTAACCCTATTAAACCCCTCGTCCTCCTCTCTACTCACCCCTCCCCACCACCTCTCACCCCTTCCTCCGATTATCCTTTCCCCATCCCTCCCTACTTCCTCCATCCCACATCCTGCTCCCCGCTGTTCATGCCCATTATCATCCGCCCCACCACCTCTCCTCCACCTTACCTACACTCCTAACCTTCCTTCCGTTGCTCTTGGCCCCGCCATCACCTTCCTCACCATATTCTTCCCTGCCTCTTGACCCTCCATCCCTACCCATCCTCCACCTTACCTTCACTCCTAACCTTCCTTCCATGCTCTTGACCTCCACCACCACTTTCTCCACCCCATCTTCCTTGCCTCTCCTGCCACCCCACCCCAACCCCTTCCACCTTTCCTACACTCCTAACCTTCCTTCTCTTGCTTGTGACCCCTGCCACCACTATCTTCCTTGCCTCTCATGCCTTCCTGCCCCTGGTCCCTTCTGCACTTCTTCTACCTCCACAGAACTTTATGACAAAGTTTCATTTAAGACCGCAGCCACCCTCGTTACCTGACAATTTTTCTACATGGTTTCCCTACCCATCCCTTTTTCTGTGTTAAACCCTCTTGTTATCCGTATTGTTTTGTTACTGCCTAATTGTTACTACTACTATGAATGATTCAATATGCACTGATGGTTATTACTGTTTGTTCCTGCTTAATACTGATGTTACACCTTATTGTTATATGACGAGAAACCTTTTTAAATTTTGTAATTTTGGAAGCAGTACCCATTAGGTGGCTGGCTACCGAGCAGATCCGACAGACCATTAGGCCTATTCTGCTGACTTTTTAGTATGTTAGTATGTTAAATGAACCTTTGGTTCAAAGGTATTGTAATCCTAATACTGAATAAATAAATAAGAAACATAGCAGTTCAAGGCTGAAAAGTTGTTGTACTATAAATGTGATGCGAGTTGCTTTGGCTTCTCAGAAGGAACTAGAGAGGAAAGGATCAGATTTGTTACAGTACAGTACCTTCTTGTTTTATATTGTTTCTTGTGGATTTTACTTGGTAGAAGGTTATTTCTTTTCTTTCTTACTACTTCTAAGGGGCTATGCAGGTGTTGTTTTGGGGCTGTTAGAATTTTGAAAACTGTTTGGTGGCTATAAATGGGCTCATTTGTTTGATGTTTCACTGTGTAGCAGGCTGCATTTGTAAAATCCTATTTCTTCTAATTTAAAGCCTATTGGGTGTGAGTTTAACTGGGGCTGTTTCTTTGAATCAGAGACCTATATCTTCTAATTTCAAGCCTATTCAGATGTGTTGTTGGTGAAGCTGTTTGAATTGGAGATCTGTTTCTTTTAGTAGCAAACCTATTTTGGGGGCTTTGAGTGGAATTGTGATTCATTTTCCTGGCTTCCCTAGCTGCAAAGGTTAGTGCAGAGTGGGGGAAGGGTGCTTATAGGTCTGACCAGGGGCTCAGCTACCTGATTGTTTCTGGAAGACTTGGGTTTGTCCCACCCGTAACCTCTCACCCTACACCCCTGGTCCATGATTTCCTTTATACTAGGGGTTCTGACATCACTTCCTCAAATGGGCAAAGGATATGCACCTGTCATAGCAGAAGTAGACATCCAGGAAAGGAACAGGCAGTGAAGAGATGACTGCTATCTCAGTGGAAGGAAGTAACTGCAAATCTAGGAGCTTTCATTGTTACTTCTTTGCATTGTTATTGCATTGTGGAAAGGAGGGTAGAAGTTTGAAGAAGGTTGTGCAATAGCTACTTAAAGTCTCTTTTTGAGTTTGGATAGGAAGGTTAGGAATATAAAAAGCAGTTGCTCAATCTATCTAAGCGTGTACAACAAAGTGGGTAAGGAAATTAAGAAAATAATGTTTTGCACTGATGGGGGAGGGAGACTTGGGGAAGTGTTTGGTATCCTGCATCTGGAAGGGTTGGGGGGTAGCTGGTGGGCAACAACAGCAATGGGTAGGGTGGTAGGCTGCAACAACTCACGGTGCACCAATCTTTCTAAAATTGCCTGGGTGTGGGAGGATGTTTAGTATGCAACCACATAGAAACTCAGAAAGGAGATTGAGGGTCTGCAGGAGGAACTAAGACAGGCAAGGCAGATTGGGGAAATTAGGTTTAGCCCAATACTGGAGGGAGGAAGAATGGGTGATGAGGGAGGCGATTTAAGCCAACAGTGGTGAGGAGAGGGTCAGAAGAAGGAAGCAGGGACAAGGATGCCCAGGCCAGGAAGAATGACTGCCGGAGAAACCAGGTCAGGAGACAAAAGACAAATGGAAGGAGAGATAGGGACTTGTGAGGAGGCGAAGAAGTGGCAAAAGTTATGGAGTGGAAAGGAGAGAACAGGTTACTATGAAGAGAGAGGGGCGGGCATTTGTGAAAGGTCTTCAGAAAATAGTTTTGCACTGCTAGAGAGGAAGAAGGTGGAGGAGGTAAATGATGAACTCAGAGGAATAACTGATAAATGCCTGGACCAAACTGGAGAGGGGGAAGTTCTGCTGGGAGGTGCAACAGGGGCAAGGGAAATAATGTGCAGGAGGAAGAAAAGGAGCCAGAAATGAGAAAGGAGATGAATGGAAGCAAGCAGGGAGTAAGGGTGGTGGAATCTTAGTGCTGGGGACTCAATACTAAGGAGTCAGGTGGGGCAGCAAGGGAGAGGCATAGTCGCACTTGGGTGGAGGCCATGCCAGGAATGACAGCGGAAAGATTGGGACAATCTGTTCTGAAATATGCTAGAAGGGGTAGGGACTAGCCTAATTTAATTATACATCTTAGGATGAACGACCTGGCTAACAAGACAGTAGATACAGTCCAGAGGAGGTTTGAGGAACTAGGACAATTATGTGAGGGCAGGAAGATCAGTAACTTTTTAGGAGATATTTCCAGTGCCCAAGGCAAGCACAACAAAGAAAGCTGAGAATAGAGGAATTTAATGGATGGCTAAGAACCTGGTGTTGTGCTAAAGGGTATGGGCTGTTGGGGGGTGGGGAGGGACCTGGGAGGACAGTAGTCTCTATGCCAAGGACAGACTACACTTGAGTGAGGAGGAAGAAAGTGTTGAAACAGAGGATGGAGGAGTACACAGAGGAAGTAGGAATTTAAACTAGGAGGCGGGGGGTGGCAATTGGGCAAGAGACATGCAGAGACCACAGGGTGGGAAACCATATGAGCTACCCCTTAACAGTGACAAAGGACAAATGGAAAGTACTATTGGTGATGCCAGTAAAGGAGGCAGGATGGTAGGGGGAAGGGTGGAAGGTGGTTACCCTTAATGCTAGGAGCCTTGGGAGGAAAACTGCAGAGTTACAGGTGCTCATGGCAGAGGAGAGGTGGACATTGCAGCCATCACAGAAACATAGGCCACCCAATACAATGACGGGACCTGTCTGTACCAGGGTACATGTTATTTCATAGGGACAGGGTGATTGGGAAAGGAGAGGTGTGGCACTATATGTGAAGGAAGGACTGACGTGTAAGGGAGGAAGGGAGGAGGGTAGTCTGAGTCAATTTGGATGCAAATCCAGGATTCAAGAATAGGATTCTTAGAATGGGAGTAGTGTACAGGCTGCCATCTCAGATGGAGGAGTTAGACAGGGAACTAGCGGAACAAATCAGGAGGACCTGCGAGAAGGATAGTGTGGCGATTGTGGGGACTTCAACATGCCAGGAGTGGACTGGAGTACCCCAACAACCAGGAACAGAAGGGTAGGTACTACTGGATGCCTTCAGGACAACTTCCTGCTGCAAATGGTCAGTGAACAACCAGGTTAGGGATACCCTTGACCTTGTGCTGGCAAATGGGGACTTTGTGAGAGAACTTACAGTGGAGGAACCGCTGTCAGGGTGACCACCACTCAGATGCGCTCACATTGGATATGGGCAAGGAAGGAGTGGAATCTGGCACAAGTGCTGGACTTCAGGAGGGCCTACTTTGGGAGGATGGGGAAATGGTAAAGGGTACCTGGCCAGAATTCAATCTAGTATGGACACTAGCCAGAGCTGGGAGCTCATAAAGCTGGGGATAGTGGAGCAGCAAAACCTGCTGCAAGTCCCAGAGCAAGAAGGCTAGGGCTAGAAACCAAGCTGGTTGAGCAAGGTGGTCATGGAAAGGCAAGGAAAAAAGAGCTGCCTTTAGGAAGTACAAGAAAACAGGGAGAGGGAGGACAGGAGGAGTACTTGGCGGAGATCGAAGGAGGTGACAAGTGCAGTAAGAGAGCCAAGGCATCTACTGAACTCAGGCTGACACAAGGCATTAAGAAGGGAGAAAGGACTTCTTTAGGTACATCATGGAGAAAAGTAGCTGTAAGGACCAAATAGCAAGGATTAGGAAGGAGGGGTTGGGTGGAAGCAGGGTGCGATGGTAGAAGCACAAAATGAGTATTTCTGCTCAGTATTTACTAAAAAGAAGGGTGACACCCAAGGGAGAAAAATTACTCACCTTAGTAATTGCTTTTCTTCTCATGGAGTCTGCTATATTATAACAATAGCAGTCAGCCACTGCAGCTGAACTGCCCTGGACAGGAAGGAGTCAACTCAGAGGATCTGGAGTTCTACAGTTGAGGCGCTGTGCCAAACTCTATCTGGCCAGTTTCAAATGAAACTGTCAGATCTTTACGAGGCTAACACTAAGCAACAAGTCTGTGTGGAAAGTTCTACACTAGCCAAATGGCTACCTACTAGTAGTAATAACAACAATATAAACAACAATAGAAACACCAATAACCATAATAACAATGAATAATGGTATTATTATTATTAGTTTTCCCCCTTGACAAGCACCATTAGGACCCCCCTTCCCAAAGACTCAAGTCCAGGAAGGGGCCAATATAATACCTAAACGAACAACCTAGTTCCTAACCTAAAAAAGAGGTAAGGGAAAAAACTACAATGGCATGACACAGTGCTTGCACTAATTTGCCACCTACCCAAGTAGAAGTTCTGAGAGGGGCAGGAGGGAGGTGGTTATAATATGCAAGACTCCATGAGAAGAAAAGCAATTACTAAGGTGAGTAATTTTCTTCAAACACCATGAAGTCTTGCTATATTATAACAATAACAATACACAGCAGTACCTCCATGGAGGAGGGTCAGGACCTACTTAGGAAATAGGCTCAAGCACAGCTGTACCAAACCGAGCATCTCTCCTGGACTGGACATCCAGGGAATAATGTAGTAAAGTGTGAACTTGTCTTCCAGGTAGCAGCTTGACAAATTTCCAGAATGGGAATGTCTCTAGCAGCCGCTAGAGGCAGCAGCTGTACCCTGGTGGAGTGGGCCCTCAGTCCTGAGGGGGTTCTCTACCTAGTTTTTGGTAACAAGATTGGATACAAGAGACAATCCACCTTGCAACTGTCCTCTTAGTGGCAGGTTTCCTTGCCAACCTCGCCATAAGTAAGGAAGAGTTGGAGGATTCGAACCTGTGACCCTTAGTGCGTTCCAAATAGTAGCTTAAGGCTCTTTTGACGTCCAAGCTGTGCAGTCTCCTCTCACCTGAGGAAGAATGCTCAGTGAAAAATACTGGGAGAGAGATGGATTGGTTCAGGTGTAAATCTGAAACCACCTTGAAACAAAACTTTCTATTAGTCCTGAGGACTACCTTATCTCTGTGGAAAGAAATAAAATCTTCTTCCACTGACAGGGCCTATAATTCACTTATGCATCTGGCAGAAGTGATAGCCACCTAGGAAACAGTTTTCCAAGTTAGATACTTGAGCTCTGCTGAGGACAGAGGCTCAAAGGAGGTTACATTAACTGAGCAATGCAACATTCAGGTCCCAGGCAGGAGCTGGTTCCCGAAAAGGGGTTAGTATGAAGTAACCCTTTAAAAACTTGGAAAACACAGGGTGAGAAGAAGGAGGCAGGCTTCCTGCTGACACAAAAGCAGAGACAGCTGCCAGATGAACCTTCAAGGTAGCTGGCCTAAGGCCTAGGAATTTAAATGGACCAAATAGTCCAATAAAATGGGAAGATCAGCGGATTCTGGAATAATCTGCCTCTCAGAGCACCAGATGGAAAACCTCTTCTTCACTTTACAATTGTAAGTGGCCCTAGTGGAAGGCTTCCTTGAAGCCTTTAAAATATCCAGGACACCTTGAGAAGGTGTAAATCAGCAAATTCTAACTCCTCAAGAGCCAGGCCTTGAGATGGAGGTTTGTCCGGATACCACCTCTCCCTGTGCACAGGCCAGCAAGTCGTGGACTCTGGGCAGGCTCAGGGCAGGGTGAACTGTCAAGGACAGAAGCAGAGGTACCAGGGCTGTCTGGCCCAATCTGAGCAATCAGAATCACTTTGCAGGGTTGAGATCTGATTTTCACTAGTACCCTGAAAAGAAGAGGAAAGGGGAAGGCATACAGGAACTTCCTTTCCAGTCCAACAGAAAGGCGTCCAGGGGACTGAGCCCAGCACTGGAGGCCTGCAACAAAATAGAGGAAGTTGGTGGTTGTCTGGGGCTGTGAAAGATCTATCTGAGGGTGCCCCATCTGGCAAGACAGACCCCAGCACCTGTGGATTCAGAGCCCATTCGTGATGGCCCTGAGAAATTCTGCTGAGGGCATCCTGCCAGGACATTGTCCTTCCCTGGGAGGTGAACTGCTATCAGGGAGGTGTTCAGGGAGTAGGCCAGAGACCACAACTTCATTGCTTGAGTGCACAAGGCTGATGACAGAGTGCCCCTTAGCATTGATGTACCACATTGTGGTGGTGTTGTCTGTCCTGACTTGAACCACTTTGTTCTGGACAGAAACTGAAAATACCTGAAGAGCTAAAAAGACAGCTCTGAGTTCCAAAAGATTGATGTGGAGCAGAGATTCCTTAGGAGACCACACTCCCTGAGTGGACAGGTGCATAAGTGAGCTCCCACCCTAACAGGGGGCATCCGTGGTGAGGGTGAGGGAGTGGGAAATGGAATGAAGGACCCCATTGTTTTAGATTGCTTGGTCCTGCCACCAGTGGAGGCCAGGATCAGAGTTTGAGTCACTGGGACCAATTTGGAAGGGGTCCTTCCTTTGAGACCAATAGGCCCTCAAATGGAACTGAATGTCCCTCATCTGAATCTTGCTCCTTGCACTACAGCTGTGGAAGCAGCCATGTGCCCCAGGAGTTGCAGAAAATGCCTTGCTGGTTGAGAGACTAGCAGGGTAAAGGAGGATGCCAGGGCAATGAGTCTGTCTACCCTTTCCGAGGGAAGAAATGCCTAGCTAACTTTGTGTTCAATTCTGCACCTATGAAAGTTAGGACCTGAACTGGTTCCAGAACTGACTTTGGTAAATTTAGCAGGAATCCAGGGAAGTGAGAAGTTGCTGGGTGACTTGCAAGTGGGATTTCACCTGATCTGGAGACTGACCCACAATGAGCCAGTCGTCCAGGTAGGGAAACACAGCAACCCCTGCCTTCTTAAGTGAGCCACTACCACAGCTAGACATTTGTGAATACCCTTGGCGCAGAGGTTAGGCCGAAGGCATTGCCTGAACTGGTAGTGGCCTGAGGGCAGTTCGACCTGAGGTACTTTCAGTGAGAAGGCCTGATCAGAACATGAAAATAGGCATCCTTGAGGACCAGGGAAGCTAGCCAGTCCCTGGCCTTAGAGAAGGCAATATCATTGCCAGAGTCAACATTTTGAACTTTGGTTTCAAAAGATGCTTGTTCAGGTACCTTAAATCTAGAATGGGCCGCCATTCTCCTGTCTTTGGGGTAGAAAGTATCTTGAATATAGCCCTTGCCTGAAGGCAAGGAGGGACCCTTTCCACTGCTTTGCAGTCAGAAGAGAAGAAACCTCTGCTTCCAAAGCAAGGGCTTCTGAAGGATTTGCAGGTGGAAAATGTCTGGCTCTCATCTTTGGAAACTGTTTGAAGCTGAGAACCAGACCCTGGCTTATTACCTCCAGAACCCATCTGTCCGAAGTTAAGGACAGCCAGTTCTAGCTGAAATAAGCCAACCTGCCCCCACTGGTACAGGAGAATCAGCCCTGGGCACCCCATCAGGGTGCCTGCTTGGCCGCAGCCTTAGGCTGAGGGAGGGGCAGTTTACTTGTGCCTCGACCCCCTGCCTCTGAAGAAACCCTCTGCGCAAAAGTAGAGGAGGCTTGAAATTGGTAAAAGGCCTGTGGAAAGGCCTGCCCCTACCTCTGGGAGCGTGCCTTTGTGGAGTGGCATGCCTCTCCTTAGCCTGGGCACTTTTGTAGGTAGTTCTGTATTCATCCATCTTTTCATATAGTTTTCTGTTTGTTCCCAAACAGATAATTTCCCACTACAGGAAAATCCATAGCCTTTGACTGAGTATCCTGGGACAGATTAGTGCATCTGAGCCATGCCAACCTCAGGAAAGCTACAGAAGTGGCCATGACCCTAGAGGAGACATCATTAACATCAACAGCAGTATGAAACTGAACTTTAGAAGCTTCAATGCCATCAGCAGCCACCTGTTCCAACTCACTAGCCAGCTGGCCATGGGCCTGCTTGGCTAACTGCAATATTGTGTCCCATCTAGATTTCTGATATCTAGCTACATAAGCCATATAATTTGCCTGCCTGAGTCCCAAAGAAGCTGCCATATACTGTTTTTTCGCCATGGCATCAATCTTCCTGGAATCCTTATCAGGAGGATGTGAGGCCAGGGAATATTAGCCTTGTCACAGGCTGCAGCTTGTACCACACCTACATGACTACACTGTTCAGTGAGGAAGTCTGTATCAGAGCCTGACAAAGTATACCTTCTGTCCATTTTTATCTACAGGAGGGACAGAATGAGGATTTTTAAAATCTTAGTTGTTTGCTTCCTAAATGACTTATGCAAAGGAATAGACAACCTCCTAGACTCTGGTATATCCATCATTTCTACAAAATCAGGCTCCTCTTGCTCATCCACAGCCTCCTCTAAAAGGAAGCTGGAGGGTTTCTACGACCTTTGTAAAACATAAAATAAGAAGGGACTCGGACAGAATAGGAGGAGATTCTAAAGGTCTGTCTGGAGAAATGTCCGGTTCAATGGGCACGCCCAGACCCTCCAGCCACACATATATTGATCAAATTCCTCCTCCCCTCCTGTGGTTCATAAAATTCCTCAACATCATACTCCTGAACCACTGGAACTGAACGAACCAACCTTTTACCAACTGTTGGTGGTTCGACAGGTCCCTGAGACAGTGACTGGACAATCTGAATGGCTTTAGCTCTCTCTGCAGCAGTTGGAGAGACAATTTTGGACTCAAACCTACTGATTTCTTCGTCTTTTTAACTGGGACTGGTTCATCTGAACCAGCCTTTCTTTGTCCGAGGAAGTCTCGCCCTGGTCAGAGGCACTCCCTCTGGTCCAGTGGGTGCTGGACCGGGCTGGCCATCGGGTCAGCGGACTTTTGGCCTCTCGTTCCTGAGCGGCCCAATCTCTTTCCAGGGTGGCTGCAGGAAATTTTTACACACCTGGCAGTCTGACAGGAGGTGGTCAACCCCAGACAATAGACACAAGTGGTGTGTGGGTCAGCCTTGGCAAAGGCTTCCCCACAGACATCTGATGTTGAAACCCAGTGGGCGGTTTTTCTTTTGGGTTTCTCAGACATAATGCCAGCCTATCCAAAACTTGCCCTTTTGATGGCAGTGCCAGGTAAGACACCCTTATCGGTTCCTAACCGTGTCATGGGTATTTGAAAAACCTATTTAAAAACAGGTTTTTTAGAACCGATAAGAACCGGGAACCGCTCAACCAAACACTTCAAAACATTAAAATCAGCAAACCGATCGGTTCAAAACCGAACCGATAATTGAATTTCCACACAGACTTTAAATTTGTACTTCGGTTTACCAGATAGAGCTTTTAACGAAATGCGGTAAAATAAATACTTTTGCGGTTCAAATGAACGAAAAATACTAGCTTGAACCGAGAATGAACCGAGCTGAAGGGCTGATCTCGGGCGACTGTTCAGTGGAGTGGAGTAAAAATCTGACAGTTTCATTTGAAACTGGCCAGATAAACTTTGCACTGGCGCCCTCGCTGTAGACTCAGATCCTCTGGAGTTGACTCCTTCCTCTCCGGGCAGTTCAGCTGCAGTGGCTGACTGCTATTGTTATAATATAGCAAGACTTCATGGTGTTTGAAATGGCAGAAACAGGGCGGTGACAGATGGAGAAATCATGGAGGCAGAGTTCGGGAGGGTTTGAAGGCACTGAGGGTGGATAAGGCGACAGGCCCAGATGGCATCCACCCCAGGGTACTGAAGGAGCTGGCAGAGGTCCTTGCAGGACCTTTGGCAGAACTATTTAATGTCTCACTACATTCGGGGTGTGTACCTCTGGACTGGAGGATGGCCCATGTGGTGCCCCCTCCACAAGAGTGGCCCCAAGGATGAAGCGGAAACTACAGACCAGTAAGCCTCACATCCAACGTGAGGTAAGCTAATGGAGACTATCTTGAAGGAGAGGCTGGTGGCCTCCCAGAGGCCAAGCACTACAGGACAGCAGACAGCATGGCTTCATACAGGCAGATCCTGCCAAACCAACCCGGTGGAGTTCTATGACTGGGTAACTAGGCAACTGGACAGGGGCCATGCAGTGGATGTCCTGTATCTGGACTTCAGTAAGGCATTCGATTCAGTGCCGCATGGAAGGGTAGGAAGTAAGTTAGTAGGCACAGGGGCAGGTGCAAAGTTGGTGAGATGGGTAGGAACTGGCTTCAGGGAAGGCAACAGAGGGTGGTGGTGGGTGGGGAGCTCTCACACCCAAGGGTAGTGACGGCGGTGTTCCACAGGGCTTGGTGTTGGGACCAGTGTTGTTTGGGATATTCACTGCAGACATATCATGGGACATCAAGAGCAAGATCAGTCTGTTTGCTGATGATACCAAGGTAGGAGCAGTGGTGGATGACCCAGGGGGTGGCAAGGGTTGCAGGATGATCTGGCAAGCCTGAAACCTGGTCAGACACCTGGCAACTGGGGTTTAATGCCAAAAGTGCAAGGTGCTGCATTTTCGGATGAAGAACCCAAGGAGGAGTTACCAGCTGGGAGTGCAGCTAGCCCAGACAGAGGAGGAGAAGGATCTGGGGTGCTCATTACAGGGTCAATGAACAACTCGGCACAATGTGGGAAGGCAGCTGCAAGGCCAACAAAATGCTGGGTTGTATTGCAAAGAGTATATCCTCGAGGAGGAGGAGGTGATTCTGCCACTGTATAGGTCATTACTTAGACCGCACCTGGAGTACTACGTGCAGTACTGGCGCCCGTATCTGAAGAGGGACATTAAGTTACTGGAGGGGTGCAGCGCAGGGCAACAAAGATGATCAAGGGGCTGGGGACTTATCATACAAGAGGAGGCTGAGGAGTTGAACAAGTACTCACTGGAGGAGAGAAGGGACAGGGGACATGATTGAAATCTTTAAGTACATGAAAGGAATAAACAAAGGCGGGTACAGAGGGCTGTTCAAAGTATGGGAGGGAGGGACACCAGGGGCCATGATATGAGACTGGAGGAGGAAGGTTCAGGAGGAGATGAGGAGACACTTTTTTTACAGAGAGGGTGGTGGCTGGGTGGAATGTGTTACCTGCAGAAGTGGTATCCAGTAGAACAGTGGACTGCTTCAAAGGGATGGGACAGGACAAGGGGAGGGTCAGTGAAGGGGAAGGGTGGAAGGAGGGGCAGCTGCAGGATAGGGGTGCTAGCTGCACATTCGAGCAGAATTGATAGACCTCTAGGCCTTTATCGGCTGGCAAATTTCGTATGTTCGTATGTCAGAGTGATAGTACAATAACTTTTTTTTTTACCTCTGAACTGTTCAAAACAAGAACTGGAAAGCACAGTTTTCAATAGATAATAAACCTAACCATATACTATAACAGGGTAACTTTTTTCTATTCAAGATACCAGTTTTGATGTTACACAAACCATTATTTTCTGCTGGTCTCGGTGAACCGGAAAAAGGTTTCAAGATTTATGTCCCATATAGCAGAAATGTGATCTATCCACCTCCAGTTTTCTTTGGGGAATAAAAGTGAATCCCACTTGTTGACCTTAGGAACCCTTTATACTTCTCTGTTCTAGGTTCTTACATAGAAACATAGAATTTGATGGCAGTTAAGGACCGCTTAGCCCACCTAGTTTTGTATCCTGGAATTTTATTTCCATGGCACTGATACATAAAAGTAAGACAATGGAGTCTCTCCTACGCTCCTCTAGTCTCATCCACTCCAGCTTTTGTAGCGTTCACACCTAAGTGGAGCATCTAGAATGAAGCAGGCAAATTTTCAGTGTACAGTATCTAGCTTTGCTAGTTCCATTCTCCACCCCGCCCCACCCAAGAACAACAAATCACCCTAGTCAAAATTGGTAATACCACAGTGTTTACAACATATTTCCTAACTCGTTATCCATTGAGTGTTTAATTTTGTAAAGTGTGCCCAGGCGTTTCCCCAGCTTCATAATCTGAGTATCTATGTAGATGTTCCATTTAATTTTATCATTCAACCAGGCGCCAGATACCGTTAACTATATACCTGTGATAGTATTGTTTGATTCATTGCTTTCATTTGTAAGTTAGTTGCAGATGTTTTCTGACTTTTGTTCTACTAAACTACATTACTTGGTCTTTTTCATATTAAGTACCAATCTTGATTGCAGGAAAAAACTTTTAACTCATCAGAAGAAGCCCATTGTAACCTAGTCTCTATAGGATTAGAGTTTATTCCTTCTGTATATATTACTGTATCATCAGCATAAAGATGAAATTTAATATGAGGATCATCCAGGGGCAGCTAGAGAGCACACCTCTGAAGTGGGCGCATTTTCCACTGCTCCCTATAAACAGCAATTTAAAGCCTTAAAACAACTACTTAAAGTTTAAAATTATAATCGATTTTGATATCATCAGCCAGAATAACGCCTGAGGAATGCAGGGCAGAAATTAAAAGATGGGTCGCACTAATAAAGGAGCTCCAAGCGGATCGAAACTACCACCATCGATGGATCAACAGCCCTAACGACAGCGACCATGGTACAGCTCTGATATCCTTTGAAGCGCTGCAACTATCGATGTAGGCTATTGATGAAAAATTGGAGCTATTCTGCAGCGCATAGGGAACAAGATGTTAAGATTGAGGTGGCAAATAAATCGGCCACATCGGCAGAGACTCAGGCAAATAAAGCCCTTTCCGTTACTACCAAATTAATGCGGAAAATGCACAACTCAGGTACCGACTAGAGGCATTAGAAAATGGTCAACGCGCCTCCAACCTTCGGATAGTGGGGATACTGGAGAATAAAGATGACCTTGATCCCTTTACCTTTGTGAAAGCCTGGCTCCTGAGGGCTCTTCATCTGGAACAAGAGTGGGAACAGCATTTTTCTTGGGCCTATAGAATCTCACGCGTGTAGCAGGTGCACAGAAGGACTACCTCGAACTATACTTCTGGTTATAGATGGAGTGTCTACTAGAGACTGTGTTCTACAGGCAGCTTGAGCAGCGGAGCATTTGAATTGTGGCGGCCAAACAGTTCATATTTTCCCTGATTTATCGTATGCCACTAGAGCCAGGCGCAAGCAGTTTGATGGGGTCCATGCGAGGCTGAGGAGTCTGGGAGTGGTGCACTCCTGTTGATGCCAGTGGCTAAGAATCTTTATGGTGGCCGTGCTTATCAATTCTACGGACCCGTGGAGGCAGGGAAGAGGGCGGAGCTTATACAACAGGAGTTTGAGGCTGTACAAGGGTCCAGAATAGAAGACCATAGTTCCGATGAGTCAGAGGCAACTACCTGAGGGACACTGGAAGATTATAGTCTTGTACAAGAGGCGCTATCCAGTTCTTGATAAATGGCAGTGGTGCAAATTAGTATGGCTAAAGAAAAGTAGTCAACTATTTTCATAGCCGTTTTGGGAGTTAGTGTAAATGCTAAAATATGTTTGGATTACAACTATGTGGGGAAGAGGTCATATCAACGCTTTTGTTGAGGAAAACACATGGCGGAGGGTCTTGATAATACTAAACTGACCACCTAAGTTCTGTAGGGTGCAGCTATTCGTACCATTTTATTTTATTCAGTGTATAACTTCTGTTTGGATCTCCTCCATATGCTTAACCGTTAATTGCCTAGATTACTGGTGACTAACCCATTTGATGGATCCTAAATACTGTATTGATGTCTGGCAAGCGGATGATACTTTGTATTGTATTTATTAAATGCAATAAATATAAAGTTAAAAATATATATATGAGGATCATCCAGAGTGAGAGAATCCATATATATCTATCTATATATATATATATATCTTTATCTATATATGTATATATATACACACACATACTGAAGAGAATTGGTCCTAATATGGAGCCCTGAGGAACTCCAGACATTAATGGTGCTAAGTTGATTTAAACTCATTTATTATTACCAACTCGTTTTCTCCTTTAAGGTAAGAACTAAACCAATCTGCAGCACCACCGACTCCACACTTCTCAATATGGACATAAGGATGCCATGGTCCAGGGTATCAAACGCCTTTGAAAGGTCTATAAAGATTGCTCCCACTGACATCCTTCTGTCTAGAGCCTCCTGAATGTCCCCGTGACCTTTACTAGCGCCAAGGTGGTGCTGTGGAAAACCTAAATCCAGACTGGTAATCGCTCAACAATTTCTCATCTTCCAAATAATTTTTCCAACTGTGCACATACTAATCTTTCAAAGATCTTAGAAACTATGGACAAAAGAAATCAGGCAATAATCTTCTATTTTCATTATTGACCACTTTTATGAATAGAGACAACCTGTGCATCCTTCCATTTTTGTGGATGCATTTCTTAGATGCAACAGCTCCTTTTAGTTGGTTCATGATTTTACCCATTTCTGCAGATGGGCAGACTACAGCAACCTGAGATTAAGTGATTTGTCCAAGGTCATACAATGAGTGCCTATTTGGCTATAGTCAGGTTTGAACCTGTGATCATCTAGTTCCCAGGCCTGCTGACTTTAACAACTAGACTAGACTGCCTTGATGCATAAGTTATAGTATTGATTTATGTTCTGATGGGGTTAAAAGAGAGAGAAAAAGACAACACACCCTAATGCGGAAGAGTCAAGTTTGAGCATTAATTCCCCAAAAGGTGTGTGTGTGTGTGTGTGTATAGCTTAGAATGCCTCGCTGAAGATGAGTAAGTTTTCCTGACACACGAGTCTCACAGAGTGACTAACCTCACCTTACAACCATAAATCCAAGCATCTTTTAACTACAGTGCCAGGAGGTAAAATTAAAAATATAATGTCAAAAGCATTAGTAAGCACTTGAAAAACATGGGTCCAACTGCAAGTTGAAATGTAAAGTTTGGGTCAACATACCACGCGTTTTAAAAACAGAACTAGCTTTCCAAACAAGCGACATGACAGCAATCAACAATAAGCAGCTAAAATGTAGTAAAAAGTAAGTACAAACTCATGAGCAGACATCACATAAAGGGTAACCTTTGAGAGCCACCTTACTGCCTGGGCTCCGATCTGTTCTAAAAGCATTCAGAGCAAGTAAGAGTGTGCAGTTCAGTTCAATTAAATCATGGACAATGGAATGGGGATAGAAAGAGCAGTCATCTTCATGGGGAGGCTTGGTCTCCACCTGGCTGCACTCAGCAGTGTCGCCAGGGTTGGCTAGGAAGGCCACAGATCTCACAGGGGAGAAGCAGTAGGCTCCTCGGCACTGTACCTCATTTGTCACACTGGCCATTCTTCCAAGGCTTTGGCTGGCCACAAGGCAGATATCTCCACATCAGCCAGATGACCTGAGGATCAAGCATATCACACGCCTGCAGGGGGTCAAACACATTGAGCTCCACTCCAGGTTAAAGGCTCAGGTACTGCAAATGAAATGAAGTCAGCATGCATGAATGCAGCAGAATTCATCCTGATTTAAAGTGCCAGACCACTGAATGGGCATGGCTTAATTGAACTATGTTTGAATAGACACGATTACCAGACACTGCCTGAATTTTAGATTTGGTACTCCGACCCCACCTTACCTTGTTCCTTTGGTCTTTTAAGATCTGACCATTTTATCATGCCCCCGACAAACTGTTGTAGTGCTGTTAATTTTGCCCATTCCACTCTTAGGACATGCAAAGGTAGTGTCTCAAATAAGAATACAAATCTAGGTATAACATTCATTGTAACAGTCTCCACCTCAAATAGTGATAAAAGGAGTGTTTCCTATCTTTTGAGATCCGTCAAAATTTCTGCTATTAACTTGCCGTAGTTGATTTGATACAGTTGTCTCAAATCAACCGAAATGTGTACTCCTAAATATTTAATTTGTTTTGTGACCCACTTGAACGGGATTATCTGCACAAGGTCTGGGGTTCGATGACCACTGACCAGTATGATCTCTGTCTTATCATCATTTATTTTAAATCCAGAAATTTGGCCATATTGTTGTAAAATAGTCTGCAATATAGGAAATGTAGTGCATGGGTTTCAGAGGTATAGCACTGTATCATTTGCAAACAATGATATTCTCTTCTTCTCACCCCATCTTAATCCCTCTAAGTCCATGTGAGATTGTATTCTTTCTGTTAGAGGTTCAATGTTGAGGGCAAAAAGTATCTGGGACAGAGGGCATCCCTGCCTTGTCCTTCTCTGTATAAGCAAGGGATCAGACACCGTCCCATTTGCTTTAACTCTTGCCGTGAGTGCTCTGTATAGCGCCTTTAGCCATTTCACAAACTGTTCCTGAAGCCATACTTTTCGAGTACTAGGAAGAGGAAGTCCCAATTAAGGCAGTCAAATGCCTTTTCTGCATCTACTGACATTGCCACTTCTTGTTCTTTTGCTGCTCTACCTTTGTGGAGGATATTCAGACACCTGCGTTGTCAAACACATGACGTTCGGGACAAACCCTGCTTGATCCGGGTGAATCAGGTTGTGCAGAATTTTGTAAATTCTGGTAGCAAGTATTTTAATAAGAATTTTGGAATCAACATTTAAAAGGAAGATAGGTTGGTAGGAGGTACATTTAGGGGTTTGTTTGTTTTTGGGATTACCGTTATAAAGGCTGTTTGCCATGATTGGGGCAGATCCTCCTGCTCTTCATGGATATTAAACACTCATAGTAAAAGAGGGGTCAGTTGTTGATGGAAGGTTTGATAAAATTTTACCTTCAGTCCATCTGGTCTGAGGATTTACCAGTTTGCATCTCTTGAATGGTCTGTCTTACTTCCACTTGCGTGACAGGGTATCTAGCATTGTTTTTCTATTTCACTTAAGCGGGGTAATCTAATATCTGTAAGAAATTCCTGGGACTCTTCTAGAGATGAAGGTGTAGGCATGTCAGAGGTATGCAAAATTGAGTAATATCTCCTAACGCCTCTACAATATCTAGGATATATACAGAGTACTTTGCATTTCCTTGATCCTCTGAGATCTGCTTAACATATCGCTCTGCTTGAGCCTTCTGCAGACAGAAAGCCAAGGTCTTCCTGCCCTGTTTCCTTGCTTGTAGTATTTTTGGTTTAAATACCTTAATTTACCTTCTATCTGTACCTGTATCTTCAGATATATTGGTGAGAGAAGGAAGAACAGGGACCAGATAGTGAGAATTAAGAATGATGGGGAGTGGGTAGAGAAGGGGGAGGTTCAGGCAGAGGTACTAAATGAGTACTTCTGCTCTGTTTTCACAAAGAGAGGGGGGACAGTTACCTCATTGGAGTGGGCAGGGAGAGGAGGGGTGACAGGGATAGAGAAATTACAGAGGGTAGAGTACTGGAAGGACTGAGGGCACTGTGGGTTGACAAGGCACGGGACCTGATGGCATTCACCCTAAGGCACTCAAGGAACTGGCAGGGTGCCTGGCAGGACCACTGGCTGACCTGTTCAATACCTCTATGGACACAGGCTATGTACCACAGGACTGGAGGTTGGCCCATGTGGTGCCCATTCACAAGGGTGGCCCATAGGATGATCCAGGTAACTATAGACCAGTAAGCCTCACATCAATTGTTGGAAAGCTCATGGAGACAATCTTTAAAGAGAGGCTGGTGGCATTTTGGAGGATAATGGTCTCCAGGTCAGGCAACAGCATGGATTTGTCTCAGGCAGATCCTGCCAGACAAACCTGATTGAGTACTATGATTGGGTGACCAGGGAACTGGACAAGGGCCATGCAGTGGATGTCCTGTACTTGGACTTCAGCAAATCCTTGATTCCGTGCTGCATGGGAGGCCAGAGGGAAGCTGGAATCTGTAGGGTGGGTTCTAAGATGGTCAAATGGATCACTAACTGGCTAAGGGCAGGCAGCAACGGGTGGTGGTGGAAGGGAAACTCTCATCACCAAGAGCAGTAACAAGCGGGTGCCACAGGGATCGGGTACTGGGACCAGTGCTGTTTGGGATATTCATAGCTGATATCTTACACAGGTCCTACAGTAAGATCAGTCTGTTTGCAGACGATACCAAGATGGGAGCTGTGGTGGATGACATTGAGGGTGGAGAGGACTGCAAGGAGACCTGACTAAACTACAGGAGTGGTCGGAACATGGTAGTTGGGGTTCAGTGCCAAGAAGTGCAAGGTACTGCACTTGGAGCTAGAACCACAAGAGGAACTATCAGCTGGGAGGGTACAGTTGGGGAGCATAGAGGAGAAAAAGGACCTGGGGGTGATTATAACGTCGACTATGAATAACTCGGCCCAGTGCAGGAAGGCAGTAGTGAAAGCCAACAAGATGCTGGGCTGTATAGCAGGTGGATCTCCTCTAGAAGTAGTGAGGTGATCCTTCACTTGTACAGGTCACTGGTCAGGCCACACCTGGAATACTGTGTGCAGTTCTGGCACCCATTCCTGAAGAAGGACATCAGACTGCTGGAGGGGTGCAGCGCAGTGCAACTAAGATTATCCAGGGTTTGGAGGAAATCCTCTGAAGAAGGCTGAACATGCATAACATGTATTCCCTGGAAGGAGAAACAGAGAGATATGATCGAGATCTTTAAGTACCTGAAGGGATAAACAAGGCTAATACAGGAGAGATATTCCAGATCAGAAGAAGGAGGTGATACTAGAAGGCATCAACTGCGGTTTGAGGGGATTCAGGGGAAATCAGGGACATTATTTCACAGAGAGGGTGGTAGACAAGTGAAACACTCTAACCGAGAAGGTGGTTTCCGGTAGACGGTGGGCTGCTTCAAGAGGGATGGGACAGAGTGGGGGACTGTGAGGAGGGAGGGAAGGGTGGGGCAGCTGCAAGTTGAGGGCTAGCTGCAAAACCGAGCAGACTCAATAGACCATGTGGCCTGTTTCTGCTGGCATCTCGTATGTTAGTATGTGCATCCCATAGGTCCTGCAGTTCCTTTGAACCCTCTGTACTTTCTGCAACAGGGCTAAAGTCCCTGATTTTTGAGTTTCAATTCCAACTCCCTCACTTTTTGTTCTGATTTTGCTTTTCTGTCCTTTGTTTCTTAAGTACATGAGCATATGAAATGGTGACCCCTGGCGGACAGCTTTCAGAGTGTCCCAGTGCCATCTGGGTTCCACATCTGTACCCCAATTATTATTTTGGTATTCTGTAACTGCTTCCTGTATTAGTGCCCTAAATTCTTCTTTGGGTAAAAGATACATATTCATTAGCAAAAAGTAGTTTTGCTCCAGTCACCTAGTTGGAGCTCCAGAGTAACTGCTGAATAGTCTAATACAAGCCTTGCATGTATCTGGCACTGTTTAATTTTGTAGAAATCCAGTTCCTCCCCACAAAATAATCTATTCTGGAATATGAACTGTGTAGGTTAGAGCAGAATGTATAGTCTCAGGAGTTATGGTTGAGTTCTCTCCATATATCCACCAGCAAGTTTCCCCATACCACTTACTGCCCAACTCATATCTATTAGTCATAACAGGCCTGGAGCTATTTAGACAAAGTGACTCTCCAGAGTTAATGCCCTCCCCAATCTACTGAGATGCAGACAGTGCATACAGTTAATTGAAATGTAACGGTTTTGTCATCATGAACTGTTTGCTCCTCCCCAGTGTACCAACTGCTTTCTGGTCCTCCAGGATGTCCTAATGCTGTGTGAGATGACAAAACACAGAAGCAGCATGTTCCTGGGTAAATAAGTGAGTTTACCAAGTGTCATTTGAGGCAGAAGCTGGGGCGCCAGGCACGCCTTTAAGTACTGTGGACAAGACAGTAGGATGCAGGTTATTAGCACCACAAAGGGCCCCACCAAGAACCTCCACACTTCACTACTAGATCTATATATACATATGCAAACAACAACCCATAACAGGGTATGGGGTTGTGAGTTTAATTCACACCCAGGTGCATTGTGAGGCATGAGGCCACAGGCCAAGTTCCCTCACAGCACCGGGGTGTAGATTAAATCACAATCACCATCACCATAACCCCATACCCTGGCGTAGGGTTACTGCGCTTATAAAATGGCTATTTCTTTAAAAAAAATAAAAAAAATGACAAAGGTTTTTTTTTCCTCTTTAAAACAACACAACAACTGATCCATATCACTTATTTTATGAAAACACAAATGACAGAAATACAGTACTGAAATGATTTCTGACATTTGTTTTCATAAAATAGTGTCTTAACACTTGATAACATACTTTACTTTGCGCACACACACACACACACACACAGGCTCTGCAAACCGATGCCCACAGTTGCAGTCCTTACAGACATCTTCTGCTGTTACACGTTCCCAGATTCTAAATTCTGTGTTCCCTCCCTCTCCATTGCCATGCTCGCCCCACAGACCATTGCTGTTAACTGACCCCATACCTGCTGACCACCGCCAAACAAGCACTCAACACAGAACACGTTTTTCAGAAGTTGTTGGCTGCAATGCCCCTCAGTTGTCCTCACTCTCTCTCTCTCTCTGTTCTGGTCTTGCTCTCCCGTTAATTGAAACTAGATTTAAAATGTTAGTTCGCACATTAAAGACTCAGTAAAATGTTGCTTGGTGCTTCAAAGCTACATTTTTATGTACTAAAGGCAGTGCAGATTGTGCCAAAGGCATTCACGTAACTAAATTTTAAGCAAGCCAACTGTAAAGCTTAGACTGAAGGTGGTGCATATTTTATCCGTGGTAATCAACGATGCATTACTACTATGAAAAACACTTCTAACTGGTAGATGTCTTGGAGTATACACATAAACAGCAAGCACAGTTAGGATTCTGCCCTCAGTTACTTTTACTCTATATCTCATGGCGATGTAAATCTAAAGCAGCTGAAAGTAAAGAGTGCATCACAGGACTCACAGGCGTGTGTAACTGCAGTCCCTGAAAAGCCATCATATGCCCTCATCTCACACACAAACACCAGAGCACAGCAGTAGCCCTGAAAACCAGAGGTATGCTTACAGTCAGTCAGCCAGGCTGCGCTTCTGTCACCCATAAATGCACAAAGCCAGGCTGACACACATCATGGGCAGGTAATGAGTCCGAACAGTGCACTCTGGTACCTTCCTGACTACGCTCCACCTAACTGTTGATTAAATGGAAATTTAATCAATGGTCAAATGATGCTTTTACACCAATTAGAATTCAGAAAACTCCCTACCCATTTTATAAATACATGTATCTCTATCCTACAAACAAGTACCCATGGCAGTATCGCTCACACAACTGCTTGCTGACAGCAGCACACTGAAGGTGCATGAAGCAAGAGTCCTGCAGCCATCATTTTTTTTTTTTTTTATTTTATTTGATTTGGTTACGGGTAAGTGCACTGGCCCACATAACCCTTTACAGAAATGATCCATACAGAACATATATGCAACTGACAAAAACAGTACAAAACAAGATAGACATTCAAACATTTACATTCTGTCATACTGTGCAAACATTATTATAAACATGCTCTTAAAAATCAGCAGCTTGGCCGGTGGCGCCGAGGTAGAGGTGCTGGATGCCACACCTCACTGGCGAACTGGGTTCAGTGATGGACTCAGGTCACGGGAGGTCGGCCAGGTGAAGAAAGGATTAGCGCCTGGCGGCTGCTCACCCTCTCTGGGAGGGTCACAAGCTAGCCCCACACGTTACTGCCATCTCCTGGGTGAACCTAGGGATTGGCAGTGCAGTCGGAAAGCAAATGAAAGGGAGGGTGGGCGTCGGCTCAGGGTCTGAGCAGAGGCCGCGTCTTGATGCGCCTCCACCTCATTGCCCTCCCGAGTGCTGGCGTCAGCAGGAGTACACAGAACAGGGAAAAACCCTGCCTAGGGTCTAGGCGATGAACCAAAGCACTCCGTCCAAGGCAGGAACTGGGACAAACTCCGATGGGCACGTGCGCTCCTGTAAGATGATCAAGGGAGGTTTGCAGAGTGCCTTCTCCGCCCTGCCTGGAAGGTAATCCAAAGGCCCTGAAGACAAAAAAAAGGAGGCATGTAAGCACTCTAGGAGCAGACTCCTCTGTACTGCTGACTAGGCATTGTGGGGGAGTTCTGAGAGAGTGATCCGGGCAGTAGAAGAATAAAGAGTGAGTAAAAAAAAAAAAAATCAGCAGCTTGAGTCTATCTGGTGTGGAACTATAGTCTGCGTTTAATTAATGTTCTATGGAACATATTATGACGCGTGTACATTAAAAGCAGTAACACTGTGCAAATGCTGCTTTAAACAACCCAGCAGCTTGAATGTGTCTGATCTTCATAGGATCTGTATTCCACATTTTAGGCAAAGCATACGATACCGATCTTTAACCTATCCTAGTCCTATAAGATGAGATTCCCAATGTGGCTACATCATTAGATCTCAAGTTCAAGCTTCTACTTCTGATATTCAAAACATCAACCATAATGCCCCAACTCCTTAAAGACAAATCTGTGGGAAAGACACCAATACTGTAAACACCCTCTCCTGAACTGTTAGCCAGTTCAGTTCCTCATACTAGAGCAACGATAGTTCCATTGTTTGACTCTAAGCGTAAACCTGCAAACAGAATGAACAGGTTACTCACCTGTAACAGTAGTTCTAGAAGTGGTATATGTTTTCATCCACACTCATTGGCATGTCCTTTCCCTTCAAGAATCGCTGGAAGTCTTCAAGCTGGCTCCTCACACCCACCTGGGTGGTATATACCTCGGCTCCACCCCATGATGCCAGATCTTAGCCGCTGGAAGCCAGGTGTTGTCGTCCACAGCCAGAGAGGTCAAGTGGGTCCGTGTGGATGAACAACATATACCACTCCTAGAACTACTGTTACAGGTGAGTAACCTGTTCCTCTAGGAGTCATGGATATGTTGTTCATCCACTCACTGGCAGACTCCTAGCAGTTCTTTGGGAGGAGGGAGGCAAGGCGCACCCCCTACTTAGGGAACAGAGATTGGAGAACTGAAGCCCCAAACCAGCATCCGGTGTGACTCAAGTTAGATGCGGTAGTGGGTGATGAAGGTGTTTGCTGACTTGCAGGTAGCAGCCGACAGATTTCCTGGATAGGGATGTCCCTGGAAGCAGCCACCGATGCAGCAGTATGGTGGGTAGAATGAGCTCTTATCCTCTGGGAGGCTCCTTGCCCACCAATTCATAAGCACAGACCTATGCATGATGTGATCCATCTTGCAACAGTCCGCTTCACTGTAGGTCTGCCAGAAGTAGCTTCAGCGCAGGTGACAAACAGCTGGCGAACCTCTCCCAGTTTCGCCATCCTCTCCTTATAACAGGAGAGCACACGTCTCAGGTCCAAAGTATGGAGCCTGTATTGAGCCCTCGAGGTGTAATTAGGGTAGTATACCAGCAAAGTCAACACCTAGTTAAGGTGAAACTCTGACACCACCTTCGGAAGAAATTTCGGTGGGGTAGCAGGACAACTTTGTTAATGTGGAAGACCAGATAAGGGGAGTCCATCGAAAGCACCTGGAGCTCACCTGTCCTTCTGGCTGGCGTGATAGCCACCAGGAAGGCGTCTTCCATAACAAGTGTGAACAACTCACACTCCATGACAAGTGTGACAACCCACACTTGTGCATGGGTTCGAATAGCTTGCCCATGAGCTTTGCCAGTACCAGCAGTAAATCCCATGGAGGTGGAGGTTCACGCCAGAGGATATGTGATCCAGGCCTTTGAAAAGCGCCGACCACTGTCTCCTGTGCTAACGTTGGCTGACCAGCCCACGCCTGTAAGCAGAGATGGCTGCCAGGTGCACCCTAAGGGTCGATGATCGTGAGACCCCTTGGAGGGGGGAGAGAGAGAGAGAGAGAGAGAGAGAGAGACCAAAGGTAGTCGAGAATGTTAGCCACGGACAGGACAGAGGGTCCAGGCCCTTGTCCTGACACCAAATGCAAAACCTTTTCTATTTGAAGGCATAACACTTCCTGGTTGATTCTTTCTAGATGCCTCCACCACAGTGTAGACATCTTAGGAAAGACCCAAAGCCTGGAACTCTAGCCGCTCAGGTACCAGGCTGTGAGGTGCAGGGATTGAAGATCCGGATGGTATACCTTTCCTGATTGAGTGATATCTGTCCGGGCATGTACAAAGCCGCTCCGGGGCTTCTGGCAGAGATCTGGATACCAGAACTGCTACGACCAGTCAGGGCTACCAGGATCACCTTCACCTTGTCCCTCCTCACCTTGAGGAGCACCTTGTGGATCAAGGGAAATGGAGGGAAGGCATAGAGGGAGGCCTGGGGTCCACAGCCTCGAGAAGGCATGCCTCTGCAGAACCTGCAGAGGGGCAGGCGTAAAGAGCAGCCTCAACCGTGTTTCTCCCTGGAGAAAACAGATCCACCATTGGTTTGCCCCAATGGGAGAACAGGCTGTAAGCTACCTCTGGATGAAGAGACCACTCGTCGGATGTCTGGCCTAGATGGCTGAGAGCATCCGCCAGATGATTCGAGGCTCCTGCCACATGGATGGCTAGGAGATCCGCTCCAACTGGCCCATGAGGATCCAGATGTGAGTGCCTCCTTGCACAACAGGCGGAGTGCGTGCCACCGTGTTTGCTGAGGTAGTACATGGCGTGGTATTGTCCGTCTGAGCTGAACCACTTGACCCCGGAGCAGGGGCAAAAGCTGACAGTGCCAGTCTGACTGCTCTGAGCTCCAACAGGTTGATGTGGCATCGGGACTCTCGGGGGTCCAGAGCCCGTGGGCCCTTTTGTCCCCATATGGGCTCCCCACCATGACAGAGGCATCGGTCATGAAGCGACCTTTGGCTCGGGGGCAGACAAGCGGGATCCCTTCCTGCAAACCAGTCTGGGGCAGTCCCCATTGGACATCGTCCCACATCTTCTGGGTTACAGTGACCAGCTGGTCGGAATTGACTGTGGTGCTGAGTCCACTGGGCGGCCAGCTCCCACTGAAGGGGGCACATGTGCCACCGGGCCCAATGGGCCACCAAGGTGCGCCGCCATGCCAACCCAGAAGGTGCAGAAACTCCAGGCAGACGCAACTGCCCAACCAAGAATGACTGGGCAAAGGAGGAAAGAACCACGCCCCTGTCTGCCAGAGCCCAGCTCTGGCTTAACAGGAGTCCAGCTCTGCCCTGATGAAGCCCATCACCTGAGAAGGCATGAGTTCCGACTTGGCCTTGCTGATTAGGAGACAGAGTTGGGAGCAGAACTGGAGGGCCAGATCTCTGGATCTCCACCTCCTGCAGGAGTGACCTGCTAGAAGCCAGTCATCAAGGTAAGGGTAAATTCTGACCCCTCCCCAATGCCATAGATGGGCCGCCACCACTGCAATGCATTTGGTGAAGACCCGTGGGGCGAATGACAGGCCAAATGGCATGGCTCGGAACTCATACAGGGTCCCTAGACCCTGCAGTGGAGGAACCGCTGATGGGATGGAGCGGATTAAGGCGTGAAAAACAGCGTCCTGCAGATCCAGTGAACAAAACCACATGTTTGCTCAAAGGATGGAATGATCTGGGACAGAGTGACCATCCAAAGGTGTAAGACCTGAAATATTGATTCAGGTCATGGAGATCTAGAATGGGACACCAGCCCCTGTCCGCTTGGGCACCAGGAAGTACCTGGAGACAAAGCCTGGGTCTGCTGGAGGATCCGCCATGGGAGCTATTGCCTCTTTGAGGAGGAGCTGAGCAAAGTCGTCTCGAAGAGTCGACTGGGTGTGTGGATATCCATTCCTCCCGAGGCGTGGGCTCAGTTGGGAGGGTACTGCTCGAACTCTAGAGGCAGTCCCTGATTGACCACTTGACAGCCACCTGTTCAAGTGACAGCAGACCAGGCAGAAAGGAAATGGCGAAGCTGTCCCCATGGGAGGACCCAGAGCTATCGTGATGGGAGAAGGGTGGCAGCCCCATCCTGTCACTGAGCAGGCTTGGAGGAGGAGGCCCTTGAACCTGAGCCTCGACTCCTTTACGGGCCTGTTGGGGTCCAGACTTGGCTGCGGGCACCAAGCTTGAGCCTGCTGCTGATGCTGCTGTCCCCTTGGAAGTAGAACTGCTGAGCCGCAGGGGTTGAGTGCAAAAGGGCTTCTTCTTATTCTGCTGGTTCTTGCCGAAAAACCCTTGGCAGAAGTGGCGTCAAGGTGCATTGGACTGAGCTATGCGCTGAAGGTGACCGGCCACTCCTGGCCGAACAAGTCGGTCCCAAGGAAGGGCACATCAGCTAATTTGTGAAAGTATCCACCGAGAAGAGAGAGCCTCAGCCAAGCCCTGCGGCGAGAGCAACCTGGCAGCCATCGAGCAGTCACAGGAGTCCCCAGTGTCCAGGGCCGTCTGGAGCTGCTGTTTGTCAACAGCATGGCTCTGGTCTCGGACCTGCTTGACCATGGTCTGCATGTCTGCGGGGAGATGTGGGAGGACTTCGTCTAATGACCCAAGGAGGGTATGAGAGAAGTGTGCCATGATGATGGCGAACTTGCCTGATGAAGGCCCAAGGAGGAAGCCGCATAGACCTTCCTCGCCAGATGGTCCAGAGCTTGGACTCTTTGTCAGGAGGTCGGTCAGTGTCGGCAGAACTGCCAGTATGCCTGAACACAGAGGTGGTCACCGGGCTCTCGGCCGAAGGGTCCACTGTGAACCCCGCAAGGGACCCCATGAGAACCGTGTACTTGCGGGCAATGCAGGCAGGCGTGCTGGACAAGAGGCAGGGCGCTGCCAGAGTTCGAGTGCCGGACCAACAATGGCCTGGGCCACAGGAAAGGCCTCCATCGGGTATCCCTCTTTTAAGGATGTCCACAAGGGTACTCTGCCTTTTCTGGATAGCTTCAGGGCATCCTGTAGACTCAGAGATGAGGCGAAGGATCCCTTGGAAGGAGGAAGGACCTTCCTCCATCCCTAGGCCAATGGATGACTCATCATCTCCAGGATGAGTGATGCCCAGTGACATCTGAATCAGGAGTCAGGGTACAGCAGCCTGCTGCCCAAATCACCCTCGATCGCCGAGGGTGGTCAGAGGTGACCATGACCGATAAGCGCGGGGGCCGGTGTCCAGTCTGTCTTCTTCGAAGGGCCCTCCACGGGCTGCTAGGTGGTGGTTCCACCACGATGGGTGGAAAGGCCAGTTTAGGCCAAAGAGGTGGATTTGCGCCCCAAGGGAGGGGGACCCAAAGATTTGGCTCCAGAGGGGCCAGCTTCGCCTAGAAGGCGGAGCCAAGTAATGGCATGGGAAGGAGCCGGAGTTGACTTGTGCCTGGACAAGATCAGCTGTTGCCACATGAGGTCCTTGTAGCACTGATAGAGTTTCCATGAGCCTCCTCATCCGGAGAGGACAAGGGCGACTGATGGTGTCGCCTCTTCTTACAGCGCTTATGGCTCTTCTTCTGCCTGTTGGTCGAGGAGGTTCTAGGCCTCGGACCGAGATCGGTGGGCAACTTGGTCACTCCGAGACACCAGCGGGATCGGTGACTTCCAGGGTCCAGAACCGGGTCCTCGATGGGAAAATCAGCGGGCTGGGTCTCCTCAGTGGGGAAGACAGGACCAGAGTCCTTTCCAAGGAGTCGTTGGCTGGAGCGGCGACAGTGGGTCAATAGGGTGATGACAATCTTGACCTCGTTGACTGCATCTTGGTCATCTGGCCCAATGGAGGTCGAAAAGTCAGTGGTCAAAGCAATCTCAACAGAAGTTGAGACCGCATGTTCTTGGGACTGGGACCTCGCTTGGTCCAAGAGCGCCTCGCTGAGACAAGGTTTACTCGATTCCTTCTCCTGCTAGCAGGATTGGGAGGAGTGCAAGCCAGCAGCGCCTCTCCCTGGGTGGGAAGAGACTGGCACAACTCCCGGAAGGAGCCAAAAAGTACAGCCTAGGTCAAGAGGAATGAAGAAGCCCAGTGTCAGCAGCATGAACCGCTTCTTCCTCAAACGCGTCATGCGTTCCAATTGTTCACTGGAGTCTGCAGCCGTGAAAACCGCCCACCTAGCCTCCTTGGACTTCACTGGAGGTTCGTTTTCTCCGGTCTCCCCAACTTTAAGCGTGCCAGGCAGTCGTCTAGAGCGTTGTGATGGAAGGCAAAGCAAAACCTGTAGAACGAGGTGTCATGGCGACACCAAGGCACTAGGCCTTGCGTGAGATGGGGATCGGTGAGCATCTTCTGGCTGCAAGACACCAGGAAATCAGGGAAGATTTTTCTTCCATGATCGAAGACACAAAAGGGTGTCCTTCAACTCAAGCGAGTTTTAATTTCGGTAACTACAGAGTTTTGAAAGCCAGGGCCTACCAAATGCATGAGCACGAGGGAGCAACCTGAATCTTCCAGCGGAAAGGAAGATCTGGAGTCACGGGCAGAGCCAAGGTATATACCACCCAGGTGGGTGGGAGGAGCCAACTTGAAGACTCTGGCGATTCTTAAAGGAAAGGGACATGCCAATGAGTGTGGATGAACAACATATCCACGATCCTAGAATATATACTATCTTACGTCTGGCCAAAATTTTAGCTGTAGCACTGCCTCATACAATACTCTCGTATTTCAAAATCAGCAGTAAACTATCACCTATGTCTTTCTTTCTAGTATCAGTTAAGTAAGCAATAACCCATGACAGGGTGTCCTAACCTTTTATGAATTTGAACAGTGACCAATTTAAAATGCACTTCATATATTAAGCTTGAATCCAGCATCAAAAACAGGTACTTAAAATGCCTAACTGCGTCAATATTTTCATTACCATGTACTAACATACTAACATGCCAGCAGAATAGGCCTAACGGTCTTTCATGTCTGCTCAGCCCCCACTCTGGAGCTGACCTTGCTCCTTCTGCCTCTCTGGCTTCTCCTTCCCAGTCCCGGATATTCTCGCTGCACTGGTTTTTGCTTCCAGAACCCTTCCCATGCCTGTCCTCCCCTCTTAAACCCTTCCACCGTTTCAGCCTATACCAGCCCCTGAGCAGCACATTCCATGGCTACACCACCTCTCAGTTAAGTACCACCTCCTCCTTTCTCCCCTGAATCTCCCCCCTTCCACCCATGCCCTCTAATTGCCCCCCTCCTTCCTTCGGAGTACCCTGACTGCTCCTCCCTATTTACCCCTTCATGTACCTGAAGACCTCTATCATGTCCCCAGGTGCCTTCTCTCTTCCAATGTGCACATATTTAGCTCTTGGTCCTCTCCCCATAGGTGCTATCCCCAAGCCCCAAATCATTTGGTTGCCCTCCTCTGGACCCTCTCCAGGGTTCAATGTCCCTCTTTAAATGTGGCCTCCAAACTGCACTGAGTACTTGAGTGTGCGCCTAACCAAGCAGTTATACAGTGGGAGTATCACTTCCCTCCTTCTGGAGATGAGCTGCCTAGTAATGCATCCAAGCATCCTGTTGGCCTTTGCGCTGTCCTCCTACAAGTCTCTGAGTTGTTCATCTTGACATCCACCACCATCCCAAGGTCCCTCTCAGCCATCGAGACTTGTAGCATCCCTCCCCAGGTGTACACTTGGCCAAGGTTTCTGGCTCCCAGGTGCAGTACCTTGCATTTCCCTGCACTGAACCTCAGCTTCTGCTTTCTAGACCACCTTTCCAGAGCCTCCAGGTCCCCTGTGAGGCCACCTTCCCTCCTCCCCATCCACCACGTCCCCAGTTTTGAGTCATCCACAAAGAGACTCATCCCACTCCTGATACCCTTCCTTATGTCAGAGACATAGGCGTTGAACAGGAGGGGCCAAAGACCGATCCCTGAGGGACTCCACTAATGACCCTCCTTGGGGATGAGACTATCCTGCCAACCACGACCCTCTGGGTCCGGTGCTGGAGCTAATTTCCTATCCATCTGATCATCTGGTTCCCCACCACCATTTCTCCCAGCTTATCTAACAGGCCCCGTGAGGAACAGAGTCAAACACCTTGCTGAAGTCCAAGAAGGGGCGTCCACTGGTTTACCCAGGTCCAAGGCACTAATCACCCATTCACAGAACTCCACAAGGTTTGTCTGACATGATTTCCCAGGACAAATCCATGCTGTCTATCATCCAGGCACCCCAACTTTCCAGGTCCCTCCCTAGTCTCTCCTTGACAATGTCCTCCATCACCTTGCCCACCACAGATGTCAGGCTGGCGGGCCTGTAGTTCTCTGCCACTCCCTTGATTCCCCCTTCTGGACAGGCACTATGTGCGCCACCTTCCAGTCCTGGGGCACCTACCCTATCCTCAGAGAGATGCTGAAAGGTTTACCAGGACATCCGCCAGTTCCTTCAGCACTCTGGGATGTAATTTATCTGGCCCTGGTGCTTTCTCCGTCTTAAGGGACCGGAGGGCTTTCCTCCTCTCTCTGCTATGATTTATACCTCCACTACCTTGTCCCCTGCTTTGCCTTCCTCCCACCTGCCAGTGATGCCCCCTCCCAGACCTGCCGATCGGTAAAGGGTCCCCCTCCTCCTCAGTTCACCGTCTCCTCCCATAGTATGATGCAGCCCCCATTTTCCTTGGTGAAAACTGAGGCAAAGTACTCATTTAGTACCTCAGCCTGCTCCCCGGGTCTTGTGCCCATCCCTCCCATTTAATCCTGCTAATCTGCCCTTCACCCTTCGTTTTTTCCCCAATGTATCTAAAGAACCCCATGTTCCCTCTCCTAATTTCCCTGGCAGGGTTCTGCTCATTTCTTGCCTTAGCCACCCTCACCACCCTAGTGGCCCTTCTGGCCATCAGCTCGTACTCCCCTCAGTCCCTTTCCTCCTTGAGCACTTGAATTTCCTATAGGCACCTTCTTTCCCCTCACACCTCCTGAACCTCCTGGTCCACCAGCAGGGTTTTGGCCCTACCGCATTTCGTCTTACTCTTGCGCAGGTGCTGGTAGCATCCTGCACTCCCTCCTGATGATTTCCCACATACTGTCAGCGTCCACATCTGGCTCAATCCCATCCAAGTGCTCCTAGGATCCTTCCCATTTCTTTGAAATACACCCCTGAAGTCAGTTACCTTCATCTTTGTGCAGCCTTCTGCCCTCCTAGGTTCAGGCAGAACCAGACCGTGGCATGTGTCGCTCCCCAGCGGGTCCCTTACCTCAGGCCCCAATCTGCCACTGTCTGCCAGGACCACATCCAGTATCCGCTCCTCCCTGGTTGGCTCCCCCACCTGCTGAGTTAGGAACGCATCCTGAAAGACATTCAACAACTTCTGTTCCCCAGCCATCGAGGATGTCATAGTCTCCCAGTCTGTTCCTGGCATGTTTAAGTCCCCCAACACCACCACCCTTCCCAATATGCAGTGTCTCCCAACATCTGCCACCAGACTCTCTTCCAGCTTCTCTGGCAGTGCAGGGGTCTATACACCACTCCTATTTTTACTCTCTTGCCCCTTGTTATCAAGGTGACCCAAATCGCCTCCACAGTTCCCTCTGCCTCCTCCATTCCTCTGATGGCAATGCAGTTTTGACTATTACTGCTCCCTTCCTCCCCCGTCCTTCCTGAACACGTCTAACCCTCCAGGTTCAGGTCCCAGTTGTGCCTCTCGGTGGCGTGGTCTCAGTGACCACTGCCATCCACCTCTCCCTCAGTTAGCATCACCTGGAGCTCAGGCATTTTATTGCCCAAGCTCCTGGCATTTAGCAGGACTACCTTCCACCCTTTCCCTATACTTCCATTTCCCTGCTCATGTTCCTGTGGGATTCTGTCTTCCCTGGTCTGCACCTTACCAGTCGGCCTTTTCCTGCATTCTTCCAGCTCCCGAAGTGGAGACAGAGTCCCTCCTGTATCAGACCCCTCGACAGCCTTTCTCCCATCCTCCCCTTCACAAGTTTAAACCCCACCTTTCACCAATGACCCTCTATTTTCAACTTAAGTTTCCTTCCCCTCCGAATTGAGATGGAGCCTATCTCTAGCATACAGCCCCTTATCCTCCCAGGTCTCCCCAATCCCCCATCAAACCCATACCCTCTGGCCCCACACCATTCCCTGAGCCACTGATTTATCACCTAATCTTCCTCTTGTATTCCCCACTAGCCCTTGGCACGGCAGGATTTCGAGAAAGAAACTGTGCATCCTATATCATGACAGACCATAGCAAGCTCCTGAGCCTTGCCTGTATCTCTAGATCACTATTTCCCTCAATGTCATTGGTACCCAGGTGGACCAGTATGTCCGGGAACCTCCACAATCCTTTGCCAGCTGATATACCTCATGCTTGGCCTGTGCACCGTTAGTCCAGGGAAGCATTTTGTTCTAACTGGGCAGGCTTCTCCCTCCCTATCACTTGATCCCCCTGATCATGGAATCACCCAACAGGAGCACTCTGGCACCCCTTTTCCTCCATTCCCCCCTTCCATGTCCCTCATCCTTTCTACGGCCCCTCCCCAGCTGGCTCCTTGCTCCTTCCCCTATCTGGGTGCCACCTGCCATCCCTCCTTATTTACCCTGGCCAGCCTCCTCTGATCCTATGCTCTCTCGTCCTCCAGGTATCCTTCTGTACCTTGCTACCCCCACTGTCATGACTGGTATCACAATTTTAAAATTTCCTGAGTTATGCTTAATTTTTTGTGCTGTGCCAAAAGCACTGCCTTAGTCTTTTCTTATTGAGCACCAGTTTGCAACCTGAATAACTTCACTTTGAAGGGAACTGTTCAGAAATAGATTTTCTCCTCTGCAATATATTAGTATGACAGAGTCATCCGTACAAGCAGTATTTTGCCTTTATTGCAATAGTTTATTTATAACAAAAAAAAAGCTCCAAACCTTTATCACAAATGGTAGGTAGATTATTTACTGAAGAAAGAAGAAAAAAGAACAAAAACAGAAAACCAGAGGTCCAAGTATGGACCCCAGTGAGACTCCATTTGAAATTAAGTTGGTACTCAACTTAACTCCATTCACCCTCACAATTTGTTGATGGCTTGACAAGTGAAGTGAAACCAATTTAAAGTGAATTTCCGACTTACCCTACAGCAGCTATCACTCGTATGGTGTGTAGCTTCCCTCCGCAACAGTCGTTCTAGCCAGGTTAGAAATACTGTGTGCAGCTAATGATCCAGATATTTTACTAGTAAATTAGTTTTAGCATCAGCTGCCCAATGCATTTTCAGAGTCCCAGCTGATAGCACTGGCTCCATAAACTTCCAGGTGAAGACTGACACCTGTGTGAGCCACGGTGGTGTTGGTCTAGACTTGGTATTTTATGAAGCCAGTGATGTACTACCAAGGACATCAGCTTTGTCAGTGTAAACTGGGCTTAAGACTAGTTTACCTTCTGCTCTGTTTGCTGCAGCCCAGGTCACTATCGTGAACCAAGGGCTGCATCTCAAAAACTTTCTTGAACTCAGAACCAGTGACATGGTGGCGCATACTAAGGTCCGTATTACATTCTTTTTCTGTTTATAACCTACAATTTATTGAGTTTATCAACTTCAGTACAGTTTACACTGCAGCGTATATTTAGTACATGACATACAGAACTATAACAGCAGATTCAGCGGTCCTCACCAGCAGTTACATTACATAGAGGATTGTGTATGAGCAGTCATGCGTAACAGAGATATTCTTGTATGAGAGTTTCCTTGGTAACAGATGACCTCGAGTGCAGCTTCGAGAGGTATCTCTGTTACCAGGGGAACCTCAAGATACATGGCTCTCTTGTTTGTGCATGACTGCTCATACACAATCTTTTATTAGAAAATGGCAAGAATCAATTTTCACACCTGATTGGCTGAGACAGGCTCCAAGCTAGGCATTTATTTTCAATAGATGCCCAGCTAAAAATAAGAGCCAGTCCAAGTGCCACTTCACAGAGCAACATTCTCCAGTGGTGCCCAGCCTGCTCTGTAACTGGCTGAAAACATCCAGGAAAATTTAAAATGCCGCCATGTTTTCTCTCGCTTAGCGAGAGCTACTCATCTTCCTAACCAAAACACTGCTGTCCAAGCGCCCCATCCTCTGACTTAATTCGCTTCACATGAAATCGAAAAAAAACAAAAACCAACAACTTAAAAACTGCCTACTTCTTTCAACTGGAACATTCTCCTTTCATTTACCACACCTCAGGAAATGTATTGTAAAACCCCAAGTTGCGGCTCCCAGTCCCTCAAAAGCCACCTGATTCAGTAAGCAATAATCCAACGCCACTCCCCATTCCCCAATTGTTGTATCGCTTTAATTTTTACTGCAACTCCTAACCTGCGAGCCGATCCAGCGCCTCCTCTCAAGCATGTACAGTAACCACTTCAGTCAAGTCCTAGTCCTGTATTGGGACCGCGCTCCTCAAGTCAAACCTCCTGCACCACCAAATACAAACAGTGTCCAGCTTACCAGAAACTTGAGAGGCAGTAATTGAGTGATCTTCTTGCAAAGAAAAAACAAACAGAAACAGGCCCAATTCCACCGTGACCATTCAAGAAAAAAAAACGGGACCCGATTCCACGTCACCAACGCCATTTTCACTATAGAACTGCAACTCCTATAAACCCTGTGGCTCCTCAGTCTCCTAAACATCAATGCCCTCTACTGGCAAGCACTGCACAGTACAGTACAGGGACTTCTTTACAATAAACACATATTCTGTTTTTTTGAATACTTATTACACTTCTTTTTAACATTTTATTTTATTAAAATGTTGCATGTGGGCCATTTTCTAAGCACAATAATACCCTCAGGGTGAGGCATTATTGGGAAATACCCGGACCTTCCAGGGCTACAAGGCCCTCTGCCTGCGACGCATCGGGCCTCATTACGCCCTGGGCGGTCCGGTATTTCCAATAATGCCCACTCTACCGGGTATTATTGCTTACTAGTGTATGGGCAGTCACAGCATAGAAAATCACATAAAACCAGCTGGAGAAGACAACAGAGAACAGAAATGTTTACATTTTCTTTTTTTTTTTTTTTTTACACAGCACATGCTGCAGATGTTTCTGCAAGTTCAAGTTAAAAAAACAAAAAAAAAACGCAACTTCAAGCAACTGGATTGAGGAAAGCAACTATATGGCAGCATTCCAAGTTGTTATGCTACAGTAGTGACATAGCTAGTGCAGCATAACAACTCCATTCTAGTTATGGATTTCTATCCATAACAACATTCTACCATACACTATGGAAGGGTTACTGCACACCATGACAATATATGTAAGAACATAGTACTGCCACTAACCGAGTTATAACCTGATAAATCTTGTACCACCTAATATCCCCAATGTGCTGGGTCTTCTTGTTCACTTAGATCAAAACAGTTAGGATCTTTGTAACAGCAGTACACAGATACAGCCTTAAAACAAGACTGTACTAGAAAACACAGCTCTAACAACAATTTGTGTGTAAGCCACGGACTGCTAAAAATAAAAGCCTGAAATGATATCTTATCATTTGGAACACTTCTAAACATAATACTGCTTAGCAGAAAGTCTATAAATGAAACAAATACTTATTAGAGGTATTGGTAACTTAAGATTGCTGAAATATATATTTTACATTTTGGGTGTCATGACCAGCCAGCCAGTAAGCTTCCTGGGAAAGAAGGAGATGAACCCAGAAAAAAGCGGGAAGGAGCCCATTTGCTGCCATTTTCATAATAATGCAGGGCTAGTTTTGAACACCATAAACTTCAAACTTAAACAACTTCTGCACATTGCCCCAAATTACCACCACCCCAGCCACCCCAACAGTCAGGCATTATGTAACATAAACAAAAGTCCAATATCAGTTTAAGTATCTCACTGATTCATGATCAGCTTCCTTGCTGCAAATTTCTGTGTAACCTTTATCAAAGTTGACCATCCGTATTCCAGCTCTGTAAAGCAGAAAGGTTTGCTGCCATATGAAATTACAAGTTAGCCAGTATTAGCAGGACATGATGTCCTCTATAACTCCATAGCTTGTCCTTGAACAGAATAAAATGTTTTCGTCACTTTTATGTGGAGTAGTTCAAATCTGGGAGCAGGCGTATGGGATGATTCTGCCATTCCACCCTTCAAAGATGCTTTGCTGCAGCCAGGATATTATCCCTTTTCTGGTGTTGCCAAGTATCACTTGCAGGGTTCCGAGCAATCGGGTTGGGCCCTGGATCTTCCGCAGAGATATCCTGCAGACTTTGTATCATGCAGCTCCTTTTCCAATTCCAAAACCTCGCCACTCAGGCTCTCACGAAGGACTGAGGTCCTCCTAAATCTTCTGGTCATCTAATTATTTGTAGATTCAAAGCCCAAGTGGAGTTCTCCATGTTTCCATTCTGATACTCAGAGTGTTTTCCTCTGCCATGACCATGCGTGGGTATAGCTTTCTCAGCCAATTGCTTACTGTCTTTGGCTTCAACTTGAATGGGGCTCACATTCGTGAGGAGGAGATTGACTTTTGTAGCACAGTCTCAATTTTTTGTCAAGGTCTCTATTGTATTAAAGCACCGCATTTGAGGGTTGATGCTCAGAAGTCTCTGTGAACCCCACCTTGCTTTGGCCTGGCTTCTTCTCCCATGGTTAAGAGCTCTCCAGCCACCACTGCTCTGTTGTGCCTCATTTATTTCTCAAACACTTCAGCTAGCAAAAAGTAGTATCAAAATGCTCCTTGCAACAAGATGCATAAGGATGTTGTTAAAACTGGTAATACACAGTATACCCATTTAAGAGTCTAGCTTGCCAAAATCCTATGATTGAAGAGCCCTGAATTGCTGTGACTGCTCAGTTCACCAGCTACCTCCAACCCTCGCTATACTACGTTGTTGCTGTTGTCATGTTTTATTACGTTTTATAAAATGAATAAGAAAAATCAAGGCGTCAACAGTAGAAAACCCAGTACAGCTGTGTAATTATCTGGCCATAATTACAAGTATGTACTTCTTTGTGAACATGTAGTAAATTAATTAAAAAAAAGTGGTTAAACCATTCCTTTCAAGAAACCACAAATGCCTTCCTCAGTCCCCAAACTAATTTATGTTTTTAAAACACTGTTGCTTTCTTCCTTCCTTTCACAAAATGTCAGCTCACTTCTTGTGTTGGCAGAAGATAAGTATTTCACTTCTGAAAAAGACAAGGGGTTGAACTTGAGAACATGTTGAGATTTTCCACTATACAGAAGTGTTTCCCCAAACGTATACAAAACTCCTCAGGACAGGAGTGGGCATCTAATGTTTAGGGAAAGACAGTAATAAAGCAACAGCAATGGGGGCCAGTCCTGATGGGCTGCAAGGCCAGTTTCCATCTTCGATCCTAGGTTCCTAGACAGAAGGCGTCAGGAGGTAAGCACAGCTAGAGGAGAGCTGGCACAAAACTAAACATTTATTTAAAACTAAAACCTAAAGATCCAGAGCGGAGGCTGCTGACTTGTTTTTGATGCAGGAATGCAGGAAATGGAAACCACGCTAAAAAATATTGTATAAGTGCACTGTATCTGAGGAGACATTGCCAATGAAGACCATGTGTGAAAAGCTAAACAATTAACCCGACTCATACCTCTGTGTGCAATATCCTGAGTAAGCGATGGCTGATATACAAGGATAAGATTTAGAATCTTCTTAACAATGGGTTATTTAAGCCATTCAAGAAATTCACGACTCGTTTAAAACAAAAGAGAAACCAGGAAAAAGTGTGGTAATCTGTATCTGATCAAAAACAAGCATTTGTCAATGCCAAAGTTTGTCATTGGAATTGATGTTGATACGCACAGATTGGCAGGACTACAGTTCCCAGCAGAAAGGACAAGTTATGCCACCAAGTTCACATTCCAGTTAAAATACAGTGAAGTGCATACCTGTTTCCTCAATTAGTGATCTGGCTTTGAAGAGTGAAGATGTTCTGCGGTTCAGAAGATGAGGGCACTGGAGCCCCACCATGGGTTGGGAGGAAAGCGTTATGGTTAGAAACCCTAACACCCCAGGAGTTTGTTGGTATTTGCACTACAAACTTTCAACATGGCCTTTTGGGACCCCACCTCATGAAAGCATTTGGGACCTCTGCTCATGAACTGTAGCACTGTGATTTTGTTAATCTACCCCAAACATTGATTTTCACAGCGACGCGCCATTCTGCACCAGATGTACAAAACAGTTCGGGCAGAATGTGAAAAATTACAACTGTACCATTCATAGGGAAGTGTGAAGAGATAGCAGTGTTGAACATCTGGGTGAAAATATTAAAGTGCTCGAGCGTCGCACAGGTGGAAACTGCACAAAGCACGCTCGTAACAGTTATTTAGTAGAATAATTTCACCAACATTTCAGCATTGGCATTTTGTGACCTCTGCTCATGAACACTGTCACTATGATCTTCTTAATCTGTCACGAACGTTGATGTCCCACAGCTACTTCAGCACTGTGTGCCAGATGTGCAAAAATACATTTCGGGCAGGAAGTGAAAAATTACAGCTGTATTGTTCATAAGGTGGTATGCAAAACTGACAATGTTGAAAATCTTGAATGAAAATATTACAAATTCTTACGTTACTGGAAACTGCATAGCTGCTTAGTAAACTAGTCATTTCAGGGACTTTGTCACAAATTTTCGACATTGGTATTTTGAGACCTCTGCTCATGAATAGTGTCACTGTGATTTTCATAATCTGTCCCAAAAGTACAGTTACGTAAGAACTTACTGTAACAGTAGATCTTCGAGGAGGGCTCTTGCAGCAGGCTATCACAATTAGGACTATGCCGCAGGGCACTAGGACTAAGCGAAAAACTTCTGCCAGCAATCCCAGCTGAGGACCGCCCCGGCGCGGCCCGGCGTCGGTCAGGGTACAGAGAGGCGGACCCAGCTCCACCGCAGTTCTCCCGCCAGTACCCATGAGATGGCCTGACAAGAGAAGGAGATGAAGCCCATCCTAGAGGAGAAAGAGAAGGAACCTGCACACTCCGAGGGAAGGTGGGAGAAAACAGCACCTGCTGCAAGAGCTCCTCTCGAAGATCCACTGTTACGGTAAGTTCTTACGTAACTGTACTATCTACGCCGAGATAGAGCTCTTGCAGCAGGCTATCACAATTAGGACCGAGTCCCAGCAGTTCCCTAGCTAAGAGGCAGTCGCCCGGGAGGAATATACTGACTCCAGAGACCGTCAGGACAAAGAGTCCTTGTAGAACCGCCAGGCCAAAGCCAACCGCGGCGTCTGGAGCGATATCCAAGCTCTAATGCTTGACAAAGGTATGCACCGAATTCCAGGTCGCGGCCGCTGCAGATGTCTTGAATGGCGACATTCCGCGCCGTGGCAAAAGGCTGAAACACCCTGGTGGAGTGACCCTTACCGGACCCGGTGAGGAGTTTGTAGTGATATTCGTAACAGAATGAAGCGCAATGGACTATCCATTTGGAAATAGTCTGCTTGGACACGCTGACCCAAGCAGTGTGGCGCAAAGGCCACAAAGAGTTGCTCGATTCACGGTGTTGAACCGTTCTACTGAGTAATACCACAGGGACCTGTGGACATCCATATGTGGAGGAGAACCTCCCTCTATTGGAGGGAGAAGGAAAATAAACAGGAAGGTCAACCACGACTGGTTGAGGTCAATTCGAGACCACTTTGGAAGAAACTTAGGATTAGTTGGAGGAAACCCTTTGCCTATGAAAAACCAAATAGGGCTCTTCACACTCAGAGCCTGCAGCTGGAAACTCTTGACGGGCTAAGCAACAAAAACAAACTTTCCAAGACAAATACATAGCTATGACGCTTCGTGCAGGTTCAAAAGGGAAGGGTGAGTTTCTCCAGCACAAAAGGAGGTCCCAGGGTGGGATAGGGTCCCTGATGGGAGATCGCATGTGGAGGACCCCCGAAGAAAGGTGCAGGCCATCCAGCTGGGCTAAGGCTCTGTAAGCCCACCAGGCATGGTAGGCAGAGATGCAGCAGAGGTGCCTGATGGAAGAATGGCTCAGGCGTTTTCATACAAGGAGGAGGTATTGCAAGCGGAGTTCACAGACCGTGACTGGGCCTAAATGCTAGAAGCCAAGGCCCAAAGGCAAAAATGTTTCCACTTCATGAAGTAAGCCGGCGAGTAGAGGGCTTGCATGCAGGCGCCAAGACCTCAGCCACTTCTGGGAAACCCGTATCTAGTCAGTGCTACGTCTGAAGGAGCCAAGCATGAAGGTGCAGGGATCGAAGATCCGGGTGGACAGAGAACCCTGGTCCTGGGACAGCATTCTGAGCATAGGGGCAGCGGGAGTGGAGGTTCCTGGGACAACCGCTGCAGAAGTGGGAACCAAATTTGTCGGGGCCAGTAGGGTGCCACAAGGATCATTGTGCCCCTCTGCCTGCAACTTGAGCAGGACCCTCTGGATGAGAGGGAAGGGCAGAAAGGCATAAAGAAACCTCCCAGCCCAACAAAGGGACAATGCGTCTGGCCAGAAAATGCCAGGCGCGGGCTCTCATGAGCAAAAGCGTGGCAGCTTGGCGTTGCTGTGGTGGCGCATAGAGATCCAGCTCGGGCATGCCCCACCTGCCAAGAGGCGATCTGCCACAGACTGCAGTAATTCCCACTCGTCGCCCTGGCCCATGACCAGCTGAGATCATCAGCCAGACTGTTGAGGACTCCTGGACCGTGAACTGCTGATAGACAAATGCCCGTTCCATGCCCAGTACCAGACTCTCATCGCCTCCCAGCAAAGAGGATAGGAATGAGTGCCTCCTTGCTTGCTGATATGAAAAGCGACCACCATGTTGTCCGTCTGAATGAGAAGAGAGCAGGAACCAGGTCCTCCTGAAACGCCTGAAGGGCATAGAGGATCTTCGCATTTCAGGACATTGATATGGAGGACTCTTCCTCGGTCGACCAAACCCCTGTGTCGGTGACCACGAGATGAACCCCAACCAGGTTCGGCATCCATTGTTAGAGTCTGACCTGGAGGCTCCGGACAGGACCCCCATGTCCAGATTGTTGGGGTCCATCCACCAAAGCAACGTTCTCCGGACTGGCTCCGAGATCAGGACTAATGCGTCCAGGTGGGGAGTATTGATCCACTGCACCTGAGCATCCATTGTGGGATTCTCATGTGGAAGCGGGCCAAAGGATATTACTGGGATGGCAGCTGTAGTCCCCAGTAGACTGAGGAAGTTCCGAGCCAGAACTTGAGGTGCTAGGAAATCCGTTCTGCCAAACTTATGAGGCAAGAGACCCTGTCCTGAGGGAGAAAAGCTCTGCCCTGGGACGGAGTCAGAGTGCTCAATGAAGCGAGGTTTGGCTGGGCTCAGGGCGACTTCTTTAAGTTCAGGGTGATCCCAGGTCTCGGAAGAGAGTATAGGCATCTCCGAGAGGCGCGGAAGCCGTCCCTTGATGGGGCTGTCAGCAGCCAGTCGTCAAGGTAAGGAAGACATAATGGCCTGAGCACCTGAGAGCCGCAGCCACCACTGCTAGGCACTTGGTAAAAACTTGCGGAGGAGAGATAGGCTGAGCAGGAGCACCTGGAATTGGTAATGCTCCCCAGGAAGCAGAACCTCAGATACTTCCTGTTTGGAGGAAAGACCCTATATGCATGTCGCATCCTGCATGTCGAGAGAACAGAGCCAATCCCCTTGTTGCAGCAGAGGAGGAGACTTTGGAGAGTCACCATCCTGAACTTTTGTACTCTATGAAGAGATTTAAGGGACGGAGGTCCAGAATGGGCGAAGGTCCCCGTCTTTGGGATTAGAAAGAAATGGGAATAAAACCCTTGATCCCACTGCTCCATGGGAACTCGCTCTATAGCTCTCTTTTGCAGGAGGCCTGAATTTCTCCTTCCAAAGTGGAGCGTGTGAAGGAGGATAGAGAAAGCTTTGGTGGAGTACTGGGAGGAACCCCATGAACTCCAGTGTGTGTCCCTCGAGCGCGTCCAAGATCCATTGATCTATGGTAATAGAAGCTCCACCCTTTGAAGTGAAGGGCGTCCCCCGACCAGCTCCCCTGGACGTCCAACCACGGCGGGCGGAAGGAGTCATTAGGTGGAACCGGGGTGGGAGAGGCCTGGGAGGGCGTGGGCCCAGCCAGAGGGTCCACCAGACTGCTGGCTTCCAGATCTCCAGCGGAAGCCGCCTCTCTGTCCCTGCTACAGACCCACAGGCTGAAGTCCCAGCTGCCTGAGGACTTCCCGAAAAGCCGGCGGCGACAGCAGGCATCGCTGGTGCATGCGGTACAACTGGCGGACCGACCAGGTAGACTTGCCCGATTCCGGAGGCGTGAGATCAGATTCTCCGTCTCCTGCCCAAATAAGACAATGCCCACCAAACGGCAGGTCTCGGATACGGACTGCAGATCCTGGTGGAAGCCGAAAGCCTCAACCAGGCATGGCGGGAGATAAACCGGAAGCAGCAGCTCTGGCCGCACGTATCGTAGGAGGCCCTCAAGGCGTGAGTGCCAATGTCGAGCCCGACTGCAAGAGGGCCAGGAGCTCAGTCTTCTTCTCGGAGTCTGGCATGGCTTGTACCAGCTCAAGACCCAGCTCCCACAGCGTTCTGGAACTGCACCATGCGTGAGGAAGTTTAGGATCTAATGGAGCAGGTGGAGGCAGAGTAAACCTTCTTGCCCACCTGATCCAAATGCATGAGACTCTAAGTCGGGAGGCTGAGAGCTGAGGTGGCTGTCTCGAGACTTGTCGTGAGCAGCCGTGATCAGGAGGAGTCGCCTGGGGTGTTCAGCCAGAAAGGTTCTGCCCTCGGCGCCTTGTAAAGCCTGTCCGACTTCTTGGGGATCGCCGGGATGGAGGCTGGGCGCAGCCGGTGGATCTAGTCAGGTCCTGAAGATATCCACCAGAGGAGGAGATGACCAAGACTTTGGCTCCTTCTGCCTCAGGTACTTGGCCAATCTCCAGCATTCGGGTCCAGGTCTTCTGTATCCCACTGATTAGAATCCTGGATATGCCTCATGACATCCAGAAATGTGGGATGTCTGGGGCGGCGAGGCATGTCCCTCTCCTCAGGAGAGTGCTTAAGGCTGAGGAGGAGGAAGAGATGAAGATGCAGAGGAGGACAGACTATCAGATTTAAAATGGTCTGGTTCTGCCTCATGGCCATGCCTCTGCGCGGCGATAGTCGCAGGGGACCGGCGGCGGTCAAACGACGGGCGGTCCCTGGACCGGCGCGATGGAGTGAACCCGGCGTCGGTCAGGGACCCGGCGACGAGAACCCGTTCGCCCGAGGCGGGAAGGGCTCCAAGAATGAGACCCGCAACCGGCGTCGGTCAGTGGGACCCAAGGAGGCGACATCGGTGGTCCTGAGATCGAGCCGAGACAAGCCCTAGAAGAGGCGAAAAATGGCGCCCAGGAACCTCAGCGGGAGGCCTCGCCCTCCGGCTGTGGTTTGCCAGCGGGATCAGGTACCAGTGTCTGGGCGGCGGCGGGTGAATGCGTTGTGGACCTGCCCCCACCAAAGCGAAAAAAGTTGTTTCAGCTCGTCCTTGGAGAATATTTCTGCCACCTGCTGGGGAAGGAAGAGTCAGGCGTGGCGGGAAGCGAGGCGAGACTATCCTGAGGCCCAGGGGAGGAGGAGCGTGGGCGACGGGGCGTTGGCAGGCAACGACCGACCCGAGTCCTTAGCCCCTCCGACCGTCGTCGGTGCTGCGACTAGCGATGGGGTGATAACAGGAGCCAGAGGGTCCTTATGCTCGGGCGCACCTTAAAGCGGCGCCGGTGCCGTGAGCAGCAGGGCGAAGCAGGTACTGGCACAGACTTAGAAGACCTTAAGCGGAGCCACCTGAAGGCTTGGCAGCGGCTCCCAGGCGGGCGCCTTAGCCTGGGAAGAAGCTGCGACTCACGAGCGGAAGGGCGGGCCTTTTCGAGGAAGGTCGCGATGGGATCGAGACCGGGACCGAGTGCGACTGCGCTCTTTACTATGGCGCTGCTTCTCCTCCTTTTCCCTCGGAGTGCAGGTCCATCTTTTCTCAATAGGTAGGCCTTCAGGGCCTTCAGGCGTCGGATCTCGAGTCCGGCTCGTGGCAGCAGCAGTGGGCGCGGGAAGCAGTGTCGTGGACGGGCCAAGCAGAAAACGCACCGCTGGTGACCGTTTTGGCGGGGAATTTGCAGCTGCACTCGCACTTATTTACGTGTTGGGAGAGAGGGGCGGCCGGGAAACATGGAATCCTCGAGGACTCGACTGCGCGTAGCGTCAGATCCGACTGGAACAGGGCGAAAGAAGCGAAAAGCCGGAAAACCGAGCCGCAAAGCGGCGGGCGTACAGGCGTCGGTGCGGTAAATTGGCAAAGAAAGCGGAAAAAGCGTTTGAAGCGAAGAGAATCTTGATTGAAGACAATTTTCGCTAGTGGATCACAAGCAGTAGCTCTTCGTGCGTGGTAGCGGCGGGGAAAGAACTGAGAGTGGAACTGGGTCCGCCCCTCTTGTACCCTGACCGGCGTCGGGGTGGGGCCAGCGTCGAGGCGGTCCCCAGCTGGGATTGCTGGCAGAAGTTTTCCGTGTGGTCCTGGTGCCTGCGGCATAGTCCTAAGTGTGATAGCCTGCTGCAAGAGCTCTATCTCGTAAGATCACGGTTTCCCAGCGACTGCTCTATTCTGTGCCAGAAGTGCGAAAACACATTTCAGCCAGGATGTGAAAATGACAGATGTACTGTTCATGAGGAGGTGTAAAAATACCAGCGTTGAAAATCTGGAGTGAAAATATTACGTGTCGTGATGTTACACATGTGCATAGAAACAGCATAAAAACACCTCATAACAGTGATTTTTGGAATTTTTTCAACAAATTTTCAACATAGGCTTTTGGGAGCGGGTTGGGGCACGGACTCAACGAAGGACCGTTTTCTTGTTTACAGATTTTTGTGAGAATGTTTTCTTTCTTACAGGGACAACTGGTAGGCTGGGATAGGCTCCCAGCGTGCCCATGAGTGTTGTTGGGCGGGGGGCTGTAGCCAGCAGGTTAGGCACCCCGTCCAGCTATACAGTGCTGGGGGCACAAGAGCCGAGGGGACTGGGCAGCCCGTCAGCACACTAACAAATTGGAGGACATTATGCCGACAGGATGGGCTCCTCAGTCGACCAAAATTAACTGGAGGTGGGGCATACCAACAGGGGATTAGGCACCCCGGTTTTATTTTTTAACGAGAGGGCATGCCGACAGCCTGGGCTCAACGTTCACACTTCTGTAGCTACAGCAGTGTGAATGCGCAACCAGGAGCGCAATGCAGGAATGCAACATCAAAGGACCAAGTTACAGCCATTATTGAATGCGTGCTCTGTCCTTTAAATATTGACAGACTCCACCCCTAACAGCTGAAAAGGTCGTCAGCCAGCCTGCAGACTAATCTGCCTGCGCTGACCTGCTCCTGAAATGGAGCTCTCCATTGGGCACACCTCTTACAGCAATGAGTTTGTCTGCGCCTGCGTGACACGACGAACAACAACACAACATTTAAAAAAAATTGCCAAGTTAGAAAAAGAGGCAGCCATACAAATATGCTATCTAAAAGAGGCAGGGAAGATAAAATTGATATTCACATAAATGTACAATACCGTAAAGGGAACAGACAACATAAAGAGCCCCCACACGCACATGCTGGGCTGGTCTCAAGGCACTCTGTGTGCAACAACATTTGGATTTACACTGTTTACTGTAGTGTGGTAGACTATGTCAGACTAACTTTGCTTGGTTGTAGGCTGATATCTTGTGTTACTACAAGTCCCAGAATCCCCTACAACTGGCGTCGAGCAGTAGGCAGCAGGGGTAAATTCAATAGCCTGCAGTACATGGCAGGTTTACATAAGTTCTGAGCTTTTGACTGCTGGTCCGCTGTCCTCCCTGGGCTAAGTTACAGTCACAGAGGACTGTACTTAGCAGCTGGAAAAGCAGACCCAGAAAACATTTGATCGGCTATTTTAAAAGCTCTACCATGCACTGCAGGCTACTGAATCTCCCATTGCTGCCTACTGCTCTGATAGCCTTAGGGGATTCTGGGATTTGTAATAACAGAAGACACTAGGCAAATGCATGGAACAGTAATCTACCTGGAGGCTGACGAGTTCTATTCCCATCAATCCAGTATTTGTTTTATGAATGTATGGCTTTGTTTTTTCTCTGTTTACTCCTTTGATCTTTGGTGTTGCCCTCCTCTGCCAATCACTTCTCAGTCCCATCTGGCCCTTCTCTGTCACTTACCCTCTTTGAACCCCATAGGGTCTCCCCTGTGGCGGCACCTCTTCTTGGGGAGGGGATCATTCTTCCTTTTTCACCTCAGGACAGTCATACTGGTAGGAGTGTTAGCTTGATCGGTTTACTTTCTACCCTCTGTGCCACCACTCAGGCTCGCTCTTAGTAGCCTAAGCCCCTGATGTAAAGGGTCTACACCACATAAGGGCCTACATCGTTGTCACCCTGACATATACCATGATGGATGTGACTTACACAGAACCCAGCCCTCGAATAATGTGAATGGAGAACTTTTGTCTGTATTAGTTACTAGTATTTTTGTCAATGAAAACACAAAACACCTGGCTGCCTACTAGCACTGGGCCCAGGTGGGCTGCCAGTCAGTTCTGCTTATTCCCTTCATCCTACATTAGCATGAAGGGCCTGACAGCTCAGCCACACACCACCACATGTTGCAGCAGCCTGCAAGACAAGCGTGCTGCTTTTCTTTAAGAGTCACAGCAGCAACAATGCTGTTTTGCTGCTTTATTTAATTTTGACATTCATTTTCACACTTCAAACACAAGAAGTTTAAACCTAGCTAACTCTCTAATCTCAACCCTATCTAGTTTCTTAATTGACTGACACCCATCGTGCAAGTGAGTTCTCTCACTAGGTTGAATGTCAAGCTGACACCAGAGTGAGTTAGTTGCATCCGTGACTGCTTTTGGGGTCATCATGTGATCTGTGGGAGCTCACTGCTTGAACTCATGGTTTGACAGTTCAAGTGATTTGAACCAGAAGTTCATATTCTGGGCCACATTTTCATGAGTGGTGAAGACCCAACAGTTTGAGGTGTTAAGATCTCTGCTAGAACTGAACTAACAGCTGTTGTCCTTAACGGTAATGAACAGAATGGCATACAAGTCAAATTGGGGTGAGGTAACTGAGTTCTGTTGATACCACTTGTCTTAGGTAGACACCAGGTGTCCATCACAAATATGCCTGAGAAGAACATCAACATGCAGAGAGTAAAATCTTTTGGTATTTTTAACTGTCACGAATTCAGGAAAGGCCGAGACTGTAGATCTTCTTAGAGGGTATCTCCGTTGAAGCATAATACATTAAACTATAAACCACTGGCATTAGGATCTAGGAGAGCGTTTGCAAGACTGAGTTCGCCCACACTTATGTGCCTGCATGCCTCCATCGATGCACAGCATTGCCTTAATGACATGGGCAGGCACCACTACTACAGTTCTTTACTTCCAACACTAGAGAGCATGAGCGTCTGACCAATTGAGTTGTTTTTCTGTTGTCAGTTTTCCCATTAGAAAAGTCTGTTTACTGATGAATGTGGATTTACTGTGTAGATAACAAAAACTTGTGCATGTGTTGAATGGACTTGACCATGATGTCAAAACTGCAACATCTACCAAGATTTCAACCAGTCTACTTGGAGATACTGGTGTAGAAACTTTAGTGCACTTTTTGAAAAAAGCGAACAAAGCTGCTGCAGTGCCGCCAAGCTGCCAAATTCAGCTGATGCTGGTAAGCTCGAAAATGTTGGCGACAGATAACGGGAATGCATCTAAGTCACCATGTAAGTAGGTACCACGGTGGCCAGTAAAGCAGACTGTCCAGTTGGAGTCTTCATTATCACTGACAGACAGCTGCCGTGGTCATCAGGAACCAGCCAGTCACTATAAGTGAGTCAGCATTGTTTCCCCAGGTATCAGCGATCCACATTTCCACTCTCAGGAAGGGATGCTAAGCCTAAAGTTTTGTTTAGTATGCCAGCAAAACAGGCAGGTTTATTCTCTGAAAGACAGAATCCCATCCTGCTGAGGGCATGGATCCAGTTCAGAGGTACTGCAGCCTCCCACTTGCTCGTCCACGGACTGTGTCAGTGAGTACAGTCTTTTAAGGCTGTTGACATTGGCACTGTTGCTGTTATCTTCCCTGTCAAGGGGCTGCTCTGGCAGAATTCTCAGATTTGATAAAGAGATTGATTCCTTCTCTGCCTCAGGTTGCAACTTTTTATTTAAAACTTTTCAGGCTCTGTTGGCCGATCATCTCTCAGAGGTGCCTCGACCTGGACCTCTACTCCCCGCTGAGACCCTCCTCCTGTGGTCCTTCCCAGCCCCTGGTTACCCCAGGGAGGGCCCGCCTCACCTACCTAGCAGCTGTTTCTCAAATTAGAGGGTCCGTCCAGTGTGGGTGGTTCCTTGGACTGTTGGAGGAAGAGTCCGACACTGGGATGTGGGTCCAGTTCTCTGGGGCCCTCGTCGCCTCCTCAGTCCTCGGGGATTCTTCCGTTAGTTTCCCCACGGGCGGACATGCAATGATGTCACGGCACCAACGTGCTGATGTCCACAGCTCCTCCCTTGTTTGACAGCTTGCTTTGCCCCTGATTTCACCAGGGACCACCAAGAAGCCGGCGCAAATCCTTGATCCTCTGCAGGAAGGGAAAGCAGTCCTCCGGATGCTCAATCCTTCCCTCCAACCTAACGCTGCCCGAGTCTGTTCCCGAACCCAGGTGCCGATGTGGCACATGGTGTGATGTCCAGTGCCTCAATCCTCAGCGCCACCAGGCCGGCACCTCAGGTTGTAACTTAGCAGCCTCCTCAGGTGCTTCTGGCTGGATCTGCTGCCCCCACCTACATTTGCCTAGTACTGTTAGGAAGGAAACCTAATTAGAAAAATAGAACAAAAATGCTTTACATACAAAAAGTAGCTTACTTAGAATACTTTCAGTATTTTAAGAAGGTGAACTAGCACTTTAAATTGCAAGTCTCTGCAGACACTAACTCCATTCTACATAGAGTTTAGTTATAATATTGCATTCTAATGTCCGTCAATGTATTTTTCTCCATTTATGCATGGAATGCTATTCTTCACTGACTCCAACAAATGCTCTTTGTGAAATTGTGCTTATTTGTGTTTTCTTTGTAACACCTTGTCTTACTGTCCACTGATGTACTGAATCTGACTTGTACCTACTGCCAGCTTTTGTTGTATTGTATCCACTATTGCGGTTTCATATTCTAACTTGTATCCTGAGTCGATTGCCTGAAAATAGGCATTTCTATGTCTAGTGCACTTACCCGTCACCAAAAACAAAATAAATTTCTCTGCTCTCCACAGTCCTCAGCCACACAATACTGTGCAACACAGCAATAATGGGTCCTAGATTCTTCTATAAAGGTGTTTAAACAGCACCAGCGTGGGCCAATCACAAGTGCTTCAGCTGGAATACCCCAAGCGGTAACCCACAAACAAATGAGCCTTGAACAAACTAAGTGTGTTGCATGCAGCCTGAGCTGTGCTAAAATATCCAGCACAGATTCAATATCACATCTTTACAGATAAGCTTCCGATGAAGGACTTGGTTGGTCTTAAAAGCTTAGGCACTTTGTTCTTTTGAGCTTAGGCACTTTGTTCTTTGTAACATCTAAGTTGGTCCAATAAAAGTATCAAACCATTTGTTTCTGGATCTGTTCTTACAAGCACCAATATGGCAACTTAACTAAATCTGTTAGTCATCATCTTTACAGATAAAACTTAAACAAAAAAAAAAAAAGGAAGCAAAACACACAGAATGGCATCTACGTTTCGTAGAATGAGCTTCACAACACAAGGCAGACCCCTGGGTTCCTTTCCATCAACACTAGCCAACCAACATATTTTCTGATTTTTATGTATTATTTTTCTTCTTTTTTGAATATAATCAAAAGTTAAGAAAATATGTTTAATGCCTAACTCAGGCTGGATTCTAAAGGCAATATAGCTGGTTTGAGAGAAAAGGTGACCTGGCTAAATATTTACCATCAGCATCACGTTCCTGTGATTCCTCAAGCTCAATTTAATCCCTGTGTGTCCTTACTTAAACGGTCACAGTCACTGCCGACCTACCGTGTAGCAGGAGCAGGGGACAAGATGGACCCTCCGTTTAATACCCTTCTGTCACCACAACACTCATGTTACTGGAACTTGAGAGGCAGTGCCAGTTTAACATTTTCACAAACTGTTTTAATTTTTTTTTCTCTTGTTAATACTTATAGTGTGTTCAGTAATTAAGATTTGTTCTGGTTGATACTGCCATCCCTCCTGCCAGCATTTTGAAACAAAGTGGCCCTAATGATGCACCTACAAAATCTCCATGGCTGTCCCAAGAACAGTGAATGAGCGGAGAGCAACGCACCGCGTGCATCAGTATAGCACAAAAGACACGTAAACTGCAAACCGGAGCTATTAATAGCTCCAATCATACAGGACCTCTGTGCACACACTCCCATGGCTGCTCCTGGCTCATGCGTCATTCTCAGTGGGAGGTTGTGGGTGGGCGCTAGGGTGCTTCATTTTAAAATGCCAGCAGGAAGACAGCAGGATTAAATGGTTAAATCTTCATTACTTAACACAACATCAGTAAAAAATTAAAACAGATCTGCCTCACACTGAGGTGGGGCCCAATTACAGATGGACACTTCCCTTTAAACAGGAGATGTTCAAACAAAACTCTGGATAAGATACTGCTGTACAGAAAGTACTGTGACACACTACACTGACTGCTCTGCTACGCAGTTTTTGTGCTTGTTTATGTAGCAGTTAAGACTGCACATCTGGTTGCCTGCTGCAAAGAGTTAAGACTGCCGACTGCTAAATCAGTTTCTTCCTGTGCTATGCAATAGTCAAATCACAAGTACCCTGCAATGCCAAGCTTTTGTTGAAGGCACCAGACAAATGGCATCAGCCTCCTGCCTCCTCCAATGATCCAAGTTATTTTGGAGACATGCGACTTGATGTGAATTCCAGTCAGTCAATGCTTGGCCACCAGTGTCCACAGATATGTGCCTCCGTAGCAAGCAAACACCCTGAAGATGAGCTGCATGTTGTGGTCACCATTTTTATATCAAGGCCTGAATTTACCAATCCAGTGAATAAAAACAGTAAGAGAGAGAGTACTTTTATTTTATTTATGACTTTGGTAACAGAGTAGGTGCGCTGATCTCAGGCACCGTTTAAAGGCACAACCTGGGCCACATACAGTGGCACAGAGCTGAACTAAACAACAATGCATAGAACAGTAGACAGTCTGACAAATAATACAAGGTTACAATAGTACACAAGATACAAGGTAGCAAAATACATAAATCCACATGATACGAGGTGATATAGTACATAAACCCGATGTGCATATACGTAGAGAGAAATATATATACATGAAATTGATATACAGCAAGTTGCCTAGGAGATAATCAATGTTCCTCAGGAGAAGCACGAAAGGATAAGGAGGAGCTAGTAGAGGGAAGGAGAGGGGAAGAGGTGGGAGAGGAAGGAAATTTGAGGATTTATAAGGTTGATGCATAGGCACGAAACTCATGTGGTAAGGGCAGGCGAAATGAAGGACTACCCAGGAGAGCAGTGGCAGCGGAAAGTCTCCAGGAGCCAATCTTTAAGGCAAGATTTGAACTGGCAGTGGGTGTGAATGGAGCGGAGCTCGGCAGGCAGTTTATTCCACAGCATAAGGGCTGCCACTGACAAGGCTCTACCGCCCATATTGGTGAATACCCTGGGAATATTCAGAGAGGAATGCTGTTTGAGCGGAGGCGGTGTAAAATTCAGACCTTGAGGAGGGCTGCAGGGAGGTTCCTGGCCAGTACAGATGGCAGAATCCACCATGCAGCAAAGGGCAAGGTCGAAGCCTCAGCAAAGGTAAAGGACACAGTGGTGTGTAGTGAAATGGGCCAGCAAGGTAAAAGCGACAGGCACTGTTAAAGGGAAAGTCCCCCAACCTATTTTCTGTATACCTGTGTAGTTATGACAAGTATTCCTTCTACCATCCTCCTAATTTCTTCCTAATTTAAATATAGATGAGGTTGCTTGACTGTGTTTTGCCCTGGTGTGAAAACCTGTTTGTCTCCATTCCACATCATGACCCCAAGTCATGCAAGGCATCACTGGAGTTGATGTGTACATGCACAAGCCAGCAAAAGTTATACTTGTATTTAAAGAAATACAAAACACATACCCCACAATGCAAGGCATCATGGGCTGTATATGCAAATCACCACAAAATATTATGCTGGTTCAACTTAAGCAGAAATGCATGGTGCCAAAGGCCTCTCGCACAGACTGCAAGGGTGCCAACAGAAGACACAGACACGTGTTTCATCCTACCAGAACTCATTAGTTTGCCTCATCTGTATGACACCACAGTGGAATGAACCAGCTACCCTGAGTTGGTCTATCTGGGTTGGATGCGGTGAGCCCAATAAAAACAAAAACAAGCTGAAAGACTTTTATTTAGTTCTGTTACATGTCTTGTGAAGTCTATGCACTCTCTAAAAGCATTTTCTAACTCAGATACACTTTAAACTACAGAAAACAGCAGGGCACTTACTATGCCTTGAAAAGTTTCATGGCCAGCGTAAGACAACATAGGACTGCAAAGGACAGCAACAACACTGACTTATACAGTGTAACTACTGCAGGTTTTAACACCAAAACATCATAACATTTCAGGATCACTTACATGAGTCAGGTCATGACCTTTGCAATGGAGTCAAGCAGATTTTCACACTAGACTTAATTACCTTTATTTAAATTTAAATTCCGATGAAATTAAGAGGGTGCAACAGAGGCAATCATTGTGCATGCTTACAAACTACAGGGACACAGAGTAAAGGTTGAGGGACTTTCCTTTAAGAATTAACCCCTGGATCAAACTGCGAAGAAAGGATGCAGCAGTGCCATCTCACAAACAATGCTGCTTTATAAATGTTATTGGGATCACGCAGTCCTGCAATATACAGACGTGGGATTTCCTAGCTCAAAGCAATAACCTCAAGCGCAGCATACTTAAAAATCCCATCTGCTATGCTGTGAGGGAAAGGTTGCCTGTGCAGTAACGCGATTATGAAATTAGCAGTTCGTGTGCAATACAGTTACTTCATTCTCACCACAAAACAGTAGCTGTGCATCTTCAGACAGGAAGCAGAACTAGGTTGTGAACAGACGAGTACAAGACAAGAAGACAAAGATCATTGCATTTAAGAAATTCCTGATTTGAGCAGTCTAAGCAAGGAGACAGTGCAAAACCGCAACAGTTAATACTGCACACGCCCGATGGTTTGAATTAAGGTACTTGCAGAATATCAAGAATCAAAACCTCAATATTTCTTTTTTTTTTTTTTTTATTAATAAAGGTGGGGTACAGGCAGCAATACTCTAATCTCAGCCCAAATTGCAAATCTGCACTGTGTTGCACATATTTTGTGGGTCAGTTTTAACACCTTTATCGATCAATACAGAACCCATTTGTGGACCATTACACAACAGGCTCCAATTGTCTAGCAATCTCATTGGCTAATTAGGGTCTTTACCCATGGGTAAATCCTGCAATAACCCATGGATAAAGATCCAGTCGCCAAAAAACCTGATAAAAACAAAATGGGAAAAAATCAATGTCTCCAGTTTTCAAACCAAACCAATACCACTGCCATCCTGATCGTCACTTACCGAGAACTCCCAGTGCAACACTCAGTGTAAAAAGCAAAATAACTCCATGAAAACAGTCCTGAAACCCATGTCAATGATCCAAAATTTTTTTCATTTGTTCCACATTGCCTGAACTGTCATCCCCCAAACACACAAACTGTCTGCTCCATCATCGAAGAGCCCGATATCCTCCATACAAAAACAAAACAAAAAGTCTTCCTGATAAGAATAAGAAGGAAATAAAATCTGCTGACTACGACTGTTACTTTCCACGCAGTAACCAAACTCATCCTGAAGAAGACCCTGAGTCGCGCCCATCAGCTCTTGCAACACACTCTCTTGTCAAACCTTAAAAGTACCAGTCACGGCTCATAGCACGCTATTCACAAACACTGAAACCCACTCAAAACTCCACCATGCTCTCTGCTGAAGAAAAAAAAAAGCATACCAACAGCTTTGTCTCTGTATCTGAGGGAACTGGGGGAGGGGGCACTACTTCATCTATGATCTGCATAACAACAAGGCACTATATAACAGGAAGAACAATCACTAAAAAGTAAAAAAAAAAAGATAGCTTTTTAAAATTCTTTCATTACAAGACATTGTATAATAGTAATAATCCACTCCGGAGTGGGTTATGGTTGGATTACCCACTTCTGGTGTGGTTAACTCACTTGGCCTGCGGCTCGATCGAAATCCACACCAGGTGTGGTAAATCCCACCATAACCCATACCCCGCCGGATTATTGTTTAAATATACAACACCGTTATGGACCAGTATAAGGAACATTTGATGCTTCTGACAGTCCAAACAAGTGGGTAGCTCCCTCTCTGGAGTGTAGAAGCAGGATTTAAAAACTAGAAGATCCCACTTGATAACCCACATAAGCCCCCATCTCTCACTTTGCCAGTATGAGGACTTCCCTAGTGGTAGATATTAACCTCAGCACAGAAACTGTGCCACGGTTCTTTGACTTATAGATTACTTTCCTGTTTTGGGCTCCATCATGACCCAAACCAGTAAGACCAAACTATGACAGGGTCATCCTTCCCTTGGGCTGTTACAGACGAGGCACACTGGTGAGTCCTGTGTAGGATGAAACACGATCTGTGTCTTCTGTTTTAGTCTTTGCAATGTGTGCAACAGTCCATTTGGCACAACACACTCTTGTAAAAGCGGAACCAGTCTGAACTCATTCATGGTGATTTGCATATTCTTCCTAAGGCTTTGTGTTACGGGTTTTATGTGTGATTTTACATTTCCATTGAAACCTGGCTTTACTGTTAATGCCCTTCTGGGCAACCTTCTCTGGGTGCTTTTGTGTGAATGTTCTATGACTTTTAGATTTCTTTTCTATTTTGGGCTCCACCGTGACTCAAACCAGTAAGACCAAACTATAACTGGTTCATCATTCCCCAAGGCTGTTCAGATGTAAACAGCCCCACCCAGACTGTGAGACTACGCCTGTCTGAGAATACTTGAGCACAGTCTATAAGACTTTTCGGTGAATGGCACCTGGGTTTGGTTGGTATCGGAGGTAATACAAAAGTGGGGTGGTGCTCACCTATGTGTGGAATCCTTTGACAGATGGCTGCCAGGATACTACCCCACAGGAAATTTATGTAACTTCCACCCTTGTGACAGGGAACCTACATTATACACAACCAACTTATACCCACACATGCAAACACAAAAATATGGGAGGAACCTACACTATGTGTATGGGGCGCCTGGCTCCATGACTTATGGCCCTTTGCCACCCTCCCGGTATCTAATACCAGCTCGTCATTGCCAGGAGGTAGGGACTGGAAGGAGGTGTTTGAGAGGAGCTGGTGGGACACCCGTGCACAGTCGAGGGAGCAGGATAGAGGTAGTTGGGTGCAGAAGGCACCCTGGGATTAGGGGGCTTGGAGAGATGCCAGACATGTTTAGTCCCAGTCCCCAGGGTTCCCATGAGACCGAGTGGGCAGGTAACTAAAGGGCTGCACTGTCCACAAATCCCGAGGATGGTGCTGTACAGCGCCAGGTTGATCAGGAATAAGACTGCAATTACTGCGGATCTGATTTCCTTGGTCGATCTGGATTGCATTACGGAGATCTGGTTGGGGATGATGCTGGTCCAGTGTTAAGAGGCAGCCGGCCCCTCCGGGTACTGTTGTGCACTGCCCCAGAGTGGAACCCAGGGGCAGGGAGTGGCTATCTGTTTTAGAGCTGAGCTAGGCTTCACTGTGCTCCCCAGAGAGAATGCGCGGTTCTTTTGAATGTGTGGCCATCCATGGGGTCTGGGTACAGGTTGAAGGATTCTCCTGATTTACCGCCCACTGGGACGCAGGAGAGTTCCTGCAGCAAGTAGGTGACTGTCACCGATGAAACACTGGGGTCCTCCAGGTGTTTGGTCCTGGGGACTTCAATGTTTAGGCTGACGATGAGTCATCTAGGTTACCACTTCTTCCAGATGATGACATCTCTGGGCCTGTTGCAAGTAGTTACTACCACGACCCATCAGGGTGGCCACATGTTGGACCTGGTCTTCTCGCTGGAGCTTGAGAATCTCAGGACTGATCGGGTCATCTGGTCTGATCTTTGCACGGTGGAGTTCTCTCTCAGGCACCCTCCTCCCTCAAGTTCCTCCCACTGCAGAGATGGTAAGCTACTGCCCTTTAAGGGGTTTGACCCGGAGGGTTTTCTGATGGCGTAGACCTATCTAGTGTGGACAGTGCATGCAGGGGTGGTGTGGGCGAAGCAGTTGCCATCTATAACAGGTCGATGACTGGCGCTCGACTCCCTTGCACCAGTCCGTGTATGACCCAGATCTTCTCACTTGAAGTCCCGTGGTTTGATGGGGAGCTAAAGGCATTGAAGATCAAGGGTTGGAGTGCAGCGCTGCTGGAGGAGGACCATGCTGGAGCGGACAAACTGGCCCTGCATCACTATAGTGTGTACCAGGAGGCAATCTACCATAAGAAGGCAGTGTTCCTGTCCAGGGAGATTGCTGCTGGGAAGAACCGACCAGCCATGCTTTTTCAGATGGTGGACAGGCTTTTACATCCGGCCTGTCTACAGCCAAAAAGTAGTTTCTGAGACCTTGTGTAATGAGTCTGCTCAGTTCTTCTCAGACAGAGTGTCTGCCATCAGGCAGGAATTCTGCCAGTGAGCGTGTTATGGCCAACAGTGGTCACCTGGATTGTCGACAAGGCACTTCGTCTGGATGGGGGTTTAAACCAGTGGGGTGGCTGATGTTATCGAGGTGGCCTTGAAGCTGAAACACACACATTGTGAGCTGGACCGGTGCCGACTCATTTCTTAATGGGATGTGTCGAAACTGTTGACTTCGATGTTCGCCTTGATTGTCCGGTGCTCCATGTCAGAGGTCTTCCCAGATGCCTTGAAGGAGGCTCTGGTGAGACACTTTCGAAAAAAGCATCACTGGACCCTGACATCAAGGCGAATTGTCGATCGTCTCCAACTGCCATTTCTGGGAATGGTTGTGGAGAATATTGTGGCACAACAGCTGGGAGAACACCTTGTGGCATTTGAGATCTATGAGCCGCTCCAGTCAGGTTTTCATGCAGGACATTCTACAGAAACTGCATTAGTTTGGGTGCAGAATGATCTCCTCAGGGTGAGGGACCGAGGAGAGGGACAATTCTTGTTCTCCTCGATCTCTCCTCAGCATTTGACACGGTGGACCATCGTGTGTTACTTGACCGCCTGGGGAACTTCTGTGGACTCACGCACTGTCATCAGCTGGTTTGAGTGCTTTTGACAAACAGAAGGCAAAGGGTGGTGATGGGGAATTTCTCCTCCTCCCCTAGCCTTCTGTCTTGTGGAAATACCCCAGGGTTCGGACTTGTCGCTGATGCTGTTTGCCATGTATATGCTACCCCTGGGTGAGATCATTAGGAAGTACAGCTTGGGGTTTCATTGTTATGCTGGTGATACTCAGTTATAATGTCGTTAAACGCTGTTAACCTTGAAATCATCATTTCCTAAGGTTGTTAACTGCTCGATGTAGCGTAGATATGATGTTAACCTACTCGATCCTACGTCACATCGATGGAGATAACTAACAGCAGTAGTCTCTTGCATGTCGCGGCGCTCGACGGGGAACAGACTGAAGGGAAACCAGCGGGAAGGACTGAAGGGCCACACGGTGACTTTTAAAAACGTAAGCCATTTAATTTTTGATAGTGGGACCATACACTATAAAAATAATGTATAGTCCTCTATCGGCAACCAGTCAATTTTAACCATCTCGAGGTTGCCATGGCGGCGTAAACCTCTGAGCGCTCTCGGGTTTACATGGTCGCCCTGGCAACCTCTCGACTGTTAACTGACCGGTTAACGATAGAGGACCATACATTATCCTCTATATAATGTATGGGTAGCCCTTATTACACACTGAAATCCAGCAGATTACAACCTTGTTATCCCACTGTTGTAATGTCAGAACCTTATAAACTTCTCTCATCTATGTCATAGCAGTGAGTTTACAAAATGGAATGCCACTGTAATTCAGTATTCTACACACCCAGAATGTGATTGTTAGCCTCAGTACAGTATTCAAAACACATTCCAGTTGTCTCAGTTTACTGTTACTGAGTCTAGCAATCTCTATGTCTGATAAGAGATTTTAACTCTCATGCTGTTTTGGCCACTGTCATTCATTCAGTCTGTGTATCCTAATAAATAATTTTCCTACACACAATCATGTGTGTAGTGCAGATTCATTAATAAAGTAAGGCTAAATTACTTGTGTTCTTGCGGGGGTAACTTCTCATGTCGAGGTCCCATGCACTATAATGACATGCCTGATGTACAGGTGATACCATGGTAATCATCTCTCGGTGGGTTGTTAGGGGCAATTGTAAACCTTCGAGGTTTACTGATGCCCTAGCAACCACTCGAGGTGATTACACCATGGTTATCACCTGTACATCAGGCATTATCTTCTATGTACTTATCCTTTGCCCCGGGACATCAAATGCGGTGGAAGTATTAAACAACTGTCTTGCCGAGATCAATGACTGGATGGCCTCTAGCTAGTTGCAACTGACCCCGATAAGACAGAGGTACTGGTGGTGGAGTCGAACAGGAGGCATGATAGGATGGCCTCGGTGCAGATACTGGATTAGTTCTAGGCTCTGTCTCATTGATGGCCTCCTCCAGCGTGCGTGATCTTGGCGTGGTTCTCGACAGAGGTCTGACAATGGAACATCAAGTGTCGTCCGTTGTCAAGGTGAGTTTTTCCATCTAAGAAACACTGCCAGGATCAAACACCTGGTTCCACCCTGGACCTCCCCACCTTGGTGCATGCTTTTGTAACATCTAGGCTTGACTACTGTAATGTGCTCTACCTCGGGGTCTCTGGAGGCACCCTCCATCGACTGCAGCTGGTGCAGAGCAGCTGCTAGGCTGTTGACTGGACAGTCGAAATACTGTCACGCCACCCCGGTGCTGCGTGAACTGCACTGGCAGCCAGTTCGGTGGAGGGTGCTCTTCAAGGTGGGCTTGCTCACCTTTAAACCCCTACATGGACTGGGCCCTTGCTACCTGGTGGACCTTCTTTCCGCTGCCCCCGTCCGCTCCTTGACCCTCACGAGCCTCCTGGCGATTCCCAAGGCGAGGTTGAAAACTGCCAGTGACAGAGCCTTTAGTGTCGCCGGCCCCGTCCCTGTGGAATTCGGCCCATTATTGGTAAGGGAGGCCCTCTGTGGAGGTGTTCAAAGCCTGCCTAAAATACCATCTGTTTAGCCAGACATTCGATACTGGATGGTGCTCAAATTAACAGCCCTTTTAGTAAATAGGGTTATTATGTATTTGCTGATTTAGCCTATATGATTTATATAATTATTTATTATATTATTAAGTGATATTTTTAATTTTTGTATTGTTTATACGGCACCCAGAGCCTCTGGGATTGGGCACCAGAAAAATAAAATTTGCCTTGCCTACGAAAACAACATGAACAAAAAACACTGCCTCACAAAAACACCATTACTCTATGGATTACTCTACGGAAAACTAAGCAGTACAAAAGAATAAAAAATAAAACCGGAACTAACAGCATAAGTAATTTAAAAGAAAGTATTATATAAAATAAATACCAGCAGCTGGTAACTTTGGCACAGAGAAATCTACAATCTCCAGTGAAAGTTTTGTCAAGCACGTTTATGTAGAATTTGCTATGATACAAAACCTATCTGGAGTAGCAGTAGGGAATGATGTGCAGCATTTGCTTATAAGATTGTGTAAAGCAACTGTCGAAAGTGATGTGCAGCAAATGACTGCAATAAATAAACAATTTTATATTGCAGTTAATGAAAACTGTGTAGTTTTTGCTAAGCAACACAAGGTAAAATGTTCCTTGACCATTTTGGAGGAGGGGCTGATTAGTTCAATAATGCCACTTTCCTTACTCATTGGTTACTAAGCTAAATCAGCCCGACTTAATGGTATATGTCGCTATGCACCACACTTACTTGCAAAACTTCGCAGACTGGGTGGGCCAAGCAGTCCCTTTCTGCCGACAAATTCTATGTTTCCATGTCACACCCACACATATTAGAACCCCAATTATCCACACTGTTTGGGAGACATTAGACTGGTTCAGATAATCTGTCATTTGTATAAATCGAGGTTCTTTTTTTCTTTCTTGTTTTTCATCTTATATTTATTTTTGAACTGTAAAGCAAGGTACAAAACAGAACTGATATGAGAATTCTTATACAGCACATTAACTAACAGAAACATGATCACTGTAAAAATATTGCCTAAAATATGCTATATAGTATACCGACTTCAACATGATTGCTGGCTAACTGAACCTAGACGCAAACAAAGAAACAAGCATAATCTGTAGTGCAATAAATGCAAGATACAAAAATTTCATAGTAAAGGGAGGAGTAATAAAACATAATTTTGAATATCTAACCCAAAATCTAAGAATCTCATTAGATTTAATGGCCTGACTAAAAAGAGTTAGACTGTACGGAAGAGATTAGAATCTTCTTAAAAAGTAATGCACATTTTCTAGTCTATGTATGTCTACCATAAAATTTAACCATGTAGTGAACTCTGGGGAAAAGGTCTTTCCATTTAAGTAGGACATTTACATGTATTTGTGAGACCAGTAGTATCAACCAACATTGTTGCATTGTTACATTAGCATAAAACGCGTATGCCTAGTAAAATACAGTCCACCTGCTTAACTAATTTGACAGAGGATGTTAAAATGAGCGCCTGCAAAATTTTACGCCAGAAGATGTCAATATAGCACAGGTCACCATCATGTGCTGAAGGTGACTACCGAGGCGCACATCCAGGGTATTTATTTAATATTTCTGAGTTCATTAGATTAAGTCTATGAGGTGTATAGTAGGTTCTATGAAAAATATTAAAACATATTTGTTGTCGAGAGCGGCCAGTGGCATGGAAGGCTGTGGCATCTGTGCCTTACCTCCTGCTTGGCCGACCTGTGTTCAATGGTGCGAGCAGGCCACGGGTATCAGCTGGGAAGGGAGAGGATCAAGCATCTTAGAGGACAGCCTCTCTCCCAGTGAGGGATCGGATAGAGTCCGCTGCTTGCCTGTCTCCTAGCGGTGCTGGGGATGGCACAACGGACCCACAGACGCAGGGGGCGGATGCAGGCAGATACCCGCGTATCACATGCGGAAGCATGGCTCGCCACTGGCATCACTGCAACCTCCATGCTGCACTCGGGGACAGAAAGAAAAGCGAGAAAACATCCTGACCAGAGAGATGATGCCGGCTCTGCAGGCACCGCACTCAAGCTAGCTGGGACCTCGTAAGAGCCAGAAGGCGAGTTCAGTGTATGTCGGGTGACGGGGCTGGGGGCCAGTGGAAGGGGGCCCGTCAGGAGGGGGAGAAATGCAAGATAAAAATAATATATATATATATATATATGTTGTAATTTTGTAGAGAGGATACCTAGTGTAGTATAATGATGTAACAGTAGATAGCGCCAATACAATAGAAAGCAATGTAGTGAGGCACTTGTTTGTACATGTGAGTGTAGCACATGTTACAGCTTGAGCAGCAAGTGCTCGTGCAGTTATAATAAAGAAGCTGAACTGTAAACAGCGTCCTGTGGATTCTCATACTTCATGGTGACAGGACCTCATACTTTACATGGTGTCAGAAGTACAGAAAAACTGCAGGAAGAAATGGAGCAGCTGAAGCCTCCAAACAGTTTGTGTCTAGAAGGCAACTTGGCACAAAACTGACAACATGGATACAAAAATTTGAGCTGCTCACAACGGCAAGTGGAATAGCAGAGAAGTCTGAGAAGGTACAATGTGCCATGTTTTGCATGTAGCTGGAGAAGAAGCGATAAAGGTATTTAATACTTTTATATTTACTAATGCAGAAGACAGAGACAAGATACCAGTGTTAAAAGCAAAGTTTCAACAGTACTGTGAGCACAGAGAGAATATGCCATATATTAGACACATGTTCTTTACCAGAGCGCAAGGCCCATCAGAAACGACAGATGCTTATGTGACTGATCTTAAAAATAAGCCAAGAGTTGTTAGTTTGGGCAGTTAACGGAGTGGAGTCCCTTATAAGAGACAGAATTGTGTGTGGCATTAGAATGATCAGGTCAGAGACAGACTTTAGAGAAGCCCACATTACAGAAAGTAACTGATGTATGCCGGCAAGTGAGGTTAGTCACAGCCAAATGAAAGTGCTTAATGACGAAGCAGAAATCCAAGTCCACAAACTAGAGAAAGTGACACCAAACTACAGTAAATTTAAAAAGAGCAGCTCAAGAAAAACAAAAGAAAACACACAAGATGAAATCAAATGTGGCAGCTCTGGTTACAAACATGAAAAACAAAAATGTCCTGCCTTTGGTCAACTGTAAAGCCTGTCACAAGTGAAACCATTTTGCAAAAATGTGTAGAATACAGTCTCAGAGTCAGCCTAAAATACATGTGTTAGATGAGAAGATGCTGAAGCAGAACTGTTCACTGGAAAAATTCAGACGGAAGAAAGCAAAGACGCGAGAGCCAAGTGCAGACTGGAGCTATTAATGTTAAAGATGTTAATGAGAACAAAAAGACGGGACAGAAACACTTTAAATAAATAACAAGGTAGTTCAATTCAGGCTTGACACTGGAACAGAATGTAATGTCATATCAACCCAAATGTGTAGGATGCTGAATCTGAAGATAAGTTGAGCAAGTCCAGGTACAAGCTAGTTACTTCTCAGGACATCAGATGATCCGATAGGGCAAAAAGAGCTCACCTGTGAGTATAAAGGCCAGAAATATGGCATCCAGTTCCAAGTAATTGATCAAGATGCACCAGCAATACTGGCTCGTGCAATATGCTTGCAGTTAGGCATGCTAAAAAGGATTTTAATGTAGAAACCAGAGAAAAGACATACTTGATAACTATGAAGACTTGTAACATGGTAAAATAATAGTACTGCAAACAAGGAACACAACTGGTTGAATAAGGTTGTACAGGTGGTACAGGAGCAACACGGTATTATTCCACTACTAATGCTGTGTTGCTAGTGAAGTACTAAAACCAGCCACGGAGCACAAAACAGCACTGTTCTGAAATCGCTAAGCCAGAAGATAATAAATATCTTGTCTGTCTCAGCCAACCACCCACCAAATGGCCACAGTAATGAAACAGACAATGCAGAGAGCGAGCGACCAGGAAAATAGCATAAACAGACATGAAAAATAGATGTGGGAATGCACAGAAATAGCTGGAAGAGAATAAGTTCAAAAAACTACAATGTTAGCCGAGGCATGTTTGTAAGGTAAGAAGCAGGCGGGGTCACATAGATGCAAATTATGCACACAATGAGAAGACACGGAAGACAAATTGCATACCGCAGTCCTCCTCCTAAGTACACTAGAAGAATAATAGCGATGTGAAAGTGTAGACAAATTATAAATTTCCTTTAATTACACGTTTGTGCTGTAGCATGCAAAAGTTTTAAACAGACACATCTGTATGTCACAAAGTATCGGCTGTATGTTCCAAAAGTGCAGTAAAGTTTTCATTGTACCTCAAATACAGTCAGTGAATAATTTATTATCAAAAGCAGAATGATTTCTCACACTCACAGTCATGCACAGATCATGTTACAAGTGCATTAAACCACTTGAGTGGCATCTAATGGGGATTTAATGCTGGGTTTGCGTATGCAGGCACTCAGCCTTCGGTCTCATGCCACAACAGTCCCAACCATGCATTAATTCCCATTACATGCCACCTCGCTGCGGGCTTAATACTTACTTGTTCACAGGTCCTGGATGTGTACCAGGACAGCACCATATCCAGAGAGATCCCACCGCTAAACCTGTTGTGCACCCACCCAGGAAAGTGCCAGTAGCACTTAAAGATAGAATCACAGCAGGACTTGAAAGAATGGAAAAATTAAATGTCATTGCTAAACAAACTGAGCCTACAAACTAGGTTAACAGCATAGTAACAGTAGTAAAGCCTGATAAGCTAAGAATCTGTATTGATCCAAAAGACAAACTGTGCAATAAAAGAGAGCACTACCCCTGCGAACAGTGGAAGAAATAGTAACTGGGATGCCAAGTGCAAAGGTATTCTCGGTACTGGATGCAAACCAAGGATTTTGGCAAATACAGCTTGATGAAGAGAGCTCCAGATTATGTACAGTTAATACGTCATTTGGAATGTACAGATTTAAGAGACTCCATTCAGTATTTCATCTGCGCCTGAGGTGTTCCAGAAAGTCATAGCACAGATGCTGGAAGGCCTAGAAGCAGTAGTGAACATTACTGATGATCTACTCATCTGGGGAGCAAATGTGAAGCAACATGATCAGAGACTGATTCAACTACTGGAGAGAGACAGAAGTATAATCTGAAGCTGAACAAAAGAAGTGCAAAATCAGAATCACTGAAATAAACTACATAGGTCATGTTCCGAGCAGTGAAGGTTAAAACCGGGCCTTGAGAAAGTGAGAGCTGTTCAGCAGATGCCAGAGCCAGAGGATAAACCAGCTCTGATGAGGTTCATGGGTATGATTCAGTATTTAGCGAAATTCATTCCCAATCTGTCTGAAGTAAGTGCACCACTAAGGAAACTGCTGGAGAACAAGGTCCAGTGGCACTGGACACAGCACAAAACAGCTTTCAAGAGCTCAACAATTTGGTAACTAACACACCTGTTCTTAAGTTCTATGACATAAACAAACCAGTTACACTGTCTGTGAATGCCAGCTCGGAAGGCTTGGGAGCAGTGATAATGCACGAGGTAAAGCCAGTAGCCTATGGTTAAAGATCTTTTACTGATGCCAGAAAAGGTATGCTCAAATTGAAAAATAACTCCTAGCGATTGTCTATGGATGAGAAATTCCACCAATATCTGTATGGGAAGCAAGTGCAGGGTGGAGTCGGATCATCGTCCATTAGAAGCAATATTCAGGAAACCTTTAATTCAAGCACCACCAAGATTACAAAGGATGCTTATGTGGTTGCTGGTTGCAAAGATACAGTCTACAAGTTCATTACAAGCCTGGGAAAGACATGCACATTGCAGATACCTTGAGCACAACATATCTTACAGAGGAGACTGAGGATTTGCTAGATGAAGAACTGAAGTAAATCTGCTTACTACTCAGCTACCTATTTCAGCAGAGAAACTACAAGAGTTCCAGCCAGTGACAGATAAAGACATGACACTACAACAGTTCAAAGCACTTGTAAATGGATGGCCCACAGAACAGGACAGAGTGCCGCTAGAAATCAGAAACTACTGGACTTTTCAGGAGGAAATCACATACTTTGACAAGCTACTGTTCAAAGGAGCCAAACTGATAGTTCCACAACAAATGAGAAACAGATGCTCCAGAAAATACACGAAGCCCACCTTGGCATTGTAAAGTGTAAACAGAAGACCACGAGATATACTGTACTGGCCTGGTGTGTCCAAACAGATTTAAGAAACAGTTTTACAATGTGCTGTTTGCAATGCAAATAGAAACAATAATCCTAAAGAACCTCTGTTGTCTCATGACATACCAGCCAGACCTTGGGCTAAATAGGAGCTGACCTCTTTCAGTTCAGTGGAACCGAAAATCTTCTGTGTGGACTATTACTCCAAATACCCTGAAATAACAAAACTCAGCGAGTCTACAAGCAAGACTGTTATCATGGCCATGAAGTCACTGTTTGCCAGACATGGCATACCAGATGTGGTAATGTCAGACAATGGTCCACAGTTTTCTAGTTCGGAGTTCAGAATGTTTGCGAAAGCTGGGAATTTAAACACTCCACATCTAGTCCGGGATTCCCACAGTCCAACGGACAAGCAGAAAGGACTGTGCAAACAGTAAAAACTTACTGAAAAGGCACAAGAGAGAGGTGGAGACCCCTATCTTGCACTGTTAGAATACAGGAACACACCTATGGAAGAAAATGGATTTTCTCCTGCACAGTTGCTTATGGGACACAGGTTAAATTCTAAGTTGCCAACATCAACATTGCTTTTAAAACCTGAGCATAAGACTGAGGTAACAGACAAGCTGAAATCGAGACAAGTTACGCATTTTTTTTCTTTTGCTCTCTGTTGATTTTGATAAAAGAACTGAACTGAAAAAAGGGAGATGTTAGTATAATGATGTAACAGTAGATGGCGCCAATACAATAGAAAGCAATGTAGTGAGGCACATGTTTGTACATGTGACTGTAACACATGCTTCCAGCTTGAGCAGCAAGTGCTCGTGCAGTTATAATAAAGAAGCTGCACTGTAAACAGCCTCCTGTGGTTTCTCATACTTTACACAGAGGTTTGGGATATCAATTATCCTAACCCATTCTAGTTGTGACAATTTACAGATGATTTCTCCCATTTAGATTTTAAATTAAGTAGCTTGCCCCGCAGTTTAGTACTAAAAAATAGTAAATTCTTGAAATGAGTTTTGATTCATTGGGAGAGGCGAATGTTCTCTAATTCTGTTTGAATAGGGCCAAGGAACTATCCACATTCTTAGAGATATTGTGTCGGATTTGCAGATATCTAAAAAAAAAAAAATCAGAGGGAGGAAGTTTATAAATATTTTGTAATGTAACAAAGTCAAAGGCCGTCATTACAAGAAAGGTTGTTAATTTCTTTTACCCCTTTCATGTGCCAGTTTCTATAGGAGGGATCATCTATTGATGGTCCAAAATGTCCATTTAAGTAAACAGGAGAAGGCAGATAAATCTTTTGTTGGGTACTGGTTAACTTTATGACCTTGTTCCATAATCATGAGGCTACAGTGGTGCTTGAACACATAGTATCTCATTTTTCCTATAAGGAGTGGCATATAACACTGTTTATACAATGAGGTGAAGGTATATGTCATTGAATATATACCCATAAAATCACTCCCGTTGTCTAACTAAAGGATGACGTATCCACAGTGGAATAACTGAAAATAAACCGCTATCTGGATACATCACAAGTAAAATAATCCACTCCAGACACGTCACCTTCTAATCAGCTAAACTGTTCCCTAAACACATTTACAATTAGTTAAAACACCTGAGATTACCTGGCACAAAGCGCATTTCATATCTCTGCACTGCAGAAAACGGGCCAGGAATAAACCGAGCAGCAAGACAAAGCATTAGCATCTAAACACATTCTGGGACCCTACTGTATAAACAGCATAAATGGCAGGATTGTGAAATATGAATATTCAGATGAGTACAGAGACCTGGATAATATCACCGCGGAGGAGCACTCGTGATATTATCCGAGGTCACTCTGTTCTCATGCAAATATTACCATATTCCACAGTCGCCTATCATGTATCCTCTATTTAATATTGTCATATGTACAATAAGCTGACTCGATTCAGGATGCAAGCCACTCTTTATTATGGTGAAACCAAGAGTGCATATGAGCCAAGTTTGTCACCAGATAATACCAATAAAAATTAAGCTGTCCTAGGCCACCTTGTGTTTTGGGGAATATAGTTTGCAAGTTTCAGTCCTTTTTTTTCCTCCAGGGAAATGTTGTAATTATTTTTTCCATACCTGTAAAAATGCATCTTTGATCGGAATAGGGAATGTCTGAAATAAAAACAGGAACATGGGCCGAACATTCATCAACATTTGACCAACCAATTAGTGTAAGAGGCAAGTCTCCCAGTGTTCCAAAACTTTCTTCACTTTTTGTGATCAAAGGCTTAAAGTTTAACTCAAACTTTGGTAAGATTCTGATCAATCCGCACCCCAAGATACTTTAGTTGAGTAACTTTATAAACAGTAAGGTGAGGGGTGGGCTAAAGGGTCAAGTGGACTTTTGATGCCATAAGTTTAGATTTTTCCCAATAGATCCCAATGAACATTACATCGTCTGTGAGGTGGCCATCCAAGGGCAACAATACACCTTAGCCAATATATAAGGTCCCAATGAGAACTCTCCAGCCTTTTTTAAAGATTTTTTTCTGAATTTAACAACTTTCAGATCTCCAATTATTATAGGTGGTGACTTCAATACTGTTCAGAATAATACACTGGATAAATCTACATAGCAATAATACCCAACAGGGTGGGCAGTATTGTGCTATACTGGACCGCCCAGGGGTATGTGAACGGCATGCAGCCGGGCGAGCCTTTCTGCCCTGGAAGGTCGGTATTACCAATACACTCACTCCTGAGGGAAATATTGCACTAAAAATGGGTACTGTAAACAAAAAATTGTAAAAATGTCAATGAAAAATAAGTTTAAAGTAAGTTTTGAAATAAAATAGTTCCTCCACCTGCAGTTGACTTATGTCTGAAGACAGTACTTAAAACTGCCTCCTTTGTAAGTTTTGTTTTCTGCAGTATCTTTTCCTTCCTGCTCCTCTCCCCAACCCCAACAGAAAAACACAGGCACAGAGACTGTCAATTTAATTTGTCTTCCTGCAGTTTCTTGTTGCTGCCCCCAACACACACACACACACAACAGTGGAGAACCACTTTCTTTGTCGGTTTAATCGACCAGTCAGAGCAGGGGACTGTAGTGCTAAAGACCGTACTGAACTGAGGAGTATCTTGCTTTTTTTTTTTTATAAGGACAGCTTTCAAATGCTCCGTGCTGCTGTTGCGCCAGCAAATTGTATCCTCAGTCCAGCTCCACACTGTATGTGCAGGATCTAACTGTAGCCATGCTGAGAGAGCGGTCTGAACAATGACCAGAAGCGAGTGCAGTGCTACCACAGAGGGTGGGGATAGTAGACGCGATCACATCAGCTGGCAAGGAACAGGGTCACGCTTGGTTTTAAATAAAGAAAAGCCTGTTTCTGTGGTTATAACTACTGTATGCATTCAGAGCTGGCACTGTTTTGCAGAGCAGGAGTTGAGCCGGGTGACACGTGAGCTACGGGAGTGGAGCCAGGGCGACATGGACCTATGGGAGTGGAGCTGCGGTGCTGTGGAGCTACGGGACTGGCATCAGGCTGAGACAGAGGCATGATGTTTGGGGACAGGTCGAGTGAAACAGCAGAAGAATAAAAAAAAGGTACAAAACAGGGTTTTACTTTTTGTATGTGGCAAGGAAGCGAGACTCAGTTTCCTGTAACGTTCGCCGTGAGCACGTGGACTTCAGAGCAATGTGTAGCGGAGCTAATGTAACTGTACTGACAGTATGTGCTGGCACATAAAACAGTCTTTCTGGGAGAAAAAAAATTCGTATAAAACTGTGGTGGCTTTGTGATGGTTTACAGGGTCTGTGGTGATGTGATTTCTCGGGAAGGGGTGTCTATAGGTAATTCGCCGTTAGCGAGGAAGAAAACATGGTGGCAACTGTTTAAAATTTGCAGTGCCCAAGAATATCTGAAGTAATGGGGACACTGAAATTAAACTTGTTTTCAAGCAGGCACTATCGAGAAATACCGCTTAAGAGTGGTCTACTAGCCAATGGGAAAGCAAGGATTTTATCACCCATTTTCTAATATCCAATCAGGCAAGGCTCAATCTGCTACTATCAAAATTTCTGAATTTGTCAGATTCAAAATTGAGTGCTCCTTGGCAGTTAAGTCATCCTACAGCCAGGCAATATAAATTTTTTCAGCAGTACACCAAACTTACTCAAGAATCAATTTCTTTCTTGTATTGTATTCATTGTTATATGCATTTAGGACACTGAATACAAAGGCATTTTTATTCGGATCACTCCCGGTCATAACTGATCTGTAAATTAATAAGACACAAATCCCATATACTCGTTTAAAGTTAGACCCTCACGCTGCTTACAGATTCTACTTATAAAGATAAAATGAGCAAGGAAATTCCACCGTTTTTCCAGTTTAATCATAACACTGATATTTCAATATTAATGGTATGGGACAGCTTTAAATCTCATGTTAGAGGAGTAACAATGGCATATAATTCTCATTGGAAAAGCACTAGACAATTAAAAATTAATCAAACAGAAACACTTATTGCTCAGAAAGAATGGTTTACACAGTATAACGCAAGATCCCATCCTGCTACAAGAAGTTTTAGATTTACTGAAACCAACTCAACAACATAGCAACGTTACAAGCAGAAAACAGCTATTACTGACTGGCCAAATATCATGCCCTTGGGGACAAACCATACAAGATTCCTGCAGAACAACTTAAAAGGAACAAAAAGAAAATTGTATAACTCAAATTAGAACCGAATCAGGCAAACTTACCAACACCCCCCAAGAAATTATTCAGGTTTTCACTGAGTTCTGTCGAAACTTTTTACATCGAACGTAAAGGGACAGCTTAGATAATGAAACTTTTTACACTATCTCAGCACACCTTCTTTAAATCTCGATCACACAGCACTCTTAAATGCTGAAATTTCTAGAGAGAAAATTCACTTGGCTATTAAGGATTTGAACAGTGGAAAGGCGCCAAGCCCAGATGGACTCCCACAGACTTTTATAAGATGTTTTCACATTTAACTGTGCCACATCTTAAAACACTTTTGATTATATCCTTTCACAACAATCATCACTCCCATCATTGTTTAGCTTAAGCTACCATTTTACTTTTTTTTTGAAAGATAAAGATCCAACAAATCTGTGATCTTCCGTCCATCTCCTAATCAACTTGGATGCCAAGGTTTGGCTAACAGGCCAGACAAAACAATTCCTGATATCATTCACCAAGATCAAAACGGGTTCACTGGGGCAACAAATGAGGTTCAATATCAAGCACATATAATTTTATGGATAAAATTAATACTTCAGACTACTCTATGCTTTCTCTTGAGGCTGAGAAAGCATTCGGAGGATCAAATGGGATCATATTAAAGCAGTACTCAAACTCTTTAAATGTGGACCTATGTTTAGAACCTGGATTAATACTCTATTCAAATCGCTTGGCTACAGCCAACATCAATTTGGATTTTCTAGACCTGTCTTACTCCAGCGGGGGACCTGCCGAGGATGCCCTCTTTCTCCGCTTGTCTTTGTCTTAACTGTGGAACCTCTAGCAGTAGCGATTAGAGCCAATAAACATATTAAAAGCCTAACAGCTGATAAGGTAGAACACAAGATGAGTTTATACGCAGATGATGCCTCATTTTACTAATAAGAACCAATGCTTTCCAGAAATTAATAAACTTATTAATTAACTTTGGGATCATTTCATGCTATAAAATAATCGAGATTCCTATCTGTGGCCTATATACCCAGTCATATCCTGTTTGCCCTTACTCACTCAGTGCAACACAGTACAACCATGTACAGTGTGGTATACTAGCACTACACAGAATTACTAGAACAGCATTAGTAGCTGCTATCCTTCTTAGGTGCCATGCCATAACCTGAAAAGAAGACAAAACCATGTCAGTGCTTCCATAACAAAACAGAAAAAAAAACACCCATCAGCTGTGTCTGAGAACACTAAAGAAATTGTTTTCGTTTTACAAGTTCAGCCCATGTAAGTCTAAGGGTCCAGTACATGGACTGTTTTATAAATTTTCATTGTCTTGTCCTTGTTTTCTTTTTTTTTTTTCGCCATAAAGCTTTTCTCTTCAGGGCAACGTGCGGGCAGACTTGGCCCAGGCCCCACTCTCTCAAGCGGGTTGCCACCTCCCCCAGGAAACCTCAGACTGAAGGTCCTCCACGGATTGCCACCTATGGTGGGGCCAGTGAGGAGGCCGCCCCTACCTGGTACACAAATCCAGATTCCTGTCAGGTGCTCCTAGTGGTGACGCGGATTGAGGACAAGCATGTCTTTTCCATTTTTGCAGTCCCATCCATCCTTGTCACAGACAGGCAGTAATACATGCCGTGTGGAGGCACAAATGCACCACGTAAAAACTGGCAGCCCCTGCCTTATGTGCTACCCAGCCTGCACTACCACCAGGCTTCTACCTGGTGGCAATCACTGGCAGGTTGACAAGCCTCCACCAGGAGGGAGAGCAACCATCAGACACTCAATCCTCCTCCCAACGCGACTTCAGCAACCCAAATCCACTCCCAAATTTGGGTCACCAACATGGCAGGTGGCAGTGTTACCACTGGGCCATTCTTGTATTCTACTTCACCGCTTCACCCAGATGTCAGTTTTTGGCAAATACAACAAACTGGTAAACAAAGCGCAGACACATGAGAAAGGAGGGTAATGCTTGGGAATGCTCATCATACACACTATTTACTTACCTTTCAGTCAAGCACACCCACCAGTTGTGCACAACTTTTTTCTGTCTGGAGAAGGTTGGGCAAGGCCAATGGCAACTTAAATCCATTACAGTACCAAAGCAAGAACCAGCTGTATGCCACAAACCACAACATCTCCATGGTAATATGCTACAGTAACAACATCACACACAACCACCACATCATAAACACTTCTGTAGTTGCACTGCAGCAACACCAGTTCAGGTACATAGACAGTATATAAAAGAGACTAAGAATTGAGAAAGTGGCTATATAATGAATGCAATAGAAACAAACAGGTGACTACTGTCGAGTTTGTTAGATAGAAAGTTCCGATAACTGAAATTTGTTAAATCAGGGTTGTACTGTGTTTGTGTGTAGGTATGTACAGTACATGCGTGTATAGATATATATTCTTTGCAAAACTGCATTAATGCACCAGTTAGTTCAACTTAATGCCACAATTGTAGGGAATGTGTTGTTAGGGTTTTCAACCTAACTCCCTCCCTCAAGCAGCAAAAGGACAAGCCCACAAAAGCAACCACAGACAGCCATCATCAAGTAAGACAAATAACATACAACCGTTTCCAGATGATACAAATGCAGTAACACCGATATTACCTTTGTGGATTTGTATATGTGGCAACACCTGTGTCTGTATGTCGACAGCGTGTTTGTAGAAAGAAGGCCCCATGGGCCCTGCATCTCCCCATACAGAGGTACCTCAGTAGATAGCATGATCCACTGCTGCATGGTTTTCTATATGCAGCCGCGTAGCTGAAAACCTGCTACCCTTGAACAATTTCTAGATCTGCTGTTGAAACCATAATACACAAATTGCAACAGTGTTTCCATCTGTGTAGTGGCAGACCCCACACTTGCCTCGCTCTGCAGCCAGAACTCGGTGTTTATGTCTTACTGACGGAGTCCACTCGGGCCTGCACTTCTGCAAGCAGAAGTACTGTTGCAATTTTTATATCTGAAAACCTGCTATCTCTTGAACATTTCTAGATCCGCTGCTGAAACCACGACACCAGATTTCAACAGTACTCGCCTGTGTAACAGGAGCCTGCCCTTCTAAGCCAGAAGTTTGTGTGTATGTCTTATATCTGTGGTTGAAGATATGAAGGCCCCTGAGGTGCCTGCAAACAGAAGTACTGTTGCAATTTTGGTATCATGGATTTTGTGTTCTGCTTCTGTAGCCAGAGGACAATGTGTATGTCTTGTATCTGTGGCTGCAGAAGCGGAGACCATCAAGTGTGTGCATGTCTTACAGTGTGCACAGTACCTGAGTCTACAGAAGCGCTTGGTATGGCCCTGCACTTCTGCAGACAAACAACTCTTGTAATTCGGGCACCGTGGATTTGTATCTGTCGCGTAGGCCTGTAGCTTCTGCACACAGAAGCAGTGTTGTGATTTGAGTATCCTGGATTTCTATCTGAACTGACAAATGAATGTGTACATCTTGCAGTGTGCATGCTGCAGATACAATCCACAAAGGTAGCACATTAGTGCTTCTGCCTTTGTGTCATCGGAAAACAGTTGTATGCTGTTTGTCTTACCTGGTGATGGCTGTCTGTGGTTGCTTGTGCGAACTTGTCCTTTTGATGTTTTTGGCATTAAGTTGAACCCTAACTAGTGCATTAATGCAGTTTTGCAAAGAATTTTCTTTTAAGACAGTGGATTTTATATTAAAAAATTGAAAATCTTGTGTATCTGGACCAACAAATACACCAAACTCCCCCAAAACTATTAACAGGAGAATGCTGACCCCCGTCATCCTGAGTCACTTAAAACACTCTTCGTGGAACATGACTGGTCACCAATTGATACAGCCCCGACATAGACACAGCACTTAAATACTTTATCACCTGTTTCAACTCAGCCTGCGATGTTCATGTCCGCTCAAGAAGTGCAAGATCAAGGTGTCAATAACCCATGGATGACGCCACACACCTCCTTATACAAATGAAATCTCGAGACCAGCTCTGGTATCGCGTAAGACTACTGGCACCCAGACTGACATCCAGGCCTACAAAACAGTGAGGAATGCATGCACCAGAGCAATCCGCCATGAGAAGGCTAACTATTACAGAACGCCTTAGCCAGCACCTGAATGACGGAGTAATTCTGGCACAACCTTGCTGAAGTGACTGGAAAGGATCCCAAAACAACACCCACAATGTTGAACATAGATGATACTATCACCCTTGACCACGCAATCATTGCCAACGATTTAACACCACTTTTGCTGACCTTAGTGATGTGCTACCCCTAACTTTTTGATCCCATCACAGTCAACTCAGCTCCTGTTAGTTCAGGTTTGTCGCCAGGGCACCCTCCTTTCCATTTCAAAGCAATCTCGGAAAGCCTAGGGTCAGTGGCGATTCACTAGATATGAAACTTCGCCTCACCATTGACGTAAGTCCTGCTCCCACTAACCAAATTCCTCAACTGTTCCTCATGCCTCCCAGTTCCCCAAAAGTGGAAACTGGCAGTGGTGACTCAATCCATAAAAGCGTGACAAGACTCTCACAAACAACTACAGGCCTATATTCCTCCTCCCTCTCTATCCAAAGCATTGGAACGGATAGTGGCTGATCAGCTCACGGAGTACCTTGTAAAATACAGCCTGCAATGTTCCCAGCAGCATGGCATCCACAAAGAGCACAGCACTACCACGGCACTCCTAATTCACCACACATAGCCATCATGCACTTGATCAGGGCCAGTTGGTCGGCGCCTCTTTATTGACCTGAGTAAGGCATTTGACACTGTCAATCACTCCATTCTCCTCGAACAATTATCCCTCCTTGGTCTTACAAATGAAACTACCCTCTGGTTTCAAAACTACCTCAGTAACCGGACCCAACAGGTCAGGACTGGTGAATTCTCGTCATCCCTACCAATCCACTCTGGAGTACCCGGTTCTATCCTGGGTCCCTTGTTAGTCAGCATATTCCTGAACAATCTCCTGCTTCCTGCCATGACAGAATGTTACTGTATGCAGATGATGCAGTAATCTTCAACTGCCACACTGACCCCACCTCCTTTCAGTCTCAACTACAGAAAAGTTTCACAGAAGTGGAAGACTGGTTTTACTCACATAAACTCATCCTTAACCACAAAAAACTAAAACAATGTTGTTCCATGGAACCCACAACAAGTACAAGGACCATGAGCTCATAATTAACAACGAAGGCGTCGCCTTTGAGCAGGTGGAAATGTTTAAATATCTGGGCCTGACTCTTGACTACTCCCTCGTATACCAAACACATTGACAATATCGCTAAAACTGTGAACTCCCGCATAGGGCTACTGTACAAGCATAAACACTGCACAACGGCTGAAGCCTTGAACCTTGCTATCCAGAGCTCTGTTATCTCAACTATTGACTACGGGCTCATTATCTATGTGGATCCGCCACTGATACTGCACTCCAACACATAGCTGTAGCCCTTACTAAGGCATGTAGACTCCTTATTTCAGCTGCCCGCCTTTTCACTCATGAAATGTATGAGCAGGCTAACTGGCTCCAGCTATCCGGCAGGCTAAAGTATCAGACCTGCATCCTAGCTAAGAAGACATCACTGGGCCTTATGCCCCTGGAGTCCAATCAATACTGACTCTGCAGCATGTCCGCCGCCTAACTAGAAGATCGGACAGTCTAACCTTACAATACCTCGCTGCTGGACCTCTCAAGCTCAACGTTCTTACCTTGTCAGAGCCTCCACCTGGTTCAACTTGCTTCCTTGAGAAATCTCCAGCATTGCCACGATTGGTGCTTTTAAGTGTAAACTACGCAACACCTCATGGCTAGTGCCTTCTGTGACTGCTTTATAATCCCTCCAGGCATACTGCCTCAAGGGTCCCTCCTCACTGCCACAGCTCCTCCTCCCTCCTATCCCCATTACTGGGTATAGGATGAATCTGTCTCCTCTTCCTTTTCATCCCCCAGTCCTCCTCCCTTGCTATTTCCAATATATCACATACCCAGCGCAATGCCCTCCCTATTTATCCCTCCTCCTCTCTCTCTCTCTCTCCCCCATACCACCCCTCACCACCACTCTTCTTCTTTTCCCACTAACCCACTCCTAACAAAGCTTCACTGGGTCACTTATAACTTGTACTGTATAATTAACTTGCAACACAATTCCTTGACAATGGCTTTGGCTGCTATTATTATAGCCTTACTTGTCTTTTTTTTTTTTTGTAGTTCCATTGTAATGATTATGTTATGTTTCTTACCTTATTGTCATTATTGCCTTGACGTGGAATGTGTAAGAGCCCTCAGCTCAAAGGTGTCATCCGAATACAAATAAATAAAATAAAATAAATAAACATACCCTCTAACTCACAAGGAATGCCTCCTGCAAGTTGGAGAAACAACATACAGTCAAAACAGAAGCAGCAAATGAAACGGAGAAAGAAAATAAAGTTTTCATACTTGTATTTTTTTTATTTTAGCGGTTTCTGCCCTGGGAGTGAAAATCCAGACAGGTTGTTGTACAGTATCTACCCAAACCACAAGGATGGGTGATTATGCATGTGCCAGATTTATGGAGACAGTAATCAGAAGCATAGCAGAAAGTGAATGAAGAGCTATGGCAAGGTTAAGAAGAATTTCTTGAATTTATGACTGTGGGTGACATTACCAACCCCAAGAAAGGAGTAGATTAACTGCAGAAGCATCTAGACTAGTGGTAGTGGGTGTGGGACAGGGGCCTCGGAGTGAGGCGAGGGGCCTGGGAGATTTCGGCGAGGCCGGGTCACCGTCTGGTCCTCGGGCTATGTTAAGTCCTCTCAGTCAACGCCCCTGACCGACGTCGTCGAGGCGTGGAGCCTCTTCTCGTGAGGAACGGACGCGGTCCCCAACCGGGCGTCCGCTGGTGGTGGTTTGGCTGACGACGGCCGTCCGCCGACGCCGGCTCCAAGGAGGAATGACGACGGCCGACGCACGGTCGAGCCGGCCGGGTCCACAGGTCTCTTCAACGGTGTGAGCTCCAAAGTTTTACAGGAGGCACAGAAGACGCACCGGACGCCGGGAGCCAAAGGGCGGGAACCCGACTTATGATGATGGTGGTGGCGCCCCGGACTTCGCCAAGGCCTTGGAAGAGGAAGGAGACGACGGCCTGGCGGACTTGGCCTGAGAAGAAGGCGGCTTTCTTACCGCAGCCGGGGAGGCTGAGAGCTGGCCCTGGAAGGAGAGCGGTCGGACCGAGAACCGGAGCTGCGGGACTCCAAGCCCTGGACGGGACCTGGAGGGGCCTGCTCCTTCTTTTCTCTGCGTGCTTGTGGGATTTGGACGAAGATTCCCTTGGAGGACATGGTTTTCAGTTTTCCTCCAACAAAAGCCTGGAGGGCCTTCTGACGTCGGATTCTGGTTCGCTGTTGAACCCCTGGCAAAACGAACAGGCCCGGGTATCGTGGTCTGGGCACAGGCACCCTAACGCAGGCTGTGTGGGGGTCATGAAGGGGATCTGTTTCCGCAAGCACACTTGGAGGGATGACTGGAGGTCAGAGAGGGACATCAGCAACAATCTTGCTTGAAGAAAAAGAATTTCCCAGAGGAAAGCTCTGAACCACAGCGTCACCAGCGCTTCAGACTGAAACCGAAGGAGTCGAGACATGCCAGTCGACGTTGGGGAAAGAACTAGAATCTGGCGGGACCTTCCCTTATGTACCCACGCCTGGACGTCGGAGACGGGACCGATGTCGAGGCGGTCCCGCTGAAGATAGCTAGCTAGAATTTTTCCGTGGGTCCTGGCGCCTGCCGGCTTCAGTCCTAATGGTGTAACCTGCTGCAAGAGCTGTGTCTCAAGTAAGATCGCCAGATTTTGGACTGAGGAGCTGAAATGGAAGAGCAGCACACTGGCGCTGAGGGGCAACTCGGCGCACAAGCAATCCATGGTGCACTGCTCCAGTAACAGCAGCAGTGTAAGTGATGAGCTCGTGGGCTGGGACTGGAATGGGACGTCTGCATGCTAAGCGTGCCAACATCCCAGTCAGGAAGCACACGGCCACCCATCATGGCTCCTCTGTCACTTTGATCACCCAGTGCAGCATGCTAACCTCCCTTGAGGAGAAGAGCATCCATTTGGATACTAAAGGCTCCTCCCCTCAGCCAACCCCCGCTGACTCTCAGGCTGTTTTCTGAACCCAAGTCACCGATGTTGTGAGATGATGCGCTACCACTGTGCCCACGGACTGCTCAAGCTGAGGGTTTTATGAGCGATGCGGACTTCTCAGACTTTGCTCTAATCATGCAGCGAGGGTGAGTGAAAATGCCTAAGAACCCCTCCACACCTATTTCCTGCACAGCTCTCATCTTGACCAACAGGCTGGTGATACCACTGGTGCTCCCTGTAGGTTTACTCTGTTCTTTGGGATATGCCCTGCCACCATCTCCTCCTCGCCACTCCACAGGGTAACATGTGACTCTTCCAGAGTCCCACGACTTCCTTACAGGAGGGAGGGGCTTGGGGGAATGGATTACATGAGTATTTGAGATGTGGCTCAGGCTGCTACTTCATGATGGTCCTCCTCATCCATGCCATCATGCCTTAGCAGCTTTACAGTCCTGCTGCCTGGGTAATTATAGGCCCAAGCACAGTCACTAACCTGGGTCACTGTCTGGGTCCCCTTTTTGTGCATAATGTCCTTCTTTCAAAGGGTGGTCTGGATATTCCACGGGTGAATGTCAGAATGACAGCATGGAGGCATTGTCCCCTCCTGCCACAAGTCTCCGGCACCTGTTACCCTTTTGGGTATGCCACTGCAGACTTGGGTCTTTGAGTGCTGGAGGTAAACTGTGCAAACAGACCTATCGCCTAGCAAATTGGGAGCTAGAACAGACGCAGTTTCTGTTCATCCTTCATACAACCCATTACAACCTCTGAGGCACAGCTTAGAGGCAAACCACTATTCTCCTTTTTGTGTACACAATGGGTCCTTATCATCCATGGCCTTGCTGGAGTTATAGTGCACCATGCCACCTAAGTCATGCTGGTGTAGTTTCTTGTTGTGCTTCCTATTCTGTTTTGAGACACAAGTTGGATCCCTTAGACAGTTTCTGGTTGCATCTATCTGTTTTACTGTTCTGGTACTTCATCTCTGTGTACTGGCCATTGCTGCTACAGGCTAACAGCCTACCTGTTTGCTGTATTACACTTTGATAGGATGCTGCAGTATTGTAAGACACTGGGTCTCATCTAGCAATCTCAGCCTCCACTAACACATCCTGATGGTCGAAAGGCACAGGTGGTCAGATGGCTCACCCTGCCACTGACCTTTCTTTGCTGCAGGTAAGATGAGACACAGCACTAGCACAGAAACCCTGTCTCAGCTGTCTTCTGGTGAAGACTCCTTTTCAGGTCCATACTGAACCCCATTAAGAAATAAACCATGACAGCATGGGACAGACATCTGCCTTACACCTTGATCGCTAGAGACCAGAATAAAAATATTTGGTGGAAGGAGTGGGAGCAGAGTGGGATCGATTACTGGCTGGCATTTTCCTGCATGGATCCATTATGCTCCTTTGTTTTCAATAGCTGTAGTCCAGATTTGATCCCTAAGACAGAATTTTGAAAGTTTGTGGAACTGAGAGTGACAGTGCAGACCATTTTCAAGACAGCTCCTATAACCTTATAATAAGTATGGCTGCAGCACGCACGCTATGGGCCCCCATCCATAATGCTGGGGTGACAGGCAGAGTATATGGTACCATCAGAGATGTGAGACTGGACATGTTAGAAGGCATCAGGGTGGCCTGGGATATGGAAATGTGGTGGGATATTAAACAGGAGACATGGGACTCCTGCATAGCAGCAACCGCCCATGCGTTTTTAACGATGCCAAGGGCAGACTAATCCAGTTAAAAATTCTCCACAGGTAGTATAGAACCCTTCTAGTCTTGCTGAAGATGGTAACCTTAATCCACTCTAAGTGCTGAGATTTTCTCAGTAAGACACTGGCCTACTGCATATTTTGTGCTTATGCCCCAAGCTGGAGGCCTTTTGGAAGGGGGTGATCAAAGACTGGCACAATACTGGGCATTCAACTTTCCTTCAGTACTGAGGGTTTTTATTGGCAGACACGCACTTCCTGTTTAATGCACCCAACAGCTGCTCTTTTATTTATTTTTATATATATTTTTTTACCCAGAGAGACACTAAGCTGAAGTTTGTTTACAGGTGCGCCTGGGAGCACAAGGAAGTTAATGACTTACTCAGGGTCACACAGTATGCAAGTGGGGCTATAGGATTCAAACCTAGGTCTCCAGGTTTGCAGCTCAGAGCCTTAAACCACTGCTACCTGTTGGCTATCCTATGGAAAACAAATGATTTATCCTGATGAGGTGGCAACAGGCTGTTAAAAGAAAGAACCTGCAAGTCTCACACCCTCCTAACTTTCACGTGAGCGTTATGTTAAATATGCTGTGCTGTATTACATCACCAGTTAAGACATGGTAAGTGTTATGCTTTTTTTTTTTGGGGGCTTGTTTTAAATTTGTTCCTCATACCCCCATGATTAGGTCAGGTCCAGCACCATCACAGAGCTCTGTCTCTAAGTCCATGGGTTTCAAACCCCACAGGTTTAGCCACCCCACTTGGCACAATCAAGCAAAGCTGCTCCAACCCCCACCTCCTACTGGTTATAGAGCTGAGGCTCCCTGAGTTCCCTGAATGCGGATAATAGCAAGGCTGGGCATGAGCAGTGTGCAAGGCAAGCTGTTCTCATTTTCTTTTACAAACTTTATATTGATTAATTTTCTGTTTTCACAGACAATTTATATATACTTGTACAAGGTATAGGTAAACAATATATCACATATTTGATAATCACATAGAAGGCCCCTTTGTAGTCAGTTACAGAAGGATGGGGGTAAGTCCTCAATACAGAGCCACAAGTTTTATCGACAGTTGCCAGCCTCTTCAATGGTGAAGGTGAAACCTCTAGGTAGAATAGGAAAGGGAGAACTAGACACAGTCTAAAAAGATTGCTATTTCAAACTGGTACAATTAGGTAGAACTTGTTATAGAAAACAATTTGATTCCCTGAATTCCCTCCTCCCTGCAGAACTATCCTTATAATCCAGCATATATTATTACATTTGAATTTGCCCATTTTAAACTGTAGGCAGTAATGATTTTGATAACACCAACCCAAACAATTCAAACTATAAAGTTATTTTTAAACATAATGGTATAGAACTCGGCTCAACCTCTCCTGTATCTCTACTGATAGAGAGGACCACAAGGAACGCCGTTATGGTGGGGAAGCCTGCATGCATCAAGTGGCTATTAAGACAATCATCAGAAGGCCCTCTGTAATACCCTCGCTTAAACAAACATTTATAAACACACCCTGACATCTACAGTTCCCTATAGAGTCTCATGGTGCTCACAACAATGTCCCAGCATCGGAGAAACAGTTAGGAAAGTCCCACCTTTTGTTATATATATACCCCAGGTTATTTCCTCAGTCGCCCTCTGCATTGGAGCTCTGAATCAACTGGATCCTTCCTTGCTGCAAACTCTATTTCCACCTTCTCCGTCCATCTGCGGCATCCTGAGGAGTATTAAAATGCCATGTCTTCCCTCCGTAGATCACTCGTAGTTGTGCTGGACGTAGGAAGGAATGAATGATTCCAAGTGTGCGTAACTTGTGCCTTACAGCATCGAAGGCCTTCCTCCTGGTGCAGGTCTGACAGGACAGATCGGGGTATAGTTTAATGTCCCTTTCACCGACCTCCAAGGGTACATTGCTCTTGCTGCGTAGTAGGACCCGATCACGAATCTCTGATCCTGTAGTTCTCAGCAGGATAGTATGTGGTTGGTTAGGGATGATGGTCAGACCGGATTAACTCTATACGCTTTAGTGAGTGCAGCCATGGAAAGTCTTCAGGTAGGTTTAGATTGCCTTTCAGCCAGTCCAGTAAGTATTGCAGCAGGTTCGATCCTCCATACCTTCAGGAAGCCCCACGACACGGATATTGCCAGCTCGGATTTCATTTTCCAGGGACTCAAGGCCGCAGAGCTGTCCATTTTCCTTTATAATAGTCTCCACTGTAGCCAGGATCGTGACCACCCTCTTATCTGTGTCTGCTAAGGACCCGAGAGTTGTATAACTGCAGCATCATGTTTTTCTAGCTTTAACAACGCTTTTTTTCTATTTTGGAGACCATGGCCCGAATGGACTCCAGTAGAGTGTGCAATGGGGTTCCGATGCACGATCTTCTTTACCAGTGGTACTTCCACCTGAGGCTTCTCCAGCCTTGCTGTTGATCGGTCGGAGATCTCTGTGATGTCCTGGTTGCTCTGCGTTGTTCTGCCCATCTTGATTATGGTATCAATCGATTCAGGAACACTTGCTCTATAAAGTTAGTCTGCTGGATTTTCAGAAAAGTATTTTAAAATGATAGTTTTGCTTATTTTTCTGCCACATGGAGGAGAGTAAGAAGAATACTTCCAACCTGGAAGATGGCTCTCTGGCGTCCCCCGTTCTCCTCATTTTCTGATCCCATCTATTAGGCATGCAAGGCGGCCCTGCCTGAAATGCACAAGTGTGCTTCATGCAGACCTCTGCTGGAAGCCTCCTCCATCCCACTGTTGTTACCTGGTACACTACCTTCTGTGGTAGCCCAAGTGGCAGAATGGTAGTGGCAGCAATAGCCCTTTCTTCTGGAGGAACAGCAAGTCTTCTTGAATGCTTGATCTTCCTTCCCCAGGCCAGCCATCAACAGCTCAAAGTTCATTCTCAAACACGTGTCATCAGCATAGTATACTTCCACGCCTGACTGTTTCGATGGCACAGAAGGCATGCTAGTATTAGATGGAGTAGGATAGTACATTAAGAGACACACAAACAGATAATTAAAAAGGCCAAACATTAACCTGAGGGGTAAGCATTTTCCGGTGCCACATTTACTCTCTATATCTCTAATCTCTCCCTCTCAAATACAAACACACGCACAGCCAGAGGGAAACATGTTAAACAGAAACATAGAAGCTGTCAGCAGATAAGGATCACTTGGCCCATTTAGTCTGCCCATATTTTCCCTACCTATGTTGACACCAGCGACCCTACTCAGTCCCCTCCTTATTACTACTATCCTTTGTGCTTATCCCATGCATTTCTGAATCCTGTAACCATTTTAGCCCCACCACTTCTGCTGGGAGGCTGTTCCATGGGTCCACTACTGTCTCAGTGAAGTACTTTCTCCCATTACCTCTGAGCCTGCCCCTATCTTCATAGTGACCTCTTGTCCTCCAGCAACTTTTTCTTTTAAATATGCTTCCTTCTTGTACCTTGTTTATACCTGTGAGATATCTGAATATTTCTATCATAGCCCCCTTTCCTCTAGGGAGTACATATTTAATTCTTTGAATCATGCAGGAAGGCATTTCAAGGACAAAGACTGTATTTAATTAGCTCCCTCAGCCAAGAGAGGGAACCATGCTGTGTAAAAAGAAAAAAATAGAGCAACTTCTAGGCAATGTGTAATTTTTCATTAAGAACTCTGAGCCATTACAGTGTGGAGGGTGACTTCTTTAAAATATTTCAGTAATAAATAAATCTGTTATTTGCTCATATTAATCAGTGTACTGCAATTCATCATTAAGCCAGTGACTGTAGTATCTTGCACGCCCTGACCTCTTCCCGTGCAAACTTATAACAGTGTCAGAAATGCATTCCTGTGCCATACCAGATGTGTGCATAATTATATATGAGGACAGTAATTTCAACAGTTTTTCTAAATCCAGTATGAGCAATGTTGATTAAAGGGACACTGTCAGCTTGCCCCTCCATTTTAAATTACGTTAGCAGTGTGCCTCTAGGTACATACTTGTTAAACAGTTACTGTAGAATGCCCTATATATCACAAAAGTAATTTAACTCTTTTTGTAATATTTTCATTATTTTCTTTATGAGCGATCCACTTTAAATCAACCCAGCCACGGGCATATCCTCGAGAACATGGGTCTGCCAGTAGCGCTCTCCCTAAGTGCAACTTTTACATCATATTGTACAAAAACCTGTTTACACATTACATATTCTTAGAGTGAATCGTCCTGGCATCTTTAAACAAAACGAGCATTAGCACTGTCATAAGTACATTTTAAAATCGAGCCGAAATTGTACGCATGCGCAAGAGCGGCCAGGGCAAAGATTTTGTGCATGTGCAGAGTGTGCCATTCTTACGCATACGCAATTTCGACTCGATTTTAAAATGTATTTTGGCGGCAGTATCAGTGCTCAGTTTTTGTTTAAAGATGCCAGGATGATTCACTCTAAGAATATGCACTGCATTAGCAGGTTTTTACAATATGTATTGCACTTGGGAGAGAGCTTGCTGGCAAGCGTGCATTCTTGGCACAGATATGCTTCTGGTGGGCAGCTGATTTCAGTGCGGACGCTTGTAAAGAAAATAATAATAATATTTAAAGTGGTAAACAGATAACTTTGAAATCTACAGGGACATTCTACAGTAACTGTTTAATAAAATAACTTCTTGAAGCACACTGCTAACGTGATACAAAGCGAAGAGACAAAGCTGACAGTACCCCTTTAAATGTCTTGAGTGCAGTTGCTCTCACAAGGTCTCGCTTTGTCGTTAAGCGGTGTGTGTATATGGGGTAACAAATTCATTTGGCAATAACAACATGCATCATCCAGGCATTTACTTTGGCTGCAATTATGTGGCATTTAAATATTTTGGGAGCATTATGAAACAGCCATGATTTTTAGCCTGAACAGTACCAAGTTCCCACTCAAAGCTATATATCAGTCACTGCACTCACAGCTATAACTCACGCTGAAAACTAACAGGCTAATAAAGTTAAACAATTACTGTGAGTAAAAGATAGTTAAAAGTTTCAAAAGCGTGGAATACCAACTATATCTTCAGCATGCATTTAATTTAATTTACTCTTTTTCTGTTCAGCCCATAGGCTAATAAGGCAGCACCCTGAATCTCAAGGTCTGGCGAGATGTCTGCATTTTTGGAGGGGCATATAATGTACTTAAGTATGGAGTTAATGTCAGTCTTTTATAACAACGTACCATCTACCTCTCTGAACACCATCCCCACCATCAGTAGTATCATTTCACCAAAACTGTGGGGCTGCAAGTACCTCCACCCACCACATTTTTCATAAATAAATCCTAGGGACCCCATGATTCAGGGATTTATTGGGGTTGGAAGGGACATCAACAGAGATTGCAAAGAAATAATAGGGGTCTCAACGGCAATCCCTGGCTACCCCTGAAGGACGCGACGCCCCTGCCCACCACCACCACCACCCATAACTGCAGCACATGCTGAGACACACCAGTACACTAAATAATATGCATAGGGTGTGTTGCTAGAGTTGCAAATACAACATATTCAGAAGCTCACAGTATTTATTACATTGTATTACTGGATGGATCATGCTTGCACAGGCTGCAGTTTTCATGAATCTACTCGTGGCAACTGTATCAGCCCACATGATATTTTAAGCACTTGTAAGAATGAAACCTGTGTACTGCATTATTCAATATGTACTTGTCCGTTTTTATTCATTCAGGGTAAATGTTATTACGGTTGTAATTCTATATTAACAGTTACAAAATCATAATAAATACTGTGATATTGTAACTGTCATTGTTTAATTGCAACTCCAGGACCATGCACCCTGAATGAAGTCCAAACTGAGAAATGCAACTTAAATGTGCTGTACATTAGTCTGATTCTTGTCATTGACTAAAATATCACATTGCACAGATGTGCATGGCACATTAGGTTTCAAGCACCTGCCCCCTCCTGCATGCACAGCAGAGAACCCACCTACCTGCCACTTACAGTGAGGGACGTCTGTTACTGACAGCTTCAAATATAGACAAAATTAGTTGTCAGTGTTTGAAGGGTGCAGCTCACTCAGCGACATCTTTCAAGCACTCTATGCAGTCAAGTCATCCTAAAAGAAAGAAATTTAAGTGGAGATGAAGATGGTCATCTTACAGGCAAGCTGTGCATTCAAAGCAGCTTGGACGACCCAGTGTACAGAATTTTTAATAGGCTTTGATGGGGGCAGACAGAGTGACCATCAATGATCCTTCAACTCTGAACAATGTTTGTATGTTTAATTGCATGGTATTATACCACCCTGTTTTACATTTTCTTTGGAGCATAGATCTTGGCACGAAACCTTGGCTGGATGATGTGTGATGTGCAGGTACTGTATAACTCATCAAATATGTCAGCTGAGCCTTTGCCAGAAACAGAGAGAGAGGAAAACAGTTTGAAGAAAGGCAATTATTAGTCGACACCATTTGGGACTGCACGTTCAGCATGAAATAACAGAAGACCCGAATGAAGGGTTTGGGGGGTTGTAATGTATATTTCCTATGTATTACTAGTCCATTTCATTCCTTTTTATTTGTTACAGCAGGTGTGGTTAACTTTGTATCGCATGCATTACAGAACTTGGGTAAACACTAATCATTAACATCCATTGCTAAACAAATTGCAGTGTTGTGCTCCTATTAATAACCCTAAACTTCCTGTTATTTATTTATTGAAAATTGTGATTCAACTTTCATCTGCTGCTGCACCAGGAATAGTCGGAGAGGGTCAAAGCAAATATGTATATATATTTTGTTTCAAATGCAGAACGCTATTGAGTCCTATGTTATTGCTTTCTGTTGTGCCATAATACATCTGCCATATTTAGAAGATGGTGATTGGCGGTGATCAGCAGTTAAACCTTACTTTCTGCAGCTGGCGCTGAGGTTGAGGTGCTGGATGCCACCTCGCCCGCCAGCGACCGGATTGAGAACAAGCCAGGGCCGCGAGGGAGTCGGCAGGAGGGACAGAGATTGAGCGTCCGCGACCATTCTCTCTCTTCCGGGGTGGGTACAGGAAGCGCTCACTCATGGAGCGGCCTCTGGCGGTGGCTGGAGGATCGCCAGTGTAGCAGTGCGGCATAATGCCTGGGGCAGAGCCACCGCACTATGCTGCCTTGCTGGCCGTGTTCGCAGGGAAGGAAACAAACAAGCGGATAAAAATCCTTCCACACATCGGTGAGATGAGGGTGGCCCAGGGGACTTTCGCCCACATCCCATCTCCCGCCTACGTGCCCGACCTTCCTCCAAGCCGACCTGATGACACCAAAGGTAGGCACTTCACACTTAAGAGGCTACCACTGTGGGAGGTGGAATCAGCCCTGGAGATGGTACCGGTTGAGCCTGCCTGGGGTCATCTGGGGAGGAGATCAGGGGAGATGCGAGGGTTCAGGCTGGGAGTAGGGCGGATTCGTGTGGGCACTCCTGAAGGATGCCCAGGGTGTGGATGTAAAACAAAAAGTTAAAATAAATTAATAAAACTTACTTCTGGGTGTTTCATGCTGCTGTAAACTGGCCGTTAACCACCCTGACTCAGTATGAACCAGCTAGGTATAAATATGGTGTTCAGGTGCTCTGCATTTAAGAGCATCTATAAGTCAGGTAATCAGCTTTTATTTGTTCACCCAGTTTTGACTTACCGTGGTTGCTCCCCAAAAAGGCTCTGACTCCATCAGAGAAGATCTCATTGTTGTTGCAGATAGACAAGATGCCCCAAACCAGCATAACAGATCTTTTCTGACATTAGGCTTGCCCAAGTCCACTGTTTCTGATCTACTAAAAAAAAAATATAAACTGCTTGATGAATAGCACACAAAACATAATCCAGACCGCAAAGAAAAAGGATGAAAAGGACAACACAATGAAACTGCCTTGTTGCAGTGGTCTGTGAATGCTCCCCCACAGTGGGGGCTTTATAGGTGGTCCACTGTATATGAAGGCAGCACAGTTGGCAGAAACTTTGGGTCAGACTGACTTTGCATCTACTGAGGGCTAGCTTCATGGGTGTAAAGTTCATTAACAACATTGGCTATATGCTGCGTTACAAAAGAAACAGAATGCTGATATGGCTGGGGCAGATCAGTGGCTTTGTGATGAGCTCCCAGGTGTGCAGAGTGGATACAAAATGCAAAATCTTTTCATCTGCTCTCTACTCATGGGATTAAAACTTTAAAAAAGTTGATAAAAGTAAAAATAAAGGATAGTAAACTACTCTACTCGATAGAGAAGCCTTCAGAGTTCACTATGGCAATCTCGTAAGGATAAGAGTCATGCTTCTAGCACTAAAACAAGCGAACCATCCCAGCTCTCTCGATCGGGTCAGGAGTCAGAGTCAGAGGAAACTATGTCCTCGATAGGCCACAAACTTCAATGTTTAATTTCTCCATCTCTGATCATAACAGCAAACTGGATTCTTCCGCCACCAGGGTATCAGTAGTTGAGAAGTCGATGGAGGGATTGCAAACAGAGTTCACAGACCTCAAAAACAATCTGAATCATCAATGGACGCATCCTCTCTCCTTACCAAGGAGAACTCACATTTGAGAGCCAGAATCAAGACTTTGAAAACCAGGCCCGATCGGCCCATATAAGAGTGCTTGGGTTGCTGGAGGATTGAGGGTATTGCCAGCTCATGTTTTTAAAGGACTGGCTAGGGAAAAACTGCCACCCAATGACCGGACATGTATTTTGGACTTCAAAACGATATAGAATTACCTGCGGCTATCGAGAAGATACAGAGACTCATCGTATTGCTTCTCATAACCAGGGCGGGATAGGCAATAAGGACAGGATCCTTCGGCTGGCACGCAAGGCTGGTTCCATCACCCAGGATGATCGTTAGATATATTTGTTCCTCGATATCAGCTACGCCACTCGGATGCGCCGAAAACAATTCGACTGAGTGAGGAAAAGCTGAGGGAAGCCTCAATCATCCATGCAATGGTTTTTCCGCTCGTCACAGGATTGTTCATGGGGGTAAGGTTTGCCTTTTCTGACTGCCGGGCAAGCAAATGGGCATCTCGACTTGGTGGAACACACCAGAAGCCGACCTCCAGCCCAGAGAGACGAAGACTGGATGTAGAGGAACAAGACGAGGACTGACTCTATTTGAAACAGTGAGGAAATTTGTTTCACCTCTTGTCCTAGACTGGGGTTGATGAACTATGTTTGCAAGTTTATAGTAGACAAGGACTTTAACTACAGTCTGATATGGGACAGGGTTTCTGTTTAAACATAAATTGTCCTGTACTTGGTTATTGAGTCAGCTAACTATTAACAAGCTTAATTTAGATAATTTGTTAATTCCTAACCACACAATTTTGTTGTTAGCCCTATTCTGTTTCTCTTAAATTACGGGATAAATGCTGCCTGTACTATTTTCCTTTTTAAGAGCAGGACTTTAACTTGAGGTAAAAAGTGCAATGCCATTAGCCCTGTTTGGGGCATGTTTTATTTGGGACTTTTAATAACAAGGACTTTAATATATCGAAGTAGTCGCACTGCTCATGGGCTTGTTTAACACAGCTTTACTGTGCTTGTACTTGCTAGTATATAATTTTAGATCTCCCCGACATGGTATCACAATACTGGGGACGCAACAATCCTGTGATTATGGGTGGATTAGTTCTTCTCTCTCTCTAGAATGTATTAAATAATACGGTATGTCTTGGGTATGGAATTGTTACTGTATTCATAACTGATGAAATAAAGTAAAAAAATGCAAACCTTTTTTTTTTTTTAATAAACGTATTAGTTTTCCTCCTCTGGTTCCAGGACCGCATCTTTGGGAGATGCCTATGGTGTCTGCCCCTGCTTCCACCTTACCTGAACCCGAATGTAGTTGTGGATCTGCCCTCCAGGCAGGAAGAGGTGGGGCCCGTACACCCGAACTTTTGTGTCTGCGTCGGGTCAGCTTGAGACAGGCAGGCGGAGCTTAGGTCTGCACAGGGCACTCTGTCTACCTGGAGACCTGTTTTCCCTTTTCCTGGCATGGCGTGCACCGACATCGAGGTGTCACCACCAACATCCACCACGCCGCTTCCCAGGCAACTTGGCTGATGCTTGCCATACCCCAGGCCTCCACCTGGGGTTGGTGAAGCACCAGCCACAGCCCCTCCCTCTCCAAAGGCAAGCAGTCCCAGGGATGCTCAGCATTCTCCCCTGGCTGGCCCTCTGACTCCATGGGCTTATTCTCGAAATCGGGTTGTCGGCGTCACAAACAGTAGTGCTACCATTGCGCCAGTGGGCCGCCATGCAATACATTTGCATACTGTCTTGACAGTTATCTCTGCCTTTGTAACTCTTTATTGTCAATGATATCTTTGAGGGTGAGTGAGGTGTGTAGGTGGTGTACTGGGTGTGGGGTGGTGACTGAGTGGGAGGTTGGGGTTGCAGGGGTCAGATCGGCGAGGGACCATTTTCTTTTTACAGATTTGTAAAATTAATAGGGGAACAGTGATCTGAAGGGGTGCCACTAGACACCAGGGAAGCATATAAATACAGGGCTGGTGATCAGAGGGGTGCTACTAGACACTGGGGAAAAATTACACAAATATAGGGGCAGCAATCAGAGGGTGAGGAGGTGGCACTAGACACCAGGGGAACACTATACAAATACAGGACAGCAATCAGAGGGGGGGTGCCACTAGGCACTGGGAAACATTATACACATACAGGACAGAAACCGGAGGTGGGGTGCCACTAGACACACCGGGAAACACTATAAAACATGGGGATGGCAATCAGAGGGTGCAGGAAAACATTATACAAATACGGGACTGCAGTTGGAGGGTGGAGGGTGTAATTAGACAACAGGGAAACATTATATAAATACAGGGCTGGTGAGTGGACAGTGGGTGGTGCCACTAGACATCAGGAAATGGTGGCTCACTGTTCTCAGTGCAGCCCAAGCACGAAGTTCCAGCTACGGCTGCAGAATTCAAGAAAGTCCTGCTATTCTCATATAAAGAATGTGAGTGAATGGATCCTCGCTAAGCTGAGCACCCTTATTTTTGGTGGCTAGAAAAGGTATTTCTGGCAACTTGTTAAATATAGCTAAATGGGTCCCACTGTGTTAGGGAGAAAGGCAAGAGCAAAGGAGGAGGAAACCACTTTGGTTCTCAAAAACAGTAGCAGAAAAAATCAGAGCCAAAAGCATGGCCTTCAGGAAATATAAGGGAATGCAGCAGGATGAAGATGGGAGGCATACCAAACTTCTCTAAGGAAGCAGGAAGGCAGTAAGACAGGCAAAGGCCCAAACCCGAGGAAGCACTAGCACGAACAGTAAAAGAAGGGGACAAGACTTTCTATTGATACATTAGTGAAAGGAGAACGTCCAGTGGGGGTATTGCTAAGATCAAAGGGATAAGGGGAGTGTGTGAGGAGGACCAAGGAAAAGCATCTATCCTAGTTACTTGCTCAGTATTTACTGAGGAGATGGTAGGGCAGGGCCCACAGCACTGCACCACGGACACTGGGGAGGAAGGTGTGCACAAGTCCCTTCACAAAGAAAGGGTCCTACAAAACTCGCTAAGAGCTCAGGTGGACATGACAATGGGACCTGATGGCATACATCCCAGGGTACTAAAGGAGCTAAGGGTAGAACTAGCAGAGCCATTAACAGAACTGTTTAGTGAGTCTCTGAGCACAGGCGAGGTCCCAGAAGGCTGGAGAAGGGCTCATGTGATCCCGCTCCACAAGAGTGGCAGCAAGGAGGAGACAGAGAACTACAGACCAGTCAGTCTTACCTCAGTAGTGGGCAAGATTATGGAGGCACTCCTTAAGAAAAGGATAGTGCAACACCTGGAATCCATAGGGGCACAGGATACAAGACAACATGGGTTTACAAGAGGAAGGTCCTGTCAAACTAATCTCATAGATTTCTTTGACTGGATAACCAGGGTGGAGCAAGGGGTGCAGCTGATGGCACCTACCTTGACTTCAACAAAGCTTTCGATACTGTTCCACATAGAAGATTGATTAATAAGCTGAGTAGGCTCAGGTTGGGTCAGAGGTTGGTCAACTGGGTGGAAAACTGATTGGTGAGCAGAAAACAGAAGTGGTGGTAAATGGCATACAGTCAGAAGAGATGCAAGTCACAAGTGGGGTACCTCAGGATCGTCCTTGGGCCAGTCCTCTTCAATATCTTCATCAGTGACATTGCAGATGGACTGGAGGGTAAGTTTACCTGTTTGCAGATGAAACCAAAATCTGCAACAGAGTAGATGATCCAGATGGGTGGGCAGAATGAGAAGAGATCTGGAAAAACTGGCAAATGGTCAGAAGAATGTCAACTGGGGTTTACGCAAAGAAGTGCAAGATCATGCACATAGGGAAGCTAACCTCTTAGTTTACCTATAGGTTGGGAGGGAGTTAAGAAGACAAGGGAAGAAAGAGACTTGGGCATCATAATCACACATGACCTGAAATCATCCAAGCAGACCATTAAAGCAGTAGGTAAGGATAGAGTGATGTTGGGGTTTATTAGTAGGGTATCACAAGTCATGCCGTCTTTCAGATGAGGCGATTAAACCGAAGTTCCATCTGCTTGGATTGGTGGCACTTATCGAAAGAGTAGAGAATTTCCCCGGGTATCTGCTAAATTTCCCTCATTCACTAAAATTACCACCAACAGCTTAATCTGGTTCAAGGTCATGGCATTCATCTGTATCCCCTCTCCCGGGTCGTGTCTGAAAATAGGCAGTATTTGTCTAATGCACTTACCGGTCAACAAAAACTAAATAAATAATAAGAAGGAGGAATAATCCCTCCTTAAAAGATACTGGTTAGGCGCCTCATCTGAGCACGGGTAATACATGACCTGCACAAGGACATTAACAAAACGGAGGCTGTCCAGAGAAGGCAACCAAATTAGGCGAGGAGCATCAGAAACATACAAGGACAGATTAACGGAGCTCAATATGTATGCCCTAGAGCAAAGGGGGCGGGGGAGAGTGATATGATCGAAACATTCAAACATCTTGGGGCATTAACAAGGTGCAAGAGTCTAACATGTTTCAATACAAGAAAAATAGCAGGACAAGAGGACACAGCATGAGATTAGAGGGAGGCCGATTATGGGGTAATGTGAGGAAGTTCTTTTCACAGAAAGGGTGGTGGATGCATGGAACGCCTACCTCAGGACGTGGTGGATATGAATACAGTGCAGGGCTTCAAACAGGCATGGGATAGGCATAAGGGAGCAATAAGGATGAGTATGACTAGATAGGCCATTGACAGAGGAAAGGTCTAAGGCACATTCATAAGGTAGGAAAAAATGGGCAGACTGGATGGGCCTTGTGGTCCTTATCTGCCTTCAATTTCTATGTTTCTATGTTAGGTTCAGGTACTTTTTTAAGGCATCATTTTTATATATTTTCAATGTTTATAAGTTTAAAAAGTGAAAAGTAAATGGCAGTCATCTCCGAATGGTTAATTTCTACAGGATCAACATTTTTTCCACCACGACAAGTGAATCATGCAAATATACACTCGCGGTAAGTTTTTTTACCTTTCACAATTTTTTTTTCCCAGTCAAACTTAACGTAACTCCGAAACTTGTTATAACTCTAACAGGTTATAATTTTTCACCAAACCTTAAAGGCACATCCGTGCACAGGCCCCTTCAACCCGAAATTTCATAGAAAATTCCACATCATCTAGGCTGTAGGTGAGAGGAAAAAATATACAATGTTATGTATAGGTTTTTGCTGTTTTTAGCGTTCCATATCATTAAAGCTGTACAAGATGCCATCACAAAACTTTCTCGTCTTAGGACTTTGACAGCCTGAAGCGCATGCCAAATTTTAGGTTATTGTATCAAATATACCCAAGTTATTAAGGTGCAAAACTGGAGTTTAACATTGACCAGCCAACTCAACCCTAACTATACGGGCGCCTCCCATGTTCTATAATATAGATAAATATATACATGATATACAATCTGTGTGTTGCAACTTTTTTTTTTTTTATTTGCATGCTTTTGTGTGCCATTCTTCCAAGAGCTCAGCCTTTGACTACTCTGACCCACACCCACCCCAGACTTACTTGGAAGCTGATCCACCCAGGCTTCTCTCCTCTGGGCAGGGCCGTCAGGCAGGCACTACTCTGCCATTGGTGCAAACATGTCGCTGTGACAGTGCATTACAGAAACACAGAAGAAGCATGGCAGAAAAAGACCGCTGATCTATCCAGTCTTCCATCAACACCCTAACAAACCACAAGACCTTTCGTCTATATAGGGTTATAGCCCATTATTTTTATATTTATTTTATTTGCTTTTGTTAACCGGTAAGCTACACTAGGCAACAAAGTGCCTATTTTCAGGTAATGACCCAAGAGATACAGTACATTCATGAACATCAGCAAAACACTTACAGGTTATATTTAAGAACATCAAGCAACAAGGTCAATACAAGAAACAACAGGGGTTTACAATGCAGGTAGTAGGTACAATAACAGTATGGTTCACTCATGGAAGGTAGTGATCATCATACTGGCAGCAACACTCTAAAGGTTGCAAGTAGACAGAGAAGAAACAATTGGGATAGGGAGGCCCAGAGCAAAATACAGAGATAGAACAGTAACTATGTATACACGGTTTGAGTAGTTGGGCCTAAGCGGTCCCATACTTCTAATAAACTTCTTCCACTCCCATGCTCCCCATTTTACTGCTGCTGCACTGAGTAACTACTAAGCTCTTCACTCTGTCCCATTTGTGCTTGAAACCATTAATGGTTCTGTGCTCACCATATCAGCTGGCAGACTGTTCCACAGCTCAACCATCGCTTCTGTAAAATAAAAGTTTCTTACATCCCTCCTGACCTTCCCCTGCCAGTTTCCACACATGTCCCTGTGTTCTTGATCCACTATTCCTGCTGAATAATCTCTCACAGTTCATCTTATTAATTATTTTCAGGATCCTGAAGGTCTCTATCATATCTCCCCTCCCCGGTCTGGTCTCTAAGCGAGTACAAGTTCAGTGTCTTAAGCCAATCCTGCTCAGATCTGCCTTCCTGGCACCAAATCATTTTGGGTATCCTACACTGCACTGTCTCCAGCCTCTTTATCTTTCCTCAAGTCAGGACTCCAGAACTGGGCACAGTACTCTGGGTGTGCCTCACCAGTGATCTACTGAGAGTAACATAGAAACACAGCGGTTGATGGCAGATCAGGACCGCAAGGCCCATCCAGTCTGCCGATTTTATCTACCTTATGAATGTGCCATAGGCCTTTCTACCTTATGAATGTGCCATAGGCCTTAACTCTGTCAATGGCCTATCTATTCATACCTCTGTATTGCTCCTTTATGCCTATCCCATGCCTGTCTGAAGCCCTGAACTGTATTCATATCCACCACTTCCTGAGGTAGGTTGTTCCATGCATCCACCACCCTTCCTGTGAAAAAGAATTTCCTCACCACCTTTCACCTACTGTCAGTATCCATTCCTATACACCCAGCATCCTGTTTCCTTTACTGGTAAGCCATGTAACACTGGCTAGATTGTTTAGGCAGTCACTTCAAGCACATATTGATGCTATACACCATAAGCTCCACACCAAGCTTGTGCACTGTACAGGAACAACACAAGTATCTATCTCCATTCCTGCCTGGCAAGAGACTGTTCCAAAGAAGATCCTCCCTATTTCTGACTATGGTGACATAAGTCTATAGTAGAGCTCCCAAATCCTCCCTTGCCAGACTGGACCTCCTCTTCCACTTTTTTTTTGTCTTTTGCTAGACTGTCCTCCATGTACCCACCATTGCTCAGTCTACTTTCCCTTTCACTTCCCTCTCCTGATGTCAGGTACCTTCCCCACTGTTCCTTGTTTATATCCAAATTGTGGTTTGGTTCCCTTCCTCATATGTTACACCCTATGATACTCATCCCTTCTTCCTCCTACCCTTTCTGCAGTAATATTTCCCATTTCTTTTCTATTCCTTGAGGAAATCTACTGTTGGACAATTTGCTTTCTCATACCACTTTCCTAAACTCTGGTCTGCCATTACCCTATCAATCTGCTCTGCCTCTTCTTTCTGCCTTAGAGAGGTTAGGAGGCTCCCTGAGGAAGACTACGGTTGAAGTGCTGGGCAAGTGTTGGTTAGACCAGGAGCTTCCTCTGTCTACCATGTCCTTTTGTTGTTTTGCATCTGATGCAGTGGAAAGTATAGTTACGTAAGAACTTACAGTAACAGTAGATCTTCGACAGAAGCTCTTGCAGCAGACCACACTGGTAGGACAAAGCCCCTAGGTGCCAGGACCACATGGAAAACTTCTAGCAAGCAGTCTACTATGGGGAACCACCCACCGCCAATGTCAGCCGCTGATGTCTGCCTATCCTATAAAGGTGGGCGGCCCCACACACCTACTTCAGTTCTCCCGGAGACCCCAAACGGGTAGCAAAAGGAGAACTGAAGATGTTTCCAAGAGCCAAAAGAAAGGTAGAAGCAGTGGAGAGGAACAAAGACCAGACCAGCAGGGGAGGGAGGGAAAGCAGGGCCTGCTGCAAAAGCTTCTCTCAAAGATCTACTGTTAAGACAGGTTCTTATGTAACTGTACTATCTTACTTCAAGGAAGGCTCTTGCAGCAAGCCACACCGGTAGGACTGAGTCCCAAGCAGTATCAGGTATCACCAGAATAACAACACCGGGAGAAGGACAGACCAGCAGTCAAGAGCTCACCAGAGAAGGCCCTGAAGTACAGCTAGGCTGACATTGGCCCTACACTTAAGAGGCGATGTCCAGAGTGTAATGCTTGGTGAAGGTGTGGACAGAACTCCAGGTGACAGCAGCACAGATGTCTGCAGCAGACACATTTCTGAAAGCAGCCACACCCCTAATGGAATGGCTCTTAACCACTCCGGAAGGGCCTTGTTGTGCTTGCAGTAGCAATACATAATGGAATTCACTACCCACTTACACAAACACTGTTTGGAAACAGGAGCACCCTCTCACTTAAGGCTTAATGAAACAAACAACTGATCCGATTTCCTTAAAGGCTTTGTGCAGTTTGTATAGTACCACAAATCCTATGTACATCCAAAAGTATGGAGCAAAGTTCCCCTGACTGCAATACTCAGGAAAATAAACTGGAAGGTGGATGGCTTGATTTAAAGTAAATTCCTACAACACCTTGAGTAGAAACTTGGGATTAGTATGCAAAGAAAAACCAAAAACAAATAAGGCTCCTTACACATAACAGCATGGAGCTCGGAAATTCTTTTGAGCAGGAGTAACAGCAACTCAAAATAGCACTTGCCACAACAGAAAAGCACAGCTCGCAGCTCGAGGTCGGTTCAGAGGAAGGTAAAGTGAGTTTCTCCAACATAAAACTGAGGTCCCGTGGAGGGACAGAGTCCTGAATGGGAGGTTTCAGATACAAGATGCCCCACAGGAAGGTTTGGGACACTTCCAAACTGGGCGACAGCTTTGCCCTCAATAGGTGAATAGTGCATGAGATGGCGGACAGATACACCTTGAGCAAGGAGTACCCAAGCCAGAGTCAGAAAGTGAAAGAAGGTACTGGATAACACCTGATTCACTGGGCAGGTGAAGGTGTCCAACTGGTGTGCAGCAGCCCAAAGGAGAAAGCTTCCATTTCCTAGCATAAGTGGCTTTGGTGGAGGGCTTCCAGCAGCCACCAGGACGTCTCGTGACCCTAGTTGACACTCCAAAGCAGGCATTAGCTAGGCCTCGAGGAGCCATGCATGGAGATGCAGGGACTTAAAGTCCAGATGGACTAGGGTGCCCTGGTCCTGGGAGAGCAAGCTGGTGCACAGGGTAAGGCACCAGAGGTTCCACCGCCAGCTGCTGCAGCAAGGGGAACCAAATCTGACATGGCCAGAAGAGAGCTATGAGAATCATCTACACCCCTTCCGACTGGAGGTTGAGCAAAATCCTCTGTAGAAGTGGGAAGGGAAGAAAGACATACAGAAACCCCCTTCCAAGAGAGGTAAAATGTCTCTCACCAGAAAATTCTAGGCCTGGGATTGAGCAAGCAGAAAAGTGGCAGTTTTGCACTGAGTGGGGATGCAAAAGGTCCAACTTTGGATGACCCCACCTGTCGAAGAGGTCTTCAACCACTAAGGTTAAAAGCTCCCACTGTGAGCCCCGTGACCTGGAGGGACTGAAACAGTCAGCCAAGGCGTTTTGGACATCTGGAATATGTACAGCGAGAGCTCCAAACTATGCTCGATGGCCCAGTACAGACTCCCATCGCCTCCAGACACAGGGGTAAGAATGGGTCCCCCTGCTTGTTGATGTAAGGCACTGCCACACATGCTGTCCATTTGTACCCAGCAGCGGACCGGGAGTAGACGAATCTGAAAGGCCTGGGTCTGGTGACTGGCCAGATGAGCACTCCATCTCAGGCCAGATGAGTCTGTCATGAGAATCTGATGGGGTGTCGGAAGCTGGAAGTAGACTCCCAGAGGAGGTTGGCGGATCCAGCCACCACGACAGAACCCAACTCGCATGTGCAGGTGGGCCAGGGGAACCATGGCAATAGCTGCCACCATATGGCTTAGAAGGCGAGGAAAACCCTGGCAGGGACCTGCCGACTGGAGGAAACCAGGCAGGTCTGCTCCATCAGTCGCCCACCCTGTCCATGGACAAAACGGCCTTGTCCTGGCTGGTGTCCAGAATTGCCCCTATTTATTGAAGGCGCTGGCAAGGGAGAGGGCAGGACCTTGGCATATTGACAGCGATCCCCAAGGCCTGAAAAAGACAGAACGTGTATTCTAGAGTCTGAACCACATGGTCCCTGGAGGGGCTGCTAGCAGACAATTGTCCAGGTAGGGGAACACATTGAAGCCTTGCCTCCACAGAGCAGCTGCCACTACTGTCGGGCATAGTAAATACCGAAGAGGCCAAAGAAAGGCCAAAGGGAGGGCCCAGAATTCAAAAATAGGCCCCTGAAAGTGTAAGCAGAGAAGCGACAATGGTCAGTAAAGATCTCAATGTGCAGATAAAGCATCCTGTATGTCCAGAGAGCAGAGCCTATCCACCTGGTGAAAAAGGGTAACAGTCCCTGGAGAGTGACCATCCGAGCACATGTACTCAATGTACAGATTCAGATGGCTGAGGTCCAGGATGGGCAGAAGATCCCGTTCTTTTTGGGGATGAGACGTGGAAGTGGGAGTAAACTTCCTTCCCCATCTAGTTGGAGGAATGGGTTCTATGGCTCTTTTGGAGGAGAGCCTGAATCCCAAACTAGGGACAGGTGGATGGGAGGTAAGTGGAGTTTACTGGGGATTTTCTGAGACCACTTAGAAACTCCAGTGTGTGACCACGCACCAGGATCTGAAGAACCCAGTTATCCATGGTCACCTCCCACCACCCTTTCAGGTGAAGGGAGAACCGACCCTCGATGCTCCTCCCGGACCCTCAGTGGGAGGGTAGGGGCGGCTAAGGAGTCAGGAGATGGGGTGGGTGCTGGCAGGGCAGCCATAGGTGCCCATGGGCCTGGGCGGTGGCAGCTACAGGGTCCGCTGTGGCCTTATGTTTGTGCTGGCCTTTTGGCAGGCTGGTTCTGTGACTGCTTACGGAAGGACCTATGAAAGGGCTGACGGCCCATTCTAGGCTGAGGTGATAGAGTGAATGGACCAACTTGAGGGCCCGCTCTGACCCCTGCACAGTGAAATTATGTCCTGACATCCCCCTGAAAAGGACCGAACCCTGTAAGGGGCATCCAGAATGCTAAATTGTACATCACAGGAAAGCCGGATACCCAGAGCCAAGAATGGTGCCGAGGCAGACTCCAGCAGTCGCTTCTGTACCCGGAGGTGTCCACAGATGATAAGCAGCCCAGAGAACGACTGCCAACGCCTGAGCCAGATTTCAAGAGTTGGACAAGCTGCATCTCGATGGGGTCCTCTGGCATAGTCTGCATCAGGTTCCTGGATTGGTCCTAAGGAACAATTGTTTATTTTTATTTTTTGTATTATCTGTTTTCCCTATGTTCTCAGGGCACAACCACTCCTTCAGGCCGCCAAGGACTCCCACACCTCAATTCCACCCCGAGCCTCCTTACCTACATAGCAGCCATCAGGGTAACCCAGCGTATCCCTTCTCGGCTGGACGGGTCCCTCCTTCCAAGGGGAAGGCACCAGGAGGGGCTGGACACTTTCAATTGGCCCTGTGCTGCTGATGCGGACATGGCTCACGGAGGTCTGAAGGAAGTGTGTGCAGTCCAGCAGCCGCATCCGCTGAGCCCCGAGCGATTTTACGGTTTTCTTGGTACCACAGCTGTTGACATTCTCTTGTAGTGCTCCGGTCTCCACCGGGCTGCTCCAGAATGACGATGCCCAGTACCCACCCCAGGAGAGTAGAGCAGTCCAACAGACACTCAATCCTCATCCTCCCTGCCAGCCTCACAGCAACCCGAGTCCATTCCTTCAACTCGAGGCGCGCGCGTGACGAGAGGTATGGCATCCAGCGCCCAACCTCTACACCACCGGCTGGCCTTTAGGAACATTTTAATATTGGACCATATCAGCTAGATAATTCAGGGCCCGGATAGCCAGGGGTGGATGCAAATATGTGTTTGCCCAGGTGATCCAGCTGCCTGGACTCCGTCTGAGGAAGGACACTAAGGTGTTTGGGCTTTTTGTTATGGTCATGCCACATTGATAACCATGGAATTCGCCTTAGGATGGCCCCCTAAAAGGGTTTGCCAGCCGGACGTGGTAAAGATGGTCTGACCGCTTGAGCAAAGGAGGGTGGTAGATGGGTGATTCCGTTGCTGCTCTTGTGATGTCCCTCATAGGAGTTGATCAAGGGGGCACCACCACCAGGACGGCATCCCACTGCCTTAGATGAATGGCAAGGCAGTGACTCTCTGGGTCTTGTTCCTCCGTCTCCCACCCCATAATGGACTGGATCTGGCCTGACATCCATAAAAGTTGGATCATCAGGGAGGACTTTGGAACCTATTCAAAAAAAAGTCAGCAGGCACTCCCTCCAAATTGATGCAAAATAAGTATTTAAATACTTATTTTGCATCAATTTGGTGAGGAGTGCCTGTTTTGAGTGCTGACTTTTGAATTACTTTGTTGGACTTTGGTTTGCTGCCTAGTCAGCACCCTACCTAACGCTTGAGGAGCGTAAGCTCATTTTTGGTTTCAGGGACTCTGGAACCTCCTTGGGAGGGTCTACCCCACCTGAGGACTCCCTGGTGATGAGGAAGATTTTGAAGAATCTGGCTGATCCTCAGTAGTCTCACTATCTGGGCTGATGACAGTGGCTGGCACTCATCCCTGTAGAGCCTGAGCCAACATCTGGTTGAGCCCTGGAGGACCCTCGGAGTTCAGGGTTCGCTAGGTCCAGCTCAGATCCCAGGGCAGTGGGTCCTGGGGAGGACAGAGGAGAGAAACCAGAAGTGCCTTGAGAGGCGGGGGTCTGCCTCTGGACAAAGGACCACCACGCTGAGAACACGGCATTGTAATCCACCAGGGCAGGAGGTTATACACTGTGGATAAGGTTAAGAAGGTGCCAGGTAAGGGTACAACGGCAGCAGGGCGGTGTAGGATACACAGGCGCAGGACTGCCCAGCACCAGCCAAGGATCCGGCGTGAGGTTGTGGCAGGGGCGATGACAGATTTGGGCCCACCACCTGAGGCTGCGGCAAAACTGCCAGCGGCCCAGCAGGCATTGGTCTGGAGCACCCAGGGAAGGATCCACTGGTGCCAGTTTAGCTGCAGAACCAGGCACCTATGGGAGGACCCCTGAGGCAAAGCCAGAGGCGATGCCGGAGGAGCTGGTGGTAGCCTGCTGTAGGCATTGCCTGGAAGAGCTGACGCTGTCCCAATAGCAGGAGCCGACAAAGGCAGTGTCGTGGCCTGGTGGGGGTGCCGACAGTGAAGGAACCGAGGACCAGTGAACCAACACTGGCCGAGCCACCTGGCTGAGAGACCATGGAAGATAAGGGCCTGAGCATCAAGGGCTGGGAAGCAGGAGGCGGAAGTCCCCTGCCCCGAAGACCACCACCTGAAATAGTTATTGAGGGTGGGCAGCAGAGCCACTGGGAGCCCGGAGGAAGATAGAGCTGGTGGGGCTGAAGGGCCAACTCCCAGGGGAGAACCCTTCATTGTTGACTGTTTAAGCGGCAACTGAGCAGAAAATTGACCAGTCCTGGTCCCAGTGCTTGTGCTTACCACCGGATTTCTTTTGTGAAGAAGAGAAGGCCCTGAAGGACTGTGCTGGTGAGGCCAAAGAGCTCCTGGCCTGCAGCTACTTTTTCATCGTGACCAACATCTGCTACAAAAGATGGCTCTCCAGAATTTTAAGATGACATCTTTAAGTGACCAGGTTAAATTTTGGCAAAACTAGCAGGCTTAAATTGTGTAATGGCTAGGCTCATGAATGAGACATGCAGAGTCGCCGTTTTTCAGGGATCTGTTTGCCACAGGCACACTTTGAGAAGCGGTCAGAAGACAAGGCAGGTGGAAAAACAAACTGTTGACAAAACATCGAAAATTCGATGTTTAACACTAAAGAAGAGCAAAAATAGAGAAGCACGGTGAGCACAGGTAATGGTGGTGGACTGTAACTGCGGCATCCACTAAGGTCCACCGTCGGAGGTCAACAGTGGAAAAGAACTGAGGTAGGTGTGGCGTTGGTGGGTGGGCAATCCCCATGGTAGACTGCTAGCTAGAAGATTTCCTGCGATCCTGGCACCAGGCGGCTTTGTCCTACCTAAGCAGCCAGTTGCAAGGGCCTCCAAAGTAAGATCTGTGTTTCTTCCAAAACTGACTGTATGTAACCTGCAAGAGTGCTTAGCTTTCCTGCACTGTATTTTTGTAAAAGTGCCCAGAGTCCTAGGGATTAGGCACTGTATGAGTAAAACTGCCTTGCCTTGTCAGTGGTGTCCAGGCACCCAAAACAGCCACCTAAGCAGGAGCACTTGACCATCAACAGGAGACATCTGAGTTCCAGAATGACCAACAACCAGACTTGGCTGATCTCAGCTCTCATGTTTGTTTGTTTTTCATCAGGTCTAGCCCTGCTGATGTAAACTTCTCGAAAGGGCATTTCACACTATTCCAGGAAGGCTTTTTGTGGTCTGTGTGCTGCCACGCCACCCCAACCCCAGCCTAGCCCTTCTTCCCCATTTATAATCTGCACAGCTTTTCACAGACTGTATACAGCCTGAAAAAGCAGAGAAATATTAAGGATCACAGAACATGAAACAAAGATTATGATACATTGCCACTGGACTAGGATTGCCAAAATAAGTTGAAACTTATCTCTCTGGCATAAATGTGAGCCAAAATCCGAAAAAGTTATTTCTGAAAAAGCGACAAGTTTTCAAAGTCAAGTAAAAGTATTAATAATTGAGAAATTATCACCAGAACTCTTCTACAATGTTGCCCAGACAGAAAGCTTTATTTAAAAATTACATTTCTAGTCGAATGGTTTGATGGTTAGCGCTTTTCAAGATAATTTCTCTGACAAAGTATAACACCGGAACAATTAAAACTAGAAATGTAGTGTGATGACATGACTCAAGTTCTTTGGTATTTTTAAACACCAAGTTATTTCAACACAATTTATACTACTGATTTGTTTTAGAATTTATTCTGTATCTCATCCTGCTCTTGCTTATAGCCAGCTCTCTCCCTCTGGTGACCTGCTGTCCCAGCTAACCCTCCTAGCATGCTTACTTACTGGGGACTCCTCCACAGACCACCTCCATTCTCCCAGTTCCTTCCTAGCTTGGCCTTGAGGTCGGGCTTTGCCGACCAACCTACATGGACCAGCAGCCTAGGAGCAGCCACAGAAGGCAGAGCAGATGATGCCGGCATTCCAGCAGCACCAAGGTGTGTGGCCAGTGTTGCCATCACGCACATGGGGCGAAACATTTGATCCCCTGTAAGGCCTTCCACCAGCTGCTAATGGGCGCCCCTGGCACCATCCTATGGGCTGAGGGTGGTCAATGTTACATGGTCACCCTGCGTCAACACCACCACTGCTCCTCATGTGGGAGGTGGTCCTGCAGTTGTCTGCAGAGTGCCCCCCTGGGCAGTACATGATCCCTCCAACCCAGGACGGAGGCTGGTATCAGGACTCAATCCAAGAGTCTTACAAGTCGATGGTGCTCTGCACCACTACACCTAGTAAATAACTGAGAATTTAAAATGTTATCAATACACTTTTTAAACATTGAGATTATAGATAACATTTAAAATGTCAATAAATCAAAACAGTATCTGTAGAAATTTCTCTGTTGCCCAGATTTATGTTATTAGTTCTAATATTTTTAAAGTTAACTAATTCTTGTTTTATTTGTCTTACTGTTTTCCAACAAAAACATACATCACATACAACATTATAACATGTAACGCTACAAAACAGGACCCCCACTGGTACATACATTTTAGTGAATGATCGTGACAGAATGACACTCTAGTACATTTGTAGCAATCCATTTGATATACCTAGACACTGCAATGCGTGAAATGGTCATACATGTATTGTCATGCACTTTTACATGAGTTAACAGTTAATCAGGATGTAACAGTCCAACATCATGCTTCTCCCATCTCTTCCTGTACACGAGATCTGTTGTTCATGTTCACGACCATTTTCTCTGCTGGCAGGGCAAATAAAATTCCCTGTGCCATTCAAGTATGCTGATATGTCACTGTCCAACCAGTACCTAAGAATCATTTTTTGCACATGCTGCTATAAGAGGACATGCAATATTGTTGCTCTCAATAACTTTGTCTTTGTGATCCCCACGAGGCATATTTCTGGCTGGAAAGCCTAGTCCAGTCCCAGTAGTCAATCTAGTTTATCTTGAATTGTAAGCCAAAAGGGTGTGCCTTTTCACATTCCCATAACACATGGAAGAGTGTATAAGCAGTTGCCGCATCTAGAACAGGTATTCACTGGCAGTTTGCCCACCTTACATAGCTTCAGGGATGTAATGCATTTTCAGAATGTTAAGCTGCACAAGACGGCAGCTATCAAATTTTAAACATTTGTATGTTTCGGCCCATGTTCTAGGCCAATTATATTAGCCATCATTTTTAGGAAAGCCTGGTCCCAATAAGAGCTGTACCATCAGTTTTACTGGTGGTCAATTAAGTAGTTATGTGTATAGGACAGAGACAGTATGAGGCTCAGGGCCCATTTAATCAGCAGTAACACTTATACTCCATATTCTTTAGACCATGCCTGCCCCCAAAGTGCTTAGCTAGGAGTTGGGCTACTTGCAGAAATTTAAAGCATTTTCTGTTCATACTAGAGTGGTGAGGAGGAGCTAAAGGCACGTGCCCAGGATGCTCCTGTCTATATATCCTTAAGCAGCAAGATTATGATTTTGCAAGAGCCATTTGTCTAGATTATGTATGAAAAGCAACGCTGCACCTCCCAGGCGCAGCTTGCTTTTTATACAGGGTGCTCTGCTGGCTAAATAACTTCCCCACTGGTATTGGGAAGGAGTCCAGGATTGGCCCTTTAAGTGTAATCTTAGGAAACATCTTTCTGCACTTAGTAGCTGTGACTGCCGACTGTAAGTCGCTTCTCCTATGTGGCACCTTTCCTCTTCTTCACACCCCCTCCCATTTCGCTCACTTATCTCCACCCCTCACCCCTCATATCAACCCTCCCTCCTCTCACCTCCTTCCCTCACACCTACCTACTCTTGATACTGCTCCCAACACCACTACCCTGCCCTCTCAGCCCCTCCTCTGCTCCCCATCCCTCTATGGTATTTAATGGTCTCACCCTACCTACCCACCCCTGCCCTATCATGCCTGCACTCTCCCTCTACTTCCCACCCCCTTATAAATGTCCGTCGTTTCCCTGCTACCATCATATTGTACACCTCACCCCACCCTCTAACAATGCCTACTTCCCACAGAATCGTTGTCTTACTGTTATCTTACTGTTGTTTTGTTTAGTTTAGTAGTCTAGGAATTAATACCTTTGAGCCAGGGCTCTTTTACAAGGTTCCACGTCACAAGAACATTTAACAAAGCACGATACACATTACAGGTAAAACCAGACAGGAAAGTTACATCATAAATTTGCTATTAACAGTTTAGGCAGTAACGTTTTTAAGTTTCATGAAAAACAAGCTATAACAGGTTCAAGCAAGTAGACAATTTCGAGGTTAAGGAAACTTCAGGAGAGGGTGATCATTAAGCGCAAAAGGAGGCTAGAGAGGAGCGAAAGGTGGTGGCGGGAGAGTAAGTGAGAGGGACAGGAAAAAAGGGGGGAGTGAGTTTGGGTGGGAGACAGGAAGTAGTAGAGGTACCAGAGGGTTCATTTTGATCTTTTATTGGTTATGTTTTTCACAGAATGCATGAATTTGTCTCACACCTCCATGTTCATTTCCCCAATCTAACTTGTTCTTTACCACGTTTTGGTGCACTTAGGCTATTCCTCTGAATGTACCAACATGACGGTATTCTACTCTGCCTCAATTGTACAATATCTTGTTATCGAATTGTATGTCAAAATTAACTGTTTTTATATGCCATTGTATTCTATATATTTTCCGACATGAAACCTTTGTAAAGAGCCTCTGGTTTAAAGGTATTGTGATCCAAGATATAAAATAAATAAATATACAAGATGTTTTTGCTCCTGCTTAGCTAGGAGATGGACTACTTGCAGAAATTTAAAGCATTCTCTGTCGATGCGTATTGAACCTACACTGGAAGGCAGTGGGAATTAATTTACATTCTAACACCAACTGATCTACTTGCTGGATTTGCTTCAAAGTCCAAAACTGGGTATTGATGGTACAACCATCTACCTTAAAACATAAGATTGCATAACAGGGGGCTAAGATGTGTCCTTTATATGATGCTGTAGCTTCAGTAACCTGCACAGTTGCAAGTGTATTATTATTGAAGCTTTTATGGAGGTTGCCATTCAGCATTCAGGGCAACTTCCTAACAGGAGTATGTACCAGGGCTCTGAGTGACATCCCTTGGGTAGAACACAGATATTGTTCAGACTCCAGCCACAGTGGGATATGTGCTGGTTGTTCATGCTCACCCTTGCAATGTGTAATACTGTAATTATTTGCTACTTAGCAGTGCTAAATAGTACATAAAGCAGTCTGGAAGACTCAAGCCTCCTGCCATTTTTGGGGCCCCTAGCAGATAACAGGCTCTTCTCACTGCTTTCCTCCACCGATTAAAGTGTGAAATGAACCCATGCAACTGTCTATACCACTTCTCAGGGATGACCTGGTTTGTCATTACCATGGGTAGAGAACTCGGTAGTAAACTCATCTTAATAATATTAATTCTGCCCCACAAGCGTAATTGGGAGTTTGGTCCATCTCTCAAGTCTTGCCCAATAAATCTGGCAATTTATCTAAGTTTTGTATTTTCATAGTTTTATGTGAATTGCTCAAGCAGACAGCCACATATTTTAAGTTATCCGGTTTCCATGTAAGCCCTAGCTCCTCCACTTCTTATTTTTGCACTCTGTATAGTTTAAGGTCGTAACTTCAGTTTTTCTTCATTTACATTTTAGTGCTTTCCCCTGGTTTTCACCCTGCCCTTCTCGGCACATGCGTATGTATGTTGAAACATCTGCGCCACATTCGAGATGCCCATCCCGGCTTACCGCCCCTCCACCTATGATGCCACCTACGCTTCACTGGTGGCAGCAGAACTCTGAGGAGTAGACAACCACCGAGAGGAGAGCTGCCGTTCAGTGGCTCGATCGCACTCCATCTGCCCCCATGCTGGCACGCAATTACCAAAAGTTGTTTCGAACCGGTGCGCGGCGTCTGAGAGAGGTAAGGCATAGCGCCTCAGCCCTCCACACCACTAGGCCAACTTCATTTTTCTAAGTTTAAGTTATAGCTGGAGATGGTACCAAATCCTTTTATCACCTCTGTGGCTGCAGGCAGAGATGTCCTCGGGTTAGTGATGTGAAGCAGGATATCATCCACATAAACAGATACAATAGAAGCCACTTAATTGGGGCGCCCTGGTGGCAGGCTTCTTGTCCCAATTAAGCAGCTGTCCGTTTATCAGAAGCCATTAAAATGGCTTATGTCTGCACACACACTACAGTTCTTTACTGGATGCTCTTCCCGATCACCCCCACTGTCCCCATACCTTGCCGGCAGTAAAAAAAAAAAAAAGTAAAATGTCTCTCACACACACACACACACACACACACACACACAGGAGAGAACACTGTCTGAAGTTTGTTCTCTCTCTCTCTCTCTACATGACAAAGTCTAAGCCAATCACCCTCCACTGCCCCTATACCTTGCAGGCTCACCAAGTCGGATAAACAGCCGCGGCTCACTCCCCCTCGCTCTCCCTTTGTGGCAGAACAAACACAGCACTTTAACATTTTGGTAAATGTGCGAGCATCGTGGAGATTAAGAGGCGAGCTTTAACTTTTCGGTAACAGGAGTCAGGGAGATAAAGAGGCAAGTAATTTAAATTTTCAGCTAGTGGCTGTAATGCAGCAAACATCAGAGATAGTCAGGCACAGCAGGTGGAGGAATTTATCTTTTTATTTAAGTCTCCCTTTGTTTTTAAAACAGCTAGCAGTGGTAATGGAGTGAGTCGTGGGAGATAAAGAGGTGAGCACTAACCTTTCAGCTAGCAGATGTAATGTAGCAAGCACTAGAGGAGACAGGCACAGCAGGTGGAGGACTTTTAAGGTGTGTAATTTGTGCAACTGGCAAACTTAGCAAAATCAAATGTCGGGAGTCAAAATAACAGGAAGTGACTGATGCAGTGTGGTACTGAATATGAGGTGAGAACTAGTAGCACCCACTCATCAGTTGTTGTCAGCCAGGCATTTAGTATGGCATTCAGTAGAGGTCTGACAGTTTCTGGGACTGAAAAGTCCCAATAAATTAGCCCTCCCATCCCAACTGACTGGTAACTGAGTCCACTGCAAATAATGGTCATTTAATTGGTTCCCAGGATGTCCCAATAAAGCAGACGTCCCAATTAAGTGGTTTCTACTGTATTTATGCTGTTGTGGTCTAAGAAGATACCCGGATGTCCAACTTGTCTTTAATTTTTCATATCAGGAGTTCCAGAAACAAACTGAAAAGCAGGTAGAGGACATCTGTCTTGATGCTTTATGAAGCATTAACCATTCTGTACAGACACCATTACACATTATCTTGCTACTAGGTTTTGAATACAGCACACCTATCCATTTAATGTATTCATCAGGGACATGGAACCTTTTTTTTTTTTAAATATCATGTTTATTATACAATTTTACAGCCAGCATATTCCACGTCTGTACCGATAGTCACAATTATGTTTCAAACAGGTGCAGTGAGTCATCACCATTACATCTACAACATTTTCAGGGATATACAGAGATACAGCAAGTATAACGTGTTAGCATGCACTGTGGACCTCCCCATCACGTTACAGCTGATTTTGGTGGGGGGCATCTAAAAAGGCTGGGAAGAATTTTCTGCTTTCCTATGTAGAGCTAAGGTAAGTGTTCTGAAGAATTTGACTTTCAGTCTTGAGGGGGGCCAGGGGTTGACCAAGTACCAGTGAGGACCCCAGGGGCGCTTGCTCTCCCTGGGTTATTTATGTTGTTCAAGGGACAACCCCCGCCTTCTGACATACAGTATAAAACCACCCCTGCAAGCGTGATGGGCACCTTTTGTCTTGGTCATTTAATTTGTGGGTGATTTTTTCCATCTGGTAGATTTGTTTGGTTATGGATCACCTGTCCGCGATCAAAGGTAGTTTAGAGGTGAGCCACGCTTAGTGATGGACTTCTTTATCGCAGTGACTAGGATGCCCAGCAGGTATTGGGATATGGAACTTTCTTAATGTGAGAAACAGGTATTTCCATGAGACTCTGTCAAAGGCTTTCTCTGCATCCAGGGATACTAAGACCACTGAGTCAGGGCCATCCCAGGACACAGAGATGAGGTGAGCCAGTTTTCTAATATGATCAGTTGACACTAGTCCAGGCATAAATCCACTTGTTCCCTACTAATCAATGCCCCCACCACCACACTGCATTCAAGCAAGCTGCCAGTATCTTGGCTAATATCTTTATATCTAAATTTATCAAAGAAACAGACCAATAATTTCCCACCTTGGTAGGATATCTTCCAGGCTTTGGGAGTATGGTAATGAGTACTTTGTTAAAGATGGGTCAGTTATTCCATGTGTATATAGAGTGTGTGTGTGTGTGTGTGTATATATATATATATATATATATATATATATATATATATATATATATATATATACACACACACACACACACATACATACATACATACACATATACACACACACACACACACACATTATATATATAGGCATAAAATAAGCAGGTTTGCAGTGCAATTTGCAACCCACGATCAGAGAAAAGTGAGTCAACTTGTGGAATGATTAGCAATCATTGCTAATCATTCCTGAACTGGCACTGGGTCCTTTAAAATGCCCTTTTGACATTTTGGGCAATGTTTCTTTATTTTTCCAGTTTTTCTGTCCTCCTCCCCCACCCCTTCTGATTGGCCAGCGATGTTTCTGCCCCCAATCTCTGCAGGACAAACATTACAGCATCCTCTTGCAGCGTGACCCCTGGAGAAGAGCAAGCAGGACCAGAAGCTCCAGCAGGAATAAAACTTAAGCAAGGTAAGTTCCAGTTTCCTTTTTTTTTTTTTTTAAATCGTATTTTTTAGCTCGTTGGTGGTGTCCGTAATTAATTTCTTTATGTGTTTGCAGGAAGGAGCCACACTGAGAAGCAGGGAGCTGAGGGAGGCCAAGACAGTACGAGAGGGACTGGGCCCAGAGGACAGCCTGCAAAGCATCGTGGTAGGGCGAGCAGGCTGTGTGACACAGATTCGCCAAGCAACTGGAGCGGTGGAGGAGCACGCAGCTGAGGAGACAATCAGGAGTCTCTACAAAACAAAACAAGTACAAACTTTTCAATTTATTGTTCAGGGAGCCTGGAGGAGTGAACTCAACAGGAGGGCACGTGGCAGGGCAGTGGCATGACTGGGGGGCAGCTTCAGGCAAAACAGAGAGGAAACAACAGGAAAAGTAAATGTGCATGCCAGCCCGATGGTGCAGCAGTTGATTTCCACTTTTTTTTTAAACTTTGTTTATTGTTTCAATATAAACACAGAGTCATACATTTCAGCAGAGACATTTCAAATGATGGTAAAATAAAAGCACTGAGGACGCACTCCCCATATAATACAATATATGAACTTAGTCTACTGCAAAGAGATACGCCTGTGGGGGTTACTTAATAAACAAATTCCTTTATGTCCTGTAATCCTTTTAGGCGGTGTTAAAAAGCCCAAGAGCTGCATGGAAAATACCAAATCATTTTTATATTATATTCTGTTCCGTATCTTCTCTCCTCTAAAAGAGGGGATACTAAAGTGCATGCTTTAACACTTTTAAGTGCATCATATGATGCTGAATACAAAGTAAATAATGCTACAACTCCTGTACCTTTATACTATATCACCCAGCTCATAATGCTATAAAAAAACTTCATAACAAGTTTAACCTGGTCAATGTTACAGTAAGTGAGAAATACAAAATTAAAGTTCCTCATTGCATTATAAACGCTACTCAAGCCCTCTTTCAAAGCAGTACAGATTAAACTATGATTAAATGTGTCCAATATAGTCCGTCTCCAGGTTTAGTAATCCAGGTTCATTTTCATGACTCGTCATGGAAAAGGGTCTTCCTGATCCCTCGAGCTCCTCCTTCTTGGTATCTGCTTCTGAGCCAGCTGCTAGCTTCCTTCGGGTCTGCTGAGAAAATGAAGAAGATTTTACCCCTAGTGGGTAATCCTTAGACCAGCCGGAAAGATTACACTGTGCTGGATCCCAGCCTCCCGTGAGAAGTGCTCTAGGGCTGTTGAACAGTTTGCGCCTTTGTCTGTTGGCGTAACTAATGTCTGGATAGATTGAATTGTCTCTCCTTCACACAACAGCATTTTATTCTGCCTAGCCAAGGCCAAGAGATAATCCCGTGTTGCCACTCCATCCGTCACTGCCAAGATTGCTCGTGGGGCTTCCGTATTGTCTGGGGATCCCTGCCTGGTAATCTGATATGCTTTCTGTATATTTTTAACTTGTTCCTAGCTTCATCCCCAAACTGTTGAATTAGCCATTCTTGCTCGGGCTCAACAGCACCCCGATTTCCACTTGTGGCGCCAGTGACCAGGGTTCCGCAACAGACCCGGAAATCAGAGGGCCAGCCCAGGGAGAAGGATTGAGTGTCCTGTGGACTGCTCTCCTTCTCTGGGGGAGGGAGGGGTAGAGCAGCCGGGCGCCTGAGGGACCCCTGGCGGAGGCTGGGGGAACCACAGGCGACCATCACCACCATCTAAGAGGGCAGGGCAGATGCTGGATGTCACTGCACGTCCCTGCCCCTGGGGCAGTCTAGAAATGTGCTGGCCGCCCTTGGTGAAGCCCCGCCCTCGGCTTTAATTAGCTCTCAGGACAGCTCCCTGACCTATCCTGTCAAATGTGGCACTTGGGGCCAATGAACTCAGCCTCTGGAGGGGGGGCAAGAGAGGGTCAGGTTACACCACCGTGAGAGTGGAAATCATAGGGTCCGTGACCAGGCTGAGGTACCAGGCGCTCGGTGGTATAATAAAAAAAAAAAAGCAAATGTGAACTAAGTAATTACCCTGCCCTGCTTGGCAGAGATGAGAGGGACAACAGAGTGGTTTAACCAGTCTTTTATTTTGTGCCCAGCCCAATGTCAGTGACTGATCTGATGGGGAAAATATCAAACTTTATTGTGCTCTTGCAAACTGTTTGGGAACAGAAAACAAATAAGAATTGTGCCCTGGTTTTTCCCAGAGAGTTCTGAGGGAGATGAAGCAAAGGAAAAATAACTTGTGTGACTAAATGTCACCTGCTTAATTTGGCAGAGATAAAGGGACAATAGTGGTCAAACAGTCATGCCTAGCTTTAAAATGTGCCCAGCCCTTACTGCAGCAGTAATGATGGGGATTAAGCAAACAAACTGTGTCTTTTGACTTGCAAGAAGCAGAACAAATTTTGGGAACAGAAGAATTGTGCCCTGGTTTACTCCAGAGAGTTCTATGACGGGGAGGAAACAAAAGAAAAACTTGCGACATTTAAATAATGTACCCTGCTTTTGGCAGAGATGAAGGGGACAGCAGTGGTCAAGTTCTCCTGCCTGCTTCATTTTTGTGCCCAGCCAGCCTTTTGCAGCAGTGATGATGATAAGAATTGTGCCCTGTTTTTCCCAGAGTTCTCAGGGACAGGAAACAAAGAAAAAAAAAACTGTGTACAAGTCAAGTACCCTGCTTTAGCAGAGATGAAGGGACAAATAAAAACCAAATTGTAACATGGCAAAAATACTACTAGTACAGGCAAGAAAGACGATTGGTCTAAGGGAGTCAGGTGGTACAAGAGCAACACAGCATTATGAGGCGATAATGCCGTGTTGCTTGTGTAGTACTGAAACGAACCACAGAGGAGAAAAGAGCAGTGTTCGAGAAGCAGAGAGACACAGAAGACGAGTAGATGTTCTGTATCCCAGCGAGCTAAACAGTCACAGTGCTCAGTGACACCGAGATACCTGTGCAAGCTGGTGCAACACAAGTGAACGTGCCCGCAGAGGACATACAAACAAATGTGGTGGATGTCACCAAGTGCACTAAGCAGCAACACTAGTCCTAAGGTAGAGAAACAGTGAGTATGAGTCCCTGACATCTCAAATGGTACGGGAAACCAGCACCGAGATAAAATGTTTGCAGAGAAGAGAATACATGCAGACGCACGTGACCAGGAAATGACCAATGCCTGCAACTGTCAGTCATCCACAATGGTTTCACGGTGCACAGAACCGCTAATGATAATTAAAGTTGCACTCAGCATACTGGGGAATGAAAGGATACAGAAGATTGGCCAGAAACAATAGGCATAATAAAATAGAATGGAAGCATTGAAAGGCACGAGAAATTGGATAAAGGGGCAGGACCTACACACCTAGACAGTATGCAAATTAGCCATGTAGCTAAGTTGTGGAGGAGAAAGACGTCAGCACATGCTGGACCTCCCAAGCAGACGACTGCAATAATAGCTGCAGATTTTCAAAATATAGTCAAAAGAATGTTAACGAACCGTTAGTCTGTCAATATGCAGGTTTCATTTTGCAGCATCTGCATGTAAATAAACAGCTGTTCTCAGCTGCAAAAGTACACGACAAATTTCAAAACAAACCAAACTGTGTCTGCATACAGTTCTTGACATGATACTACCTGTATTTCTAACACTGGCAACTATAAGAAAGCCATGTTACAGTGCATTAATCCCTCTGAAGGTGTCATCTAATGGGGAATTAATCATGGTGGAACCGTCAGCGCACTCGGCCTCCGCCCTCGGCACAACGGTCCCAACCATGCATTAACTCCCCATTAGATGCCACCTTCAGAGGGGATTAATGCTTACATACACCTGCTTGCTGCTCTGCTGCACTGGGAGCTGTAATTCTGAAGTGCCCTGCCCATCATATGGCAGAACCGGAGGGGACATTTAAGTAACAATATATAAAAGTCACTTAGCCCTGCTGCCAGTTAGCTTTGCTGCAGCAGTGAACTTTGGGGAAGTTTCTGTTCACAACTCAAACTTAATCAAGTGTGTGCCCTGCCTATGGCAGAGATCGGGACAAGCTATGCCCTGCAAGTGCACAGCTTGACAGAGTCTTGTTTTGCTGACTTCAAACTTTTAATAATTGCAGTCCAACATGGCTGGCAGAGTAAGATTAGCAACTGCAGAATGATGGCACAAAAATATGATCCGATAAAATTGGCTACAGATAAGCAGTGAGGCGACTGTGCAGTGTGTGCTAGTTGCAAATTGTGCTGTCAGTATAAAGATGAGCTAGTGGGTTGAGGAACTGGTGAGGCATTAATTGCAGGGATAATAGGCCCCAGCTAAATGCTGACACCATCCAGAAACATCTTCAAAAGAGCAGCGCAAGAAAGCTCTTAACATTCTGAAATTTGGTAAAACATGGTCACCATTTGAAAAATATAGCAATACCACAATTGGTAAGTTTTAAGTAATTGGGGGTAAGAGGACTGGACCCAGAGCTAAATAATTTTAATTTATTTACAGGGAGAGCTTTCAATAATGCAGAGGAATAGCACATAACGGTTCCGGGCAGCTGAGGGAGATCCTGTATATGATGGCCAAAGAGGACATCCCTATTAAAAAGTTTGAAGCGATAGCAGAAACATAGAAACATAGACTTTGATGGCAGATAAGGACCGCTTGGCCCACCTAGTCTACCCATTTCCTACCTACAGGATAAGCTGCAGATCCTATTTAACCAACAGCCTATTTCTTCCTATCCCCCACAAAAATTTTCTTATGTTTGTCCCATGCATTCTTGAATTCTCCCACAGTTTTAGACCCCACAACCTCCTCAGGAAGGCTGTTCCATGCGTCCACCACCCTCTCTGTGAAAAATACTTCCTCCACATTGCCCCTGAGCCGTCCCCATTATCTTCAATTTGTGTCCCTTGTTCTTGCACATCTCGTTTTCTGAAATATGCTACCCTCTTGGACTTTGTTGATTCCACTGAGGTACTTAAACAAGAGGAGCGCCACAGAGTTCATTTGGGCAATAAATGCATTAACACTGTTAGTGGGAAAGAACTGACAATGTGTATTGGCAAGAACCCAGAGGAAAATCCTGCTGTGAACTGTAAAAATGCTAATTATTTTTCAGTTCTTATGGATAGTAGTACTGATAGTGGTGTAATTGAAAAGGAACTGGTTTTATGTAATTTATGTTAATCCCAGCAATGATCACGGAGACTAAATTTTTACGAATGAAAGCAGTATAAGATGGCACAAGTGAGGGACTCAATAAGCTCCTCTTACACATTCTTGCAGAAGTGGCCTTAATGTGTGTTAAAAAATAAATAAATTGGTTGGGTTTGGGACTGATGGGGCAGCTGTCAACATGGGTGTAAGACGGGTCTTGCTGCACTTTAAGGGAAGACATGCAGTGGTTGGTTACTCATTGTTTCTCACACAGATTAGAACTGGCCATGAAAGATGCTTGGATAATACCTATTTTGATGAAGTTTCAAACGTTCTGGCTCTTTTTATCTCTATCAGAAAGTCCTAAGTGATTTAGGAGTTGCTCCTTGCCCGGCCATGGAGATGTCAGTTGAAAAGCCCAAGAAGGACCATGGCACATGTTGGGTGTAGCATAAACTTCTTGCTACCCGGCTGTTTATTTATTTAGTTAGTTTTTGTTGACTGAGTAAGAGCACTTGTCAAATTCTTGCCTATTTTCAGGCACAACCCGGGGAGGGGATACAGATGAATGCCAACTGACCCTGAACCAGATTAAGCTATTGGTGGTATTTTTAGTAAATGGGGAAATTTGGCCAGGGCACCAGGGAAATTCCCTACTCTTTTCTAGAAGTGCCATGGGATCTTTAACATCCACCTGAACTACCACCAGAACAGGCAGGTAGTACAATAATATATACAAGCAATATAGTATAAGGCTAAAAGGTGCAGGGTTACATTGTGAATGACAGGTTTTCATAGAAGAGGCAACTATTTACAGGTCAAGTACACAAGGTCAACAGTGGCAGCTAGATGTCAGATAAGGGCAGTTAGGTGAGTCCGTGGCCAGGCCACAGGGGCATGATTTAGCTAGCCTTCAGGACAGAAGCAGGAGCAGAGGTTCAGGAGGTGAGCACGTAGTCCCATCTGAAAAATTGCTAGGAGGGGGCTCTTGGAGATGACAGGGAGCTTGTTCCACAAAGCAGGGCTATGTGAGCAAAGGATTTACTGCCAGCTGCAGATCTGGATCTGGGCAAGTTCAAGCAGAGCTTTGCCCAAAGTGTGGAGGGGCCTGCTGGGCTGCTTTGGGGCAAGTAGCCTGATTAGCCCTGTGGGGGATCGTCCGGAGAGGAGCTTATATGTCCAGTTTAACAGGGAGTACTGGAGCCTAAGGTTCAGGGTGGACCATTTGAGTGCGGCTAGGGCTTCACAGTGGTGGGTCCCTCGGATGAGCTTTTGTGGCAAATTGTGATACTTTTTGGTACAATGTCTGTAGTCTGCCATTGTTTCAGTTTCCGATGCTGAGTAGGGTTGGGGCCGACAGGTAAGTGTAGGTAGGAGGACACACTGAGCGATTGCCAGTCTTGTCTCAGGTATCATATTGGCACTTAGACAGTATAGCAGCTCGAGGTTTTGGTGGATGCTTTTGTCACCAGATCTCGTGGAGGCTTTAGCGTGAGTCCCTGGTCTAATGTAAGACCTAAGTATCTGAAGGATTGGACCACCTCGATAGTAGAGCCTACTGTGGTGACCAATGGCAGAAAGATGTGCCGGGAGGGACCCAGGGTTTAGGAGCAAAAGGGTGCTTTGGTCTTGTTAGGGTTAAGGACAGGCAATTCTCAACCAGCTACGCTTCAGCCTGGGTGAAGTCAGCCTGGAGCAGGGGTCAAGATCATCCAGGTGCGGCGCAGTTCTATAGAGTACTACATCATCAGCGTACTGCACCACGGAGCTACTCCCACAGTGGTGGCGGAGGTCGCTGACGAACAGGGAGAACAGGAGCGGGCACAGGATGCAGCCTTGAGGCACCTCTGTTTAAAGGTAGAGTCTCAGAGTTGCACTTCTCCACTTGACCTGCTAGCAGCGGTCAGTCAGGTAGTTGCAGAACCAGTTCAGAGAGTGTTGGTCCAGTCCAAGTGTGCCAACTTGGTTAGAAAGGGTGGGTGGTCTACTAGGTCAAAAGCATTGGTCTGGTCATAAAGACTGCCCGTGGGGTGCCCTTGTCCAAGGCAGCTAGACGTCGGAAGTGAACCTGATAAGGCCGGTGTTGGTCCCGTGCTTTTGACTGAAACCATGTTGTGAAGGGGCCAGAGACTGATTGTCTTCCAGGCAGTCCTTCAATTGGCTGTATATGAGCCGCTCCTGTATCTTTGCCAGGTGGCAAAGAATAGAGATGGATCTGTAGTAGCCAATTGGATCTCTGGATCCACCCTTATGTATTGGGACCACATGGGTCTGTTTCACGCTCCGGGACCACTCCCACCTGCAGGGCTCATTTATTAGCATGGTGACAGATAAGGCTATGGCGGGTCAGCAGCCTTGAGCAGCCGAGGTCCAATCCATCAGGTCCTGGTGATCCCATAGGTTTTAAGGATGGCAGGAGAGGTAGCACTTCTTTATGGCCTTACGGTCCTTAGGTGGAAGTGGAGTCGGGGGTCCTGAGTTTCCACGTAAATGGGGCGGTGTTGGCGGTCATTTCTGAAGGTGCCCAGGTCCGTGAAGAAGTTGTTGAAGGCCGCGCAACCTCTCTTCCATCAGTTAAGGTTAGCCAGCTGCAGGTTGTGTGCCCTGCTGTGGTTTGTTAGTGCCTTTAACAGGGAGTTGATACTGGTCCAGAAGGACTCAGGGTCAGACAAGGTGTCCTGCTGAAGGGCTTTGATATAGGCCCTTTAGCAGACTGAGGCTTTATTGCACTTGTTATGTAGGGACCTATAGTCAGCTAGGTCTGCTGGACTAGAGGAGCTCTGGCCTTTTCCAGGCCTTGTCTCTCCTTATCATTAGGGATTTCAGCTTATGCGATATCCATCTATGGCATTGCCCTTTGCCCATCTTTTCCTTACTGGGCGTGAGATTGGCTACAGCACAGAAAGTATGCTGGGAAGTACTGAGCAGCTTCATCAATACTGCCTAGTTGACATAGTTAGCCTAGTCGGCATTCCTTAGTGAGCTCTGGAATGCCTCGGAGAGAAGCAGAGAAGTCCCTGGCTACTATGAGCCTGGGTGGAATCCTGGGCTGCCTGTTTTTCAAATGCAGAAAGTGGGGCAGTGGTCATCAAGGCATCGGACATCACGCCAGCAGCTTGGATGTTGTCTAGGTTACAGTCTAGTATCCAGTCAAGGGTGGAGTGGTTCCCAGTCTTTGGATTTTGCCTGGTGAACTCTATTACCTATGTCAGGTTAGCTTCAAGGAGCCGAGGCCTTGTGGGCTTGCTCGGTGGCAGGATCCCACCTCGGTTGTAATCCCCCAAGACCAGCAGCTCCCACATGGTAGAGACCCTGAGGGAGCAAGCTAGGTTCTGAAGGGCAGTACTGCCACCAGTGGAGGGAATTATAAATGCATCCCTATGGTTATCCTATGGTTAGGTGTTTTGCATGGCCCAATATGATTTTGATGAAGAGATTCGAGCCCTGAGGAGCTTGGCAGGTCGCTAGAGGTTGGGGAGGCCTCATATCAACATAGAATTTGACGGCAGATAAGGACCGCTTTGCACCCAGTCTGCCTATTTCCTACCTAATGGATAAGCTGCAGACAGAGGTTATGGAGGCCTCCCACGAGGAGCTCACATGAATTAGGACACCTCTCCTTTTTCCCCCTCTCGATCCTTTCGGAAGGAGTGGGAATTGGCCAGCTCCACTTCATGAGGCAGAATGTGAGGCTTCAACCAGGATTCAGGATGGTAGCACATCTGGCCTATACATCTCCACCCCGGACTAGACCACATGCATTTTTGGGTATAGCTACAGACATTTTCATGTAGAGCAACTCTCAGGCCTCTGGCGAGTGACATGTGGGGACCCCAGAGTCGAGTTAGCAAAATTAGGCCCAGAACTGGGTTGGACATCGCCCAAGCTCATTAACGGGTGAGCACAATGAGGTGGAAGACCCTCTGCCGGATTTGAGGAGGCAGTGTTGTACGCTTTTAATCACATCTGCTAGGATGTGGTAGCAGGTTCCCTACACATTAGGCCATGCATCACAATCAGGGCATCCGGAGTAGTAATTGCAGGGTAAAATGTCAGCTGGCAGGAGTTTTAAGATTTTTGCTCAAACCAATATCATCAGTAATATGTCTGCCTCTGCTATCTGGTCAAAGCTGGCATATGAAGCACTTCTGAAGGAGAGATTGGTGGAACATCTGGTTGTCAATGGACTACAGGACCCAAGGCAGCATGGTTTCACCAGGGAAGGTCATGTCAGACCAACCTCATTGAATTTTTGACTGGGTGACTAGGGAGGTGGATCAGGGAGGGCAGTGGACATGGCCTATCTGGACTTCAGCAAGGCCTTTGACACTGTGCCACATAGAAAACTATTGCACAAACTGGGGAATATGGGTGTGGGCAGGACAGTAGTGCGGTGGGTAGGTAACTGGCTGGGCAGCAGGACACAGAGGGTGGTGGTAAATAGCTGTCACTCCACAGAGGGAAGAGTGACCAGTGGGGTACCACAGGGATCAGTGCTGGGACCGGTACTATTCAATATCTTCATCAGTGACATTGCGCAGGACCCAGAAGGCAGAATTTCACTGTTCGCTGATGACACAAAGCTCTGTAATAGAGTAGACACACCAGAGGGTGTAGACAGAATGAGAAGGGACCTGCAGAAACTTGAAGAATGGTCAGGGTTTGGCAGTTGAAATTCAATGCAAGGAAGTGCAAGATAATGCATTTGGGGCACAAAAACCCTGGGAACAATATATCAGCTATGGGTGAGGATATAGCATGCACCAAGCAGGAAAGGGATCTTGGAGTTATCATCTCTGATGACCTCAAGGCAGGGAAACAGTGTGACAAGGCAGCAGGTAAAGCAAATGGGATGCTGGGATGCATAGGCAGGGGCATCACCAGCACGAAAAGGTCATAATTCCACTATACAAGACACTAGTGAGGCCGCACCTGGAGTACACTGTGCAGTTCTGGAGACCTTACCTACATAAGGACATAGACAGGGTAGAGAAGGTTCAGAGGAGGGCAACAAAGATGGTGCATGGATTGCATCACAAGTCCTATGAGAGGACAGGTTGAAGGCACTGAACATGTACTCCCTGGAGGAAGGAGGAGAGAGGGATATGATAGAGACATACAAGTATCTTACAGGGAGGAACAGGGTGCAGGAATGCACTATTTTAGCGAAAAAGATGTTCCAGGACTAGAGGGCATGGGATGAAGTTGGAGGAGGACGATTCAGAGGAAACGTGAGGAAGAATTTCTTCACAGAATGGGTGGTGGACAAGTGGAACACCCTGCCAGAGGAAGTGGTGGGGGCTGAAACAATCACGGATTTAAGAATGCATGGGATAGACATAAAGGAATTCTGGAGATCAGGGTAAGGGCAACAGACTTCCTGGAAAACATAAACTGAACTTACAAACTTAAATGGGCAGACTGGGTGGGCCATAGGCCTTATCTGCCGACACTGTCTATGTATCTATGTATATGTATCTATGATCTCCAAAATTCTTATCCAAATCTGTTGAAGCTTGTTAATGTGTTGAGAGTATTTCCTGTGTCTAATGCAGTAGCAGAAAGGTGTTTTTCAACTATGAACAAGGTAAAACTGACTGGACGAGCAAGTCCAGCAGAGGATACTGTAGAAACATTGATTTGCATTAAAAAGCAGGGCCCCTCCAGCTGAATTCTACCCAGACAGGGCTGTAGACATGTTTTTAGTGTTAAACCAAGACGTCCTGGTGATTTGGCAGCTACGGATGGTGGTCCAACCCAGGTCTCTTCCCTCCCCAAAAAAAAACAAAAAAAAAAAAACAGGCCAGAATAACTGGCTACATGCCTGGTGGAGAAGAGCAGCAACAGTCCTTGTTGGAAGTTTATGGTCAATCACTATCCCAGGTGGAGTAGTTTTATGGGGTGGGGTTAATTTTAATATCACTGTCACAAACTCGCTCAGTCGGTCAGCCCTCTACTCCCAAAGTGCCAACCTCTGAGCGTATAATTTGTGTACAGTGAACAGACAAGGTAACCCTCCTGTCTGTTTTGTGGGTTCAAGTCACCTTAGTCTCAAGCTCTGGAAGGATTCAAACTGATAACCTCTTGTTAGTGTACCCAATTATCAGGCTCAGATAATTCATTCTTCGGGGCCAGATATCTTTGCCTATGAGCACCCAACCAGGTCTTTCAAATGAATCCTTAGAACTCTATGCAAGACTTTTAGAGAAGCCCATACACAGTGTACTTATAACCTTTAAAAGCTCCACTTAAAATAAAAAGAAATGTTTATTTTTATTTATTTGTGTCTAGGATTACAAAGTACCTTTGAGTCAAGGCTCTTTCACAAAGGTTCCTCAAGGCACTCCAGCAGTTTCGTTTGTAAAAAAATACCTTTACTTTAAAAATATCAAACAAGAACAATAATTACAGAACAAATATATATCCCAACACATACAGCCTTAAAACAAACAGGTACAAAAGTACAGTTCCTACAGTTTATAACTTCAGACTAATCTTGTCTAATGCTTACTTTCTTTCAGTGCTTTGAGGTCTCTCTCTCTCAGTTACAAAATTGTCTTTGCGTCTCTCTAAGGCTTGCTCAGTTGGATGAATGAGTTCTGAGCGGCCTCCTCTCTGAGATCATTAAACTCCGCTTGGTGTATTAAAAGTTATATGTTACTACACAGGATGCCCCAACAAGATTTAAAAATAAGTGACATACTCAATTTCCTCTCCTCAGGGTAACTGGTCAGAACTGGTTTTTGTTCTGACACACACACACACACACACACACACACACACACACACACACACACACACAAACAGGTTCTGTGATGTCCTCCCAAGGCTTCCTGGAGAATGTGCATTTGACCTTCCAAATCCATCCGAGTCCTCCCTGGCTCAGACATCAAACCTCTTCAATGTCCATTCTTGTCTCTCTCCACACCCTCCCCACAAGTCCTTCCTGGCAACTATGCAAGTCAAAGGATCTCCTGAGGGCATTATAAAGTGGATACTTTGGTTCCTGCCTTCAAAGAAAATTTAACAAAGGAATTGCCTTTTAAATAGCTGCAGACTCAAATCACCTCCTGTCCTTGAACTATCCCTGGGGGTCTTGATGTATCAGTTCCAGTAAGACAGCCTTTTTCCTCTGCCACAGTCATCATACATTAATTTCTTATATTTACAACAAAAAATTATACAGGAAACAGAATCAGTGGTCCAAGTGTGACAGTCACGACTCACAATCACGTCACAATTTCACGAATTCACAGTCTGCTTTGGCAGACATCACCCTTCACAGCTCTTAAAACATATTTGTGCTGCTGCACAATTGCTGTATTCTGACTGATGGCTAAATAAAACAGTGTCAGTCTCAGAAACTTGTGTGTAATGTGTATTTTCTCAATAAAAAGCAAGATAAGTAGATTTTATGGGTTTTCAGCAAAAATATCAATTTCTGGTAATTGCTAATCAACTTCAGTCAACTGCTAATCATTTTACTTTGATCAGGCGAAGGCTGCTAATCAAGTCTCCGACACTAATCCATGCCTTGTGTGTTTGTATATGTGTGTACACACACACACACACACACACACACACACACACACACACACACACACATATACTATGTACAGAGCAGAATGAGGCCCACATCCTCAATCAGTGCTTTGTAGGAATTAGCAAACAGCTGTCCGGACCAGGTTCTTTATCTGATTGGACAGCTTTGATAGCAATAACCACTCTGTAAGGGATACTGGAGCGCTTGAGTGCCTGCTGTTGTGTTTCGCTGAGCTGTGGGACACAGATCTCATTCAGGAAGGCCTGTACTGCTGGTGGAAGCTGCAGGGTTTTCCAATCCATATACTGTTTGGCAGAACTGGTGAAACAGAAATCTATCAGACCCCAAAAGTTCTGGGCTCAAATTAATACTCTTAAGAAAGGTGGTTATAAATCCTCAGAATCTGATATAGTGACTGATGGTCAGTGACCCCTCGGCTTCAGAAAATGCTTTTAACAACTTTCCACTGACCTGGAAAGATTCAGACCTACCTCCTTAGTCCTTCCACCCCATCCCCTGAAACTTAAATAGACTGAAAGAGGAGAGTTCTGCTGGCTTCGACAAACTTGAACCTAAACTCTTTAAAGTTGCCGTCCCAGTTGTTGCCTCCCCAGTTGCTGTGCTCAATAATAAATTCCTTCTAGAAGGTATATTCCTGAGTGCTAGAATATTGCCGTAGTTGTGCTAGTGCAAAGGTGGTTCTAAAGAACCTGTTGAGCACTGCCGTCCATGTTCTCCTCTGTTCCCTGGCCAAGATATAGAAACTACTCGTGTACAACCAGGTTCTCAACTTCCTTGAGCAGAGAAGCCTCTTGCTGGATAAGCAACATGGCTTTAGGAGGCATCATGGAATGAACACTGCCTTGTTATGGCTTTAGAAGGCATCGTGGAATGAACACTGCCTTGTTAAACTCACCTTGGACATCCTGGAAGCCATAGATACAGGGCTGCTTCACGAGTGCTGTCTTTATAGATCTCACAAAAGCTTTCAACTTGGTTAACCATGGTCTTCTCACAAAATTAAAACAATTTAGTTTTGATACACTCTCCTTTGTTGGTCCCCATTACCTTACCAGAAGGTCCCAGTTGGTCAGGTGGAAGGATCGGCTCTTCTCAAAAAAAAAAAAAAAAAAGTATTTCAGATGGTGTCCCCCTGGCTCCATACTGGGCCCCCTGTTGTTCTCCATTTGTAAATGACATGCAGAGGAACTGTGGGTGTGTGTGCGTGTGCAAACTTACTACGATATACAGGCAGATGCAGTCCTCTAAAGAAAATCTTGGTATCCCAGCTGTCTCAATACTCAGATTGCTGATGACCTCCTAGAACTAGAAAATGTGTTTTCAGCTAATAAGAGTGCCCTTAATGCTAAAAGGACAAAAGACAATCATGTTTGGCCCTAGAAACTTAGGTCCATTCAGGCAGCACCTATTTTTCTCTCTATACCTGCTCTGGAACACTTTCGGAGTGGTGTAGTCCACTTTCTTTAGAGCTCATGTTAACCATGTCACTCAGACCCTTCACCAAAAACTGGCATACTCTACCACTTAGGCAATGTTCTAACTACAGACTCACAGCTTTTCATTGCCACTGTTACGCTACTTCCCTTCTGCAATACGGCACCCCATTGTGCAGTACCTGAGATGCTCTCAGCTCAATAAGCTAAGAGTACTATACAATAAAACAGGATGCTTTTCGCTGGAGCACCACCCAGGAGCACCACTGCAGTGTACTCGCTCCTTTAACTGGCCTTCACTGAGGACGGTTACAGTACCCTCTCCTCTGCCTAGATTATAAGCTAACCCAAGTGTCCCTCCGCTCCCCTAGCTTATGTGACATTCTAAACATGAAATCTTCAACAAGGTTCCTGCATTCCTCTAGTAATACCCTACTCAAGGTAGAGAGGAGATCCTCTATGGGAAAAAGGTCCGTGCTACTTCAGCCCCATACATCTAGAACAAGCTGCCCTCTGTCCTTCCAGTGGCTGGATTTAAAAAGGGTTAAAGATTTGTCCTATTGGAGCACAGTCTCTGTGAATATAATAGGCGCAACTTCATTGTACTACAAACTGATGATGCTTTCTACACTAGTTCTTATTCGATGCTCTCTGATCTATGTTATACTCAAAGATTGTTATTAATTCGACATCATGTATTGTTACTTCATGTTTTACCAAATGTATTCGCCACTGACTTTACAATTTGTCTGTATAGTGTACTGACTCAGTTCAGAAAATGTATTTGTCCATGTTCTGGTCCACCTGCTTTTTTTCTTTTGCCCCAAGCCCCTTGACTGGCCACTCTTTCGGGCCACCTAGGGCATCCACCACCATGCCCACCATTTCCCACCCCTGCCGAGATCTGGGTGGCCAGCATATCCCTTACGTCGGTGGGGAGGCGCCTCCTGGTAGGGACAAAGAGGAGACTGGGCTTCACACCAGCCCAGGTCTCGGCAGGGGATCAGCTTGAGGCTTCGCCTCTGGGCTGCGTGGCAGGAGAGGGACTGGCGGTCGCCATCTTGTCGGGCCGAGAGGTGGAATTTTTGCCCATTTTTTCCCCAACCACACGCAGCCGCACGCATGCAGCATCCCAGCTGGTTGCACGTGTGACGCGTGGGTCATTCATGCTGCAAACTGCGCTGCCACCATGGGTCACTAGGGGCTGCCCAAGAGCAATACAGGCTCACACCCACTTCCCCATGGAGGAGAGCATCCAACGGACATTCCAAATCCTTCCTGCCAGTCTCCGCCTCCTGTCGTCCTGGGCTCGGGCATGAACCTGAGTCACCAGCATGCCAAGCGCACCCCCTATGACTCAGCGCCATGGAGTCAGCATTTGTCATATTCTGATCTGCCTGCTTGTTAACTGTAATTAATTCCAGGTTGCCCTGAAAAGGAACAACTATGTCTCAGTGGGCCTACCAGGTCAACAAAATAAGTAAAATTAGGCTGCAATTTCCTGGGTTTGGTAACAGCTGTACCCTGGTCTGTGGTAAGGCTCTGTATCACTCTGGCCATTTCTTGTTTTCTGAGGTGTAAAGTCATAAGTTTGCATGTCTTTTCCCTTTGGTCAAAATATTTTCCATTTGGTCTGCTAATAGAATGCTCAGCCCTTTTCCAAACGAAGTTCTCCATATTTGGCTCTGAGACTATTTAACTGCAGCCATACTGTTTTTCTGTGTGAGAGAAATTTGTTTCAATCTCCTTTATTTCAAGAGCACTTTAGTGGATGCTTGCTCCTTTTGTTTTGTTTTTTCTGTTTTGAGGCCACATGTATGGCCCCCCACCCCACCCCAAGTCCACATTTTAATGCTGTTCAGAAGACATCTGCTCTTGGAACAGAGTCCTTGCTGTTAGTCAGAAAATCAGCAATGTATACTTGTATTTTTCTACTATGTCGGAGACTTCAAGAGCAGCTTCTTAGTTTAACAGTAGCCACTCACCCAAACATCAATCTCAACGGACCGGGCCAGGAGTTGCTGGATACAAATCTTTCTGCAGACTTCTCCCATGTTAAAAGTTATTTTACTCGTAATTTTATTCTCAGACTTCACTGACAAAACGAGCAACTTCCCTATACTGGAAGCACACACCCCATGCCGGCACATGCAGTCCCATTTTGTGATGTCAGTAACGAGCAAATGCGCATCCCACTGATCTGAATGAGGCTATTTTCTGATAATATTAGTACTATTTATCATTGGGATTTTAATAAATCAAAGCGGCTGCTCAACTAATAGGGGCCCTGTTTTTAAGGTGCTGGTTACAGAGTCTCCAGAACTTATTTATTTATTTTTTGAGTTTTGGTGACCGGATAAGTCCACTGAGACAATTACAGCCCTTTTTCAGGGTTAACCCAGGGTCAAAACACGTGATAGAAACAGTGCAATAGAACAGAGAAGTAGTACAATACAGCAAAATTTGACATTTGGTAAACAATATACAATAATGTGTGACGCATGTAATACAAACTTAAAAACATAACTGCTAGACATATGCAATTGAGAGCTGAGGGCAGTAGGACCTAGAGCAAAGTTATAATGGGAGATGTGGCATGGGACAGGAAGTAAAGACGCATGGTGCAGGACAGGCATGAGATGAGAAGAGAAGGCAAAGGGCATCCAGAGGTGTGTCGTCCAGCGGAAGTAAGAACAAGATGAAGCGGCTGAAAGAGAGGCAGACAAATTAGATTGGAACAGAGGAAGAGTGGAACAAGACAGGATGGTGGAAGGAAGGGAGTTCCAGTCAGACAGAGCGGCAAACGAGAAAGACCTCCTGGAGATGGCTAGACGAGATTTGGAATGACTAGAAGGGGAAGTGAGGCACAGCGGAGGGCACGTGGACCTTATCAGCTTCACTGGCCTGGGTGAAGCTGTGCTGAAGGTATGCTGAGGGTGATCCAACAATAACTTAGCTTCATGATCACACATGTGGATACTGTGGATAAAATCAGCCTCAGCAGAAAGAAATCCAGCTTTGAGATTGGTGAGGTATGGAGTGGAATATGTCATAGTAGCAGCAGCTTTATTTAGTTATGGTGCCCTTCCTGGAGGCCCAGGGCACCAGCACAAAGGAGGAAATAGCATGAGCATAAACATAAAACAGAATAATACAGCATTAAAATATGACTAAATAACAACCCATAAAACCACCAATAAATAAACAGCCAGACTGTATTTCAATATACAGTCCACCCTTTATTATCCGCCACCCTGACCTCCTGTATCATCCTCTCACATTGGAAATTTCCTCTATTATCCACCACCTTCTCTATCTGCCATCCTCCAGCACTTTCTGGTGTACAGACCATATCTTTCTCATGTTATTATCCCTCTATCATCCACCATGTCACTGGCACTGATGCAGTGCCATTATGGTTCAACTTTTTGGTTGGTGCAAATGTCTTAAATATTTTACAGTGCACTGCAGAGGACTATGTTACCTTTGAGAATGGCTGTAAGGTTTTAATAAATACTCACTGATCAAGAGGTTATTGAAACTGTCAGGGGTAAAGGAAGATTTCATACTAGAAGTATGGGTGGTTTGTAACACTGTTTTGTTCATCTGGGGCCTGGATTAGTGCAGCTAACCTCTACCTGTCCATCTTAACTAGGGCAGGTCTTCCAGGGCTCTGTCAATGAAGTTAAAAAGTCACTACTTTAGCAGGCTGTAGTCCTCACGCTACTCTCCCTCGCTGTTTCAGATGTGCAGTATGATTAACAGCTCTTCCAGAGCTGCAATTACCAGACACCTTGTGATGCAAGGTGGGAACGCCACAAGAGTCAATATGAGTCACTGTTACTCCATTGTTAGGGCTTCCAATTAGTGTCCAAGCTGTGATCAGGTGTAGAATGTTAAGTTACTAGCTCCCAGTGTTCTGAGTTTGTGTTTCTGTGTGTGTTTTGAGGTGCCCCACATTATTAAAGCCAGTGTCCCCTTTTTCTTACATTTTCAGTATCACTGCTCAACACTTCATTGACAAAATGTTAAGAGGAATATAGTACCTGCTATGTAGGTGGTGAGTTTTATCCCAGCCTCCTCATAGTCACTTCTCTCTCTTCCCAGTCTCCCACCTCTGCACTTTTCCTGACATCACTGAACATTTATGAGAGGAAGACTTGGATGCTAGAATGAAATTAATCATGATTCATGACCAAAAAGCCAAACAAAGTTGGCGCCACAGCACAGCAGAAGTGCTACTGCTCGCGACGCCGGGCAATCTGGGTTCGGGAATGAGCCTGGGGCATCGGATGGCCAGCCGGGGAGAAGGCTTCAGCCCAGAGGACCGCTTGCCTTCTCCAGGGGAGGGGGAAGCAGCTCAGTGCTCGACTGACCTCAGGCAGAGCCCTCGGTACAGTGAGCACCGCCACAGTACAGGCAGGCGTGATGGATGTCAGCGAGCTCCGCCTTGACATCGAGGGCACTTCACACCCATAAAGAAAACATAGAAAATGGCTTCCTTTGCTCCAGATAGATGGGAGCACCAGCACGGATCCCAAAGTCCTCTGGCTGTCCCAATCGGTGACCCCGATGAAGCACAAATGTTCGGTGTACAGACCCCACCGCCCCGCCTGGAGGGATTAACCAAGGTTACATGGGGAGAACTGCCATGGGCTCCAGAGAGGAAGGAATGGGAACGAAGTTGCCAGGCATCTCCAAGAAGCGGAGCGCAGAAGGCAGGGGAGCAAAATATTAAGTTAAAAAAAAAAAAGTTAAACAGATGTCCATCACTGATTAATGTTGAGTGATGATAAATGAGAAATTAATAAAGCTATATTTTGATAGCCATATTGTGTTTAAATATTTTGTTACCAAAATATCGCTAGGACAGCAGCAAGAAGGGGGAGCTGAATGTCACTGTCCATCTGGGAACAAATTACCTGGCTAGGGATGAGGAAGGGTTAGGAAGGTTGCAGGAGGAGTTTAGGCAGTTGGGGAGTGACTTGGGCAGGCAGCAAACCCATGGCCTTCTCGGCACTGCCTGTCCACAGCAAGGCGGAGAGCTAAGGATCTCTGCACCAGGGAAGTCAATGCATGGCTGAGAAACTGGCGCAGAGAGGGGTTTCGGCTTCACTTGGGACTGGGAACCCACCCGGAGGGATGAGGACCTGAACAAAGACAAGGGCATACATCCATCCAGAAGGAGACTGCAGTCCTTAGTGAGTGTTAAATGCTACATTGGTGAGCATTTAAACTAGCCAAAGGGGAAGTGTTAGGAGGCAGGAAACAAAACAGCCCCTCCCCACTAATTCAAGAGGCCAACAAAGGGAATGCTGAGGGAGCAAAGTCAATAAAGGAAGCAAATAAAACTGGCAGCCAGAGAGTAGAAAGAAGCAATTGGGAGGAAAATGTAAAGGGCTAACTTAGGAGGTGTGTGTGTGTGTGTGTGTGTGTGTGTGGGTGGGGTGGGGTTAACACAACCTGGAGAGCCATGTGTGAAAATGCTCAAGTCTGTGCAACAAGATTGCTGACCTAGAAGCCACCGTGGTGGAAGCAGACCTAGACAATGTCGCCATCACAGAGGCCTGCTGCAATGAAAACCAGGACTTGGAAATGGCCACCCAGGATATACTCTATTTAGGAGGGACAGAGGTAGGCAGAAAAGGGGAGCAGTGTCTCTTGTGTAGGGACAACATAAAGGCTATAGAAATGCAGGGGAGCAGAGGTGCTGTGGGTCACTCTGGAGAAATGGAAAGGGGACATTATTCACATAGGCATGATCTACAGACTTCCAACACAGGAGGCAGATGTGGATGGGGAAATGATGGAAGAAATCCAAAGATGGCTCAAAAGGGATGTGTTACTAGTGGGAGATTTCAATCTACCAGTCGTGGATTGGAGTTTCCTGCCGACAACTACCAGGAGTAGGGACGCCTGGAACTCCCTGCAGGGTTCATTCCTCAAGCAGCTTGTACAGAAGCCCACCTGTGAGGGAGATTCCTGGACCTAATACTGACAGACAGAGACAGTGTTGCTGAAGTCACAGTGGAGACCACCTGGAAACCAGCGACCATCATAGGTGTGGTTTAATATAAAGACTGGACTAGAATCAAACCACACCAGGATGTGGGTCCTGACTTCAGGAGAACCAACTTCAAGGAAGTGAGAGAATGCCTCAAGGACACCCTGGCTGGTATGGGGAATCTAGAAAGAGTCGAGGATCAGTGGGCAAAAATTAAGGAAGGTATTGAAAAGGCTGTGAAACACTGTGTCAGGCTAGTTAGCAAGGGCAAAGAAAAAGAGACCACTACGGTTCTCTAGAGAGGTAGCGAAAATGTAGGAGCAAAGAAACTCGCTTTAGGAGATACAAAAAACACAGGAGGAAGAGGACAGGGTTTATCAAGAGATACAAAAAAGAGGCAGAGAGGGCAGTTAGAAGAGATAAAGCACAAACACAGGAAAATATTGCCCCACCAATAAAAAAAAAAAGGAATAAGACATTTCAGATCGTATGATAAGAAAAAGACCAAGGGGAGACAGTTAGGCTGAAAGGGAATAGAGGGTTTGTGTGGAAGAGGATCACCAAAAGCAGACATACTGAACAAATACTCTTGTCGCTTTTATGGTATGTGGCCAGGCAGCAAACCAGAGATGAAGGTTCAGGGCAGTAAGGGAGGGAGATGGACATGAGCCCTTTTACAGTGGAAAGGGTCCAATGGAACCATCACTGCTGAAAGTGAATAAGGCAATAGGACCAGATGGGGTGCATACAGGGTACTGTAGGAGCTCAGGAGGAGCTAGCTGCACCTCTGACAGCCCTGTTTAACCTATCACTGGAAAGAGGGAGGTACCGGGAGACTGGAGGAAGGCTAATGTAGCCCCACTCCAAAAAGTGGAAGCAGGAGGAGGCAGGAAATTACAGGTTAGTCCGCCTGACCTCAGCGGTGGGTGTTATGGAATCACTACTGAAAAAGAACTGTGAAATACCTTGTGGCCAATGGACTACAGGATCCGAGGCAATATGGTTTCACAGGGGGAAGGTCTTGCCAGACAAACCTGATCAAGTTCTTTGATTGGGCTATCAACGATGGATCAGGGAGTCCCAGCTGACATGGCCTACCTGGATTTCAGTAAGGTCTTTGATGCTGTTCCACACAGGAGGTTGGTCAGCCAGCTGAGAAGCCATGGAGTTGGTCCTAAAGCAGTAAGATGTGTAAGAGAGCTAGCTGGAGAATAAGAGTCAGAAGGTGGCGGTGAAAGGAGGGACACTCGCGGGGGAGGGGAGAATGAGGGAATATTTAAATAAGCTGGAAGAATGGTCACAAGTTTGGCAACTGGGTTTCAACATGAAAAGTGCAAAATCATGCATTTGGGGACAGAAACCCAGCGGCTCAGTACCAACTAGGGGAGAGGGGGTTAGCAGTCACGAACCAGGAAAGGGACCTAGGGGTAATCATTTCTGATGACCTGAAGGTGGCTAAACAGTGTGTCAAGGCAGTGAGTAAAGCTAGATGCACAGACAGATGCTCGGATGCACAGACAGAGGTATCACCAGCAGAAAGGGGGAGGTAATAATATCCCTGTATAGATCTTTGGTGAGACTTCACCGAATACTGTGTCCAGTTCTGGAGGCCCCACCTCCTAAGGACACATACGGACAGGGTGGAGGGCCAAGGTGAAAATAGAAATACTCAACTAAAACCTTAACCAAGATTCAAGAGAATTGGGACATACAAGTCATGCTTCAGACTTCAACACAGCTTATAAAAGAGCTCATTTCCAGGGTCTCTAAAAATACCCAAGCTTGCCAGGGAAGGCTCTGGACTACCAGAAAGGGAGGGTCTCTGCCTCTTACCTCACCCTTGCCCATCCTCTCCTTCCCCTTAACAGACCAATATAGGGAAATCAAAAATAGGTGCCCGGAGACCACCATGAGAAGGAATTAATATTGGGCAAAGGTCACTAGGAATACAGGGAGGATCTCTACAGAGCAGAGATAACTTGACAGATGAGTTAGATTCCTGATCCTTTCTCAGACTCCGCCGAGATAATAGGGTCAGTGATGAGATAAAACTTATGGTCCATCTTCCAACCATTGACCAGGGAATTGATCTCTGGTTACTGGTCCCTTCCATTAACTGGAGACCCCTTACATCAGGGATTCGCCTCTTCATAAGTGATCTGCCCTAGAAAGGAAAGATGAGAGGGAGGGAATATAGGCCCCTTATAAAAAAAAAAAAAAATTTCTCTTTAGGATAGGGGCAGTGGAATTAAGAACAGATTAAAAGGGTGGGGGATGGGTTCTGGGAATGAGGGATTGGTTCCTAACCGCCTCTTTTTCTCCCATTACTTAGAGAGAAGGGATATGACCCATAGGGATCTTTGGAGTCCACTTAGCCCATTTCAGGTGAATCTTTTGCGTGATAGCATCCTTTGAGGAATCTCTAACAATAGAGATCCTCAATCAACACTGACTCCCTTTGGGAATCGGGTTGAGATCGTGAAGGGATGGAACTTTATTCCCACCTAATAATGGAAGTACTGATATATATAGTTCTGTTTAGTTACGTTATTCTGTCAGTTGTTGAATGGTTTAGGTTCACAATATTGTCGCTTATTTACAGTTTTTTATAAAGTTATTGTTGCTTTTGCATCTAACCTTCATTCAAGTAACAAAGCTGGAAGGAGACAGGTTACAATATTTCAATTGTTTGGTTTATTACAGAAACTTCAGAAATTTTCATAGAGGGAACCAACAAACGCTTGAAGGAGAAATTGATTGTGGTTGCTAGATCTTCTCATATTGTCCGGGGTGAAGTTGGATTGAGGGACCTGGAAACAAACAAAATAAATAACAATAATAGTGAAAATCAGAAACCCAAAATGATAATAAAGGTAATTAGTATTAAACTCAAAATAGTAAAAGAAAAGAAAAGAATAAAACCCAAATGGCTTCCCAACCAGTAAAGATCTACTCTATAAATGTAAACAGCCTTCACAACCCCATCAAAAGATCCCATGTGATGCAGCATCTAAAACCAACAAAAGGCAAATGTTATATTTATACAAGAATCCCATCTCTCAGACACAGAACACCAGAAATTAACATGAGGAGGCTGATATACCATTTATTCTTCTTCTCATCTGAATGGGCGTAAATGGGGAGTAGCAATAATGATTCCATCTACAACCCAAATCAAAATAAACAAAATACAATCTGATAAATCAGGACGCTATATCATCATTCAAGGTCATATACAACCAAGAAGTTACATTAGCAAATATATATTTACCTCCACAGACTAAAACTCATATAATCCGCATATTTTAAATAAGATATTAGACCTCCAATTGGGACAACTTCTAATGGCAGGAGACTTCAATATGGCAATCACCCCAAACCTTGATTCATCAAACCCCAAAGTCTACCGTCTCAACTCCAGTGAAGTTCTTCAAAACACAGCTTGAAAACCTAGGCTTGGTGGATGTTTGAGGAAATTTTCCTACAGCCCCAGGTTTCACTTATTACTCCGGGAGATTTCACCTATACTCTAGACTAGACTATTTTTTACCACATGCGAACACTTCTCCTCAGTAAGAGACATAACATTTGTCCCAAAATAATATCTGATCATCACCCTTTGCTATTAAAAGTAGACATGGGTAAAAAACAAAACAAACTCTCTGGAGACTAAACCCTATCTTCTAAAGGACAAAGAATTTACCAACCAAATAAAAACAGAATCCCCAATTGCTGAAGAGAATGCCCCATCGGCTGTTTCTGAAGCCATATTATGGGATGCCATGAAGGCTACCATTAGAGCTAGATCATGTACTATGCTTCAAGGAAAAAGGAAAGGGAGAGGAAATATAATAATCTTATTAATATCTTACAAAACCTTCAACTGCTTTACAGAAAGGGGGATAAAGAAATACAAACAAAAATTAGAACAACCAAATCAGCCCTCCAAAATAACAGATGAAAAGGTTAAATGTCTCTTATATACTTAAAACAAACAAATTATGAGGGTGGAACTAGGGGAACACGTCGTTGCACAGAAGCGAGAGCAAGGAAAATGCAGTAATAATATTAAAAATTAAACAACCCCAAACCGGTAAGATAACCCTACAAAGAGGAGGAGATAAGATAAGCCTTCACTTACTACTACCAACAGCTCTACACCACACATAACACCTCTTCCCAAGAAGACAAACAAACCTTTCTAGACCAGTTACAACTTCCAGAAATCTCAATAGCACAAGTTCAGAAACTACAAGCTCACATATCAATTGAAGAAATAGAGGCTGCAGTTACTTAAACACATTCTGGTCGCTGCCCCGCCCTGATGGATATATCAATGAATGGCACAAAATATTCAGTAAAGAAATAACCCCAAGACTTTTAAAACTATTCAGAGAAACGGCAGCCGAACCCCTCTATCCTGGGAATATGCCACAATAGTCGCCATTTCAAAACCTAATGGAAACAAACTAGACCCCTCCGACTATCGCCTGATATCAATATTGAACTCAGACTATAAAATCTTCATGGTTATTTCATGGCCAAGAGAATAGAAATAATCCTCCCAACAATAATACATCCAGACCAAGCGGGTTTCCATAAAAATAGATCCACTACAGATAATGTAAGAAAATCCTTAATACTAACAGAATACATCCAAACTCGAAGATCCCAGCACTCCTTTATAAGCCTTGATGTTGAAAAGGCATTTGATAGGGTATGTTGGCCTTTTCTTTGGGAAACACTAAAACATTCGCTTTCCGGACTCATTGCTGCGTTATTGACCCAAGATCTCTCACCAAAAGCTTATATTCGGATAAATGGGGGCCCTCCTCCCAATCTACTTTTTGTATTATACCAACCATTAGCAAGAGCGATAAGAATGTCGGAAAAGGTGGAGGGTGTCCCATTGCAGCAGTCAGAAAACAAGATTTGCCTTTTCAGAGAGGATATACTTTTCCTTAATATCCCTTCTGATTCGATCAAAAAACATGGAGAATTCTATCCCGATTTGAAGAACTGGCTGGATTTAAATTAAATATTTCAAAAACTAAGGCCCTACTATATAACTATTCCTCCAAATACTCTAAAATGAAGCCTAGCAATTAAAATGGCACTCAACCAAAATAAAGTATTTAGGCATACATATTCCTCGAGATCTTCATGTACTTGAACTAATAAATTATGAACCCATCTCTATAGAAATTAACGACTTGGAGAGATGGTCCATTCTTCCTATACCTTTGTTCCAACACATTGAAACCATTAGAAAGAACTTCCACTCCGCCTTATTGTATTTATTCCAAAATATTCCCTATTTCCCATCACAATATTATTTTAAGTCATGGGATAACATGATATCTAAATTTATTTGGAATAAACAAAAACACACAATTTGTCTCTATACTAAAATTATCATTGGCTCAGGGCAGCACCAATCTTCCGGACTCAGAAAATATGCAGAAGTAGCATTTCTGAAAATTCTTCTATTGTGGCTCTCTGATCAGTTTGACTCCCAATGGAAGAAACTGAATTTCATTTAAACGATATATACAATATTAAAAATATTTTTTCTTCTCCAGGGAAGACCCTCCATTGAGAGACTTTACAGGCATCACTCACAGGTCTTAGCAAACTGGTTTAAAATCTGAGAGAAGAGCCACTCCAACCAGTTTATGAATACTGCAAAATAATTTCAGAGGATGATCTTTTCATTCCATCCCACAATGACTTAACTTCGCTGGCTGAGATTGGGTCTGGAGCAGGCTTTTCATATCCTAGGACCAAACGGTATCCTACCGCTCAAAGAATTAAAACTTATATTAATCTCCCAAATGTTGACCATTTTAGATGCCTCCAAATAAGAAACCACCTACTCCGTAATAGAATTATTAAGGTCAAATTGACTTCCCTTCCAAAATTATTCCTTGACCACTCGGGACAATACTGGAACCATTTAATTGGTCATTATATAATGATGCGAGATCAATCTAAAGAATCTACAAACTCAATACTAGCAAGTTGGAACAAAGACTTAGACCTTGTTGTATCTAATGCAGAATGGTCCTCTTCATCTTAAGTGGTTGAAATCACCCAGTCTTATATTTGGAGAGAATATTCCTGGAAATGCAGATCAAGGTTTTCAGGTCTCCGCTAGTCTGACTAAATATCTTCTGATTGAATTTGGGGTTTGTTGGAGGAATATGGAGCCAAGATGGCTGACTTAGAACATATAATGTGGCAGTGTCCATGTTTAATGCCTTTCTGGCTATATATACAAAAAGAAATCAGTGAGGGTCTCAGGGAGTGTGTTGAGCTCACAGGGAAATGGTGCTCATGGCTGTTTACCGGATTGCCCCCGGACAAAAACCCTGCTTCCCATTTTGCTGTTGGCTGCAAAAAATCTTAACAAAGAAATGGATGATTAAAACAATACCGAGCATTCAAGAATGGAGACGAATTGTGTATTCTATATATCAGATGGAAAATATTACAGCAAAACTAAATAATCAGGTGGATAGATTCACCACTCTTTGGCAGAGATGGTCACTTTATCAGGCCAGGGTTGATCCTGACTTTGCTCATAGCAGATGGGAACTGGTGTAGAGAGGAAATGATAATAGAATGATGTTATGGAATTATTTGTTTTTAACACTAACCTGTATCAAACATAAAAGATCTTTATGTATTGTATAATGGTATCACAACAAACCAAGTAAGTACAGAAAATGATTTGACTATACAATGTCTCCTGACCTAAAAGAAAAATCCTAATAAAAATATATTTAAAAAAAAAAGACATGGTGGAGGTGGTACAAAGGAGAGCAACCAAAATTGTGCAGGGCCTGCATCAGAAGCCCTATGAAGAACAACTCAAGGAACTGAATATGTACTCTGAATGAAAGAAGGAAAGGGAGATATGATAAGACACATTCAAATATCTCACAGATATAAACAAGGTGCAGGAAGGGAACATTTTTCATAGAAAAGAGATGCTCAAGGACAAGGGTCACTCTATGAAGCTGGAGGAGGGAAGGTTTAGGGAAATGTGAGGAAGTTCTTCTTCACTGAAAAGGTGCTGGATGCTTGGCACAAGGCTACGACTGGAACCTGCAGAGGCTAAAACGGTCATGGGTTTCAAGAAGCATGGGATAGACACAAGGGGATCCTAGCAGTTAAGCAAGCGAGGACAGAACCAAGGACCGAGTAGGGTCTAAGGTGGCACAGTAGGAATGGAAAATAGGACAGACTAGGTGGCCAGGAGGTCCTTATCTGCCGACAAATTCTATGTTTCTACCAAACTGTACACACATAAATTAAATAGTCTATACTTAAATGTAGTCCTGTGCTTATTTAACCATATTTTACAAATGCAACATAACAATCCAATCCAACTTTATTTATAAAGCGCCTTTCAAATCAAGGCACTGTACAAACATAGTCCACAGTATATAAAACAACAGCAATATAAATTATTAATTTTTTTTTTTTTTTTTTTAACACACCTCTATTATTCACCACCCTCCATGACCCGCCAAAAAGTTGGTGCACCAAAGCTGGCAGATAATAGAGGGTGCACTGTATAACCAATGTTAACAATTTTCGTTCTCCAAATGTCTGAGCAAAAGTCTTGTTTTTAACCCCTTTTAAAGACCTCCATCGAGGGGCCTCGCTCAGGGTCCTTGGGAGAGAATTCAACAATACTGGCCCTGCTACTTCAAAGGACCGGTCCCTGAAAGTTTAAGTCTGGCCCTGAGACAACCAGGAGACCCTCTTCAGTGGAGCAGAGAGGGCACATGCAGTAAGGATGTAGGAACTGCGTAGGTAGCCCAGACCCAGACCATGTAGCAGGGATTGACAAATTTCAAAATTATGTGCTAGTTCAAGGACAAGTGGCCTAGCCAAAATGGCAGTCCCAGTGTTGCAGTGGTAGTCCATGGTCGGAAGGCTATATTTTAAGGAAAATTTGGAAAAATTACACAGCAACAAAGTACATGGTGTGGGGTTGTGTTATGAATACTATACAGCTGTAGCCACTGGAAAACAGGAAAAATCATGTATTTTTCTATTATATTAATACAGGTGGAAGTCTGAGACAAGAGCCTGTCCCAGAAAAAGTTGAACAAAATACATAGAATAATTATTTAGAAGGACAAGAACTCAGAAGAACTGTCAGCAGTAGGAGTAGGACAGGATGATGATGGGCAGCAGCAAGAGATGCAGAGAGGTTGTCTGAGAATGCTGTGTTCATGCTGAGAAGATTTTGCAACGTGCCCTCATCTTTTGAAGATGCAACAAAAATCTTTAGTATGGCAGGACTCAGCATGATTGAGCTTTTGTATCCAAAACAGCATGTAAATACCAGTCTCTCTGTGGCCTGCTTCACTGTTTTCAGAGGCATAGAGGATGGCGCAGCCCCGCAACTCTGTTCACTGCCATTTCTATTGCTTGTGCAATTTCCACTGAAACATACAAACACAGAAGGTAACAGCAGATAAGGACCGTGTTGCCCACCTAGTCTGCCCCTTTTCCCTACCTAATGCAATACCACAGACCCTAGTTGATCTGCTACTTACCCTCTTCCTACTGCATGAATATTCTTATGTCTATCCCATTCATTCTTGAATTCCCAACTATTTTTGCCTCACCACCTCCACAGGGAGGTTGTTCCAAGCATCCACTACTCTTTCTGCGAAAATGCACTTCTCACGCTGCCCTGAACCTACCTCCATCTAGCCTCATATCATGCCCCTTGTTCTTGTACACCTTCTTTTCTGAAGGATGCACCCTCCTGTACCAGGTCCCTTCTTGACTGGTGGCCATCAGTACCTTTCCCCCATCTTGTACTCCTCCCTTGGATTTCTGTGCCCAGGTCCCTTTCTTGATTGGTGGCCATCAGTACCTCCCAGCCATTTTGTATCCTCCCCACCCCTGGACTGCTGTGGGCCAAATGCATAATTTGCACTTCTTTACATTGAATCTTAGCTGCCACACTCTCGACCACTCCCTCAAGCATGTTTAAGTCATTTCACTTTTTCTAACCTTTAATTGGTCAGGATCTGGCTGTAGTGTCCTGGCTGCATAGCAGCATAATGTTTTAGGCCATAGCAACAAAAACAATGAGAGTTTGAGAATCTCTTTGTTTTTTAGCTTTGACTGATTGCCCCATTTCTCGCCACAGTCTTTCAGCCACTTCACACCTGCAACACCCAATCTCTGACTGCTGGGCATATGAGTGGTGAGCGCTTTCCTTGACACACCCATCACCTTAAGACCTGTCATTTCTGCAGGAGTCTTACATCGCTGAACCAAAACTCTGTTCATGGGAACAACACACAGCGCACATGGGATGCTATAATAAAACAGGTTTGCTTTTGTACTATGTATGTGTCAATATCTTATATCTTCATTTTATGATAATTTGTTTTCCAAAATATCATGTGATTACATACTGAGATAAACTAAGGAGTGGTGTAGTATACTCCAAAATATGTACATCTCAGGTGCATAATAAACTATCTGAGAAGTGGGTATATTGGGGTAGGACCACGACTCTGTAGTATGAAATCCACTTATAAAATGGCCAAAATTCTACATAAATATGAAAAAATGAAGGAAAAACACAGTTAATTGTGGTTATAAATGAGTATCCCACAGCTGTTTAGATTACATTGGCCAATCAGACCGCTGGACTCATTGAATAATCTAGGCCCTATTTCATAATCTGTACTAACATCTACTGCTGCAAACTTTTTGTGTTATTTATTTTTATTTATTCATTTAGGTCTAGGATTACAAATACCTTTGAGCCAAGGCTCTTTTACAAAGGTTCCACATCAATTATAATTCAATACAGGAAGACAAAATGACAACAGTATAAGCGAAAACAGGACATTAATCAGGATACATGTAGTTGCACAGAATATTGAACAATTTTGGAGGGCAGGTTACAGAAAACAGTGAACAAGGTACAGAGAGGTTAGAGGACAGAGAAAGAAAAAGAAAAAAGGGGAGAGATGGGAGGGGGAACAACAGAAGAGTCAGAGCAGCCAGGGCATTGACATAGACATAACATGGGAAGTGGATGGGGGGTGGTTGTGGGCTAGAAGGAAGCTAAGTGGAAGCAGAATGAATGAGGCTAGAGTAATGTTCAAGGGGTCATTTAGATGAGGCACTCACAGGAGCTAGAGGCAGTGAGAAAGAGGCAGAGCCTGGATTTAAATGCGCCAAGCACAGGGTGGAGGAGATGTCACTGCAGAGACCATTTATCCAGCTTGGCACCCTATAGCAAAAGATCTTTGACCTTGTGTGATACGACAACAGGGAACCTGCAGGAGTTGGGATTCGGACCCCCTGGTTGTGCGGGGTTTATTGCTTGGGTGCAGGAGGGACTGGACTCCAGGGTGCAAGGTCCATGGTTATTTTCTTCTCACACAGTCAGGGCTCGAAATAATTTTTGGGAATGGCTGTCCAAGGGACAAGTGGAATATAAAGTTGCCTGTCCCACAGAATTTATAGCTGTCCATTTAGGTTTAGGGTAAGTAGTGTAGTAATAGTGTAAAATGTCGATTTTAGAATCCGAGCTGGTGCCCCTCCTCCCCAAAACACACACACCTGGGAATGGATCTTTAATTGCTTCCCTTAGGTTAACACAACTTAGGTTTATATTTTAAGTACATTTGTCTTGTTTCTAGCTAGGCTGAAGGAGACTATTATTTTTAATTTTTTATTTTTTAAGTACACACCCCATTTGTCTGCAGAACTCAAAGGGCTTATTGCTTGCCTGTTTTTCCTCCCCATCTTCTTTCTTTCAAAGAACAGCCCTCACAATTGGTTTTAATCACTTATCCTGCCTGGCCACTGTCTTCTATTTTAATAATCTTTTTTTCTTTATGTCCCCTTTTCAAGTCTCTGGTCTGCTCTCCTCCTTGCTTATCTTGCAACAGGGCTGTTTTTCCCGTAAAGTAGGGCTTTACTGTTATCCATTTTCTACATTTATATGATGCTGGGAACGGAAGAGCTTTTTAGGTTAAAAAAAAAAACTTACTTATTCTGAGCCCTACTTAATGTCTCCTTTCTCAATGCTGGCACTTGTTCGTGGAGTCAGTCGAGAATCATGCGTTTGCAGTTGTGAACCCAGCCAGCAACATTATTAAACATAGTCAGCAACATGGTTCTCCTGCTTGTCAGCCGCCTGCCTGCACTGAGTTAAACGGATACGCCGCTGCATACCTAGAGACGCCAGAACATCAGCGTGTCATTACGGGTATGCCTGACTGAAGCAATCTTCCACTGGGTCCTAGTGCCGATTTCAGATCACAGGCAAACGCCTGTCCCAGGGACAGCTAAGAATGGCAGAATGGCTGTCTGAAAAAAAACGCTGTCTGGGATGGGTGGACAGTCGGTTATTTGAGCCCTGCCACAGTGCAGGTTAGGTACTTTATCAGATTGGTGAGTTTCAGCCATCCAGTTTGTGCACAGAGGTCACACGTATGTGCAAGACTGTGGGATCCAGTGAGGAGCAGACAGGCCTTATTGAGGGAGGTGGATATGTGTCGGAACAGTAGCTTCGCTGTCGCCAGATAATAGTCCATAGTCAATAATGGAAACGACATTGCTCTGAACAGTGACTGTCAAGGCTTCTGGGGTAAGATGTTGCCTGTGCCGGAAAAGTAGGCCAAGATGAGTATTAGCAGCTTTGGCTACATAGTCAATGTGGGCACCATAAGATAGATTAGGTTCAAGAGTGATCCCAAGGTATTTAAAGGATTGCACCTGTTTCAGGGCAACTCCATGGCTGGCTTTGATGGACACAGGTGCAGCTTATGCTTGTTATGAGAGCTGCTGAACACACAGACTTTTTTTTTTAATAATTTAGACCAGTTTATGTTTTGAAAACCAGTTTTCAACAGAAGCGACCAAGTTGAAAGTTGTCTTGTAGTGGTTTGTGGTCCTAATGTGAGCGAGAATTACAGCATCATCAGCATAGAGGATGATTTGTTCGAGCAAGAATTCGAAGGGTGTTCAGAAACAAGCTGAAAAGTAGGGGCCCAGTATGGATCCCTGGGGATGCCTGAGCGGACAGGCCTGGCATCAGAGAGGACATCTGCGATTTTCACTGCTATGGACCGGTTCTCCAAGTAACTTTTGAACCAGACTGTAGAGTCAGGAGAGAGCCCAGCATTCTGGAGCTGCACAAGCAGTAGATGGTGGTGGACAGTATCGAACGCATTAGTCAAATCGATAAAGACAGACCCAGTTAGCTGACCATTGTCCAGCGAGCTGTGTAAGGCACCAGTGACCTCCAGTAGGGCAGATGAGGTGCTATGTCCTTTCCAGAAGCCATGTTGCTGTGTACAGAAAATATTATATTTGTCCAGGAAGTCAGTAAGCTGATCAGCTACTATACATTCAAGGGCCTTGGAGAGGGGATGCAATATAGAGATCAGACTGTAGTTCTCATGGGACGGCCCTGGCCACCACTTTTATGGACCGAGTCAACAGTGGCAGATTTCCATTTGTCAGGAAACTGGCTGAGGCTAAGAGAGAGACTGAAAATCCTTGGCAATGGCCCTAGTACCTCTTCAAGGGTGAGGACAGCAACTTAAGGTCAAGTGTGTCACTGCTAGATCTGGATTTGGAGAGTGCTTTGGTAATGTATTTGTGGGCTTGCATCTTGACTGCTTTGAAGTAAAAAGGTGAGTGGCTAGAAGAGGGGAGGGCTGAGGGAGAGGTGGGAGAGTCATATTCCTTGAAAAGTCAGAGGGAGAACACTGCTGAGATCAGTGAACCTAGTATTGAAGGTATTTGCTATGATTTTAGGGTCAAGTGTAGTAGTCCCATTTATGTTTAGCAGGGCTGGGAGGTTTGGGCTGCTTCCCAGTAACCTCTTTAATGTTGTTCCAGAATGCTTTCCCATTTCCTCAGGTATCAGTGAGAGCGTTCTTGTAGTCGTGAGATTTCTTTAGCTGGATAGATTTGGTGCAGTCGTTTCGGCACGTCTGTAGTTTTGGATGTCAGTTTGCAAACTGGTGGCCCTGGCCAGCACCCAGAGGCGATCCCTTGATTTTAGTTGACCTAGGAAGTCAGCCGAGAGCCAGGGACTGCAGAGGGCTTGACTCTGCGCTTTTCAAAAAGGAGCATAGGAGTCACAGGCCGCAATGAAAGTGTTGATTGAAGTAGTCCAGTGCTGTATTAACATCCGCTGCTTTGTAATAGGAGACCAATCTTGCAGATTGAGGCATGATTTAGGTGTGTCAACTGCCCACGAGGTAGGACTCTGTTAGTGAAGATTTTAGGAGGGGCTTATGAATTGTGACCGCTCACAGATGACAGGAGAATGGTCACTAAGTGAGTCAGGGAGGACTGAGGTGCTGATGATACAGTTGGGTGGCTAGCAAGAACCCAATCCAGAACAGGTGCTAGTGCCAGTTTTGTAGTTTTTCCTGGTTGGGGAGTCGACCACCTGGGTGAGATTGGCCGATGAGATGGCATCCTTATGTCCCCTACCTCTGGCAAGCCAGTTTATATTAAAGTCGCCAGAGGATTATTTTCAGAGTCAGGAGCTTGGGATCTGTAAAATCCAGGACAGCATTAAGGCCATTCCCTTTTTTTCTTTTGAGGGATATATACACAGACTACTGTGAAGGCTTTGTTGTGGACCCCAACAAGATTCTGATAGGGAGAATCTGGGCAGTGGTGGCAGGGAGAGGGTGGTAATGGAGCGTCCCAAGAGAGTGTCTTAAGGTAGCTTGCACATCCACCTTCTCTCTTAGACTTCCGATTCAGCCTGAAAACACTGTAGCCAGGAAGAGTAATTGCCAGATCAGGGACACTGGGTGTAAGCCAGGTTTCAGTAACTGCCAGGATATCAGGGCTGTATTAGTTAGAAAAATTTGTAGAGCATCAAGCTTAGGCGAGTAAACTGCAGATACTGAGAGTTGCAATTGAGAGTGCTCCTGAGGGTTGTTCCTGGTAGGTAGAGCTGGAAGTATTTGGGCCAGTTTTGGATGAATGTTTCCGACAGTAGCAGGGAGGAGGAACATGAGCTTCAGGGTGCACAAACGTAGCTCCCCTCGAGTGAGAGTTTACTGCCTGCTTCATGCAGGAACATACATAGTGTTGATGGCGATGATCCCAGAGCGATGGCACGTGTGAGAGAGATGAGTGGGCCCAAGGCCCATATACAGAAGTATCAGGGTGGCCATCCAATTAACAGAGGGGTGCACCTGGGGAGGCCTGAGATCATAATGGGTGTGCCTGATGCTAATAAGAGATGTCTAACTGGTTGCTGGGAGGGGAGAGGGTAGCAGGCTCCGGGAGGTAGAAGAGGGAAAGAGGAGTGTGTGAGAAAAAGGAGCAGAGGAAACAATGCATGAAGGGATAATATGCTCTGGGCAGTATGGACAACTGCAGACAAGCAAGACACAGGGGTAGGGAGAAAGGCGAGCAAGGGGCACAGATGAGAGGCCAAACAGAAAAGTAAGGTCTGGAAAAGGGGTGGAGAAAGGCAGAAGTGGGAGATAGTAGCATGAAGGATGGCTATTGGAGAAGGGCAGTGTAGCGGGGGTGATCAGAGAGCAGTAGAGGGATGGAGAGAGAGAGAGTAGGTTGGGAAAGAAGAGGACCTAGCGAGAGACCCAATGTGGTTCAAGAGGGAGTAGCCTCGCAAGGTGGACGGGCTAAGGCCTATTTAATTAAGCTGGAGGTGGGCAGGTGCAAAATGTTGGCAGTTTTCAGTTAAATTCAATGGGTGCAGCAACCCAGAAAGCAGAGAAATTCAGAGAAACAGAAATAGCCAATGGTATGCAGGAGCTAAGGCAGGAGTCCAATCAGGAGCACAGCTGTGAACGGAGGGCCAATGGTGGCAGTTCACGCTTCCAGCCAGGGCTTGTATCTACCCAGCTTACTGGATCCCGGAGTGGCCAGGAAAGAGATGGCTGGTTTCTGAGCCACGGCCGCACTGGCGAGGACTCGGCTGGCCCGGTCAAGGGTAGGATCTAGCTTGCTGGATCCCGGGAGTGGCCAGAAAGTGGCGGCTAGCTTTCCGAGCAGTAGCTGCACCGCAGACGACTCGGCTGGGTTTGGTCAAGGGTAGGATCCGACTTGCTAAACCGGGAGCGCCGAAAGTGACGGCTAGGTGGTTGGCTTTCAACCGGCCGCACCGGCAGAGGACTCAGCTGGCCCGGCCAAGGGCAGGATCTAAGAGTAACTTTTGTGTTTCAAAAGTTGGTGGTTGTTGCTGTTAATCATCCTGAAAAACACAAAACATTTTTTTTTTTTTTGTTACATACTGTAAAATTACTGTCCAGTGAAACATACTGATCAGGAGTTGAAATTAACTTTTTCAGCCACCAGCTGGCAGGGCTAGGTACTGAAAAATCCACCAGGCCCCCAACCCTGACTTTTCACCAGCCACACAAGCCTCTTAGTGAACCGTGACGTGAGTGCTCTGGTGGAGGGTAAAGGTTCCCAGAAAAATACTTTCTACTTCAAGCCCAGGTGGGGTGGGGGTACGCTAAGACCAGGTTGCACAAAAATAAAGGCTTTTTCTAAATGTTTGTGTGTGTTGGTCACGCTTGTCTCCACTCTGTGCATTCTTCTGCTCTGTTTGCAGTTTTCCTTGGCTGTAGAGAATCTGCTTGCTCTTCTTTTCCCACTCCTGCACAGGGCACGGAAAACACACCTCCAGCCACCTTCTTGCCCCGCATACATGCAAATGTCCCTTCCCAGCCCCACATCTAACACTTATGCCCTTCCTGTCAAAGTTTGAAGATTTCCGCCCCTCCCTGTCCCAGCCCACAGATTTTTGCCCCCACTGCCCCAGACCTCCCACCTCTTCCCACTCTCTGTCCAGGTTCTCACATTTTCCCCATCTCTTCCCAGCCAGTACATTTTGGCCCTCTCTGCCCCAGTCCTTATCCCTTCCCTAACAAAGTCCTCACACCAACAGCTGCCTGTCAACTGTCCCCATCCCCCCAAATTCACTATCCATCTCCAATTTGCCACCGTAGCAGTACATAAGTGGCTCTGCCCCATTAAACACAGCCCCAACACAGCACATAATGCCCACAAACAGCAACCTTCCAAACTGAAAAAAACTTCATCTTCTGGGCAACCTGGTCCAGCTGCAAGCTGCTGCCATCAACTGTCTGTCTGCTTCCTCAGCCAGCCACTACTAGCCTATTTGCCTGATGCCACTGCTGATGCTGACTGACTGCTCCTCGGTTGGTCAACCATTTCAGCCCACATGGAAATGCAACGCCATCTACTAACTGCTTTCCTGCTCTGGCTAGACCATCCACTCCAGGCCCATTTGCACAGTACTGCTGCTACCGACTGACTACATGCTCTTTCCGCCTCCAGTCTCTCTGCCTAAACATGTACACTGATGTGCTGCTGCAAAGAGTGGAAGTAAGCTAAGACAGAGCAGAAATCCTATTCTCTACAGTACGCAAAATGCTCTCTTTTTTTTTTTCCTGGAGCACCTCTGTCAAACTTCATAGGGGTGGGGCAGTTCCCACAAATAACCCATGGTTTGAAATAATGGAGCTGGCTCAACACAAAATCCATCCAAACTGGATGGACAGGTACCAGTTTCAACCCTGCTGATTCATTTCCAACATTCATACATACGTAGACTGCTTCCATATAATTGCAAGAAGCAACCTTTTATATAGTAACGCCAAGTCAACCATATAATGTACTGGGAATAGAGGCACTCAAAAAAATGTTGACATGAAAACTTATGTTAAGAATGTTTTGTTGATATTAAAATTAGTTGTTGAACATATCGAATTCAACATTTAAAATATCAAGTCTATTATTCTTTATTTTGGGGGTGTTACTTTTCCCAATTTGGGGTTTGGGTTCTGAATAAATTCAAAAGAATGTGTGTCGATAGAAACAATATTAGTACAAGTGTATTCTAGCACTGTAACTGTGTCTCCCCCAAAAAAAAAAACATCCATTTATTATAGTTAACTGACAATTTACCTTTCCTTTTTGGGTTGGGAGACCATAAACAAGAGAGACACTGTAGCATAAACTGTCAAGTATCGGCATGTTTCCCTGGCAACTATTAGCTTTAGGTTTCCTTCTTGGAGGAGTAGGCCAACACCCCAGCTGCTTCTGCCAAAGTGCCAGTGCAAGGGACATAAGAAAACAAACTGCCTACTAACACAAAGGGCTACTATGTGCTGGGATTCTAGGCAGCCAGCTCTCTGTCAATCATACAAAGCGTCCACCTGGACCTTTAAACAAACTGTAATCCTAGGTAGGACACTGACAGCAGCAGTGACCAAAAATGTCTGTGACCAAACTTTTCCAGAAGAATTTTCAGTCCTGTGCTCCAAAGTATGATTAAGGCAACAACTAAATAATGTAAACAGTTCATCCTCTTCACTTTATTCAAAGCACCATTCTCAAACACAAGTTGGGTCTTCTGTGAGACTGCTTCATCACTGGAGCCAGAAATGTCTTTTGTTTGCTAAGCCAGCTGTTACCAAGTGAAATGGTTTTATAGTCCACTGGTTGCCAGAGTAGATAAAATAAAAAAAAGAAAGAAATATATTTCTGTACTGCTGTAGCCTTCTTATGTGGAGGCAGGCTGCCTGCCTTCCTCCGCTCCAAGTCATAATACAGAAAGCCAAATGAAAGAAAGATAGGCAGGCTGCCATCATGGCTCCATCACTCATGAGGTCAAACTTGAGTTAAAATAAAATGTGATATATACAAGTAATAGTCTATGAAATTTTTTCGCGTGTAAGGAGGACAAAGCCGAAAATCATGAGTGCAGAGCCACAAGTGAATTATGAAAGTCCTGCCTCCAAACTCATAATGAACTACGTATCCTGAACCAGACCAATGCTAGTTACATTTATATATCACTTTATAATTTTAAACCCGCTGTTTGTTTGAAGATTTAACTATTTTGCTTTGACTTCAGCTGCTGGCTTCCAGTACTGCAGGGAGTATGGACTAGTGTCAGACTGGGGCAGAACCTGGGGCAATAGTGACCTATACGAGGGACACGTAACATTTGAGCAGGAGGGAAGGAGTACAAAACATGGAATAGAGGGTGTATATCAACAAAGGTGGATTTAAACGGGGGGTGGCAAGGGACTGCTGATAGAAAAGATTCTGAAAGAGGAACTTAGTGAGCCCCCAGTTATAGGTAAAGGCAGTGGTGAAGCGGCACAGGAAGGAGCATGAGGGTCACCAGGTTGACAGCAAATGCGCTGTCCCCCGTGATACATTGAGGGTAAGGGAGGGGATCACTGAGAGGAGGGGGCATACCTAGGAGCTGGGGGGTGACGGATGGGAACAGGTGAAAGGTGGTCTCCTAAACGCGAGGAGTCTGGGTAATAAAACAGCAGAGTTTCAGGTGCTCCTTTTGAGGGCAGTAGGTACGCCGCTGCAGTGACTGAGACTTGGGCCACACAATGCTGATTGAGATCTAGCAATCCTAGTATAAAATTTACAGGAAAGAGCAGGGATTGCAAGAAGGGGTGGAGTAGCACTCTATGTATGGGAAGGATCAGATGTACAAGGGATGAGGGGAGGAAGGTAGGACGGAGGCACTATGGCTGCAGCTTCTGACTCAAGGTAGAAAGCTGAGGCCGAGGTGGTGTGTATAGACCACCTTCCTAATCAGTGAACTGACAGGAGTTAGCGGAGCAAATGAGGAGGGTGTGTAGAAAGGGGAGGTGGTAATTATGGGGATTTCAATCTGCGGGGTAGACTGAGCACTTCTGCCACCAACCAGTGCCAGAGAACAGGTGCCCTGGACGCGATCCAGGATGGTTCTGGCACAGCTATCAGTGGCCAATACAACTAGGTAATACGCTGAACTTGGTAATGTCAAATGGGGAGGCAGGAGGAAATAAGGGTGGAAGACCCACTAGCTGGTAGTGACCACCAAACAGTGTGATTCACTCAAGTTGGGCAGGAATCTGAGGCACAGTAACAAAGGCGGTGGATTTTAGGAGGGCAGACTTTGGGAGGATGAGAGAATACTGCAAGGGAGACTTCAGGGTATTAGGCCAGAGATGGGTGCACAGCTAAAGTGGGAAATTATTAAAACTGGGCTACCAGAGGCTACAGAAGTTTGCACCAGGACTAGAAGTAAGAAGTGCAGAGCCAGAAACCATGCTGGCTGAACAGAGAAGTGCCGGAGGAGGTGAGGGTGAAGAGACTCCATACCAGAAGTTCAGGAGAACGAGGAAGGAAGAGGACAGGGAGGCTTACATGAGTTGGTCCAAGGAGGTGACCAAGCCAGTGAGAGTAGTCAAGGCCTCAGGAGTAAGGTTAGCGCAGAGAGCATCAAGGAGAGGAGAAGGACTTTTAGATATGTCAGGGAATAGAGGAAGTGCAGAGACCATATAGTGAAGATAAAGTGGGAGGGAGTGGGTGGAAAAGGGAGGAACAAGCGGAAGTACTAAATTAATACTTTCTTTCTGTTTTCATGAAGGAGAAGGATGGTTCACTACCACCATGGACTGGGAGGGTGGGGTGGGGGAAGGAGAAGACGGATGGAATGATCGAGGGGAGTAGAGTACTAGAGTGTCTGAGGGCATTAAGGGTGGACAAGGCACTAGGTCCTGATGGCATCCACCCCAGGGTGCTGAGAGAGATGGCAGAGGTGTTGGCCAAGCAGCTGGTGGACCTGTTCAGCACCTCTCTGGACATGGGATGGGTGCCTCAGGATTGGAGGGTGGCCCATGTGGTGCCCATACACAAGAGTGGCCCTAGGGATGAGCCACATGAAAATGATCGACCCTGTCAATCTCACTACCATAGTGGGTAAACTTATGGAGATAACACTGAAGGACAGGCTGGTGTCATTCCTCAGGGTAGTGACTTCCAGGATGGGCGACGCACGGGTTTGTCTCAGGAGGTCTTGTCACACCAATCTAATAGAATATTATGACTGGCAACAAGAGAGCTGGATATGGGTCATGCTGTAGATATCCTGTACTTGGACTTCAGAAAGGCCTTCAATTCAGTGCCTCATGGGAGGTTTGGGGGGACCTGACTGCTGCGGGGGTGGAGACAAAGCTGACAAAACTGGATAAGGAACTGGCTGCACGGAAGGCTGCAACAGGTGGTAGTTGGGGCGCTCAACACCTAGACCAGTGACGAGCAGTGTGTCACAGGGCTCGGTGCTGGGCCCAGTGCTATTTGGGCTCTTTATCTCAGATATTCCACACAGAGTTGGGAGCAAAGTTAGTCTGTTTGCAGATGATACCAAAATGGGGCAGTGGTGGACAAACAGGATGGATGGAACAACTACAAGGGGACCTAACCAAACTGGAGGTATAGTCAGAGAAGTGGCAGCTGAGATTCAATGTGAAAAAGTGCAGGTTATGCACTTTGTTGTTGTTGTTAAAGATTTATTTTTATACAGGAGCTTTTGGTTGGGAAAACCCCCATTTACAACAAAATTCCTGTGGTAGACAAATACAATACATATAATGGGCAACAATAATAAATATAACTAAAACAATGACATTTACCTTTCAAGAAATTGAAAATTTGAGGTAAAGAAACCAAGGAGGGACTATTGGTTGGGAGGGTGAGGCTGGGGATCACTGAGGAAGAGAAGGACCTAGGGGTGTTGGTAACAGGGAGCATGAACAGCTCTGCCCAATGCAGGAAAGCAGCAGCTAAGGCAAACAGGATGCTGGGCTGTATACAAGGGGTTTCTCGTCCAGGCATAGGGAGGTGATTCTGCCCCTCAACAGATCTTTGGTCTGGCCACACCTGGAGTATTGTGTGCAGTACTGGTGGCTGTATCTGAAGAGGATATTGGTTACTGGAAGGTGTGCAATGGAGGGCAACAAAAATGTTACAGGAGATGGAGGCAAGCCCTACAAAGACAGGTTGAATGAGCTAAATATGTACACGCTGGAGGAGGAGAGGAGGGATGGGGATATAACTGAAACATTGAAGTATTTGAGGGATAAACAAAGCTAGCACTGGAGGATTGTTTAAACTGAGGAGGGGTAGGGACACGAGGCGGCTCAGACTAAGATTGGAGGGCAGAAGATTTAGGAGGGAGATGAGGAGGCACTACTGGAGAGGGTGCTGTCTAAATGGAACACTCTACCAGAGGGGTGGTATCATGTAAGACAGTAGGAAGTTTAAGAGGAGGGACAGAGCACGAGGAGGGTCTGGGTGGAGGGGCTGAGGCTGTCATGGGAATGACACATGGGAGGGTTGGGGCAGCTGCAATCTAGGAGGCTAGTTGCACTCGGGCAGACATTGATAGACCGGTGGTCTGTTTCTGCTGGCAGATTTGTATGTTCATATGTATGCTGTAGGCTCAGTTTGTGTGACGATGCAGGTGCTTTGCCTCACAACTGACACACACAAACTCACACTCTCCCAACCGGTATCCTGCTGCCTTGTGTCTCACAACATACAAGAGCAACCTTCATCATGGGGTGTAACTGCATTCCTTATGTACTATGTTATTATTTAAAATGTTAAAACATGTTTGAAATCTAGACTGTGCTCAGGGTTCAGTTAATGTATTTTTTAGTGGAAGTCTAATACCTAAATGAATCAAAATCTGAAGTCAGTCATTCCAATTGTTTGGAAGTCAAAATATTTCAGATCCCACCATTTGGAAGCCAATATTGCAGGCTGGATCAATTAATGAATAATTAATATAAACACTAGTGGTAAAATACAATTTCTTTTAGAAAAATCCATCATTTCTTGGCTTCTTGTGCCTTCAACTTTGGAAGTCATCCAATTTTGTTTTCTAGATTTGGAAGTAAATGACTTCCCCCCTTTATTTTGAAAGTTTTACCTTATTTTTCAGAAGTCCGAGACTCCTACAATGTAGTTAACTGATGCCCTGACTGTGTATTGTAGTCAGTTCAGTGGGGTTCACATGGCAGTACATGTGGGTGGACAGAGATATGGTTTAAAAACCCTAATATTGCATTTCCTTAATTTTGCTGTTTTAAATAAAAAGAATGTGTTTATTCTTAAACAGGACAACCACTATATCTTCTGACCATTGTCAAAACTAATTTATCATACTTTATAATGCTTGAACTTATATGTTGAAAGTTAAATCTTTGGGCAGACTGGTGGGCCAAGCAATCCTTATCTGCCGTCAAAGTCTATGTTTCTATATTTTGAACTGTTTGACAGAAAGTTTTTTTAAATAAAAGCTTGGAGTCCAATCAACGTGAACAGATCATAACAATACCATTCTCGTGTTGACCGTCTACGTGTCAATATAATATGTTGTTAAAACTAACGGATTTAAAATTTTGAACTATTTTTCATATATCAAAAGATTTAGCAACATTAAACATCAATATATCAACTTAGATGACTAAAGACTGAAGGAGCTTAATATTAAAACGAAAATGTGGTAGGGCCCATAAACCCTGCTGGTGGACCAGGGAGGTTCAGGAGGTGGTGAAGAAGGTGGCTTATAGGCATTTCAAGTGCTCAAGGAGTGAAAGGGATAGAGGATGCAGAGCTGATGGCCAGAAGGGCCACTAGGGTGGTGAGGGCGGCTAAGGCAAGGAAGGAGCAGAACCTGGCCAGAGAAAATTAGGAGAGGAATAAGGGTTCTTTAGATACACTGAGGAAAACAAAGGTGAAGGGCAGATTAGCAGGATTAAAACAGGGCAGGGATGGGCACAAGATCCAGGGAGCAGGCTGAGGTACTAAATGAGTACTTCTCAGTTTTCACCAAGAAAAATGGGGGCTGCATCATACATGGGAGGAGATGGTGAAACTGAGGGGACCCTTGCCAATCATCGGGTCTGAGAGAGGATGGGCCATCACTGGCAGGAGGGGAAGGCAAGGCAGGGGCACGGTAGCGGAGGTGGAAATCACGGCAGAGAGAGTGAGGGAAGCCTTCAGGTCCCTTGAGACGGAGAAAGCACCGGGCCAGATAAATTACATCTCAGAGTGCTGAAGGAACTGGCGGAGCTTATCAGCATCTCTCTTAGGACAGGGTGGGTGCCTCAGGACTGGAAGGTGGCGCATACAGTGCCTATCCACAAGGGGGGGATCAAGGGAGGTGGCAGGGAACTACAGGCCCGTCAGCCTGACATCGGTGGTGGGCAAGGTGATGGAGGGCATTGTTAAGGAGAGGCTTGGGGGACATGGAAAAGTCGGGGTGCCCGACGGGACAGCATGGATTCGTCCCAGGAAATCGTATCAGACAAACCTGCGGAGTTCTATGACTGGGTGGACGAGAGCCTTGGACCTGGGTAGACCGTGGACAGCCTCATCTTGACTTCAAAGCGCTTGACTCTGTTCCTCACGGGGCCTGTTGAATAAGCTGGGAGAAATGGGGTGGGGAACTGGATGATCAGATGGATAGGCAATTGGCTTCAGGACCGGACCCAGAAGGACGTGGGTTGGCGGATAGTCTCATCCCCAAGGAGGGTCATTACTGGGGTCCTCAGGGATCAGTCCATGGGCCTTCCTGTTCAATGCCTATGCCTGTGACATAATTTATTTATTTATTAAATTTTGGTGACCAGGTGAGCCCACTGGGCCCCAGAGGTCTCTTTTCAGGGGTGACCGGGATTACATAACATAGGATACATCACAATGCAGTAAATATATAAAATGCAATTATGATACAAGTTATACAGAGGTGTACAGTCAGCTGGTTACATGTGCTGAGATGGAGAGGAATAAGGGTTCTTTAGACACTGGGGCAGATTAGCAGGATTAAAACAGGGAGGAAGGGTATCAGGAGTGAGATGAGTCTCTTTGCAGATGACTCAAAACTGGGGGTGGTGTTGGATGGGGAGGGAGGGAGGGTGGCCCTACAGGGGGACCTGGAGGCTCTGGAAAGGTGGTCTAGAAAGTGAAAGCTGAGGTTTAATGCAGGGAAATGCAAGGTACTGCATCTGGGAGCCAGAAACCTGGGCCAAGAGTACACTCTGGGGAGCAAATGCTACAAGTCTCAATGGCTGAGAGGGACCTGGGGTGGTGGTGGATGTCAAGATGAACAACTCAGACTTGTAGGAGGGCAGTGGCCGAGGCAGCAGGATGCTGGGATGCATCGCTAGGATCACCTCCAGAAGAAGGAAGTGATACTCCCCTGTATAACTGCTTGGTGAGGCCACACCTTGAGTACTGCGTGCAGTTTGGAGGCCACACTTCAAGAGGGACACTGAACTCCTGAAGAGGGTCCAAAGGAGGGCAACCAAAATGATTTGGGGCTTGGGGACAGGACCTGTGGGAGAGGCTCAAGAGCTAAATATATACACACTAGAAGAGAAGGGATGGGGCACATGATAGAGATCTTCAAGTATATGAAGGGGTTAAATAGGGGAGAAGCAGTCAAAGGTGTTCTGAAGGAAGATGGGGGGCAACTAGACGGCATGGGTGGAAGCTGGAGGGGGGAGATTCAGGAGAAAAGAGAGGTGCAACTTCACTGAGAGGGTGGTGGAGACATGGAATGCTGCCCAGGGGCTGGTGGAGGCAGAGGACGGTGGAAGGGTTCAAGAGGGGTCGGACAGGTACAGAGGAAGGGTTCTGGATGCAAGGTCCTGTGCAGTGGGAATATCCGGGACTGGGAAGGGAGAAGCCAGGGGAAAGACGAGGGGCAGCAAGATCAGCTCCCAGGGTGAGGCTGACCAAGCGAGCAGACACGAAGACCATTAGGCCTATTCTGCTGGCATTTTAGTATGTTAGTATGTATACCCTCGAGGAAAGGAGGGAGAGGTGGGACATGATAGAAAATTTCAAGTACCTCAGGGAATCAACAAAGTGCAAAGAGGTAGCATCTTTCAGAGAAAGATGTGCAAGAACAAGGGGCACAATTTGAAGATAGAGGGGATGGCTCAGGGCAACGCGAGGAAGCAATCTTTTCACGGAGAGGGTGGTGAATGCATGGAACAGCCTTCCAGAGAGGGTTGTGGAGTCAAAACAGTGGGGAATTCAAGAATGCATCGGTCAGACATAAAGCAGTTCTAGAGGGGTAAGAAAAAGTAGACTGTTGGTTAACTAGGATCTGCAGCTTACCCAACAGGTAGGAAATGAGCAGACTAGGTGGGCCAAGGTCTTATTGGCCATCAAAGTCTATGTTTTTCCTATGTTTCTAAGACTTCATACAAAAATTAGTTTCTAGTCTTATGGTTCCAAAGTTATCCCATTTTATCAAAATTATCTTTGAAGGCTCTAACTTTGGAACTGTTATGGTTGGATACAATTTTATATATAGCTAAAAGCATTGAGTTATGCTGCTAGCGTCCACGCCTAGCAATACAATTCTTGCGTGTCAATACTATTTTAAATGTATCACTTTATTTACAACTGTTATCAGTAGGAGTTTTGCACTGATAAATAAAATTCCACAACTGTTAAAAAATAAGTTGTAAAAATGTTTTTGTTTTCTTTTTCTGAATTGTAGTAATACTATTCATTATTTAATTAGAAACTATGTAGTTTTTTGGGCGCCTTGATTCGATCCTTTGCCCACTAGTCATGTTGTGAACGATCATTCTCCTGCTCTAGCAACCCTTACTCTGCCTTGCTGTCGCATACATCCCAAGATAATAATAAACCATAACTTGCATTAGTATTTTTGATACTAACATAATGATTCACTTCATCAAAACTGGATTTTTGTGAGACTGATGTACATCACTCGTGACTCACAATCCACTTTTTGTGAGATATGACTCATGGTTTTGTGAACTTTCGTGCTTGAAGAACGAAAATCTGTTGAAAATTCAGTCTGAAACTTATGTGGGAGATAGTGTAAGCTATAATGGTGATTCTGCAAGCCTTTTTTTTTTTTGCAAAAAACAATAGTTTTTAAAATAATAATGAGACTTATGTCAGAACAACAGGCCCTGCTTGAGATTCACTAACCCACTTTTGCAAGATACAACCTCCACTTTCTTGACACACTCTCAAAATTATAACAATCTAAACAACTTCATAGGCAACAAAAGTAAATCTCACAAAAGTGGGTAAAAAGAAAACTCTGGCAATCAAAACAAGAAAATCTGTTGGAAAGTTAGTTTGAAACATATGAGGAGTAGTTAGACAATACGCTCAAATGGAATATACATATTTGATAATTTAGGGAAAAATTAGAGAAACATTTGGGAATCTTGCATAGAACAAAAACCTGTTATGACGCAGGAAGCAAGAAGAGATGTAGTTAGTACTATGGTGTTACCAGTATATGATTATGGGGATATTTTGTTTGCTGGGGCATCAGGGAGGAGCAGGCAAAGTGGAAGTAATGTACAACAGCTTTACCCACTTCATCCTCAATCCCCACAAGACACATTCATCATTGCTAAATGTACAGGGTCCTAAAATGGTCGAATGTGGGAGAGCATAGGCGCCATCACATCCTGCCATTTATGTATAGGTGCTACAAGGAGCATGTACCTGCTACATATTCATAGGTTCATAGGTAATTATTTCAAGTCTGCATTGCTGAATCAGCCATAAAGTGACTTGCCACTAACGGTGGATGTAGTCTAATTTCCTTTCACCCATATAGGAGTCCAGTTGTTATTTGAAGGATGCTATACTAGGGACTCCACCACCCACTCAGGTAATGAGTTCCATAAACCCACAACCCGCTGACTAAATCATTTTCCTCTCTGAGGTCTTATACAACTCTCCTTCAGTTGATAGTAATGTCTACTTGTACCTCTATTGGGCATTTCCTTTCTAGATAGACCAGATGGTTCCCAAATAATTTCATCATTAAATGCCTTATAAACATAGCACAAGTCTCCCCTCACCTACGGCATGACACTGAGAACATACCTAATTTCTCTAGCCTAGGACAGCCCTTTTGCTTTTCTGACTTTTCTGGTTAGTCTCCGTTGTACTCTCTACTGTCACTGAACTTTCTATGCCTTGTGGGTACTTAAAGGAGAGCCATACTCAAGTACTGGTCTAACCAAGGAACAGTAGAGTGGGACAAAACCTCCTCTTCTCTACTCCTTATGTTTCTGAGTATATTTACCCATTATTCTGTTAGCCCTCTTAACACATTCTTTATTGTGTTTGTCAAAGCTTAGGGTTTCCATCATCCACACCCCACATCTTTTTGCTGTCTGTTGTGTTTAATATACTATCATTTAATTTATATATGGTCCATTGGTTAGTGCTCCTAAATGCATTACCTTACACTTTATGTCATTAAAGGCAAACTTGTTTAGCTGCCCAATTTTCTAACCTTTTGAGTTGGGTCTGAAAATTTTGTATAGAGTCATCATAATTTACTACAGATCGTCCACATATTTACACAGCCATGACCCTCCTGCACCTGCATTGTTGATAAGACAGGCCCTCAAAATCGATCCCTGAGGAACCCCACTATCCACTCTTCCCCAGTCTGACCAATGTCCTTGGACACCTACCCTTTGCTATCTTCCTGTTAACCAGGCTTCAATCCACTTTACCAGACTTCTATCTATACCCACCCCCATTAAAGTATTCACCAATTTTTATGAAAACTGAATAAAATGCCTTGGAGTAGTTGAGGTATAAAACAATGCCTCAGATAATCAGAAAGGCACTGACATTCAACCTTCAAAACTCAAGTCGGAGGTAAGCAGGTACCATTTACTGTATATTACCGGGTCCAGTGATCTGGAACTCTGTTCCACTTACACTGAGACCAGTAAAGGCAATGTGAGGATGGGACAACAAAGGAATCCTCACCTCCCCTGCAGTAATGCTATGGTACCTTTAGGTCCAGATTAAGAAAAACCTATTAGGAAATACTTACTGGCTTGTAACTTATGTTTTTTATCTGGCTGATTCTGCAACACTCTGCTCACCATCCTAATGAACCATCTGTCCCAGGGTCCCCCTTGTACAAGTCTCTGGCGACACAACCGACAGACTGAGGCAGGAAGGCGTCTATGTGCCGGCATGTCACTTTAGCACGCATTGAGTGTGAAGGAGGGCAAGATCACGCTTATTCTACCAGAACTGATCACGCTAAGCTTAGCCCGATTGGTACTGTACAATAGGCATGATCATGTGCTCCTTCATACTAATTATAGCTAAGTGACTTGCCAGCACACAGCTGTCCCCCATGGCTCAGATAGTCCATGCATCAGCTGGCTGGCTGCGGGGGACACTGGGAAAGATAGGCTATTAACATGGCCAGCAGAGGGCCGACCCAGTGGTGCTGGTTGCACACCTAAAGTGCCACGCCAGCGACCCGAGTTCGGGGAGAACGAGCTCAGGCGCGGGGGGTCGGCTAGGGAGGAGGACTGGCGTCTGACGACTGCTCTCCTCTCCCAGGGGAGGGATCCAGGGCATCTCCACTGTACTGGGGACCCCGGTGGTGACCGGGGGCACAGCTTGCGTGGAGTGAAGTAACAGGAGGAGGTGGATGTCTATGGCTCCACTGTGCAGATGTCATTACGTCCACGCTCCTGGGAGAAATAAACAAGAAAAATCCCGCACCTGGATAGGTGGCGGCTCCCTACAGTGCTGTACTGCCACGCTCAGATCTGGACCTCATCTCCGCCCCTCTGTCCCACCACCTCTTCAGCCGGGAACTGGATTATAGATAGAGCGCGAGTCATGGCAGCCCTACCTCAGAGGGCTCAGAGCTGGGGATCTCCGGTTAGAGGCTGGTGGAGGGCAGCTATCCTCTGAGGGATTAGGGATCAGGTGAGAGGTAGAGCAGTCGGCCAGGGGGGGCAGCTTGAGAGAGTTCAGGGCTGCAGATCATAAAGCCCCCAAAAAAAACCTGGCCAGCAGAGGGTCACAGGATCAACCAGACAAGAAATTAAATTACAAGTCAGTAAGTAAATAAAAAATTATCTCCTAATGCATTTTCTTAATTGGGACTTAAAGGTCCCACCCACAGCATTCACGGCAGGGGAGGTGAGATTCCCCTTTAAAAAGCTGGTTCTACGGACTTCCAGTGATGTCACCGAGCCAGTTGGAGCCTAACTCAGTTAGTCTCTCTACTGTCTCATTAACCTATGAAATCCTCTCCTTTTTGTGATTCGATCTAAGTATTTCTGCAGGGGAAGGCAAGGGCAGATCAAGAAATATGAAAAATCTGAACTCGCAAAATAAAATGAAGCAACTAACTTTGGGAGAGGAGATGGAGGCCTTCTCGACGTTCCCACGGGACCCTGCTCTCTCGGACTCTTCAATCGACATGGAGGAAGAGGACTTGGGCTTTCAAGAAAAGCAGAGTGCACTTACAGAAAATACTGACCTCTGTGCAAAAAAAATCGAGTCTTCCTTAGCTTTCCTATGCCAAGAGCGTCTGGAACATTGACGAAGGTGGCAGACCATACAGCTAAAATAACCAAAATATCAGAAGCTCAAGATACAGAAGACAGAATTCTGCTTTACCTACTACAAAGAGATAAGGACACTTTCAACTGGCTGGAGGATATTGAGAACCGTGCACTCATAACAACTTTCGGGTTCACGGTGTCTCGGAGGGAGCGGAAGAGGGCTTCCCTACACAGATAGACTTTATGCAACAGCTTTTAAGATCAACACTCTCTATCCCCCAGATATAAATATGGCAATCGACAGAGCACATAGATCGTTGATCCCAAAACCCACAGCTCCTGCGGCTAGGTCTCGCTCCTGGGTGATCAGAATGGTGCATTTTCAATCAAAGGTGGATCCTGAGAGAGGCTTAGTGACTAAAAGACCTCACATATAAAGGTGCCAATATTTCCTTTGAGTAAGACTTTTCCCCTGCCTTGCAAGCAGAGAGAATCAAAGTGAGAGCAATCCTAAAAGAGATCAAGAAAAGAGAAACAATACCAAGGCCCAACTGGTTTTCCCAGCTAAGTTAAGAGTGTATCTGGCAGATGGGATCAAGACATTCTCAAACCTAGTTGAAGCGGCTCCGCTCTTAAAGTGGGGGAATTGAAGTCCCGGGCATGGAGTTGTCAATTCTGGAGTCTAAGCTACTTAAAATACCTGGCAAGTGGCAGAGCGAGGTACAAAGCGGCCTCATCGAGGAGTGTTTCCACAGCGTGATTCAAGACCTCGCAAGATAGTTAAACGCGTAGGCAACAGGAATACGGAGGCGCTTCAGCGACGAGAACCAAACAGGGCAACTCATGAAAGATGCTATGCAGGGTAAAGCAAGGTCCAAGGTCCCAATTACAGGCTGGGGTATTTCCATCTATTATTTTGAGGGATTTGGGTGGATCTTTTCTATCCCTTGGATATCGCTTTTGATTTTCTAGCCCTTATGGTGGTTTCCACCGACAGAGATGTAGTGACTTTGCAAATGTGAGGACATTTTATCTGCCTTGGTTAATTGTCATTCAGTCGCCTCAAGGAAACAGCCAAGGTCCGAGGACTCAGTGACTTCCCCTTTACTGAGGAGTTCGAGGGCACTATCGTGCCGCTGGAGTTTAACTGTGACAGTTTGCTTTTCAACAGGGTGAAACGGATTGCCTAGTATAATCAGCAGGAGGTTTCTGTGAGGCTGTCTCATAACAATTGGAGGGATGAGGTTATTTTCAAGCAGCATTTCATTCTGGCATTTTTAACGGAGATCTGTGACACACGCTGAATGTATGAGGAACTTGCTTTCTTTCTCAGAGCTTACAGTTGGATGGGAGGAGGGTATATTTGGAACTCTAACCATGTGGATATGGGACGGTGGGGAGGGGAGGATCTTCATCTACTCGAAGGCAGCTTTGAAGAGCCTAAAAACACGAGGCTCAGTCTCCTGAAAGAGACACGCAGTGCCTTGTTAAACCACGCTCCACTAATAGTGGGCCCAGGGTCTCCCTTTAGAAGGAGACCTGGATTTACACCTAGGAAGTGACCCAAGCGAGACCCCCATTAGGTCTCTCGCTAAGAAAAAATTACTCACCTTAGTAATGTTGTTTCTTCTAATGGAGTCTTGCTATATTATGACATATGCAGTATAACCCCAGGTTAGAACTGCTCCAGAGGTGAAAGAGTTAACTTTCCATGCCAGGCATGGAACCTAGTGCGAGTTCGGTTGAACACTCTGTCTGTTGTTGCTCAACTAAACTGTCAAATCTTTACGAGCAGAACTCACTAAGGTTCTGTGTGGAAGCCATAAACCTACACTAGCCCATTGGCTACTAACCACAAAACACATTTATGCTCTTGATCCCAAAACAAAGACTCAGGTCAGGGAATCAAGAATGAAAATTACAACAACACAACACTCAGGCACCCTAAAGAAAGGGTGAAACAAAGTGGGCATCTATGAAATGCCAACATTAGCTGCCAACCCAGATCCCAAAAATAGAGGTTCTGAGAGGGCAGGCTGGAGTGGAGGTCATAATATAGCAAGACTCCATTAGAAGAAACAACATTACTAAGATAAGTAATTTTTTCAAACAACATGAAGTCTTGCTATATTATGACATATGCAGACTACACAGCAGTACCTCCATGGAGGAGGGATAGAACCTACTTGGGAAATAGGCTCTGAACGCACGTTAGAATCGAGCATCACTCCTAGCCTGGATGTCCAGGGAGTAATGCTTAGTGAAAATGTGAACTGTTTTCCAGGTAGCTGCTTGACATATCTCTAGGATAGGGATGTCCCTGGCAGCAGCCAGAGATGCAGCTGTACCCCTGGTAGAGTGAGCCCTCAGGCCTGAGGGAGGAACTACCCAGTTTTTCATAACAAAATTGGATACAAGAGACAATCCACCTGGCAATGGATCTTTAGTGGCAGGTTTTCCTTTTCCAACCTCACCATAAGTGAGGAACAATTGAAGAAGTCAAACCTGTGACCCTTGGTACATTCTATGTAGTAACTAAGGGCTCTTTGACATCTAAACTGTGCAATCTCCTCTCGCCAGAGGAAGAGGAGGAATGGTCAGTGAAATACACAGGAAGGGATATGGATTGATTAAGGTGGAAGTCTGAAACCAACTTAGGCAGAAACTTTCTGTTAGTCCTGAGGACCACCGTATCCCTGTGAAAGGAGATAAAATCAGGTTCCACTGACAATGCTTGCAACTCACTTATGCCTGGCAGAAGTGATGGCTACCAAAACACAGTTTTCCAAGTCAAGTACTTAAGCTCTGCTGAAGACAACGGCTCAAAGGGTTGCATAAGCTGGGCAATGCAAGTATTAAGATACCAAGCAGGGCAGGGTCCCTGAATGGAGGGTTGTGTGAAGCAACCCTTGAAAACTGGAGAATACAGGGTGAGCTGAAAAGAAGAAGGTTTACCTGCTGATAAGAAAGCAGACACGGCTGCCAGGTGCACTTTTAGGGTAGCTGGTCTCAGCCCCAAAGAATTCAAATGCACCAAATAATCCAAGATTATGGGCAAATCAGCAGATTCTGGTGAAATATGCTTGCCAGAGCACCATATGGAAAATCTCTTCCATTTGGAATTATAGTAGCCCTGGTGGAAGGCTTCCTGGAGGCCTTCAAGATATCAATACACCTTGGGAGAGGTGTAGGTCAACAAACTCTAACTCTTCAAGAGCCATGCCTTGAGATTGAGAGATTTGAGTTCGGATACCAAACCCTCCTGGGCACAGGTTAACAGATTATGATTCCTGTGGAGGTGGACTGCTAAGGACATGAGGAGTGGGTACCAGGGTTGTCTGGCCTCAATCTGGAGCAATCAGGATCATCTTGCAGGGTTGAGATCTGATTTTGACTAGCACCTTGAACAGGAGGGGAAGGGGAAGGCATAGAGAAACTTCCTTCCCAACTGAGAAGGAAGGCATCCAGAGGGACTGAGACCAACACTGGGGCCTGCAGCAAAAAGGGAAGTTGGTGATTGTCTGGAGCTGCAAAAGATGTATCTGCGGGTGCCCCATCTGGCAAATACTACCTCCATACTAGGGGATCCAGTGCCCATTCGTGATGGCCCTGGGAAATCCTGCTGGAGCATCTGCTAGGACATTGTCCTTGCCTGGAAGGTGAACTGCCGTGAAGGGAGGCATTCAGGAATAAGCCAGAGACCACAACTTCATTGCTTCGGTGCACAAGGCCATAGACAGAGTGCCTCCTTGCTTGTTGATGTACCACATTGTAGTAGTATTGTCTGTTCTGACCTGTACAACCTTGTTCTGAACAGATGTGGAAAAACTTGGAGTGCTAGAAAACTGCTCTGAGTTCCAACAAATTGATGTGGAGCAGAGATTCCTGTGGAGACCACAACCCCTGGGTAGTGAGTCGCCCATGTGAGCTCCCCACCCCAAGAGGGATGCATCTGCAGTAAGGGTCAAGGAGTGAGACTGGGGTTGAAGGAACCCCTGTCTCAGATTGCTCTGGTCCTGCCACCACTGAAGGGCCTGGATCAGGGTTCGAGTCACTGGGATCAATTTGGTTAGAGGGTCTGTCCTTTGAGACCAAAAGGCTCTCAAATGGAACTGGACATCTCTCATCTGAAATCTTGTTCCCTGCACTACTGCTGTAGAAGCAGCCATGTGCCCCAGGGCTGTAGAAAATGCCTTGCGGGTGAAAGAGGAGGCCAGAGAGACCAAGGTCCTTACTCTTTCCAGAGGGAGGAAGGCTCTGGCCTCTTTGTGTTCAGTTCTGCGCCTATGAAGGTGAGAAGCTGGACAGGCTCTAGAACAGACTTTGGAAAATTGAGAAGGAAACCTAGAGATGTGAGCAGTTGCTGAGTTACCTGAAGGTGTAGTTTGACCTGGTCTGGGGACTGGCCTACTATGAGCCAGTCGTCCAGATAAGGAAAGATGGCAATCTTTGCCTTCTTAAGTGGGCAACTGCTACTGCCAGGCATTTTGTGAATACCCTCGGGGCGAGGTGAGGCGAAGGGCATTGCTCTGAACTGGTAATGGCCTGAGGGCAGTTGAATCTGAGGTACTTTGGGAGCTTCTGATAAGAACATGGAAGTAGGCATCCTTGAGGTCCAGGAGGCTAGCCAGTCCCTGGCCTTAAGAAGAGTAAAATAATTCCCAAGTCACCATTTTGAACTTTGGTTTTAAAGGTGCTTGTTTAGATACCTGAGATCCAGGATGGGCCGCCATTCTCCTGTCTTTTTGGGGTAAGGAAGTACCTGGAGTACAACCCTTTGCCCTGGTGTAGGGTGGAACCCTTTCCACAGCTCTGAGAGCCAGGAGGGCAGAAACTTCTGTTTCTAGGGCAAGAGCCTCTGATGGATTTGCAGGTGGAAAGGACCTGCTCTCATCTTCGGAATTTTCTGAAGCTGAGAACCAGTCCCTGGCTTACTACTTCCAGGACCCACTTGTCTGATGTTAAAGACTTCCAGTCCTGGACAAAGTAAGCCAGCCTGCCCTACCGGTAGTGCAGAATCGGCCTGGCCACCCATCAGGGAGCCTGTTTTGCAGGGGCTTTGGGGTTGAGAGGTAGCAGCAGGCTTACTTGCACCCCTTCTGCCTCTTCCTCTAAAGAACCCCTTCTGGGTATAAGCAGAAGAGGAGGCCTGGCTTGATAAAAGGCCTATGAAAAGGCCTGCCCCTGCCCCTGACATGCTGCCTTTGAGGGTGGCCTGCCTTTCTTTGGCCTGTGCACTCCTATAGGTGGTCCTATACTCAACCATTTTCTTCATATAATTCTCTGTCTGCTCCCCAAACAGAGAATTTCCCACAACAGGAAAATCCATAGCCTTAGACTGGGTATCCTGTGACAGGGCAGTACATCTGAGCCAGGCCATCCTGCGAAGAGACACAGATGTAGCCATGACTCTTGATGAAACATCATTAGAGTCTACTGCAGCATGAAATTGCACTTTGGATGACTCAATACCATCCGCAGCCACCTGCTCCAGCTCCCTGGCAAGCTGGTCAGGGCCTGTTTTGCTAGGGCCAGCGAGTATCCCATCTGATTTCTGGTACCTAGCAGCATAAGCCATATAATTTGCCTGTCTGAGTCCTAAAGATGCTGCCATGTACTGTTTCTTTGCCATGGCATCCATCCTCCTGGAATCCTTTTCGGGAGGGTGAGAGGCTAGAGGAATATTAGCCTTGTCACAGGCTGCAGCCTGCACTACCCCACATGGCTGCATTGCTGAGAGAGGAACTCCGTATCAGGGCCTGATAAAGTATACCTCTTGTCCATCCTTTTATCAACAGGAAGGATAGAGTGAGGAGTTTTTAAATTTTTACTGTCTGTTTCCTAAATGATTGTGCAAGGGAATAGACAGTCTCCTAAGACTCTGGAATATCCATCATTTCTATAATCAGGCTCTTCTTGGTCAACAGCAGCTTCCTCAGCAGGGAGTTGGAGAGTTTCATCAACTTTCTTATAGAACATAAAATGAGAAGGGGACTCAGACAGCCTGGGGACCCTGATGGTCTGTCTGGAGAGATGTCGGTTCAATGGGCACATCCAGACCTTCAAAATCACATTCACTCTCCTCATACCCCTCCTCCCCTTCCCTCCGGTTCATAAAATCCTCAAAATCATAGTCTTGAACCGGTGGAACCGACCGAACCGAGCACTTCCTGGTGGTGTTGGTTCGGACAGAACGGAGAAAGAGACTGGACAATTTGAATAGCTTTAGCTATTCCTCAATGACTGGAGAAAGGACTTACCAGCCCTTTTAGTTGGAACCCGCTCTCAGAGCTGGCTCTTTGTTTGCCGGAGGAAGATTTGCCCTGGTCAGAAGGCACTCCCTCAGGTTCGGTTGGAACCGAACAGGGCTGGCCATCCGGTCAGCGGACTTTTGGCCTCCCTTTCTCTGAGCCTACCAACTCTCTTTTCCACAGTGGCAGCAGGAAAATTCTTACAAATCTGGCAGTCTGCATTGAGGTGGTCAAACCCCAGACAATATACACAAGTGGTGTGTGGGTCAGCCTTAGCAAAGGCTTCCCCACAGAAGCCACAGTGCTGAAACCAGTGGGTCGGTTTTCTTTTGGGTTTCTCAGACATAATGCCAGCCTAACCAAAACTTGCCCGTTAGTGGCAATCCAGCAAGCAAGACTCTCTTATCGGTTCCCAACGTGTCACGATCGTGGAAAAAACCGTAGTGAAATCCGTTTTTTAGAACCAATAAGAAACGGAACCGCACTCTAAAGGACTAGAAAGTTATTTTAAACTAATCTGATCGGTTCAAACCGAACCGGAAAAAGACGTTTACAAGTTCCACACAGAAGAAAATAAAAATAAGCCTATCTATTACTTACAATACCACAGACAGAGCTTGAACCGACCGATTGCGGTTTAATTTCGGTCAATAAACGAAAATTACACTTTTTAACCGACAAGCGAACCGAGCAGCAGGAGAAATCTCCGTAGCGACTGTTCAGTGAGGCGGGTAAAGAATCTGACAGTTTAAGTTTGAGCAACAACAGACAGAGTGTTCAACCGAGCTCGCTCAAGGTTCCATGCCTGGCATGGAAAGTTAACTCTTTCACCTCCGAGCAGTTCTAACCTGGGGTTATACTGCATATGTCATAATATAGCAAGACTTCATGTTGTTTGAAACTGAGGTTGGGCGCTTCCCTTCCCTCGGCAGGTTTATTGTTGCTGGGCGTGAGGCGGCGTCTCGCTTCACAAATACAGTTCATTGTTGCATCATTACTGTTCTCGTTTGTTACAAATTAGGGCGTTTATTAGTTATCAATTTTACTCAATGTTTGAGGTACAGTGTTTACTGAGTGAGACCTTGTTGTCAGAGTTGCAGAGATCGGGGCAGGCGATAGGGCTACTGGAGGTGCCTTTCATAGGAGGGTCAAGAGGGGTTGGTACAGAGACTCTTGTGGATGCTACTTGGGGCCTAGATATAACTGCAGCCATACCAGATTACGTTTTCTTCTAAGGCTTTACTTATGGCCTCCTTAAAATATGCTCTTATAAAGTGAAAGGGTTAATTCCCCCATCAAGCGACCAGACTATTACAGGAGCTTAAAGACTACGGAGTGATGTGGTCCTATTACAGGAAACACATCTCCACAGCAGAGCACCTGAAGTTGAGGAGGGCCTGGGTAGAAAACATTGTAGCAGCCTCTCACCCTCATGCTAAGAAGGCAGGGGTTGCAATCTTATGGAAAAGAGGTTTAAACTTAAAAATTGAATCCTCAGAGTGGGGTCTGCAGGGCAGATATGCAAGACTGTCGCTAACCTCGCATGGCAAACTACTTCATCTTGTAAATATCTATGCCCCAAATAGCAATCAGGAGGAATTTTTCAAACTAGTGTTCAAAAAAAAATAACAGACCTCCCACCTGGCATATTAGTATTAGCGGGTGACTTTAATGCAACCTTGCCCATAAAGAGACAGATCTGAGTCCGACACCCTCCTCTTCTCAGGCTGTGCTAAATCTTTAAATGCCCCAACAAAGAAATTAGGATTAGTAGATATATGGCGAGCACATCATCCCCAGGGTAGGGACTTTACTTTTTCCAGCAGCCCAATGTTCATATTCTCGGATAGACCTATTTTCACCTACACCACTTCGCTGCACCTAGTGGAGGAATCCGATATACACAATATAACGTTGTCGGACCACTCACCAATCTCTGTTCAATTATCCCTAAGGCCAAGGAAAAACAGACATTGTGGTGGCTCAATGTCTCACTATTGAACAACAAGCCTTTTTGAACAAGCTAAAGCAAGCGATAGCAGACTTCAGCTCGGTCCATCGATCATCAGGACACCCCCATCTCTCAGATGGGACACGCAAAGCGGTCCTGGGAGAGATAATTAGTTTTGCGTCTTATCAAAAACCCATCTCAACTTACACTCTAAACTATTGCAGCAGATAGCAGAGTAAGAAGGGTTACATAAACAAGCTCCAGGTAACACAAAGACCCAGGCTGAGCTACAGAAAGTTAAAAAGGCATTACAGGGTTTGAAAACAAGAAGGTGGAAGGGTGTTTAAGATTCACAAACCAAAAATACCACGAGGTGGGAGGGAGGGCTTGAGGTTATTGGCCTTCAGACTGAGAAAGGCGCAAGCTGAAAGGTACATCCCTTGTATTTTAGAACAAGGACAGATGGGACGTAAACTTGTTTCCCACGAAATAACCCAACAATTCCAAAAATATTATCAAAATTTATATTTAGAAAATAAAAGCCCCAGGGATACACAGGAGAATACCCAGGCCTTTCTGGCTACCCTCAGGCTGCCCAGGTTGCCCTCAAAGGTGATGGCAGAATTGAATCTGTCCATTACTACTAAAGAAACCCTTAAAGTTATTCATCAGCTACCCTTCGGGAAATCTCCTGGCCCTGATGGACTTAGTGGGGAATTATACAAAGAACTGGTGGAACCTTTGGCACCTCTGCTGACGGAGGTGTTTAACTCTTGTTTGGGGAGGTGGGGTCCAGCTAGTTGGGAGCAATCGATAATTACAGTTATACCTAAGCAGGGAAGGGACCATCCAGTGTGAAGGTTTAGGCCTATAGCCTTACTTAATCAGGACCAAATTTTTCACCAAAGTTTTGGCCACCTGCCTACAAAGATATGTGGAGCTGTTGGTTCATCCTGACCAGACGGGTTTTATTCCCCACTGTCATGTTTGATAATGTCAGGCGACTCCTTAATATTGCGAGCTCTGAGGCAAGAGGGCAAACCTGCCCTGGCACTGCTTATCGATGCGGAAAAAGCCTTTGATAGGCTGAACTGGCCTAGCTTTTGAAGTCCTGACTAAAATGGGGTTTCAAGGTAACTTCCTTCAAGGGATAAGAGCCTGTTATCAACACCCACAAGCTAGAGTGAGGTTAACAGGACCATCTTGCCTCCGTTTAACATCACTAGGGGACCGGCAGGGATGCCCTCTGTCTCCTCTGCTCTTGCGCTTAGTATGGAGCCTCTAGCTCAGGTGGTTAGACATCACGCAGAGATTCAAGGCATAGACATCCAAAACTCCTCTCATAAGATCTCTCTATATGGGACGATACCTTAATATTTATAGGTAACCCTCAGTCAGCCATTCCACATCTTATGAAACTCCTGTCATCTTTTGGAGATATATCGGACTTTAAGGTCAACACGCAGAAGTCTGAGGCTCTACCGATTGGCCCAGCTTTGGATCCGAAATAAGGGCTAAAATCCCTTCAAATGGGTCACTCACAAAATATGATACCTTGGGATCCAAATACCCATAAACCTTAACCAAATATATAAACATAACTATGAGGTCTTGGCTCAACAAGTCCAGGCGGACCTCCATAGGTGGTCCTGCTCCCGTAACATTTACTAACAGATTGGGCGATCAAAATGAATATCTTACCCAGGTATCTGTTCATTTTCTAATCTCCTATTCAGGTACCAAATAAGGATGGAAGGACCTTAAGAAAAACTGTCAGAGTTCATATGGCTCGGTAAAGGCCAAGAATCAGATGGGAAGTACTACTAGAAGAGAAGGACAAGGGAGGAATGGGTCTCCGAACTTTTCTAAATATTATTTGGCCGCCCAAGTGCTCCCGGTCATTAAAATGCTGAAAACAGATAGGCATCACGGTTGGCTGGAAATAGAGGATAAGGAGAGTGACACCACCCTTTAAACATTCTTCCGTGGAGGGTCCTGTTGAAAGATTTGAAAAATATTCCCAATGTTTTCACCCAGCATACAATGTCCCAATGGCTGGAAGCTAGACAGAATTGGGAAATAATTAAGCAATTTGGGAGTACCTACCAATCATTTCTTCCAAGGTTCCCAGCCTCGGCTAGGGACCCCTGTTTCTTTAGCTGGGTTACTCTAGGTTTGAAATACCCCAGGCAGTTTGTAGATGGGGATCAGTTGAAATCCTTTTCTCAAATGCAAGCCGAGTTCCACCTGGGTAGTGCCGACCTTTTTAGATATTATCAGTGCTTTCATTATATTTCCAACACAATTGGTCTCACTGAGGTATCCCAAAGACCCGCTGCTCCCAATATACTGACCCATCAGAAAAGTATTTCCGGGGACACTAGGTCATTCATATCGCAAATTGACAAAATACTGATGGAAGATAGAGGATGGTGGCAGTACAGAGGGTGGAGGGAGGTGGGACTCAGAGGCAAACTTCTTTGACAGAGCGGAAGTGGAAAAGTATCTGGCAAGGGTACATAAAACCACCAACTCACCCTCATGGAGGAATTCAGATGGAAAATCAACATCCTTTTTTAGAACCCCAATAATATCTGCTCATTATAATAAGCACTTCTCTAACAAATGCTGGAGAGGTTGTGACTCATTAGGGACACTACCATATTTTTGGGATTGTCCAAAATCACCCTTTTGGAGCAATATTGTTGGGGAGGTGACCTCAATCTTATCCCTCCTTACTCCACTAAAATTTAGAAATATGGTGCTGGGGCTCCCCCAGAGGAAATCAAGAGTTCTGCAGGAAAATACCTTTTTACATTCTGACTGGAGCAGCCCTCAAAGTTATTACTAGAACTGGACTCTGGTACCCTCTTCCTCACTGCAAGCTTGGCTTAGAAACACTGAAGCAATTCAGGGAATGGAGGCTATCCATAGACAAATTTAACTCAAGATGGCTACCCTTTTATGAATATAAAGAAAGAAAAGAGGGCATCCCAGTCCTGGATCAGCTCCTCCAGAGCTAACTTAAGGTGGCTGGAGATCAAGGTAGGATTAGTAGTCCTGAACTCGGTGGGCAGGGGTACTGGCCCAGGCAGATGTCATTCCTTGGAGTGGTGGAGTGGACCGTATGATGGCGGGGTGAGGGATGGTCTCATCATGGTTAAGTTGAGGGTCGCTACCTCTAGCCGACAAGATCTAAGGAATAGGGTAGGATAGCTTTATTCATGACTTTTCTGGATAGCAAGTAAATGAAACAAGGTCTCACTCACTTTTTGTGTTTTTATTATTTTATTAATATGTAAGATTTATCTATAGTTTTAAGAGAAATTATCTTTTATAAACCTGATATCTCTTTGGAAGATCTCTTAGATGTCAATTTTCAGAGCATTAAGAGCTGATCTGGGAACTTAATGGTAAAATATGAAATGGAATGGTGTTTAGCAAGCATCTCCACTTTTGTAGAGTTTACCAGCATGATTTGGTTAGAAATGATGGAACTGTCTAATACCCAGATAAAAATATCAAAGAATGTAAGAAATAGTTCATGATACATATATCTGAATGTATGATCCTGGAGACCCTGTACAATTCTTGTATGAATTTTGGTAAATATCTTTGAACTTAAGTAAAATAAATGAAAGTCCAAAAAAAAAAAGGCTGGTTTACAGATCAGGCAAAAGGTTGTTAGCATGTTGCTTGAATCTTGATATGGGTTGACCTTCTTTATTAAAAAGGGTAAATGTCTTGGTTTTCAGTGTAATTTAACCCTGTACAATAACAGTATATATTATTATGTGCATATATAATGCTTATTCTCCTTGATTATGTGTTTCTTACATGTATGTATATTTTTTCACAGGAGGCAGTATAGCACTGTGGTTAAGAGCACTGATCTGCCAAACCTGGAGAACCCACAGCCACCACTTGCATACTGTGTGACCATGAGCAAGTTATTTAACTTCCCTGTGTTCCCAGGATATACTGAGAAACAAGCTTCACCTTAGTGTCTTTCCTGGCCAAAATGGGAAAAATAAATTCAATGAACTCGATGTTATATATTGTTATACAAACGTATTGAAGCGCATGGTACATCGCTGCACCTTTACAGATAATGGAGCCCCCATAGTGTCCACCATACTTCCGGTAGCAGACTTTTGCAATTAAAATAAAGTATGTTGAGCGGGAAAAACTGCAACATACTTAAAAGGCTTAACCAAAGGGTAAACCTTGCAGGGGTGGGCAGGAGGCGGTCATGATGACGGCTTTCCTTTAAGGGATTCTTTAGATTGTTTTGTCAAACTATGGCCCTTGTTTTCACTAAAAATAAAAATCTGCCAAGTCATGATACTCAAAAGTAAAAATAAATTTATGTTTTCATCAAATAGCTTTCATGAGGTCTTTTTGCTTTCACAGTATTTTCTTTTTTGTTTCTAAGGAATTTTTACTTTTTGCCATTTTCTCGTTGAGCCCTCTGCATTCCAGGACAAATGGATTATTTCCTGGTACACAGCCCAAGCAGCGGCAGTCAGACAGGCTCTTCAATTGGCGCATGGCCTGGGGTGCCCTGTGTGTCTGCATCCAGATAGACCCTTACTTTGGCATAGGGCCTGGAAGGCACAGTGTGTCCACAGCCAGATGCACTCTTCCCATAGCACAGGGCCCAGAAGGCCTCTTGCGTCTGCATCACTCTGATGAGGATAGATTCCACAGTCACAAAAAGAAAGGAAATTCATTGTAAACAATGGCAATGGAGGCATTACAGCTGAAGAAGCAAAGGCACAAAATATAAGGAAATGAAAATATTAGGGTTTGGAGTCTCAGGTGTCTATCAGACAAATCAGTAGTGTGGCATTCCTTCAGGTTCTCAGCCCTAATGCCGACCCCCTTCTCTGGGCAAAGAAAATTACACATGACCTCATAGTCTGGGCGGGACTCTGTGCAAAGAAACTTACAAATAATCTCAATCTCATTAGCATAGAGCCTGCAGGGCCCTGTCGAAGAAAGTTATATATAATCACTGGTTTACACAGGTCCATCGGGTCCTGCATAAAAAATTATGAACAATTCTATGGCCCACATGTGGAGAGTCACTGTTGTTCATCTCCAAGTACTAGGTCTGTGGGGCATGGGCTCAGACCTGTAGCTTGTGCCAGAGTCATGAGGCGTAAGACTGTTGTGGGAGGTGGGGAATTAGGGTTTAGAACCCCATGGAACACTACACCACTGATTTCCAAGATGCCAATCCCAAATGTTTTACGCTTTACATTTTCCTACCCTTATGCCTGCATTAATGTAGTTTTTGCAATGAGTGATTTATATTTTCAGTTTATTTACCCATAATAGCCCAGCTGAGAAACACATATATAATATATACATGGGAGACCTTTTCCCTCATAGGAAAACCACAAGTTTACCACCTCATAAATCCATGAGAATTAATCAATTATCACTGCTAATTAATATCACTGAATCCACATACTCTATTACATCACTCAATGATATCCTCCTTATCAACCCCACTAATCGATTATGACATTACCAATACCCTAATTAGTCAAGTGTGACATGGCTAACAACTTTTAAAATTGCCTACTTCAACCTCAACACCCGAGTTTACCTCTGGTGTGGAACCAATCCCTGTTCTGTAGTTTGGTATTCCTCCACTTTCTCCTTACTGATTTTCTTTTCTCATTTTGATCGGAGTGAAGGGGAAAACACAGGTTTCAATTTAATTATACTCAGTGCTGCTACAAACTTTGGTTCTTGTTCCAGTTTTTATCTATTATGCCCTACAGGCCAGCTAAAAGCATTTTATTTTACCATTACTGATACCAAATGACTTGTTACTTTGATGTCTATCCCTGTACTGTGCTATCAAAAGCTTGCTCAAATGTATGCTGTATGTTTTCTTTAGTAAAGATGAGTTTCACATGTGACAAAGTCTATATCTAAACCTCCTTATGCAGCTAATTTAAAACAACAAAGAAATGCAGCTGTCAAACCTTAGTGTTTTCAAATACAAACATAGAAAGCAAGTCAAATTTACCTCTAGAGAACGCACTTTAAAGCCATGCGGTGTGTAGGCAGACGATGTTCACTGCAAAGAACAAATTACTTCACTAAACAAATTTTCTGAATTGCCAATCAGCCTTTTCATGAACAGAAAAAACCCACTCTCCCAACTAACCTGCACTTTAAAAACGGAAACAAAGATCGCCCATTTGTGCAGCGGCAGGGCCACCATTCGCGATGCTGGCTACTCGGGTCAGGTGTGAACCCAAGTTGCTGGGCCCAGCTGTTGGGGGAGATAGAGTGGCAGAGGATGCTCTCCTCCTCCTCAATCGGCCATCTAGGTGACCATAGGTGGCTATGCAGTGGAGGTGGACAGGTTAGGGCAGCCAGCTGCTGGGCTCGCGTACAGCATGCCACTGTGCACACTCATGCCTCAAGTACAATGCACGCCAATAGTCAGGGAGAAAGCAGGTGGAAAATGACCCTGGTACCCTAGGCGGAGAAAGCCGGAAAATGACCCTGGTACCTTGGGCGTGGGACCCAGGTACATCTGGGCCCAATCGTCTGTCAAGCATGGCCGTCTGACAAACAAGAACTCAAGGGTATAGCCCACCCTGCCCAGTGAGAATAGCCAAGGCTCCAGGGAGGAGGATCAGGACGATCATAGAGACATGGAGGAGCCAGGGTGGGCCACAGGAGTTTGGAGAGAGTGGGTGCAGAGGGGCTTAAAATTAAGTTAAAAAAAGGAAACACACTGAAACAACGTGCAGTTGAGTCTGCAAACAAACTAGTGGCACAGACAGACTTCTAACATCCATGCTGTCTGCATGCAGGCTGTAGTCACTTAAAAGGAACAAATCACTTCACTGAACAAATATTTAAAACTTCTTCCTGAGCAGCCTTTTCCAACACATCAACAAACGCATATTGTCACAAGAAACTAAAAGCTAATTTTTATCAAAATTAGCAAGCTATGTCTTCCCAACAACCTACTGTAACCTAGCCCTCAGCACCATGTCTCAAATCATATGATCTTGCAATCATGCGGTCACGCTAAAATTCTCTAAACCTTTACCTCATCCCTTCAACTAACAACATGGACTGAAGTAGAGGTTATAGTGGAAAACTAGTGACTCAAGGGTGAAAAGTGACAGTGTGTTATAATGCTCAAAATCATGTGATGAGGGCATTACTGCTACTGGAGGTCACTTTTTCAATCCAGGGAACAGACGTTCTTTACTGGTAGCTGATAATTCTAGGCCCCATTTGTTCTAGTGCACTTTTTTCAACAGCAGATCTGTAAAGCTTTTGAAAAGTGACAATCTGTTATACTGCTAGAAATCACGGAAGGGGCATCACTGCCAATGGAAGTTACTTTTTTCAACAAAGGGGACAGTAGTTTTCAACTGGTAGCTGATAACTCCAGTTCATATTTCTTTTATTACTTTTTTCCAACAGCTGATTTGTACAGCTTTTTGTGCAGCTTAACTATAGCCTTCTGTTTCTGAGGCGGGCTGTTTTCTGTTTCTGTTAACAAGCAGCTGCATTAGTGAGCTGGAGCTTACTTTTAACGTGCAGCAACTTTGCTAAACTACAACTGCACTGCTGCAACTTTTAATTAGCAACCGCAGCTTGCAGGATCAACAGCAGCTTTTCAAGATCAGCAGACAGGTGAAAGAATGCACTGCTCATGCTCAAAAGATTATTGACTGGTTTGACAGCAATAATTCAGTGTTATAAAATAGGCATTAATGAAAGATCAAATACTGACATGCCATTGGTCAGAACATGTCAGCTGACCATTCATTAATGTCCTGGTAGACAAACAGTTGGCATGAAGATCTTTTTCGACTGGCACATAAAGCTGGATTTCAAAATATTAAAATCAGTACCTTTACATTCTCCGCTTTAACCACTGCCATTGACAACAGCAGGTGAAACGAGAGAGCGTGAAAAGATGGAGCAAGCACAAGACATATGCACAGAATTTGACATTTTGTTGCCAGATGTTTAAAATATATATATATATATATATATATTTTTATATATATGTATATCAAGTCTAGGATTACAAATACCTTTCAGCCAAGGCTCTTTTACAAAGGTTCCACGTCAGAGAAATACAAATTATAGGAACATTAAGACAGACATTACAACAATGTGGACATTGCAAACAGATTACAGATGAATACAATTCAAGGTAACACTGTAAGCAAGGCAGCCAGCGGCATTTGTCAGAAAACAAGACAAGAGTTAAGAAGTGCCAGAGTCATAGGGAGAGGAAGGGTGGGGAGAAGGAATGTAGGTAGGGTGGGAGAGGTGAAAAGTGCAGCACTGGGTATATCAAGATGTGAGGTAGAATCCAGTGAAGGGGGCCACTAGAGCAGGCAGGGAAGTGGAGAAACAAGGTTAAGTTGGGCAGTCACAGGAGCTGTTGGTAGTGAGATAGTCCCAGAGCCTAGTTTTAAACATACCAATAGTTGGGGCAGAGAGGAGATGGTGGGGCTGAGGCTATTGAACCAGAGTGGCGCTCGATAAGCAAAAGCGTTGTCCCTGTGAAGTGTGACAGTGGGAGACTTTCAGTAGCTGTAGCGTGGATCCCGAAGGCACCATTTGTTGGTTCGGTGTTGTAACAGAGTTGAGACCCCAGAAGGTGCAAGGCCAAGGTAGATTTTTCGCCATGGAGCAGGTGAGAAACTTTATGTGTTTTGATAGTTGGAGCCAGCGGTCTGGGTGTACAGGTCACATGTGTGGGTGAGACAGTGAGCACCAGTGATGAGTCAACATGCCTTATTTAAGGCAGTTGAGAGGCATCTAAGGGTTGTGGTTGTGGTCAAGCCATAAATGATGAGACCATAGTCTATTACAGAGATCACAGAGCTCAGGACTGCAACTTTCAAGGCTTCTGGCGTGAGGTGTTGTCTGTGTTTGTAGAAGACACCAAGCTGTGTATTATAGCTCTAGCTATATTATCTACGTGAGGTCCATAAGAGATTAGAGTCAAGCTGTATCCCTAAGTATTAGAAGGACCCCACCTGATCTAGAGTGTTCCCCTAGGTGGTGGAGATAGCCAAGTGGTGTAGCTTGTGTGGGTTATGAGAGCTGCAGAAGAGCACAGATTTGGTTTCTTGTCATTGAGGACCAGTTTATGATTAAGAAACCATGTCTCTACAGAACTGGAACCATGCTGAAGGTTGTGTTAAGAGTTGCAGGATCTTTGTGAGTGGAGAATACAACAGCATCATCAGCATATAGTATGATCTGCTCAGAGCAGTGGTAAGGAGGAGTTCAAGAAAAAGCTAAAAGGAGGGGGCCAGTATGGATCCCTGGGACACCAGCGAACAGGCAGGGTGTCAGAAACAGCGTCACCAATTTTTACTCTCTGTGACCGGTTTTCTAAGTAGCTTTTAAACCAGAGAGAAGAGTCATGTGATAGCCTGGCATTCAGTAGTTGGTCAATTAGTAGTCCATGGTGTGCCGTATCAAAGGCCTTGGAGAGATCAACGAAAATGGCCCCTGTGAGAAGGCCATTGTCAAGGATTTGTGCAAAACTCCAGTGAACTCAAGAAGGGCTGTGGTGGTGCTGTGACCTTCCGGAAATCGTGTTGTTGTGGACAAGGTATATTGTATTTATCCAAGTGGTCATTAAGTTGATCAGCCACGATCGCTCGAGTGCCTTAGAGTGGGAGCAGTATGGAGATCGGGCAATAATTTGAATGATTCGTCTTATCCCACTTTTATGGACAGGTGTCACGGTGGCTGTTTTCCATATGTCCGGGAATGTTCCACAGCTGAGAGAGAGGTTTAGGATTTTGTTAATGGATGAATTACCTCATCGAGGGTGAGCAACAGAAGCTTAACGTCCAGGGTGTTGCTACTAGATCTAGATTAGAGATAGCTGCAGTACTATATGGTGAGCCTCACTCAGCCTTACCTCCCTGAAATAGAAGAGGGATGGTTAGACTGTGAGGCTGAGGTATTTGGGGAGTAGGCCCTGTTTTCAAAAAGTCATGGGTAGGACCGCACTAAGGTCTAAAAAGCCATGTTAAAGATGTTTGCAATCACCTTTGGGGTTGAAGGTTGAGGATCCATCAACCATTAGCATGGCGGAGAGGTTTTGGCTACTTCTCGTGACATCCTTGATACTGTCCCAGAAAGCACGACCATTTCCCCATGTACTGGTGAGGCGTCTTTGTAATAGGTGGATTTCGTGAGCCAGATGGCTTTTGTGCAGGCATTTCGTGCTGGTATGTAATTTGGATGTCCAGTTGCTTGCCAGTGACCCCGCAACTGCCCAGAGGTGGTCCGTAGTTTCAGCTGTGAGAGAAGAGCCAGGGTGATCCATGGGTTTGAGAGAGATTTTGTTTTGTGCCTTTAGCAGGGGCAAAGAGGTCACAGGCTTTGTTGAAAATTGAAGTGATCAAGAATACTTATAACGAGTTCACGTGTAAACTCTCAGCATCAAAAAATCGACCACCATGTTTGTTTTTCAAATACCATACACATGACTGGAAACCAATGAGAGCTAGAACTAGATGGAAAAAACTTTTTTCTTTTTTAAGAGACCTACTTTTTAAAGGCGGATAGACAAAGTGCACAAAAATTTAATTTTGAATGATTTTAAAATGTTTTAAGTAGTTTAAACACTTCAAAACATACCATTTATAAGTGCAATAGCCCACTCCAGCCCCATGGGTGTATCGGGCATTAATGCACTTCCAGCTGGTTTAAGTCACTCAGGCAAGCCCTTATGCCTACAATGCACCCGGCATGTGCATTAATGGTCTGTCATGGGTTTTAGCATACGCGGATTAACCACAGCACAACCTATGTTTGGCTATGTGACTGTGTTTTAGACAGTCAGACTGCACACCATAGTATAGCAGCGTGGTACAGCCCTATAATTAGGTTGAGTAGGCTGCTCAATGTTAAATCTCAATTTTTGCACCTTAATAACTTTGGTGTCGTTTGATGAAATAGCACAAAATCTGGCATGCGATCATAGTCTCAATAAATGAAAAGTTCTGCGATGACATCTTGTATGGTTTTCGAGATACAGGTATCCAAAAACCTATATTTAACGTTGCATATTTTGGCTCTCACCTACAGCTTAGACAGTGGTTTTCATGCAGTAAGGGGTTGTGCCAAGAGTGTGCCTTTCAAGGTTTGATGAAAAATTACCATTTTAAAGTTATAACGATTTTTGAATTATCATCAAACTTTAACCAGTTGATTTCTCTCCTGGTGACCATTTTGGGTTGGGTTCAGCAATGGATGGTACCGAAGCCATATGGTGGTTATGGGACCAAAGGGTTAAAGAAAAAAAAAAAAAACCTTTCACAAGAGCTTATTTTACGATTTACTTGTCACGTGGAGAAATACCAATCGTGATGGTGGCCACTTTTTTTTTTCAGTTTACAAAATGGAAGGAAATATTTAGGTAAAATCCAACTCCAACACCTGTATTTTGCTAAACAGCAGTTGTTTAGTTCGATTCTGGTACCAAATTTAAAATACCTCTTCAAACATATCTTACTGCATTAAATTGCCTTTGGCCATTTGTCTCACTTTTACCATTTGCAACTTGTAATCTTTACCTGGTGTACCATAATTTGTAGCAATTATTTACAACACAGTTATTTGTGACATGTATATTTCTTTATAAAATGGGCAAACAATTTCTAAATTCCTGATTGGCTGAAAGCCTTTTCAGCCATGCCTGATCAGGACATAACCTCACAACTTGACACTAGATGTACCAACTGGCAGCCAGCACCATGATAAAAGTGTCCCTCTACACTCTCTTGCTGCAGCTTTTCAGCACTTTATGGAGAAACCACATGTTCTTCAAAGTGTCCTACTAGTGCAACTGCCTGATGTGGAAAACATGGGGAAAACGTCAACTCCCACAGACACAGACACACAGACTGAGTATGCACCAGGTGGACAGAATAATGATGGGCATAAACTATTTCAAAATGAAAGTGTGATCTGTATTTCAGGCCAGAGTACAAAGAACAGTGCGATCTTGTAAGCTGTTCACAGAGCCCCTCACTCCTTACCTGTTTAAACATTACGAAATCACTCAGCATTTCTCATCTCCGGTCCCGTTGTGGTGGTAAATGTCTCCAATCTATAGAACCCCCACCACATATAGTGTTGAACAAGCAATGAAAGACTGAAAAAAAAATGTCCAAGGGCACATGATTCGCTTTAGAAACCGTAAACAATGAAACTGCTCTGTACAGCAGTCACACAGGGACACGCTCGGTCTCCACACTCAGGACTCTGCAAATAAACAAAGCGCTAAAGCAAGTCAAAGAAACATAAAAATAAAATGGAAAAAATTATTTTGTGTTATGGGGGAGTGACAGAAACACTACACAGCACCTTAAGTCGAAAACACTCCATCCCTCTCGCTCCAACTCAAACTGAGAAGGCAAACAGTCACTAGTCAATGTAATAAAAGTGGAAAAAAGTTTAATGTTTAGGACTTGTGGACAAGGGAACCTCACATACAGTGTGTGGTATTTTCGACCTTCTATCTCAGGAATACATAGAAAGCCTCTGATCTCAATAAACACTTCTTTTTAATAGGGGACAATTTTTTTTTTTTTTTTTTACACTATTTGACCTATTGAAACCTCCATTTTATATTTCTCACTCTTTATTTATTTATTTTTTAAATAATTACTTGGGGACCCATTTTATAAGCGCAATAACACATATAACCCACATCTTGTCGTGTGTTACTGCTCTCATAAACTAAGGTTAAGTACAGTTCAATGTACATATTTCAAGGGGTTTTAACTTTGATTCATAACTTTGTCATTTGTGCATATTCTGACCCAAAATTTTCAACATGGACTTTTTGGGACCCTACCTCATGATCAATGGTGGTGGAATTATGCAGATCAGGGCCAAAGGTGATTTCACTGTCACTCAGCAAAATCACACTTTGGATAGGATTATAACATTTTCAACGCCTTTTCTTGAGGTGGGGTCGAAAGACTGCATTGAAAATTTTGGTCAAATAAGTAAAAATAAAGTTATAATAATAATAATAAAACTATTTATACCGCACCTTTCTTAAAGTTAAGGCGCATGTTATGAGCATATGTTGAGATTTTTCTACTCACTCGTAACTTCAGTAATTTTAACTTGCATTCCCTGGCTGGGAGAGAATGTGCCAGGCTTTGCACTTCTGTAGATGGACAGAGTCTTCCCATGGCACAGGGCCCAAAGAGCCCTGCATGTATCTACGGTTCACACAGGTCCTGAAGGAGACTGCGTGAATGAGGATCTGATTCCACTATCTCAAAAGGAAGGAAATTCTTTGCAAAAACTTACGTTAATGCATCATTTAGGGTACCCTAATACCACAAAAGTAGAGAAATTGTGGCATTAGGGTTTGCAATTAACTCACCCACGCTGTAAAAGAAAAAACACTATGGTGTTGTGTCTCTAGAGTCTTGGTGAACTAGTGGTGGAGTCTTCCACAGGGTTTTTAACCTAATCCCACCCCATTTGTAAGCAAGCAACATCAGGCGTTATCTCAGTTTTTCACACAGAGCCCTGTGTGAAAAGCTACAACCATTGTGTTGGCAACATGTGGCGAGACATACTTCTCTACCTTTGAAGAGTGTATCACTATGAGGCACTGGCTTGGAGTCGTACCTTGTGCTTCACACAGGAGGCTATGGAGCTGGGGGAGGGCACTCGGTTGATAACCCCAAAGAAGATCCATCACTGATTTGCCAAGGCACTGGGAGACCTAAAACCCTAATGTTTTCCTTTTGCTACTTGGGGTGTGTGGGTGGGGAGTTAGGATTGGAAACCCTAATGCCACATTCCCTACTTTGTGGTGTTAAATTACTCATACTGCTGCATTAACAAAGATTTTTAAATATGTATATATATATATATATATATATATAGTATGATGTGTGTGTGTGTGTGTGTGTATATATAAAATAGCGGCACAGTAGCGCTTTTATACTTAGGGCTGAAGCACGGCTTTCTGGGATTTGTTCTTTTTTGTTATATGTACTTTTATCTCCTGTTCTGCTGGCGGCCACATCTGATCGACCCCAGCCCCACAACCTGGCTCCTCCAGGACTTACCTAACCATTACTGTCCTCTGCCACAGAACCACGGCTGTGGCCAGCCACTGATGCAGAGCCCGCGGAGGGGGTTGTCTATCTTCATCCTGCCACTAAGAGTTTTTCAACTGTCCCCCCATTGCTGGGGTGTGACATGTCAGTGCATGTATGTGGCGTTGGCGTCCCAGACCTAGTCTGTCCTCAGGCCTCCACCTGGGGGCAGTCATTGACAGGACTACCAAGCCACCCTCCCTGGAGAGAGCTGTCCTCCACGCTCGATCCTCTCCCTTCCAGCCAACCCCAGCAACCTGCTCACACAGTGAGCATGGATTGCTAGCGTGAGGCAGGAGGTAAGGCACCAATGCTTCAGCTCTCCACACCACTGGGCTGGCTTGGGCAGGGCTTTCTTTGTTAAACCTAAAATTTTGCACTTTAATAACCCACAAGCGTTCAACGGATGTACACAACATTTTGCATGTGCCGTCTACGTGGGGGTAGATCTCTCAACATGCCAAGTTTCATTCCAATCAGATTTGCAGATTCTGAGCTGCACATAGTGAAAAATGTTAATCATTTTTGAGGCCCTTGGCCTAGTGATTGGATTTCCGTTTACAGCATAGCGACCTGGGTTTGGGAGCGAGCCTGGGTCACTGGAGGGCCGTCTGGGGGAAGGATCAAGCGTCCTATAGACAGCTCTCCTTCTCCAGGAGGAGAGTAGGGGACTGGTCTGGCGTCTGCTGGCTCCTATCGGAGGCTGGGAGTATCACAGGACGCATGGCCCAAAGTTAACTGGGGAGCGGACATCGGCGTATGCCACGCGCCACTACGCTGCCCCAACAGAAAATGGAAAAACTGCTCGCTGGCAGCGGATGACAGCTCTCCGTTCCCAGAGTGCCTCCAGTACCTTCCCAGGGCCTCCTGTTCCTCAGCAGCATCCCGGCCCTAAGTAGTGTGCTGGGGACATCCCCTCTCCCGGTGCCCTTCTCCCTCGGAGGAAGGGACCCGCCCGACAAAGGGATATGCGGGATATCCCAGGGATAGCTGCGATCTGAGGACCAGAGGAGGGCTGGGTAATGGCAGTGGGGCCAGGGGAAACTTGCGGAGCCTGAAGGAGTGGGGGCCAGCCGAAGCATGGGAGGCGGGAAAAAAATCGCTTTTGAGCCAGCCGGTGGCGTTGAGGTTGAGGTGATGGACACTATACTCACGCCAGCGACCTGTGTTCAGGAATCCAACACTGGTCACCTTGGTTGGCAGAGAGGAGATGAACTGAGTGTCTGACTTGACTTCTCTCCATCTCCGGGAGGGGGAACCCAGCGCGGGTGCACGCCTGACCCTAGCGGAGGCTGGGGCTTGACGGCACGGAGCCGCATGAATGTGGGGCGGGACACAGCAGACACATGACGTGGCGCACACAGGAGCTGTAAGCGAACCCTGTTGTAGGCATCATTGCAGACCGCACTCCTGCAAAGGGGAGTAAAGTGGAAACAGTGGTTCCAGGTCATGCAGCTTGATGGCCGTCTATCTGTGCGTGCTGTTTCTCAGGCACCACCTGATCCGAATCCATGCTTAGTGGGGATTGGGGTTCTTTGCCTCTCCGCCACGGGAGGTAAGCCTAGGAGGAGTACAGGGTGGTGGCCCGAGAAGGTCGGTGTGGGCGGACAGTAGCCACAGGAGGAATGGAGGAGAGCCGACTGGGGCCATGGCAGGAAGAAAAAAAAATCATTCTTGCATTTTTTTCCCTCATCAGCGCTGTGCCCAGATGGTTTGGAATTCTGGTCTGACATTTTCAGAGTAGAAAGGGCTTGCCCAACAGAAGTGCCTTTCGCTGGTCTGGTAGAAAAAATATTAATGCTTTGAAAGTTATTTAACTTTAAAGTTTTGAGTTCTAGAGCATGCTCAATACAGTCTTTGGATAGCTTTCTGGAATGGCAAAAGAATTTGGTGAAGCGAAAAAGGATTTTGTTCATAACAGGCCAATCCTTTTTAAGATAAAATATCCTTTTTGTTCTGCACCATCTTGTTTTCTTTCTTTACAAGAAAAAGAAATTGCCACAACTCCCCATATTAACGCCTTGCAGAGGTACCAATACATGTCTCTTGCTCATCAGGACTCCATTATGTGGATTCTGCACTTCTTTGTAGAAAAAATGACCCCAGACTGTTTACTTCTATTACTTTAAATGCTCTTTTGTGACTCGTTAAAATCCAGTGTGTGATTCCTTTTTGTTCAAATGACAAAGGATCATGTCTCACGAAAAGGATTTCAGAAAAACAAAGTCCAAAATCCTTTTTGTGCTAAGGGATCCTTTTCTGTGTGAATGAACAAGGTTTACAGAAAAGGATCCCTTAACATGAAAAGGATTTCAGACTTAGTTTTAACGATTCCTTGCTTGTGTTGAGGAACCCTTTAGTGTCATACAGCTCAGGATTCTTGACATGAAAAGGAATTTATTCCCCTGTTACTGCTACTGTTCTTGATTTTCCCTGGTGTCCAGTGGTATCCCCCACCATGCAATTGTGCTCTGGTCTCCGTACATATCTGACATGTATCCTTGGAGTCTAGTGCCTTCCCCACCCTCTGATTTTCCTCCTCGTAATTTTATTTTTTAGCCCTGGTGTCCAGTGGCAGCCCCCACCCTCCTGTGCCCGACCCTATAAAAATAAACTTGATCCCTGATGTCCATCTGTCTGATACCCGTTGCCCTTTAAGGTTATCATTGCTGTAGTGTCTAGTGGTAACCCCTTCCCTCCTAGGTCCTTCGCATCCTCAAAATAACCTGAAAACAAGAAAATGGTTCCTCATACAGTAGTCACTGGTTCCAGCAGCAAGATGTGTGTTCGATCGCAGAGTGGCTGTTTACAGTGGGACCAGTTCAGGTGAGTGAGGTCTAGGGGTGTGGGGTGGTGTGTGCACAGAGGCAGGTCGGGTAAGGTGTGAGGCGCATTTCTGGTGGACTTTATTTTTAACAGATGTTAAAAAAAAAAAAACACACTGAGGGATCATTTTCTTATTTTCAAGTTATTTTCAGGATGCAAAGGATCTGGAAGGGTGTGGGGACCACTAGACACCTGGGCAGGATTACCATACAAGGTTAATCAATCAGAGGATGGGAGCACACTACACACAACCAAAGGTAAAAACAAAACAAAAACTTTTTATTATTTTTAAAGGGTCTCAGGAAAATTGGAGTGTGGGGTGGGGCACTGGACACCAGGGCAAGCATAAATAAGGGCAACTGCCATGTGAGTGAGGCCCGCACTACACGACATAGCTAAACCGTACTTTTACAGTAACATGCCTGGGAGAGTGAGGGCCCACACTATACACCAGGGATAAATAACATATTTATGGGAAGGAAATCGGGCGTGTGTGTGCGTGCGGTGGGGGGTAATACTACACAGCAGACAAGTAATTATTATGGGGAATAGAATCGCAGTGGTAGGGGTACCACTGGACTCCAGGACAATACATATAACATAAATTATATCAACTACAACTACAACATGAATAGAAAAGGGTTTCCAACTTTGGTGCATAACTTTGCCATCTGTTTACATTACGTGAAAAAATATGTATGCATAAGCTCCCACAGCCACATAGGAATATCATAATACTATCTCAAAAAGTAAGGAAATTAATTGCAAAAACTTTGTTAATGCACTAGTTAGGGTTAAAATGACATAATTAGGGAAATGTGGCATTAGTGTTCCCAACCCTAACACCCCCGCCCCTCCTCCAGGCAGCACACAACACGTGCAGGGTGTGCCTTGGGGTTCTCAAGCTAATGATCACCCCATTCTCATACACTGTACACATGTGAGCTTATTTACGGATGGAATGGGGTGAGCGTTAGGCTTGAGAACCCCAAGGCACATCCCATGCCGTGGGGTGTTCATTTTGTTGCTTTAACCCACCCCACCCATTTTCACTACTCTGGATGGCACGCCTCTTGAAGCAGTGCAGTCATTCAAGTACCTTGAAGTGTACCTAGACAGGAATCTTCTCAGCCCACATCAATGCCATCCGTAAAACATGGGCCCAAGCTTGGTGCCCTGTACAAAGACTGCTTTATTTTCACATGTCTGCAGGGCGCTTGTTACTAAAATGGTACTCCCCTCTTCAAATACACAAATGTTTTCTCGGCAACCCCCTTCCACTTCCCTTGCCAGACTGGACACCTCTGCAACTCCTTCTGCTGCTTTGCTACAAACTCTCCCCTCACACCCACAGCTTTTACTATATTCATCCCTACAAATCCTACCCCCATCCTCCTCCACATCACCAGGTTCACTTAACATTCATACCCAAATACTAGTTTGGTTCCCTTCCCTCTTAGCTCTCCTCTCCCAACTCCCCCGGCTTCCTCTTCATTCCAGGGACTATCACATTTTGCCACTCCTCACCCCACCACCCCTTCTACTGGGCAATCTGCCTTCTCCTATCAACTTCCTCACTCTGAATCATCTCCCTCCTCCCTCCACCTCTCCTCATTCCCTCGCTCCCTAAGGCTCAGGTGAAACTCCAACCCCTCTCCATCTGTTCCTGTTACCCTTCCTCCTGACATCTCCCAGGTGTGCCTTAACCATCCCGGCAAACAGCTGGCTGAGTCCCCGCTCCTGCCGTGGTTCCTTTTCTACACGACTACAGTTTCTCCCTCCATTTACGAGGTCAGGCAACTTGCTCTACAGGTCAACAGACTGTTGCCAATACTGTTCTTGCTCCCATTACTGTATATGTATGTGTAGGTGTTCTTATTAAGCCATACTGCACTTTATTTTCTGTACATACAATTTTTGTATTTATTTTAATTTGCACAAACTTTTACCAAATGTTGTTCATCTGTTTTATGCTGCTTTTATTCCCTCTTCCCTCCCCAGGATGCACCTAAAAATGTGCTTTGGCTCAGCATGCCTCTCTCAATTACCAATTTTCAAATAAAAAAAAATAAAACTGACTTTCCCTTCTCACAATGGATCTAGCTACTGCTGTCATGTACATTCAAATAAATGATACATTCCATTCTTTTTTTTGTTACTATTATTTTTCCCTCCTACTGCCACTGACTGGGGCCCCATCAGTCAATCTGCCCGTTCCCCTACTACCTGAGATCACCCCCACCTGGTTTGTATCCTTGATCTCCCTTCACCCCGACACACCTCTGGAGAATCCCCCAGTCCATGCCCCCTGGGCCGAGGCCGCCTTCTGCTCAAGCGCTCCCTCTTCTAATGCTCCTCGGGTAGAGGTGATAGGCGAGGCAGGGTTCCAGTGGGCATGGTCCAGTGTTGGAGGTGGGGGCAGGCGATGTCTTCCTCCCAGCAGTGTTTTCCTGTGTTCGTGAGCGTGACCTCCAGACACGGATGTGGCAATGCGTCAAGGGCGGGCGGGCGTACTCCAACGCCCTTCCGCAGACATCTGCCAATGCTCCCACCCATCACCAACATGATCCCCAGCTGTTGCATCCACTGGGAGTCGCCAGTGCCGGGAATCAGCCACCTACCCTCCCAGGAGAGGACAGCCATCCTCTGGATGTTCAATCCTCTCCTCCTCCCTGCTGACCCCGATGGCCGAGTTCATTCCCGAACCAGGTCACAGGCGTGGCGCAAGGTGGCATCCGGCCACTGGGCCGGCCCCATTGCAAGCATTCTTGTGGAACAATCTGCAGCTACCTACACTCCCTTGACCTCACTCCTTTTTCAAGTCCCAGTTCAGAGCATGGTTGCTAGAAGGGGCTAAATGCAACTGTGCAACAGGATGATCTCTGGGACTCCTTCCCCACTCTACCCTCCGCCCTATGCTGACCTTCTAACAGGGCATGCCTGTAACCATTTAGCACACTTACTCTGTAGTGTCAGATTGCATGAACAGTACCCTTTGAAATTAGTGTACTCCTGTATTATCCATGTTATCCTGTTTGTGTTCTCTGTATTTCTTCCACTTGTAAATATTTCTGCTGTATTCAATGTATTCCATGTACCTGAACTGTGTATATCAATTATTGTGCCATCTAAGTGGCCTGGATCGTGCCTGAAAATAGTCTCTGAGATCAGTGTATTTACCAAGTGAACAAATAAATAAAAAAATCTATGCAAGTCCCATTATGGACTTAATTTAGAAATTCTATCAGGTGCTCCAAATTCAGATCAGGCTCACAGACTGGAAATATCTATTATGATGCTAAAAGATCTTAATTAAATAATTTATTTCAGCTCTAGGAACATCACCAGTAGAAATAACTGCAAGTATCTGGCAATTCAGTATTCTCACAGTCATTGTAAACAGAGGATATGCAATGGACTGGGTTCAAACATGCCAACTATTTCCAAGAGTAATGGCGGGATCATCAGCTCTAGCGAGTTTTTAAAATTCTGAATGTACCAACACTCTTCCTGGCAGTGTGGCCATCCTGCACCTAAAGGCGAAAAATATACTGAGAGAGAGGGCCTCACAATAACTGAGTGAAAACATGCCACAGTGAGACCGACCTACCCACTGGTTAGGGTTTTAAGAACTCTGTCCCCAAGTACAGAGCTCACAGACATATTATTCTTACACAGTGACATTTTGTGATCTACTGACCACTTTTTCAGGATGTGAAAAAGCGGCTAGTCCAAAAGCACAGAAATGTATATTTACACCCATTAATTATATACATTATATACAATGTACAATGAATGCATCAATCACATGACCTTTTCACTTGTATCAAATTTTAAGTTTCTTTTGTTCCTCAAACATTAATCCTTCTCTCTGAATAATAGGAAAACAATTAACATAATAAATAATCTTGAGCCATTCACCAGTTTTAGGGGGGGATATCAAGACCAAATGTCAAAACAAGCAGAAGGAAGACAAGGCTTAGGAGACCAACAAGAAATAGGAAGAAAGAATACAGTTACTATAGGCGAGAGAGTCACATAAAATACCAGAAGAATCACAGGGTTTAATCTTTCAAAGAGGAATTCAAAGAGACAGAACTTGGAGAATTAAACAAGGGATTATCTTTTACCCTATGAAAATGTCAACTTAAAGCAAGACCTACAACACTTCTACAGAAAGATTTGACTTGGAGACTGTTCTGCAAATATGGAACTACCACAGACCCCAGGGAAGGCGTGAAGAAAATACATTAGCATAACCTGAATTATGGGCCTTCTACCAGACATACTTATTCCATGAAATGGAAATGGTTCACTTGTAGGCTGCTTTCCTGGAATATGGATTCTTTTACATGTCCTGTGGATGCTGTGTTGGAATGCTTGCTTTCCTTGTCTGACTCCGCCTCTGTATTCCTCCTAAAGAAGTAGTACAGTCAGAATTTGCAAAAACGTATGTTGTTTAGAGTGTTTTTACTTTTGTGTGTAGTCCTACTGTGTCCTTCCCTCTGTCTGCTAATAGGAATTATTTCTATATTAGCCTGCTAGTTTACAGTAGTTTTATGGCCCCTAGGGATCTCCATCTCAGCAAGAGGTATCGTTGTTCTTGTTCCTACAATGCCTCCTGTCCCATGTGACAGTGACATATCTGGGACCACAGATTCAGCAAGCACTGGTTTAGTCAATTTACTACAGCAGAATTGTGATATTGAGTAACTTTCCTTATCAAGTGAGCACTAATGGCTACACCCTGGCTTCTCCCCCTTTCTTCCATCCCCCTGCCCTGCTTCCCAATGTCACTCCTTTTTCCTTTCCTCTCCTCCACCCCTGCATATTACCTTCTCCCTGTTTTTCCCGTCCCCTCCCTCCCCACCCACTCTCTGCCCTGGCCCATCTTCGCTCTTCCCTCCCTCTCCCCCACACTCTCTCTGCCTGTGAGGCCTCTCCTTTTGCCTTACCCTGTCTGACTCCCCACTTCCTTTTTCTCCTGTTTACCTTCCCTCACATCATGCTAAATCGCTCACCCCTACTGGCTCCAGGGTCTCTGCCATGCACTTCTCCCATGGGGAGCATAGTCATCCCAGCTGTCTACTCCATTAGCACTTCAGACAAAAGAACTGTTATCTAAACACTAATCTAGGTAGCCAGAATATGTTGGGTAGTGCCTACTCAGTCAATCTCATCTTTAGCTCAGCCTTACATTCGTATCTCCTGGCACATCCTATATAGATAACTACCTCTCTGTCAGAACTGGACCAAGTGAGCCTGCCCTGGTTACACTACCATGTGATACCCTCTCGCTAATAAACTGGCTATATTAACATATACTGCATAACAGTACCAATTGAACCTGTTTTATACCTTTTTTGCTCTGTATTTTGTACTCCTCGATTCTAACTCATACTATTTAGCAACCTAGCCCTCACTGTAAACTGCACATTTGTTGACTGTATTTATGTAACCTCTGTATCTTGAAGATGTTCTCATGTATACTAAGCGAACATACAAACATCTGAATTTGCCAGCAGATAAAGGCCTTATGGTCTATCAAGTCTGCTCAAGTGTGCAGCAGCAACCATACTGCAGCGTGCCTCCCTCCCTCCACTGACCCTCCCTCTTACCCTATCCCATCCCTTTGAAGCAATCCACTGTTCTACAGGATACCACTTCCACAGGCAACGCGTTCCACCCAGACACCACTCTCCATAAGAAAGTGTCTTCTCATTTCCCTCCTGAACCTTCCCCATCCAATCTGAGATCATGACCTCAGTTCCCTCCCCCCATTAACTTGAATAGTCCCTCCGTGCCTGTCTTGTTCATTCCCTTCATGTACTTGAAAGTTTCAATCATATCCCCATCTCCTCTCCTCCAGCAAGTACATGATCGACTCCCTCAGCCTGCTCACGTGGGTATGTCCCTAATCCCTGGATCATCTTTGTTGCTCAACACACACCTCCAGTAACCTAATGTCCCTCTTCAGGTATAGGCACCAGTACTGCAGGCAGTATTCAGGTGTGGCCTAAGCAGTGACCTATACAACAGCAGGCTCACCTCCCTCTCCTTGAAGATATACCTCTGGCAATACAGCCCAGCATTTTGTTGGCCTTTGCAGCTGCCATCCTGCACTGTGCCGAGTTGTTCATTGAGCCCATTATAATCACCCCAGATCCTTCTCCTCCTCCTCTGCTACGACTAGCTGACCCCCCAAGCTGCTGGCTCCTTCTTGCCCCCCCGCAATGTACCACCTTGCACTTTCTGGCATTGAACCCCAACTGCCAAGTGTCCGTGCCAGGTCTCCAATTTTGACAGATCATCCTGTAACCGTGCCACCCTCCTAGGTCATCCACTACTGCTTCCATCCTGATGTCATCTGCAAAAAAGCAGATCTTGCTCTTGATGCCCATTGAGATGTCCTATATGAACAACCCAAACACCACCAGTCCTAGCACTGAGCCTGTGGTACTCCGCTTCTCACCGCCCTCGGAGATGAGAGCTCCCTCCAGCCACCACCCTCTGCTGCCTTCCCTGTAACCAGTTTACTATCCATCCCACCATTTTGCACCTGTACCTGCCAGGTTGCTACCCAGCCTCCCATGCAGCACTGAGTCGAATGCCTTACTGAAGTCCAGAAACAGGACATCCACTGCATGGCCCTTGTCCAACTGTCTAGTTACCCAGTCATAGTAATCCACCAGGTTGGTCTTGCCAGGATCTGCACGTGACAAACTCATGCTGCCCAGCGTCCTGCAGTCCACTGGTCTCCAGAAGGGACACCAGCCTCTCCTTCAGGATTGTGTCCATCAATTTCCCCATGATGGTTGTGAGGCTCACCAGCCTGTAGTTTCCAGTTCGTCTTTGGGACCACTCTTATGGAGGAGTACCACGTGAGCCATCCTCCAGTCCTGAGGTACACTTCCTGAAACCAGGGAGGCATTGAACAGGTCTGCCAAGGGCCCCACCAGGATTTCTGCCAGCTCTCTCAGTACCCTGGGGTGAAGGCCATCCGACCCTGGAGCCTTGTCCACCCTCAGTGCCCTCAGGCCCCCAGTACCCTGCCCTCTGTGATTCCCCATCTGTTACCTCCTCCTCCCCTGAGCCTGACCTCCCACCCCCTTGGTAGCATCCCTCCTTTCTCCTTAGTAAACATTGAGTAGAAGTATTCATTAAGCACTTCTGCCTGCTCTGCCCCTGTTTCCACCCACCCCATCCACTTAATCCTTACTATTTTGTCCTTACAACTCCTTTTCTCCTGATGTACCCTGAAGAATTCCTTCTCCCCTTCTTGATGCCTTGCGCCAACCTCGCTCCTTAGACACCTTGTTTGCCCTTACCACCTTAAATCACCTCCTCACGATTCCTTCAGGTAATCCTCTCTGTCCTCCCTCTCCCTGTTTTTGAACCTCCAAAAGCGCTTGTTTCTTTCTTACTTTCTCCATGACCCCTTGCTCAACCAGCTGGGTTTCATGGCCCTAGCTCTCTTACTCTGGACCCTAATGTAGGTTTTGGTTGCCTCCTCAAGTCCCAGTTTTATGACCTCCCACCTCTGAATAGTATCCATATTAGTTTGAATTCTGGCTAGATACCCTTTAACTACCTCCCCATCCTCCGAAGTTGGCCCTCCTGAGTCCTACACTCCTGTACCTGTTTCTACTCCTCCTTACCCATTTTCAACATTTATTTTTTTTTTTTAGTTTTGTTGACCGGGTAAGTGCACTAGACAAATCCTGCCTATTTTCAGGCACGACCGGGGAATAAAGATGAATGCCAACTGACCTTAGACCAGATGAAGCTGTCAGTGGTAGTTTTAGTGAGCAGGGAAATTTGGCCAGGACACCGGGAAATTCCCCTACTGGCTGCTTGGTAGCCGTCAGTGGAGAGCTGTACTGACGTCACGCTGCATGATGGCAGCAGTCCAGCAACCTGCGTTGGAGATGGAGGATGACCAGAGAGGAGGTTCAGAGCTTGAGGCTCGTTGCCTGTAAAATGCTTACAGTGGTGTGGGCTCCTGCCTGGAAACAGCACGGAGGTGGCGAGTGTCCTGGAGGTGGCTGGCGATGTTCCAGCGGCGGGAATGCGTCGATAGCAGGGACAGAGGAGGAATAGTTTTCCGTTTTGCTGCAGAAAGCGCCCGTAACCGGAGGTGGACACACAATGGGAAGTGCGAGGAGGAATGAAAACTACCGAATGTGCTGCAGTAGGGACGGATATTGCAGACGGACAAAGAGTGTCACAGTTAATGCGTCAGGCGTTTTGGATTGAAAGACAAGGCCTCTCAGGATTTTTCAAGAGACTGGTCGGAAGATCGGCTTTGCAAGAAGCAGGATGGTGCAAAACAGCTTCTGGAAGATGGATTCCTGATCCAGAGTGGATGGATTTTTCAACAGACTTGTCGAGAATAAGCATGCCACCGATTCAACTTTACTGGGCCCAGGTACTAGTGATAAATCTCCTAAAGTGCTGTATTCACTGAGGGTGGGAGAGTGTTTTGGTTTCTTTGAAACCAACCACCTCCTTTAATATTACAGGGATGTGACAGAAACTATTGACAGGCCATCACAGGCAAGGGGTGCGGACTCTCAAATAGGCCTCCTATGTCAGAACTCTTTAAAATAAATTAGAACAGGCTCCAAGACGAAATGCTGTTAGAATTAGATATAAAGGGGTCTTGCTGAACATCCAGACAGGTACTACGTGTTTAAGCAGTTGTTGAAATTCTCTATGGGATTTCTGCTGCAGACATATATGCACTAATACACATTTCAGGTGAGGATTCCTTTGATGTGAGTTTTCAGTCCACACCTTGTTGGACAAATTTTGGGATAAATACACCACTCTTAAAACCACCTCAGTGTGGACTCCTTTTTTGTCATACCCTCACTAGACCCCAAATTAGTTCGCTACCATTATGTTTCAAATGAGGGGTTAATGTTAGTGGTATTTATCACTGGTTGCAATCTAAATGCGATATTTTGAGTCCACCGAAGCCTTATTAGATTCAGAAGGCATATGGACTGAAAGTTGGAAGTTTAAAGTGAAACTCTTTCTGGTTAATTCTGAGATAATACACCTTCCCAATAGTTTCTTTTAGGGAAGATAGGGAGTTTGTTTTACGGGGCAACCCAGGGCTTGCTATAAATGTGGAGCGAGAACTCATTTGAGTAGTGTATCGACATGTTGAAATGCCCTTTGTGTGGAAGTTTCGGACATTCAATAGATATGTGCACAATATTTTCAGTGTAACCTCTGCGATGAAAAGGACCACACTTTTCATCAGTGTCCCTGGGCCCACAGAAATTGCACTGAAGGGTGGGACCAAGGCAGATTATTAAGAAAGCCCAGGCAAAAAGCATGGGCCTGTTGACAAAAATACCTCTGTAATTCCACCTGCCTTGAGCAGAGCATGGAGCAAACACAAAAGCGGCAAGGCCTGCTGTTCAGATGTCTCAGGCCTCTGCAGATAGCCACATTGTTTCTAAACCTTCTGCCTAAGTAAACCTACTATTGACTTTTCCATGCCACCCGCTTGAAACAGTTAAGAGTAGAAGACTGACTAGAGCACCCTACGAAGCAAGTTACTGTACCCCTCTGCATACTGAAATTTCTTTCCCTCCAAGACGCACCCTAGGGACTCAGACCTGGAATCTGATACCTCCCATGTATCAGAGCTAATTACAGAAGATGAGAAACTAAATCAACAGACTAACCAAGAAGAAAGGCAAAAAGGGAAGAAGAGGAAAGTTAGTCAGAAAAATAGTCCCTAATTTTCTTTTTGATTTTCCACGTCCATACTAAAGCTAGCTTCATACAATGTTTGCAGTATAAAGCATTCAAAGACAATTACCCATTTAATGTATTTGGGGACTTTGAATTTGGATATAATTCTTTCAGAAACAAGGGTAAAGTCTCTCTTTGAAGTTGCTCAAATACAAAGGAAATGGATTTGGGCCCTTCCTTCTGGACTTTTGGTTCAGATGCTGCAGATGGGCTGGGAGTACTATTTGGAAATACAGCATTTAAAATTTCAAGGGTTATTGACCTTCAACCTGGTCGAAGTGCTTATATTAGATTTCTCTTTCGGAGAGTTCTCTTTTCGTTTGGTGAATTGTATGCCCACAAACAAAGTCATCTCAAATAGAGATCTTTGAAGGATTAAACCACATTTATTAACCAAAAGCACATTATTTGGGGGAGATTTTAATTGTTCTCTAGATACTCATTTGAACAGATCACTGAGTAAAAAGTATATTGTGATTCTAACTATCTTCACAAATTAATACAGGATACAGGCCTTAAAGATGTATATAGAAGTTTACACTCGGGGTGGAGAAACATATTTCAGACATACCTTTTCAACACGTATAGATATGGTTTTGTCTCTAAGTACCTTTTTCCAAAAGATTGTTTAGTTAACCTACCGAATTTTCAGACCACAATATGCTGTTAAGTACTATTTCTTTAGGACAAATACCCCCATTTTTTCCTCTTTACATAACAGATGTAGGTTAAATACTTCCTTTGCAGGATGAAAATTATTATTCTAAGTTAGAAGGTTTTTCTGCTAAATATTCTACCATGAGTTTTTGATAATTATTATGACTGGTGGGTACAATTGAAAATGGAGATAAAACTATGTTTATTTGTGGGTAAACTAAAAGTCAACTCAGATTATCTTCAATATTTATTATATAGAAATAAATTGTATAAACTGATGTCCTTGCCACCTAAAAATCGTGCTTTATTCCATTCTCAAATTCTAGAAACAAAAGTCAATGAAAAATTCCAATATGATAGAGCAAAATCTCTTGAATTAGAATTTAAATATGGGATAAAGCATAGTCCGCGTCCGATCCCTTTCAGGCATGTAAAACCAGGATTGCTCATACAGTAATGACAGGCCTTGTTAACCCTCAGGGGAATTAGTTACTATCGAGATTGAGATATCAATTGTTCAACAGTATGTTCAGGATTGTTTTCGTATTCAGATACAGTACCTATGGAGACATTCCCATTTAATAAATTCCTAACACTCCTAAATTACAGAAAATATTTTACAATCATTGGTACTCTATCACTTCCCATGAAGTGGCAGAAAGTAATAAAACATTTGAAGTCTGGAACCGCTCCAGGTTTGAGCGGTATATAACAAGTTTATAAAACCTGTTCTAAATATATGGAATTTTCTTGCCTTAGTTTTAATTCAGTTCTGAATACTCCGCCTGTTAAAACCTGGTCAGCTTCACTTATGACATTTATATATAAAAGATGACAAAACACATATATCTAACTGGAGACCAATTGGTTTATTAAACACAGATTATAAAATATTAACCAAAATATTACATAACCGACTATTAAAGGCTGCAGAAATTCTAATTCACCAAGCATAAACATGTTCTATACCTACTAGAACTATACAACATAATTTATATTTGGTGAGAGATATTTTTTCTATGAGCCACCTAATTCTCCAGGCTCAGACATTATAGTAGCTTTAGATCAAACCAAAGCCTTTGACACGGTGTGCCATTCATTTTTATATTCTACCTTAATACATTATGGTATCCGGAAATGTTTGTCAAATGGATAACTAACCTGTACAGTCAAGCGGTGACAATTCCACTGGTTAATGGATTAATGGGATCCGAAGTGAAATTAAGAAAGGGTAAGACAAGGATGTCCTTAAGTCCCCTATTATATACTTTCAGTTTAGACCCAGTTATTAGGACTATTGCCTCTGACCCCCAGATTTTGGGACTTTCTCCTTCCCTAGGTTAGACAAAGTTAAAATCACAGTTTTGCTGATGATGTTACTCTACTATTAGCTAACACTACATCACTACAGAAAGCATTAGATATTTTTTCTTTTTGGGAAATTCTGGTGGATCTTTAAATATAGGGAAAAGTTTTGTAATACCCTACAAAGATTTCTTCAACAATCACTTCTTCTTTGAATATCGGTGCTTTATCTTCCCAAAAATATTAGGGATATGGTTTGGGGTTGAGGATATGGCCCTATATAATTGGGGAAAAAGGCTAGAATTGGAGAAGCAAAGATAAATATTGGAAAGTTGGACTTCTGGTAAGTTAAAAGAGTAGCAGTCATTAAACAGTTTTTATTGCCTCAGTTCACATTCCTAAGCCATTTTTTCCTCCCCTATCTCTGTAGAGACTAGGTTATACAGCATCTTTTCAGATGCTCTGAGAATAGACTTAACCCCATAAAGAGACTTCGTACCTTCTCAAAAGAGGAGGTCTTGATATGATCAATCCAGTTGTTTTTTCACGCCAATTTTTATTTTCATCATTTTCCTTTATCTGGTCTCAACCATCATTAACTTGGCACTTCTGGGTTCAGTCGATCTGGCACAAATATTTCTTTAAGTGGTCTTTACTTCCCCTAAAATTGTTGCATCTGATTCTTTACCCAAATATGGACTAGCTACTCTCAAGAAACTTTATCAATGGAAAATCCCACTAAGAAATTATTGACATTGTCACGAAATCTTTTATGCTTATATAGTATATGACGTTCAGAAGGTTACATTGCTTTTCCTTCAGTGTTCCCCTACTAAAATGACTCTAGCATTACACAAATTAACAGATTATAGACTTCCAGTAAAAACTTGGGATGTAATCTGGATGTCAGCTCATGGTAGATTAGGGGTTAGGAAACATGAAATATAAACCCTTGGATGAGAGATACTGTCTAAGGTCACAATGTGTTAACATAGAAGAAAGTCAACAGCACTTTTTTATAGATTGTTTAGACAGTCCGGCCTTCTGGTCACAGGCAGCACTGTATTGGAAAATACCACATCTTACGTCATTGATTTATAACACTCTTATTTTGGGAGATTATACAGGAGTTTGGAAAACTATCATAAAAGTACTTTAAATGCCTTTTTGCTTTGTTACAGTACTTTTATGGCAAACCAGATGCAAATTTGTGTTACAACAGCAACAGATATCCTTTTAGTTATTATTGAATCAGTGCATAATGAATTACTTTCTTTATATACAAGTGATAGAAAGCGTTTCTCGAATGCTAAAATGTCTGCCTTTTGGAAAAATTTCTCTATATTTAAAATTTCTTTTTCTTTTCTTGGTTTCGTAATACTTCACAATGTATGTATTTTGAATGCTTTTACTTTTTGCTTTGCTTTTCATTTGTGATGTTATGTTTTCTCAATAAAACTTCCCTACTCTTTCGATAAGTGCCATGGGATCTTTAACATCCACCTGAACTACCACCAATCCAGGCAGATAGGACCTCGGTTTAATGTCTCATCAAAGATGAACCACACTGAGTGGTGGTCGCTCCCTGCCAGTGGTTCTTCCACCCCAGCTCCCTTACAAACTCCCATTTGCCAGCACAATGTCTGAGTGTTCTCTAACCTGGTTGGCTCGCTGACCATTTGCATTAGGGCGCTATCCTTGAACACGTCCAAGTATCTGCTCCCTTCTATTACGTGGTGGCTGGGGTACTCCAATCCACTCTCGGCAGGCTGAAGTCTCCCACAGTCACCGTGCTATCCTTCCATGAGCCCTTCTGATCTGTCCTCTGTCTGAGATGGTGGCCTGTACACTACTCCCATCCTGAGGTCCTATTCTTGGAATCCTGGATTTGCATCCATAACGACTCTGTACTACCCTCCTCATTAACACACTTCAGTCTCAGTCCTTCTCTCACATACAGTGCCACCCCACCCTTCCCATTCACCCTATCTCTAGGAATATATTATACCCTGGTACTGCCAGGTCCCAGTCCTGGTAATGGGTGGCCCATGTTTCGTGATGGCTGCCATGTCCACCTCCCTTCTGCCATGAGAGCCTGTAGCTCTGCTGTTTTGTTCCCTAGGCTCCTAGCGTTCAAGGTGACCACCCTCCACCCTTTTCCTCCCCCCCTCCTGCTCTCCTTTCCTAGCATCCCTCCAGTTCTCCCTTTTTCTCATTGCTTCTAGTATGGGGTAAGCTCATTGAGCTTCCCTTCCTGTAGCTTCTGTGTGCCTCCTGTCCACCCACCCCACTCCTAGTTTAAATGCTCTGCTTTTGCCATGTAATCCCCCATCCTCTGCTTCAATACCTTCTTGCCCTTCTCACTTCGTGAAGTTTATCCTTACCGTAGAGACTATGACGTGAAACCTCTGTAAAACAGCCTTTAGTTCATAGGTACTTTCTTAGATAATAAATAAATATAACATTTACAGTTTAGCAAATACTTGAGGGCTAATTGAGAGGGTTTATTCTGTAAAAACAAAACAAACAAAAAAAGCTAGAGTCTTAACTAATTCTAACACTGATGATCTGGAGTGATTTGAGCACTTTTTATGGCTCGTGTAATTTGATGAAATGAAAAGTTTAAAAGTAAAACATTTACTCCTGTTGGCTAGACCTGACACACATAGAAAACAAAAATACTGAATTAGAGCTATTTGGTGGAGGACAAAACTTCAGGCTCCTATCTCTATCTAGTACTTGTTAAAATCGGTGGTCATGGACGCATCACTGTCACATGGGACAGGAGGCATTGTAGGAAAGAAAGAGCAATAAATTTTGCTGACCTGGAGATCCCCAGGGCCAAAAACTACCATATAACTAACATGTTGATTTAGAAGAAACTCTAATAGCAAACAAAGGAAAGACACACCAGGATTACACACAGAAATCAAAACACTCTGCACAACATACGTTTTGCAAATTTTGACTGTTAGATCAGCTTTCCATGCTCCTAGTGATGGTTCTTACAGTTGCCCAATTAGAGGTGTCCCATACATTTCTGAGAGGTATTCTTCATAAGAACGCCTATCCGTAATCCAGTCCCACCTTGGGACTTGAATTTCATTCTTGAGAAACTGATGCTGGCTCCTTTTGAGCCTGCTGAAATTGTGGCTTTCATTTCTTGTCACAGAATACCACTGCGATGAAGACTGCTTCTTGTCCTTATCCTTGGACTGTCAGCAGCCGCCTTAACTGAGGAGAAGCGGATTTTGAACCTTTTCCTTTTCAGAGGCTGTCAATGCCTTTAACAGAAGAACATTTAAAGAGATTTCTTGTGGCATCACCTCATAGACTGGTTGAAGCTCTGGAAAACTGCACAAGTCCTTACGTTGTAAGACAGGCCAAAACAGCACATACAAAGCTCATGTGTCTCCTCTTTATAATTTTATATTCACACTTACAATACCAAAATAGACTTCAGAGGCATACAAAGATGATGACAGAACACTAAGAAAAGTAAAACAACAAATGGCAAAAGCCAAGTTGAGACGTTTCCTCCAGCAGGTCCGACAAGGATGATCGATGGCAGGAGAAAGACCAAAGGAATGATGGGAACACCCACGTTATTCAGTATAGACACTGCACGTCACTGTAGGCTGCCTCCGACAAGCAAAATGTTTTGAGTAGTCCTGGCGCTGATAACTTGTAGTTTCAATGGTGTAGATCTCACAAGAAGATCCTGAATTACAAATCACATGTCCTATCCTGAGGCTTTATACCTGCAAATACAGAAACCTCTGTGAATCTAGCTGATAAGGATATAGAAAGACAGAAAAGAATCAGATGGACAGAAGATCCAAGTTTAACTGCTCAGCAACAGAGTTTTCAGCCCTAAGAAATCTAGAAAATGACTGGAACATCAGCTCACTGAGAAGAATGTCAGAGACAACTGACAAACCTATGTGGAAAAAGAATCCTACTGATGAGGTGAAGAAATTGGTACTGGAATTACAGGAAGAGGGTTCTAAGAAGAAATTCTTACGTGAATGCCCGTGAAAGGTATTATTCACCTCTTTTCCAATGATGCCATTTTTTCTTTTTTTTTTTTAAAACACACTACCTAGGATCCTCAAAGACAGAGACCTCCAGAGACCCACTGTAGCAAGCATTGGGTCTGTCTTTGTGGGCTACCATATCCAGTCCTTGTTACAGCTGCTCCATCTTATCTAAAAGATCTGCACCTTTGACAAAACTACTGTAAAGTCTCTGCAGTGGTTACTTCCAGATGCAAGGAAAACAGCTAGAATTGTACTAGTACATAAAGGCAGTAAGCCCCTGGAAATGAATAATTATCAACTCATAGACTTACTTTCTCTTGTTTCTAAGATTTTGGAGAAGGAAATCCACAAGCAGATGTTTGAATATTTAAACAATTATGATCTGCTCTCGGCCAGTAGTCTGGCTTCAGGCCACTCCTCTCCACACAGGCGGCACTACTGGATTCATGGACACTATCTCCTGCACACTTGAGGAACATAAGTGCGTGGGGCAGAGTTTGTGGATCTAACAAAAGCTTTCAATACAGTGGTCCATCAAATATGGTTAGGAACTTATTTAAATGACTGATCCCAAGTGGCAGCTGTAGGGATACCTTGTCTAGTACAGTCAATACGGATTATAGCAGACATATTTTTCAAAATCTGATTTGGCTGTTATATATAGCATCCAAAATGACTTCTTGAAAGCCATGGGACCATCAGATTGCTACTGCTGTATTGTACAGTAGTGTATGCCAATGCACAGTACTCAGTTATAGTTCCAACAGTAATAAAAGGCATTGAATGCTTAAGTGTTGCACTACATCTTTATTTAATTAAACTTTACAGACAGATAAACAGAAAATAAACTGAATCACTGTAGTGTGATTGCTATAACTGAACGTCTACTCACCCCGCTCGACTACATCCTCGGCTTTGCTCGACCTTCTATGTATTCTGTGATCTTTCATTGGAGCTTCTGCTCTTCTGCATACTTCTTCTATCTGTTCTCTGTTATATGTCCTCTGTTATATGCAGGAAAGCCCAATCAGGAGTAATGTCTTGATGCTGTTCCATTGTCTGCCTCAGGGTTAGCAGTGCATGTCTTAGATCAGCTTCTGTCACGGTCTTATTTGATCCGCTTTCCTCACTGTCATTCTCGTCTCGTCAACTGTTTCTTCCTCCCATCTAGTGCCTGACACCATCTGGGCTATGTTATCCTTTATCTGTTCTTCAGCTCGGTCCCCAAACAGCACAGTTCATCGAACTCCATGGCAGACAATCCTAGCGGAGGAACCACATTTTCCACTGGGGTGTCTGGTGCAGCTGGGGTCTAGGGGTAAAGCCAGTTTTATTGAAACACTGCGCTATGGTCTCTTGTGAGACAGAGTCCCAAGCTCTAGTCATCATATGGACTGCATCCACCAAGTCTCTCTCCCCACCCCACCCCCCAACTTACACTGCTGCAGTGAGTTGATCAGCAGAGTCTAGTTCATCCAGTACTTAGGGCGCATCTCTCTCATAATATTGCTTGAAAGAACAGATGATGCCCTGGTCTAAAAGCTGGATGATAAGGTGGTGTTCAGTGGCAAAACACTAGCCTGATCTTCCATAACCCATGAACTTCTGGATGACCCAAAAACTGTCCAGAAGCAAAATGATTTTTCATCCATGGAGCTTGCAGTCCTGCAGTTGAACACACTCCAAGCCGCTCTCCTGTCATCAGACACTGCAGTTGGCATGATAGTGGATTGGTAGGTTGCTGATTGCATGTGAAAACAATGTAGGCAAGCAGATTTGCCAATGACCACAAGTTCTTTTTCTCTGTTCCTGCCATACTGCAGCAACAGAGAACTACGGGATCTTCTTCGCCTTTTTTTGTCCCATCATAATATCGGGTCTTAAATGCTAAGGTGCCTTAGCCGACACACTGGTAGAAAAGCTCAGTCTTGTTAGCATTAAAGACATCCTGGGAGCAAGTATATTAGGTAGGACAGGCAGCATGTATTTCAACCAGTTCTCTGCTCCAAGCATATCAATGTTCAGCTTCTCACTGTAAGCACATCTGAAGTCAATGTTATGGTGATTTTTTCAGCACTGTACCGGTCTTCACTTGGATTAAAATCCGTTCTTCCAGTGCTGTAGCCAGCTGCTGTGCCTTGTGCATCAGAAGGAGCCACTGATCATGGCGTCCCTTCCCTCGGCACTGCAGAACGATTTCAATAAGGCCTCCTCACCTCACTGTCTTTACCTTCCCACTTATGTTAGCAGGAAAGATTTTGATTTGAATGTCACTCGATAAATCCTCTCTTCAGAACGGAGCAAGTTGTTCATGGAGGATTTTGTAATGTTGGAGTGTGCAGCGTAATCTCAGAGACTCGGCTTTGAGATCTTCTCTATCTCCTGAAGCACTTCTACTTTTTGTAATACCACAATGGCAGTCCATTTGTCAGTGTGTGGGCCAGCAGAGTCGAGGGTTGCAGGGTTGCCATCTTTAGACAGCCTGATGCACAGGAGAGCAGTGCTTTAGAACACTCAAGAATGGACTCTTGACCTGTACACATTACACCACTCCGGCCCGGATGCGGTCCGCGCCACTCCGGATGCAATCTGTTACGGCCAGGGAGCAGTGCAGTGCGTCACCCGTGCGCGGTGTCTGTTCTGGACCCGGCACCGCCGATCACCGAAAGATAGGCGACTATTACAGCGGCGCCCAATCCCTAATGCAGCTCACGCTGCGCTTCAGGCCCTGCAGAGACCATTGCCGCCCGTCCACACTACGCGTGTCTGTTACCAAGGTGGAGACCGGTTTCATAACCGTTGCTGAAACCACCTATGTGGTTTCAACAGCGGTTACAACGCCTTCTGTAACGTTACAGGTGTAAACGCAAACCGTTGCGGTAGGTTTGGGGCACCTGTAACGCTACAGAGGCGTGAGTGTGGACAGGGCCTTAATGTAGCCACTGATCACCTGTAATCACCAGTGAATCAGCTGTTAACCCTTAACTGCTAACACTGCAAGCCTACAGCAATGTACGCCCTGTAATTCAATGCTGTCAAGTGGACTCTGGCAGCTGTTATAGGCAGCATGTAGTCATTATAAAGTGTAGATTTATTACTATAAGTAGAAGCTGGTAGTTTGAGCAAACAGAAAATGCCCATAATAAGCAACTGTCTGTGGTAAGGCGGACGTTATAAGTGGTGCCGACTGTATTAGAATGGTGGAGGATCAATTTTAGGCCCCTATTATATGTTCTTTTATTGATGAACTATCAAAATTGTTTTCAAATGTAACTATTAAAATGTTACGCTGATGACACTGTCCTCCTCCTAGCCCATGAACAAAGTGAAATTAAAAAATACTGCAGTTGAAAATTAATGTAATGTTGTTTAAATCAGGGGCTGTGAAAAGAGACAACGTGTCAAGCGATTTAAAATCTACTCTCTGGATAGAATGAAAACTGAACAACTCAAAGCACGTGGGTCTTTGGTTTGATTCTGAGTTAAAGTTTGATGATCATATAAAAAACTTTGTGTTAAAGCGTCACAAAAACTGGATGCCCTTAGAAGATACAACTTATGTATGACCAAAGAAACAAGAGAAACTAGCATCATCAGTCAATCATCGATGTTGGATTATGGTAATGCACTCTATGGAATGGCTGGAAAGGGTGCCGTCAAAAGCTGGAAAGCCGGCACTACCGTACCACAAGACTTGTTCTTGGCTTCACAGGGCCACCACCACTGATGCATCGTTATACATTGTTTCTGGAAGCATCTCTGAAAATTCAGAGAGAAGGTATTTGCTACACTTTTTTATAAATTAATGTCAAGTCAGGCCCCATCTTATTTGCTGAATAAAATTACCCAAGTTTCCTCAAAATACTCACTTTGAAAGACGACTGGCAGGTCCCAGTCCTGGTAATGATCAAGATTTGGTACAATGTTATATAATTTTACTGCTACATCAGCTTGTAATTCATTGCCACCAAAACTTAAGTTTACCCACCTACAGCAGTTTAAAAGCAGCTCTTGTAACGTGGCTCAAATCTGAATGTGACTGTAGGTGAATAATTGTATTTATTGTTTTATTGTGTATGTACTGTATGTGCATTTCTATTGTAACTTTAATTGCGAATACACAGGACAGTCCTGAGAACAAGCCTTGTGCCTAGTACCCTATCCGCACAAACATAAATAAAACTCAATTCAAATTCAAAGATACTAAACAAGGGCCAGCCAGTGGTGCTGAGCGCCCACCTCGCCTCGCCGGCAACACGTGTTCGGGAACAAGCATGGACCGCTGGGGGCTGGCAGTGGAGGAGAAGGATCGCGCCCCAAGGGACTGCTCTCCTTCTCTTGGGAGGGGCGTCAGTGGTCAGCTCGACTTGGCCTAGCGGAGGCTGGGGGCAGCGTGCGATGCTGCAGTAAGGGGAGAATATGGGGCAGGCGCCTGAAGAAGCACATGCAGACGTGCGTACATTCCTCTGCCGGCATCACTGCACGCCACATCTCCAGGGTGAAAAGTGGAAAACTGGCTCCTGGTCGGGCAGCATGAGCTTCTGACCTCTGCGGCCCGACCCCAGATGGCGCTTCCTCATCTGGATCCTTACAGGCGAGATCAAACTTAGGGGTGAGGCTCCTCACCACCGCACCATGGGGGCGCGTTGTGGGAACTAAGGAGTTGGCCTGATGTCAGGGTGCAGGCCAGGAGGTCAGTCGGGATGTACAGCCGACCAGGAGCCACAGGGAAGAAACAGATACCACAAAAAAAGAAAAAAAATGAATCACGAGACACACTATGAGATCCTTGAAAACCTCAATGAGAGCTGCGATACAACAGAAGAAGTACTGTAGGCCGGCCTGGTGGCACAGAGGTTGGCGCTGGATGCTTTACTTCTGTCTGCTGTGTCGGGTTCGCCAGCGACCTTGGGTCATCAGGGTGCCAGCGTTGGGGGCCAGGATTGAGCATGCCGATGGGCGCTCTCCTCTCCCAAGGGTGGTGAGGTGGGTTGCGCCCCCATAGTTCCGCTCCCACTGGGTGGAGGTCCAGTGGGTAGCGTAGGCAGAGAAACAGGCGGCAAACAGTTATGGGAGGTGGAAGGGCTGAGCTGGCGCCATGAGGTGCGTGCGTGCCTCCATATATTCGCACAGCCATGTGCGGGACCTCGGGGGAGATAGGGCAGAGGAGAAAACCTGTAAAAAAATATACCTATGTGTCCCCGTCACCAGTTGGTGGGAGGAGGTGACGGGACCAAATAGCTATATTTATTAAAAAAAAAAAAAAAAGTACTGTAGTACCATTAAATGTGACGGATCTTAATACAAAGATTCTATAACAAACAGGCCTAGCAACTCTAAGAAGAGAATCAAAAACAGAATACCTGGTGACATCACTCCCAGTGAATACTTGATCCAGTCAGACAAAGTAGTTCTAACAAACAATTACTTTAGATTGAGAATATATTTTACTGTCAGATAAAGGGTAGTGCCATGGGGTCCTTCATGGCACCAAGCAATCTGAATTGGTTTATGGACTATTTTGAGAAGTAATTTGTATTTAAACCAGGAAACAATGATCTACCATGGGAACATCATGATATGGAAACATTTTATTGACGATGACCTTTGTATCTGGAAATGAAAAGTTATATGAACTGAAAACTTGTTCTAATTATTTGAACAACTGCACTGGCTGTTACAAGTTTGTAATGAACTTGGACAAATCAGTTTTCTGCACCTCTGTATTTATAAGGAGGAACCTAAGCTCTTTACAAAGCTTCACAGGAAGGACAAGGACAAAAACGTCCTACTACAGTACATGCAGAAAGTTTCCATCAACTTAACACAGTTGCAAAATGTTCCATATGGACAATTCGTCAGGTTAAAAGAAATGTACCAGGGCTGAAGATTACAGAACTCGGAAGATGTGAAAGATTAATTTCACAAAGAGGATATCCTAGCAAAATGCTTGAGATGGTAAAGAGCAAATGTGATGTCCAGGAAAGAAGAGACCTTTGAATATGGAGAAACAAAACAAGAATGAGAAAAGACTGACTTTTATGGGTTTCAGTGATGATTTTAGATACATAAAGAAATAATCTATATATACTGGCAAATTCAGCATGCCACTAGCCAAGACACACAGACTTTCAATAACAAACTTTAAGAAACAGCCAAAAAAGTCAGAAAGAGGACAGGATAACCTACTTATTCACAAGAAACCTAACAATGATAAAGGATTTGATCTGAAAGAAGTCCACCCATAGGTAAATATAGGTTACTCACCTGTAAGCATAGTACTAGGGTTGGTATACAGTTCACATCCATACTCTGGCAGTTCCACTGTAAGTGCAGATTCATTGGGCATCTTTAAGCTAAGTTGCTCGACCAGCAGGCGGTAGATCCTCCGGCTCTGTCCTATTAACATCAGATCTTTCCACACTGGAAGCTAGGATCTGGGTGCCACATTACTGAGGGCCAGGTGGCTTGTGTAGATGTGACCTGTATACCACCTCTAGAACTACAGTTACAGGTGAGTAATCTATATTTCTAATGGCGTGGATACAGTTCACTATTCACACTCTGGCTGACTCCTAGCAATTCTCTGGCATGATGGGGCAAGGTGCGCACCCTGTATAGCTAACAGAGACTGGAGAACTGTGGTCCCAAAGAAGCATCCCAATGTCACTCAAGGTCAATACTGTAGTAAGAAATGAAGGTGTGTCTTTCCTCCAGGTAGCAGCTCTACAGATTTCCTTTACTATGATGACTCTGGAGACAGCCACTAAGGCACGTTATTGTATGGTGTAATGAGTCCTTAGGAGGCTCCCCACAAGTCAACCTATAGCAGAGATCGATGCAGGATGTTATCCACCTGCCAACTGTCCCTTTGCTGCTGATCTACCAGGCATGGCTTCAGTGTAAGCAATAAATAGCTGGCAAGCCTCACCAAGAATTCCAGCCATATGCTCCTTGAAATAGAGCGCATTCTCTGCAGGTCCAAGGTATGAAGCCTGTGATTGGCCTCCAAAGTCGAGTTAGTAAAGTATACCAGTAAGTTAAATCACCTGGTTAATGTGAAACTCCAACAAGACCTTGGGAGGAATTTCAGGTGAGGATGACCTTGTCCTTGTGGAAGACCAGATAAAGGGACTCCACTAACACTGCCTGAAGCTCACTAATCCTTCTGGTTGACGAATGACCGGACTGTTATGTCTGAAGGTTATATTATTAAATAATCAATACATTATTAATACTTTTGGTGAGTGGGCCTTTACAGTATCTCCAATCTATTTGTTTTGATTGGCTGTGATTGGTGTTAGTCTCCCACTCATACCAGTTTCTTTTTACCAAGGTGGGCTGAGCCGGACAGTGGTATCCAACGTAATGGCTACAAAGGAGGTTGACTTCCATGACAACTGTGACATCTCACACCTGGCACAGGCTCAAATGGCTTGCCCATGAGCACTGCCAGCACCAGCAGTAGGTCCCTTGGTTGCAGTGGTTCACACACAGAGTAGACAGGTGGTCAAGGCCTTAAAAGCACCTGATCACCTCCTCCTGGACCACTATCAACATACCAGCCCACACTCAGTATGCAGAGATGGTTACCAGGTATGCCTTGAGGTTATCGCTCGCACACCCAACTGACGAGGAACCAGAGGTAATCCAGGATGCTTGCCACAGGGCAGGCAAGGGATCAAGCTCCTTGCCCTGACACCAAATGGAAAACTTCTTCCATTTAAAGTTGTAACAGCAGTGAGTCGACTCTTTTGAGAGGCCTCCACAGAGTGGAGCACTGCTTCCAAAAAGCCCCAAGGCATGGAACTCAACAGACACTCAGGAACCAAGCTGTAAGGTGCTGGACAGTCACCTGTTGTCCGATTATCAAGTCCTGGAGAACAGGCAACCACCATAGAGGTTTGCTGCTGAGGCTGGGAAGATCAAGTACCAGAACTGTTTGGGCCAGTCTGGAGCTATCAGGATCATCTGTGCCTTGTCCTACAGGCCTTGACCACCACCTCGTAGATCAAGGGAAGGGAGGGAAGATGTACATGAAGCCTGGGTTCCAGAGGCCTAGCGGCATCCCAAAAGTATCTCTGACTGTGGGGGACAGACACAAAACAATCTCAGCTTTCTGTTCTCCCAGAGGCATACAGGTCCACAAGAGGTGTGCCCACTGGAAGAACACATGGCTTACCACCTCCTGATGGAGGGACCACTAGTGTATCCCACACAGTTGAGAGCATCTGCCAGCCAGCTGTCCACTCCTTCAATATGAATCGCCAGATCATCAGCACCTAGGCTGTACATGAGAGTCCAGGTGCTGAGTTCTTCTTGACATAAGGAAGGAGTGAGTTCACCATGCCTGTTCAGGTAAAACATGGTTATGGTATTGTCTGCCTGGACCTGCATGACCTGACCCCTGACCAAAGGAGCAAATTCACTGAGAGCCAACCGTACTGCACAGAGATCCAGCAGGCTGACATGGTGACAGGACTCCCTGGGAGACAAGAACACAAGGGCTCTGTGGTCTCCCAAGTGTGCTCTCCATCTCACTAGAAACTCACCCACAGTCAGCGTGTCAGTCGGTTCTGGGTGTATAAATGGGATTCCTTCCTACAGATGGCGAGACTAGCCACCACTGGATAGCATCCCACATCGAATGTGTCACCATGACCGACTGGTCCAGGTGATCTAGGTGCTGGGACCTCTGGTGATCCCACTCCCACTGCAGGTGGAGCATCCGCCAGTGTGCCCAATGGACCATGCTAGTGGAAGATGACATGCACCCCAGCAGCCTGAAGAAATCCAGGGTAGGCGTGGCGCAATTTGAAATGATCAGGCAAAGAAAGGTAAGGTTCTGAGCCGGTCTACAGAGACAGGGCTTGGCCTGCAGGAGTATAATTCTGTCCCAACAAACTTGATGACCTGTGAGGATCAATTCAGACTTGTCCAGGTTGACCAACAGGCCCAAGTCTTTCAGGTCTGGAGGCCAGATCTCTGGACTGTTCTGGCGTCCCTGGACTGCCTGGCTATCAGTCAGTTGTCCAGATAGTGATACACCCTTGGAGCTGGACCAGAAGCAGGCTAAATACCTTTCTCTCCTTGTGCTAGTTGGAGGGCTCCTTTGCCATTGGAATCTTTCTCCCAGACTTCCTTATTGCTGATAACCTGGACAAGGATGATTCCCAGGGGCTACCTTTCCCAGGGCCTGATGCCCTTGCACCATAGGAAGGCTGCCACCACTGCCATGCAATTGGTGAAGACCCTGGACACAGATGAGAGGCTGAAGGAAATGACCAGGAACAGATAGAGGACCCTTCTGTGTAGAACCGAAGGTACCACAGTGGGAAAGGTATGCCTCTTTGCAGATGACACAAAGATCTGTAACAGAGTTCATACACAAGAGGGGCAGAAAAGATGAGAAGGGACTTGGCAAGGTTGGAGGAATGGTCAGACATATGGCAACTTAGATTCAATGCAAAGAAGTGCAAAGTAATGCACCGGAAACAAAACCCAGGAGAAGAGTACACAACAGCAGGAAGTACTAACAACAACAGAAATGGAAAGGGACCTGGGTAGTCATATCAGATGACCTAAAGGTGGGTAAGCAATGTGAAAGTCGGTAAGGAGAGCCAGGGGATACTGGGATGCATAGGAAGGGGCATCACAAGTAGAAAAGTGGTTATCCTCTATACAGACAGTTGGTGAGACCCCATCTGGAGTACTGTGTGCAGTTTTGGAGACCTCATCTACACAAGGACATAGACAGGATGGAAGCAGTCCAGAGGAGGGCAACTAAAATGGTGCAGGGTCTGCAGCAGAAACCATATGAAGAGAGACAGAGAGCTTAATATGTATACTGTTGATGAAAGGAGGGACAGGGGACATGACAGAAGCGTTCAAGTACCTCAAGGAATCAACAAAGTCCAGGAGGGTGGCATCTTTCAGAAAAGAGATGTGTAAGAACAAGGGGCACAATTTAAAGATAGAGGGAGACAGCTCAGGGGTAATGTGAGAATTTTTTTCACGGAGAGAGTGGTGGATACATGGAACAGCCTTCCTGAGGAGGTCGTTGGGTCTAAAACAGTGGGGAATTCAAACATGCATGGGACAGACACAAGGCAATTATAGTGGGGGTTGCAGGAAGTAGGCTGTTGGTTAACTAGAATCTGCAGCTTATCCAGTAGGTTGGGAAATGGGCAGACTGGGTGGGCCAAGTGGTCCTTATCTGCCATCAAACTCTGTTTCTATGGGACAGACGGGATGTGGAAGAATGTGTCCTGGAGATCCAGGGAGCAGAACTACATGCCCTGCTCCAGGATGGTATCATCTGTCTCAGAGTGACCATCCAGAACTTGCACTTCTGCATCAACTGGTTCAGACTGTGCACCCCAGTATGGGTGCCAGCCCCATCCATTTCAGGACCAGGAGGTACCTGTACCCCTGACTTGCCATGCATCTTGGTCATAGGCTATGGCTCCTTTGCGGGAGCTCAGCACTGTCCTTTCAAAGGCAGATGTGTCCCTCGACACCGTGGGCTCCTGAGCAGCGTGGAGTCTGTAAGGCAGCAGAATGATGAAACCTAGAGGCAACCCTCTGCATACCACATTCAGTACCCACTTGTTCATAGTAATGACAGACCAATGAGCCAGAAGTGATGCAGCAGACCCCTATTGGGATTTGGGTCAGGGACTGGACAGGCAGGAGGATGACACCCGACCCATCACTGTGCAGTTCTGTAGGGGCACTGGTCACTGGGGACACCACATCCCTTGCCCAACCTCTTTTCATCCCTGGCCAGTTAACTTGGCCTTGGGGCACCAATCTTGGTACTGCCTCTGCTGAGGCTGCTGCTGAGGTTGAAGTGGCTGAAAGGACCTATATCGAAGGTCTTTTCTTGAGGCTTTCTAGCCTTTCTTTCTGGGATGAAGCCACAAGATCCAGGGTGGTGCTGGACTTCTCTATCCTGGTCAGAGGTCCTTTCACTCCCAAGCCAAAGAGGTCAGTGACCAAGAGGGACATTGGTCAGTTTGTGCTGAGTGTCCGCCATGAAGATGGAGAGCCTCAGCCACTCCCTGCGACTCATGGCAACAGTCACTGCCATGGCACAGGCGCAGGAGAGACCCATGTCCAAGGCTGACTGGAGCTGGTGTTTAGCCATGGCTTAACCCTGGTCCTTGACCAACTTCACCAGCAACTGCTTGTTGGCAGGGATGCGAGGGAGGATTTCATCCAGCACTCTCAACAGGAGTGACCAAGTTAGCCACCAGAACATGGCTGGCCAACACAGACAAAGAGGAGGCAATGTAGACCTTTTTGGCCGCATTGTCAGTTTCTGACTCCTTGTCAGGAGCCTGTCCACATCCCCTTGGCCTCTGGACTTCTGGAGGCAAATTCCAAGACCAACCCATCGGCCAGGGATGGTCCAAGAACTAGTAGGAACCACACCTTGTGGACCATACGGAGTGAAGGGTGCCGGGCAGGATAGCGGATGCTGCAAAGCTCCAGAGTAGGTCCCAAAATGGCCTTAGCCCTGGGAAAGGTAGCCTCTGGGGAATCATCCTTGTCCAGGTTATCAGCAATAAGGAAGTCTGGGAGAAAGATTCCAATGGTAAAGGACCCTACAACTAGCACAAGGAGAGAGAGAGAGAGACAAAGGGTATTTAGCCCGCTTCAGTCCAGCTCAAGGAGAAATTCAAGTGCTCTGAAATCAGCAGAGAGGCTCAAAAGCCCATTCAAGGTATGTGTCCTCAAGGAGAACACTGATGACACATCAGAGTCATCCACAATAGTTTGCCAACATGGACCACCCAAGTGTCTTACAACTGGGTATTTCCACTGACAGTTGACCTGGAAAGCCAGCTGCAGCACAGAAGTCTTTACCTGGGGCTCCCACCAAGGAATACAGTGTCGGCAGCTCCACCCGCAAGGAGAAGAGGAAATGCAGGAGACAGCTGCTGAGGGTGGATCAGCATGGGCATCATTAGTGGCTGCCAGGTGATCTAAGGTCCATGGGACAGAGTCCTACCCCATCCTGCAATGGTCCATTGCTACCAGAGTTGCTCCTCATGGTGTCTCTGCATCCTGAGGTGGTGCCTCTCCTCACCCAATGACAAGAAGGTCAAGAAGAGTCGATGGCAAAACCTCCCATTCAAGAGGGATCAAGAGCACAAGCGACACCTCAACCCTGACCATCGACCCGAGGGCTGGCGTGAGAAGAAACATCTGAAGGCTTGTAGACCACGTGCTGAGCCATACTGACAAACTTCAACTTAGGAGGCACAACCACCGTTGGAGGTGGATCCAGTGCGACTGGTCAGGGATGCAGGCCAGGCTACATTCTCCTGGGAAGGACCGGGAGAACTGGGGTCGGGAGATAAACTTCTTGTAAATCTGGTTGACAGGCTCAGAAAATCTCAACAGCCTGCTTGAACAGTGTGAGAGTCAAGCCCAACTAAGCCACCGAGGAGCTGTCAACCAAGCCTTCATCAAGGCGGCGTGACCGGATTAGAGTGCTCGTGTGAGTCGAGTGGTCAGGACAGTCGAGGGAGGAGGAGGACCACAATCTTTCCTGATCCCATGACCAGCAGCTCTTCTGCTTCTTGCCGTGGTGAGCAGGGCTCTCTCTGAAGGACTGGACAGCGCAGCATATATCCAAGAACCCATCCAGAAGGACCCTCTCATGCTGGCCACAACCAGGGCAGTGCCAAGGCCGACGAAGTACTCGATGTAGGACAGCGACACTTCCTTTCTAAAGCCGCCAGTTAAACTGCCAACTCCAGCTGCAGCCAAGGCCTTCGTGTGGCTTTCAGGTTGGCCACAGCCAGCCACGTATGCTGTGATTCAAAGCAGGAGATGCAGGATATGTGGGGTTGGTGTTTGACATCTTTAGTTGACAAGTGACGCAGAATTTGAAGACATGGGGCTTAGCTTTCTCTGTGTCCATCTTCCATTGAGTGGCTTAGAGCAGGCACAAAGGAGAGCAGGTTTGATCAAGGAAATTAACTTTTGAAGAAAGTTTTTTAAGAAAATCACCAAAGCACAATGGTAACCCTCTAATACTGCAGAGCTGTGAAGAAGAAACCTGTCTCTTCCAGTGGAAAGAAAATCTGATTGTCATGGAGTGGAGCCAGAGGTTATACCGCCCAGGTGGTGGGAAAAACCTGGCTTACAGACTTTCGGCCGAATCAGCACTTCAATGGAACTGCAAAGTGTGAATAGGGAATCGTGCCATGCCCTCCAGAACTACCTTTGTGGCTCATGGCACGACTGCAACAACATGTAGAACAATGAGTGTACACAAGCCATTTAAACATGAGAAGGTAAAACACTTGCCAAATGGAAAAACTGGTGTACATTATTAAGTGCCAGCGATCAAACATATATAGGCAAGATGGCGAGGGTGCTAAGATTAAGGACAGATGAACATAACAGCACTGTAAGCAGGAGACAAAACCTCCTCACTGGCTAAGCGTTTCAATGACTGTAAACACAATATATTGAGTTTAAAGTTTGTGGGACAGAAAGGGTGGCACACCCTGGAGGAGGGTGTGTGTCAATAAAATCCCTATAAGGGAAGCCTAATGATTGACTGTTCTGTAAACCTCGACTCCAAAATACAAAAATATCAGTGTCTGTATCTCAGTACACAGCATGCTCAGCTCTGGGGCCTGATAACTGGAAGGTCCTGGGTTGCAGCCCAACACCAGGTACCTGGGATAGTACCCATAACTGAAACTGTAGTGCAGTATGGGGGTACTGTACTGTTAAGGTGCTATCCTTCAGATAAGACATTAAACTGGGGTCCTTTCTTCCCATCTCTGGTCACTGCCCAGGTGGAAGTAAAAGATCCCATGGCATATCAATGAAGAGGGGAGTTTTTGCAATGTCCTGGCCAACACTCCCATTAATAAAACAAGTCCATGTAACTCACCCTCAAGACACATCTGGAAACAAGCTGTCACAGCGTAAGTGTGCCTTTCCTGGTCAAAAATTACAAATGAATAAAACACAGTCTGAATGAAGAGCCAGATTAGGTTCAACTGTTTTGTGGACACTCTGCACAAATACCCCCAGTAATAAGATTCTACTAGAATTAGTGACCAGCTCTCTCCATTATCAGTATTTTAGGCCACCTAGAAAAGAGCATCTTTCCTGCTATTTTCTAAATTGCCCCACAGAAACACTAAAGGACCCTTACATGCTCCTAAGTGAAATGGTGCATACAGTTTAATTTTCAGTGTTTTTATTTCAGGAAGGAAGGATCGTATCTTGGCTCTGTGGAGAAGATGGCCCGATTCCTTCCACTTCCTGGTTCTCAGCACCACCCTTGCATTTGCACATTTTGTGATATAAGGGTCTGGAAAGCACAAAGATCACTCCATAGGCTTGAATGGGACTGTCTTAACTTCATTTTTTAATTTTGGACAGCCAACTCAAACAAATCAAGGCCACTGCTCAACTAGCAATGGTTAGTTGAGCAGTGGCACTGATCTAGAGTCCTGGAAACAAAATTTCAAACCTGGAAGCCATCATGGCAGAGGCTGACCTGCATCGTTGGCCATTATGGAATCGTGGTACTCTGAGCACCCCAAAAGGGACAGGGCCATACCCTATGTTCAGGAGAGACTGGGCAGGGATGAAACACAGAAACAGAATCTGAAAGCAGATAGCAACCGCTTGGCCATCAAGTCTGCCCATTCCTCCTACCTACACTACTACCACACACACTCAGGGATAAATTAAGTGAGTTAGCATCATAATTTGCAACCCAAGAATGGAAATGCAAGTCAACTGCCAGCATGATTAGCAGTGATTGCTAATCATAAGATACTGGTAATACTTTGTGAAAAAAATGTGGGGTTTTTGTTCCATTTTTCCCCCTTTTGAGCACTGCTCCTCTAAAGTTTTCTTTTTGAGGGTTATAAATGTCCTTTCCTTTCATCCTATCCCATGTCCCTCCCCTGTCCATCCAACCATCTGCGACTGGTCAGAAGGACATGCCAGCTCCCTCCCACCTGCTCTCTGAGTAGGAGAAACATGAGTTAGTCCTTTGCTGTGTAAGCGTCGCCTGTCTGAGTTAGCATTACCTGTGGAAGGAGCTGGTCAGTAAGCAGGCTGAAGTGTCAGCATGGTGAGTACAGATTTAATTTCTTTTTAAATTTTAACATCATGTTTAGCATCTGGTAGTTTCAGTAATCAATTTTGTTCTTTGTTTTAGCAGGGCAGAGGAGCCAGGAGGAGTGAGCCGCCAGTGAGATCCAGAGCTGAGGAGGCAGAGACCATGGGGAGCCGAGGGCCGGAAGCCAACACAAGCCAGCGAGGATGAGAGCCTGTGAGGAAGGCAGCAGAGAGGAGAGTGGTGGAGACACGGCAGAGGCGAGGCAGGCCAATCGGCGTAGTCAGTTTTCGACATCGGAGTAGTGCAGCACAAGGATCGGGCACTCTGCAAAAACAAGTAGAAACTTTTCATTCTTTATGAATGGGGAACAGTTACCGAGGAAAACGAACAGGGCATGATCTCACTGGAGCAGAATTGGTGGGGAATCGGGATATGGTCTTGCACAAACAGAAAGAAGGGCACACTTGACTGTGAAGGCCTAGTAAGACTGGGAACACTAAGTAAGGACAAGGGGTGGGCAGCTGAATCAAAGGATGTGATGCCCCAAGAGAATAGCCTGCAACTTGCAGACTTTTCAAGAAATCAGTGACATTAGGGATGTTAAAAAAAAAATAAATGTGCCAGGCTATACAAGGCTGTAAGTTCCATGCCCTGCAAATGCAGAGATGATTGGCCATCAACCTCCATGCTGAGTCAGTGCAACCATGTGAAACAACAATAATGCCCAGCTTAAATGCAGAGAATGAAGACATTTTACAAAAAAAAGGTTTGTGCCCGTGCAGATTTGTAGTGATAAGGAAAAAGAGACACTTTTGAATGAATTACAAACTACTGAAGTTGCTCAACAAGTGTTGTGCCCTACTTTTGCAGTGAAAAATGTACTGTTATATTTGTACCCATAGTGTCCGTCAGTCAAGTGAAAATTCTGTGTCCTGCAAATGCAGAGTGGAATCAGCCCACTGCTGAGTAGCACAACCATATGAAACTGTGTGCCCTACTTAATGCAGACAATTTGAAGACATTTATTACAAAGTGTTGGTGCTCTGCAGACTTTGCAGTGATGGGGAAAGAGACACTTTTACAAACTGCCGTTGCTCAAGTGTTGTGCCCTGCTTTTGCAGTGAACAAATGTAGTATGTGTATTGTGCCAGCCCTAGTGTGAAAAATTAAGTTATTAGGCCTGTGATCAAAAGAAAATGACCTCAGCCCTGCACATGTATTTGTTTTGGTATGTGGGAGGCGCTGCAGCCAAGGACTGGAGGTTTGGAAGGGGATGAAGATTTAACCAGTATGTCTGCCAGTCAGTCAGGGAGGGGTGACCATCAAGCTGCTGCCACAGTCTATGTTGCAAAATTCAATAACCCTGACATTGCCCCTCTTTGCTTCTGTCAAGGTCACTCTTGCTCTTCCTGTGATTTATTGTGCTAGGGTGGCCTTTACTTCATGTGAAGAAGCCTGCATTGCCCAAGGATGTGGTGGGGCTAGGGTGGGACAGTCACAGTTACTGAATTCTCACCAACATACACTGCTGCAGTTTTAGCTTGGATGATTACAGCTGCTAACACCAACACTGCTCAGATATCAGCTCTGCAGCGACCATTCACCTGCTCAACCTCACCCATCTCAGCTTCGTTCTCTGCTCTGCGCAGCCACTGGAATATGTTAAGTATACACCCATGACACCTCTGTTTGCCCTAATTTCAAACTTTTAATAATTGTTCAGTCTGTCTGACATGGCAACTGGAGTAAAACTAGCAACTGTTGAAGGATGGCACAAAAATATGATCGAGAAAAAACTAGCTACAGATAATCAGTGAGGAGATCTTGCAATACGTGCAAGTTGCAAATTATGCTGTGAAATACAAAGATGAGCTATGTGGGTTGAGGAACTTCCATGAGGCATTAATTGCAGGGATAACAGGCCTCAGCTCGAAGTTGACACCATCTGGAAACATCTGCAGACAAAGCAGCACAAGAAACTTGGTAAAACAAGGTCACCACTTGATATACAGTATATCAACACACCACAATTGTTAAGTCAAGAAAGGGAGAGGTAGGAAGTTTGGACCCAGATGAGCAAGCTAAAACAATTTAATTAATTTGCAGGAGAGCTTTCAGTAATGCACAGGAACTGCATAAAGCGATTCTAGAGCAGGCTGATGGAGATCCTGTATATGATGGCCAAAAGGACATCCCAATTAAAAAGGTTTGAAGTGACAGCAGAACAAGAGAAGCAACACGGACTGCATTTGGGCAATAAATACATTAACGCTATTAGTGGGAAAGAACTCACAGTGTGTATTGGCAAGAACCTAGAAGAAAACCTGCTGGCAACTGTCAAAAATGCAAATTGTTTTCAGTGCTTATGGATGGTAGTACTGACAGTGGTGTATATGAAAAGGAACTGGTTTACGTTATTTATGTAAATCCCAGCAATGGTCACGTGGAGAATCACAGAAATGTGTCAGCAGAAAATGACACCTTGGCACATCGAGCCTGCCCTTACCACCACCGCCACCACCACCACAACCCCACTTGCTGAAAAAATGTCTACAAATGGCTAGCAGATGGCACAAGCGAGGACTGAGAAATCTCCTCTTAAATATTTTGCAGATAGCGGCCTTAGTATAAACAAAATGGTGAGGTATGGGGCCGATGGGAAATCTTTCAACATGGGTGTCAGATGGGGACTTGCTGCGCTCTATCGGAAGATGTTGAGTGGTTAATTGCTGTTCACTGCTTCTCACGTGAATTTGAACTGGCCATAAAAGATGCCTTAGATAAAGTACAGTTATGTAAGAACTTACCACAACAGTAGATCTTGAGGGAGCGCTTGCAGCAGGCAATAACCATTAGGTCTGAACCACCAGGTGCTAGGACAACATGGAAAACTTTTAGCTAGCAGTATATAGCAGGAAACCGGCTGGCGTGCCAACGTCAGCCAATGGTATAAAAGGGCAGCCCCAGTCCATCACCAGTTCTCCGTTGGAGATCCCAGCATGTGTAGAAAAGTACAGTTCGTAGAACTTACCGTAGAGTAGATCTTCGAGAACAGCTCTTGCAGCAGGTTACACCATTAGGACTAAGCTGGCAGGCGTCAGGACCCCAGGAAATCTTCTAGCTAGCAGTCTTCAGCGGGGATTACCCGACGCCGGTCCATTCTCGGCCGCCAGACATAAGGGAGGCGGTCCGCCAGCATCCCCAGTTCTCCTACCGGAGACTTCCAGCTGCTGAATGACATCAGAAGTGGAGACCGAGGATCCACCATTAGAAGAAGAAAGAGAGTAGCTCCTGCGAAGTCTGGTTAGGCCTTACCTCCTCCAAGAAGGGAATGGTGGTGAAGGTACCTGCTGCAAGAGCTGTTCTGAAGATTCTGTTATGGTAGTACTTGTAACTGTACTATCTCACCGAGATACAGCTCTTTGCAGCAGGTTATACCATCAGGACTGATTCCCAAGCAATAGCGCCTCTAGACACTCTGGGAGGTGGTATAGCGGAGAGATCTAGAAAACCCTGACTCTAGGACAGGACACCTGTAGAGCAGCAAGGCCGAAACCTGCTCTCCGCCGTGGTAAGTCAGGCTGTAATGCCTGATGAATGTATGCACGAGCTCCAAGTAGCTGTGGCACAAATGGCCGAGGTGGAGCGTTCCGCAGTGCTGCGAAGGAAGTAGCCACCCCTAGTCGAGTGGCCCTGGACTGTGCCTGGAAGGGCTTCTGTTTGTTGTTGTAACAAAGCGAAATGCTCTGGACAAGCCAGCGGAAAGGGTTTGTTTGAGACTGGTTGGCCTAACATCCTCTCACCGAAGAAATAAACAGCTGCTCGGAGCTGCGATGCTGTTGGTCCTGGTCAAGTAGTATCTTAAAGAGCGGTGAACATCTAGGGTATGAAGCAATGCCTCTCCTCTATTAGCGTGCCTGGGGAGTACCGGCAGATCGATGTCCTGATTAAGGGTAAGGGCTGAGACCACCTTAGGCAGGAATTTAGGATTCATCCTCAGAGACACTCTGTCCTGGTGGAAAATTAAATAAGGTTCCTTACACATAAGAGCATGCAGCTCAGAAATTCTCCTTGCTGACATGACAGCAACCAAAAATAATGTTTTACATGACAGAAGCACTCGCAATCTACAGGCAGGTTCAAAGAGGGCGTGAGCTGCTCCAGGACGAAGTAGGTCCCAAGGAGGATGGGATCCTTGATGGGTGGCCTAGGTGCACACCCCCCTCATGAAATCACGAGAGGCATCGAGGTTGTGCCACTGTGCGTTGACCTATCAAGTAGTGGTGGGCGAAATCGCACAGATGTGAACTTAATCGAGGGTAGGCAAGGCCAGTGGAAGAGGAAAGCAGGTATTCCAGAACTGATTTCTCTGGGCAATCTAAAGGGAGGCGCGTGCCTGAGACCACAGGCAAAACCGGCGCCATTCAAGGCGTGCGTCGCATCCGTTGCCGGCTTTCTGGCAGCAGAAAGGACTTCCCACCTCTTGAGAGACCCCATGTCGCATAATGGCTATGTCTCGAGGAGCCAAGCATGCAGGTTCAGTGTGCACAAGTCCGGATGGACTAACGAACCTCCCTCTTGAGACAGCAGGTAGGAGCTGAAGGGCAACAGGAGTGGAGGTTCCGGGACAGCTGGGTCAGCATGGGGAACCAGAACTGTCTGGGCCAGAAAGGCACTACCAGGATCATTGTTGCGTGCTCCCTGCGAGAGTTTGAGAAGGACTCTCTGGATCAATGGGAAGGGAGGAAAGCGAGAGGAATCTGTCCGCCCAGGAGAGGGACAACGCTGGCTCCCCAAAAACACCAGGCCCTGGATCTAGCGAGCAAAATTGGGCAGTTTTGCATTGGATGGGGAAGCGAACAAGTCCAACTCTGGAGTGCCCCATCGAAGGAAACAGATCCTCTGCTACCTCCTGAAGAGTTCCCATTAAGTGGACTCTGGCCTGAGAGACGGCTCAGGCCGTTTGAGATGTGTTGTCCTCCGGGAACATGAAATGCAATCAGGCTTGCGCCGTGTCGGATTACCAACCCCACACTCTCATAGCTTCTCTGCAAAGGGGTAGAGTGTGTGCCTCCTTGTTTGTTCAGGTAATACATCGCCGTATTGTCTCTCTGAAGCAGAAGGGTACTGTGGGATTTCTGACTGTAAGGCCTGCAGGGCATAAAGGACCGCCCTCATCTCCAGAATGTTGATATGGAGGTGAGCTTCCTGCAGGGTCCGTTCCTGGGACCTCACCCCATTCAGTGTGCTCCCACCCCAGCCCTGGCGTCTGTGGAAGGATTACCTCCAGGGGCGGCGCTGCAAATGGAACACCCACAGAGAGTGTCCCTGGGTCAGCCACCATTGCCAGTCTCGAATCACGGCCTCGTGATTCTGACCAGCTGCTGCATGTGGTCTTGCCTTTGATCCCATTGCACTTTTAACATCCACTGGGTCACCCGCATGTGGAGCCTGGCCATCGGGACAGTTGGAATAGCCGCAGCCATGTGTCCGAGCAGGCAAAGGACCAGTCAGGCAGGGACAGTCTTCTTCGCTGAGAGGTCCCTGATGAGGGACCTGATCGTTCCGCTTTGTCCTCGGGAAGAAACTTTCCTTTGGATGGTGTCCAGAACTCGCCCTATGAACTGCAGCTTCTGGGACGGTACCAGGAGAGACTTCTCGAGTTGATAAGAATACCCAGTGACTGAAAAGCGTTTGGGTGTTCTGGATGGCCAACAACAGCGCCTCTCGGGCGGCCGCGAGAAAGCCAGTCGTCCAGGTGCGGGAACACATAGTGGCCCTGTCTCCTTAGAGATGCTGCCACGACTGCCATACACTTGGTAAAGACCCTGGGGCCGATGACAGTCCGAAGGAAGGCCCAGAACTGAAAGTGGTGGCCGAGGAACTCGAAGCGCAGGAACCTCCTGTGCGCTTGAGCAACGAGGATGTGCAGGTGGCGTCCTGCATGTCCAGAGACACTAGAAAGGCGTCCTTCCTCAGCATGGGAATGAGCCCTTGGAGGGTCACCATGTGGAAGCGTTTGTAGGTGACCGACATGTTGAGGTCGCTGAGGTCCAATATTGGACGGAGGTCCCCTGTTTTCTTTGGAACCAGAAAGAAGTGGGAATAATAGCTGCCTCTCTGGTTCTCGGGGCGTACTCCACCGCTCCTTTTGTAGAGCGCGAGTACTTCTTGCCTGATGAGCGATCTGTGCTGACCCGAGTAACAGGAGAGCAGAGGAGGCCTTGGGTGGCTTGTCCACGAATTCTATAAAGTGGCCCTGTTAGACCAGCTGAAGAACCCACCTGTCGGTGGTAATAGACTGCCACCCTGGCAGGTGGTCCCTATCGACCCCGACCTTGGTGTCCCGTTGATCCTGAGGGCGGGGCCAGGAAGGAGTCATGCTGTGGCGGCTGAGGGTCCTGCAGGCTGGGCCGACTTGGCAGGCGTTGGCCTCGGCCTCAGGCGACTTCCCTGGGCTCTTGGAGAAGGAGCCCTCTGTTACAGAGACGGTGCGGGACTGTTGTCTCTCGTCGGCCCATGACAACTCTGGTTCCTATGAAAGGAATTCCCAGCTTTGGGCCTGTACATGGCTTGAACAGACCGCACCGCCTTCCCGCCTCTTGAAGTTTGGTGAGAAATCCTCTCCGAGGACTCACCAAAAGAACTCTCTCGTGGAATGAGGCGTCCAGAATGTTTTCTGGACTTCGGGGTAAATCCGGTGACACAAAGCCATGAGTGTCTCCGGAGGCATACGCCTGAGGCTGCCGGTCTGGCCGAAGAGTCCGCGGAGTCATACGCTGCTCGAGCACCTGGGTTCCCACGCCTGAACCTGCAGGAGGAACTGAACCAACTCTTCCTTCTGCTCACCTTCTGGCATCTTTTCTGCCAGGTCTAGTCCCTGCTCCCACAAGGCATTCTGAAACTGGACCATGTGGGTAAGATAGTTGAGGGACCTAATGGCGAGGTAGCAGCTGCGTCGCGCTGCCCATTGTGTCCAATTGCTTGGACTCTGGGTCCAGTGGCAGGGTGCTGAGATGTTGCGGCCTCTGGGACTGGTCATGTGAGGCTGTAATGCCAGGGAATCGGCCAGAGGATGAGATGCCAAGATACTGGTCCTCCTAGGAGCCTTGTACAGGCGGTCAGCCTTCTTGCATCATCGACTGGCAGTGAGTGTGGAAGTTTCCACGCTGCCTTGGTGACGCCCACGAAGGTGTCCACCAAGGGTGGCACCACCACAGGCTTTGGGTCCTTTTGCCAAAGATATCGTGCAAGGCGTAGCCTCTCGGGGTCAAGTTCCTCTGCGTCCCAGCCCATGTTCTCTTGAATATGCCTCATAATCTCCGAGCGATGGGTCATCGGAGAGATCTTGGGAGTTCACGTGGGTCCGGAGAGGGGCGCTGATGGGAGAAGGGATCTGGATCCATCTGAAGTCCGATCCGAGTCCACCGTTGAAGGCGAGTGGCGTCGTCTTCTGGGTCTCTTGGGGCTGGGTGACCCTGAAGAAGATCTGGACAGAGGTCTCCTCTTGTCTGGTCTGCCCCTAGGAGATTCCAGGGCTCCTGGGAGGAAGGTCTCGCCTGCTGCCCCAGATGGGGTGGGGGCGCTGGGGCAGTGGAGTCATGGATGGAGGAGGAGGAGGAGAAGAGGAGGAGGTGTGGGAACCACGTCCTTCTTTATGGTATCCACCAGTAGGTGAATAACTCCTTGACCTCTGAAATACTGAGGTCGACGATGGACCAGGCGCGGTGGTCGGTCATCGGGTTCCGGTGTCGGCTCCCAGGGTCTCTGGTTCAGGAGAGGTTCCTGGGGGTTCAACAGGACGGGTTAGCCCGCCTGGTCTTCAGGCTGAGTCAACTCCTCCTCCGTAGGGCCTCCTGGCTGGCGTCGGTGGGTGGTGGGGTTCCTCTCTCTACTGGGTTGGGCGTCGGTCCCCGGCCGGCGTCCGTGGTGGAGAAGGCCTGAACAGCGGCAGGCGTTGGGCAGTCGTCGGGTCCCAGGACGGTGGTGCTTGGCCAACATCGGGTCCAACGTCCTCTTGAGCTATGTCAGCTCCTTGGTTTTTCCGCTGGGGTGGAGGGGCAAGGAGACCGACCGGACGTCGGAAGCAGAGTGGCGGGAGCCAGACTTGTAGTGATGGCGTTCCCCTGACCTCGGCAAGGCCTTGGAAGATGATGAAGAAGGCCTGGAGGTCTTAACAGGCTGTAGAGTAGAGGAACCGAGGATGACTTGACCGCACGGGAGAGGCTGAGAGTGGGCCGGGAAGGCAGGCGTCGGGACAGGGCCGGAGCTATGGGGAGTCGGAAGCCCTAGAAGGGATTTTGATCTCACCCTCTCCTTGTGCTTTTCGAGGTGTAGCAGGCTTTCTCGGCAATTCCCCTTGGAAGCAGAATCCATGGCCTTCACTCTCTCTTCAAGAAGGTAAGCTTGTAGGGCCTTCTGGCGGCGGATCCAGGTCCGGCTATTAAATCCTTGACAGAAGGAACAGGCCGGTGTCGTGGTCCAGGCCTAGGCACTGCCACATGAGCGAATCTGCGGGTCTTTAAAGAAATTTGCTTCCCACAGGCGCACTTTGATGGATGGCCCTCTGCGAAAGTTGGAGAGGACATCAGATGGCAGATGTTTGATTGAGAAAAAGGTTTCAATTGGAAAATAACTTTTCAGGTGTGCGCACTAGAAACAGACCGAAGGGTCGAGACATGCAAGTCGGCCGGCGGAAAAGAACTGAGATTCTTCGGGACCGCCTCTATGTGTACTACGCCTGACGCCGGGGCAGGACCGACATCAGAGGCAGTCCCCACTGAGACTGCTAGCTAGAAGATTTCCGTGGGGTCTTGACACCTGCGGCTTCAGTCCTAATGTTGTAACCTGCTGCAAGAGCTGTATCTCGAAGTAAGATCTGGAGAACCGAGGAGGTTCCTCATAAATGAGGAAAGCAGAACAGCTGCGCTGGAGAAACAGCAAAATGGGAAGGGAGGGAGGAAAGCAGTGCCTGCTGCAAGAGCTTTCTCAAAGATCTACTGTTGCGGAGTTCTTATGTAACTCTACTATCTTACTTGAGGGCTCTTGCAGCAGGCAGTAACCATTAGGACTGAATCCCAAGCAGCAGAGGATCAGACTCAGTCAGCTGGGAGGAGAGAAGGACAGTAGCAGTCATAGGAGTATTAGGACAGGAGGCCGTGGAGGACTGCAAGGCAGAAGCCAGCTCTACTTCTAGAGGCAATGCCCAAACTGTAATGCTTGACAAAGTGTGGACAGAACTCCAAGTGGCACCTGTGCAGATGTCTGCAGCAGGCACATTTCTAAAGGAAGCAGTGGAGGCAGCCATGCCCTGGTAGAATGACCTTTAACCTGGCCGGCCAAAGACTTGTACTTGCGGTAGCAATGAACAATGCAATAAGCTAACCACTTAGATAACACGTTTGGAAACAGGGAGCCCCAAAACGAAAAACTGGTCAGATTTTCTGAAAGATTGTGTGCAGTCCAGGTAAAATTATGCACCGATGAACATCGAGTGTATGAAGTAAAGCCTCCCGATTTGAATACTCAGGAAAATAAACAGGCAGGTGGATGGATTGATTCAAAGTAAGCTCAGACACCACCTTAGGCAATCATTTAGAACTGGTCCTCATAGATACTCTGTCTTTGTGGAAAACCAAGTAATGCTCTTTACACATCAGAGCCTGAAACTGGAAATCCTCCGAGCTGAGGTAATGGCAACTAAAAATACAGGTTACTCACCTGTAACAGGAGTTCTAGGAATGGTATATGTTGTTCATCCACACTGTCTGGCAGGTTCCTTGCCGCTTTAAATCTTGCCAGAAGGTCTTCAAGCTGGCTCCTCCCACCCACCGGGTGGTAAAACTCTCGGCTCCGCCCCATGGCGTGAGATCTGGCCCGCTGGAAGCTCAGGTTGTCGTCGAAGCCGGGAGAGGTCGGGTGGGTCGTGTGGATGAACAACATATACCATTCCTAGAACTCCTGTTAAAGGTGGGTAACCTGTATTTCTAGGGACATGGATATGTTGTTCATCCACTGTCTTTGAAGACTCCTAGCAGTTCTCCGGAGAAGGAGGCAAGGTGCACCCCTGTACTTAGGGAATAAAGACTGAGAACCGAGGCCCCAAAACCAGCATCCCGGCGTGACTCAAGGTCGATGTGGTAATGGGTAATGAGGTGTGTGCTGACTTCCAGGTAGCAGCCCTGCAGATTTCCTGGATAGGGCGTCCTGGAAGCAGCCACCGATGCAGCAGTATGGCGGGTAGAATGAGCTCTTATCCTCTGGGAGGCTCCATGCCCACCAACTTGTAGCAGAGATCTATGCAGGAGGTGACCCACCTGCTTATCGTCTGCTTGGCTGCAGGTCTGCCAGGTGCGGCTTCAGCGTGGGTGACAAACAGCTGGCGAACCTCTCCCGAATTTCAGCGTGCACTCCTTATAATAGCGGCGCCCTTCTAGGGTCCAAAGTCGGAGCCTGCATTAGGCCTCCGAGGTGTGATTGGGTAGAACACGGCAGAGTCAACACCTGGTTAAGGTGAAACTCCGACACCACCTTCGGAAGGAATTTCAGGTGGGCGCAGGGACAACCTTGTCCCTGTGGAAGACCAGGTAAGGCGCCTGGAGTTCTCCCATCCTTCTGGCTGGCGTGATAGCCACCAAGAAAAGCGGTCTTCCATGACAGGTGAGAGAGTTCACACCTGTGCATTGGTTCGAATAAGCTTGTCCATGAGCTTTGCCAGTACCAGCAGTAAATCCAACGGAGGTGGAGGTTCTCGCTTGCAGGAAATGATCAAGGCCTTGAAAAAGCGCCAGACCACCTTCTCCTGCACCACCGACTGCCCCTGCCCACGCCTGCAAGCATAGCTGGCTGCCAGGTGCACCCTTAGGGTCACGACTAAGCCCTTGACTAGAAAGGGACCAAAAATAGTCCAAGATGCTTGCCAAAGGACAGGAGGAAGGGTCCAAGCCCTTGCCCTGACACCAAATGGAAAATCTCTTCCATTTGAAGGCATAGCATTTCTGGTGGAACTCCTTCCGGGCGCCTCAACAACATTGAGGACCTTGTCGGAAAGACCCAAGGCCTGGAACTCTGGCCGCTCAGGAACCAGGCGTCAGGTGCAGGATTGAAGGTCCGGATGGAACACCTTCCCTGATTGACTGAGAGCAGGTCCGGGCGAGCTGGAAGCTGCCTCGGGAGCCTGGGGCTGAGGCTGAGGAGATCTGGGTACCAGAACTGGCAGGGCCAGTCTAGGGCTATCAGAATCACCTGCGCCTTGTCCCTCCTTGCCTTGAGAAGCACCTTGTGAATCAAGGAAATGGGGAAAGGCGTGAAAAGGCCCGGGGTCCACAGCCTCGAGAAGGCATCCCCTGCAGCAGCCCTGCTGAGGGCGGGCATGAAACAGCCTCAACCTGCGTTCTCCTGGAGGCAAACAGGTCCACCTGGGGTGTGCCCCAGTGGGAGAACAGATCTTGTACTACCTCCGGCAGGAGAGACCACTCATGAGATGCAGCCCCTATCCGGCTCAGGGCACCGGCCAGGGTGTTGGAGCTCCTGCCACATGAATAGCTAGGAGATCCGCCTCCAGGCTGCGCCTTGTGACCAAATGCAGAGAGCTTCCTTGCATAGAAGCATGGAACGCGTCCCGCCCTGGCAGTTTAGGGTAGTACATGGTCGTGGTATTGTCCGTCTGGACTCGGACCACTTGACCCGGAGAAAGCGGAGCAAAGCGGTGAGAGCTAGGCGGATCCTCGAGCTCCAACAGGTTGATGTGGCGCATGGGACTCGCGGGGACCAAAGGCCGTCTGGCGGTGTTCCCCAGATGGGCACCCCAACCCATCAAAGAGGCATCGGTCGATAGAGAGACCGTCGGCTCGAGGCGGACAAACGGGATGCCCTCCTGCACATGAGATGGAACGGTCCACCACGGAGAGCGTTCCACATCTCCTGGGTCACCATCACTAGCTGGTCCAATGGATGCTGGCGTTGTGACCACTGGCTGGCCAGTCCCCACTGAAGAGGCGCATGTGCCAGCGTGCCCAGCGGACCACGCTGGTACAGGCCGCCATGAGACCCAGGAGGCACAGGAAGTCCCAGGCAGGGCACGACTGCCCAACCAGAAATGATTGGGCAAAGGGTAAGAACCTCGGCCCTGTCTGCGAAGCCGTTCTCTGGCTCGGAGAGAGTCGAGCTCTGCCCCGATAAACAGAATCACCTGCTCGGCTCGAGTCCGACTTGGCCTCGTTGATGAGAAGGCCGATTTGAGAGCAAACCTGGAGGCCAGATCTCTGGACGCTCCACCTCCTGTCTGGAGGGGCTGCTATCAAGCCAATCGTCCAGGTAAGGTACACGGACCCCTCGGCGGCACAGGAAAGCTGTCACCACTGCAATGCATTTGGTGAAGACCCTGGGAGCTGGAGACAGGCCGAAGGGCATGGCTCGAACTCAAGAGGATCCCTCCGCTCGGCGAAGGAATCTCGATGTGAAGGACAGATAGGGACGTGAAAGAACACATCCTGCAGGTCAGAGAGCAGAACCACCGCCGTGTTCCAGGGATGGTATTATCTGAGCCAGAGTGACCATCCTGAAGGTTCGAGACCTTAGGAACTTGTTCAGGTCGTGTAGGTCGAGAATGGGCGCCAGCCCCGTCCGTTCGGAACCAGGAAGTACCTGGACACAAACCCTGGGTCTGAGGAGGGTCCGCTACCTCCCTGATCACCTCCTTTTGGAGGAGGGAGGCGATGTCGGCCCGGCAGGCCGACAGTGAGCTGCAGACCCGAGGCCCCAGTGCGGCGTCTGAAGGCGCGGCCTGCTCGAATTCTAGAGGCAGGCCTTTTCCCACACCTCCAGTACCCACCTGTCCGTGGTAATAACGGACCAGGCGGAAAGGAAGTGCGGAGCCGTCCCCCATGGGGAACCTGGGGTGAGGTGGCGGGGTTGGGCGACACCCCTCAGCCCGTCACTGGGCAGGCTTGGAGGGACCGCGAGGACCTCCTGGGCCTTACCTCCCTGCTTCCTGTTGGAGGAAGCTCCGGCTGGGTTTGGGATGCCAAGCCGAGCCTGCAACCCCTGGCGTTGCTGGGCAGGGCGCCGAGGCGCAGAAGGACCGAAGGAGCTTAGGCTGTGGTTTGCAGCCTTTGTCCTTCTGAGCAGAAGAGACCGAGTCCAAGGTAGCATTGGACTTCTCGATCCTCTGCAGGTGACCTTCCACCCCAGGGCGAAGAGGTCAGTCCCCAAAAAGGAACATCCGCCAACTTGTGCTGAGTATCCGAGTAAAGGTGGATATCCTCAGCCAAGCCTGACGATGCATGGCCACTACGGCCGCCACAGACCTGGCACATGAGTCCCAATGTCTAGAGCAGTCTGGAGCTGCTGTTTGGCCACTGCCCTCCCCTGGTCCCGCACCTGCCTGACCGTAGTCTGCAGATCCGCGGGAAGATGAGGACGACCTCATCCAGGGAGCCCAACAGGGCATGAGAAAAATGTGCCATGAGACGGCCGAACTGGCCTGGCGAAGGCCGAGAGAGGATGCAGCATAGACTTTCGCCCGGCATAATCCAATTTCTTGGATTCTTTGTTGGGAGGTTTGTCCACATCCCTAGTGTTCCCAGCACGGGAAGCGCTGTCGGTAACCAACCCCTCAGCAAAGGGGTGTTCCAAAAACCGGACAGGAACCGGTAGGGACCATACTTCCTGGCCATCCTGGCCAGGCGCGAGGGCAGGAAGCAGGGCACTGCCAGAGCTCCAAGGCCAGACCCACTATGGCCTCGGCCACGAGAAAGGCCTCCGTGGGGAATCCCTGGTCCAGAATCTCCGTGAGGATACCTGACCCGTTTAGAAACGGTTCGAGCTTCATCCGGTGGATTCGAGATGAGCCGAAGCAATCCTAGGAAGGACGAAGGGCTATCGTCCACCGACTGTCCTCCTGAGGACTCCAAGTCCATTCGCTTGGAGAAAAGGGAGAATCATCCTCGGACTCGGAAGAGTCCTCAAAAAGCTGTCTCGGGCCTGAGCCACCTCCACCTGCCGAGGTCTATCGGGAGTGAGGGTGACAGACAGCCTATGGGGCAGTCCCTGAGCCGACCGAGAATTTTGGTCAGAGCCCCAACTAACGGCTGTGGAGGCAGAGGTTCCACCTGAATCAGTGGGACAGCTGGAATTGGCGAACAACCGGCCTGAAAACAGGCTCCTCAGCTAAAAGGAGGGGTTGTTTCAGCCGCTCTGGTGAAAGCCACTTAATGGCCTGGGAAGACGCGGCGTCCGGCTTATTCCTGGTCAGAAGGAGCTGTTGCCACATGAGTTCCTCGTACCTCCAATGCAACTGCGCTGAAGCCTCCCTCGTCCGAGGAAGAGGATGGCGGCGCCGCTTGCCACAGTGCCGAGATCGAGACCGCCTATGGCGCGGGATCAGCTGGACAGCGAGCGTCCGAGACCGAGAACCTCGGCCAGGCAGAGGGCAGTGCGCGGGAGGTGTCTGAGGAATCGGCACTCCCCTCAGCTCGGACGATTCCACGAAGGCTCCGGAACTGGAGGCACAGATGAGCCGACAGGATCCTCAACTCCACCGGGGAACCGGGAGAGGGATTCTCAGCTTCTCCAGCCGTCAACTCCGTCCGACGGGTCGAGAAAATCTCGACAGCTGCCGACAGGAGTCTCGGTCAACTGGCCTGACGGGACACCGTGAAGCCAGTGGCGGCCAGGGTCAACCAAGTAGACTGTCGACAACTAGGAGAGGGATCTTTCCGCTCCCAAGAGCGTCGACAGTGAGACTTACTCTTGTCTCTCTTTTGGACCGAAACGGTCCAGAAGAAGTTGGACCCTCACCTTTCGTCCGAGAGGTCAGACAAAGCTCCTTAAAAGAAGCTGAATACAAGGCACCGAGAGAAAGCGGACAAATGCCGCAACCGAGGTAGAGCGTCGCGCCTCCTCTTCGAGGGCGATCATCTGCTCGAGCTGATCCGCGAACCGCCGCCTGGGACACCGCCAACCGGCCTCTTTGACTTAACCGGAGGAAATCTTTCGGACGCCCCAGCTGTAAACGGGCAGCATGGTCTTCGAGGACGAGGGCGAAAAGAAGAGCACAGTTCGCAGGCCTGCGGGTCGTGCTCAAGGCCCAAGCAGTAAACGACGTGGAATGCGGATCCGTCCGAGACATCTTCTGCCTGCAAGGGCATCTCCAGAAATCGGAGTCGATGGTCCATCGCAGTCATGTAGGGAGAAGACCAAGTCTTTTAGCAAAAAACTTTTACTTTCGAAAATTCAAGAATTAGGAACCAGTCTTATACGCAGGGTGCTAAGGAGGGAACCTGAGCTCCAAGCCGGTAAGAAAGATCTTACGCCATGGGGCGGAGCTGAGAGTTTTACCACCCGGTGGGTGGAGGAGCCAGCTTGAAGACCTTCAGGCAAGATTTAAAGCGCAAGGAACCTGCCAATAAGTGTGGATGAACAACATATCCATGTCCCTAGAAACAACGCTTTCCATGACAGAAAGTACAGCTCACAGCTTGCAGCAGTTTCAAAGGGAGAAACAGGGAGTTTCTTCAAAATAAACAACAAATGCCATGGTAGGACTGGGTTCCTAATGGGAGGTTTCAAATAAAGAATGCCCCACAAGAAGGCGCAAACAGATCCAGTTGGGCAATATTTTGCTGGTCAATGGGTGCATGGTATGCAGAGATGGCGGAAAGGTGAACTTGACAGAGGAACAGCCCAGACCGGACTCTGAAAGGGAAAGGAGGTACTCAGGATGAGATTTCATGGGCAGGTGAAGGGATCCAAAATGCCGGGCAGTAGCCCAGATGGAAAACCGCTTCCACATCATGGCGTAACTGGCTCTGGTGGAGGGATTCCTTGCTGCAACCAGGACATCTGCCAACCTAGAGGACACCGCAAATCATGTGATGGTTAAGTCTGAAGGAGCCATGCATGAAGGCGAAGAGACTTGAGGCCCAGGTGAATCAGAGTGCCCTGGTCCTGTGAAAGCAGGCTGGAACAAAGGGCAGAGAAAGAGGGGTTCCACTGCCAGCTGCTGCAACGAAAGGAACCATATCTGTCACGGCCAGCAAGAGGCTATCAGAATCATGTCTGCACCCTCTGATTTCAGCTTGAGAAGAACTCTCAGCGGAAGTGGGAAGGGAGGAAAGGCATACAGAAACCTCCCGAGAGGGACACCGATCTCGGCCAGAAAACACCAGCCCTGGATCTAGCGAGCAGAAACTGGGCAGTTTTGCACTGAATAGGGACACAAAGAGGTCTAACTTGGGATGACCCCACCTTGTCATAGAGATCCTCCACTATGGAGGATAGGAGCTTCTACTGTGTGTTTTCAACCTGGACCAACTTAGGGCTGTCGGCCAGGAAGTCTTGGACGCCTGGAACATGAACTGCCGTTAGAACCAGGTCGTGTTCTATGGCCCAATGCCAGACTCTCATGGCCTCCCTACATAACAGGTGCAGAATGAGTACCCTTGTTTGTTGATATAACAGACTACCGACATGCTGCCTGTCTGAATCAAGAAAGGACCTGGAAGGAGAGGAGTCTGAAAGACCCGCACATCCCAGCACATTGATATGGAGATGCTGCTCCTGCTGAGACCAGATCCCTGGATCTGATGGTCTGCCAAATGGGTGCCTCAGCCCAGACAGGATGTGTCTGTTGTGAGAACCTGAGTGCAAGAGTCTGCTCAGGAATGGGACCCTCTGAGGGAGTTGGAGGAGTTCATCCATCAAGACGCTTGCCAGACAGGGTTGGAAACTGTGACTCCTTGTTCCAAATCATCCGTATGCTGGTCCCATTGAACTCGTAGGGTCCATTAAGGCCCCCTTATGTAAAGGCGGGCAAGTGGAACAATGACAACGGCTGCCGCCATGTGTCCCAAGAACCTGAGGAACGACCTGGATGGGACTTGCTGTGGACGAGGACACCAAGCGGGCCTGTGCTCTCAGGCTTCTACTCCGCTCTGGAGGCAGGAAGGCCTTACCCTGAGCCTAAGACTGCACCAATGAACTGCAGTGCTTGACTTGGCAAGAGGGAGGATTTGGGAAGGTTCAGTGTGATTCCCAGCATCTGAAATAATTTGAAGGCGATCTCCATGGTCTAGAGAAGCTGACCTCAAAGAGGGCTGCAGAAGCCAATTGAGGTAGAAAAGACAAGGACCCTGCCTCTGAGGGTCGCGTCACCTATACAAGGCACTTGATGAAAACCTGAGGTGCCAAGGAGAGGACGAAGGAAAGGCCCTGGAAGCAAAAGAGGAACCTCCTGTGAGGCTGGAACACTTGTATATGAAGGCAGGCATCCTGCATATCCGGAGCAGAGCCAATCTCCTTGATGAAGGAGGGGTAGAAGACCTTGAAGGGTAACCATCCTGAGCGCTTGTATTCTATAAATGAATTCAGGTGGCTGAAGTCCAATATTGGCCTCAGATCGCTGGTCTTCTTTGGGACCAGGGAGATATGGGGTAAAAAAGCATTAGCCTTTGTTTTGGGGAACAGGTTCTATGGCTCTTTGCTCAGCAAAGCCTGGATCTCCTCCTTGATAAGGGCAATGTGATTTGGTGGATAGTGGGAATGCAAGAGAGGGTTGTCCAGGGTATTTCTTTTGAAACTCGAGACTGTCCCCCTTGTATCAGCTGAAGCACCCACTGGTCTGAGGTGATTCTGCAACAACCATACAGGTGAAAGAGATCAACCCCCCAAAGCCTCTGCCAGGGTCGAGGCAAGGAATTATGAGAACAGCCTAGGATATGAAGGGCAGCAAGGAGGCCCTTTGGGCTTTAGGGGCTGAGGCTCCTGCCGCCTGGGATGGGGCCTTACATTTGAAGGCTCCTTTGAGCTGCTGTCCCTGGGACTGTTGGCGCTGGTTCCTCGAAAGGGCTGATGCTGTTTGGGGTTTAGGCTGAGACCGGTATAGTGAGTGTACCATCTTCAAAACCTAGCCAGATTCCTGTAGGCGGGAGATAATGCTCTGGACATCCTCGCCAAGAGAGGCGACTACCTAAAGTGGCGTCGCGGATTTTGGTCTGACCTGAGGCAAACCGAAACTCCTGAACCAGGAAAAGCAGCGAATATAAATGCATATGGTTGCTGCCAGTCCGCCATGTCAGCCGAGTTATAGGAAGCCCCATTTAGTACATGATTCCCAACGTTGGACCCTGACTTCAGAAGTTGGGTCAGTTGGGATACAGTGATATCATCTGGTAGGTTTTGTACCAATTCCAGAGCCATATCCCACAGGACATCCTGGTACTGAACCATGCGGGCCAGGAAATTCAAGGACCAGACAGCCAAAGTGGATGAAGTGAGACCTTCTTGACCCAGAAATCTACCGGATGAGATTCCTTGTCTGGAGGATGTGTGCTAAGGTGTCTGAGGCTCTTAGTATGGTCATGAGCAACGCTCATGACCAGTGAGTTGACCACGGGTGCTCCCCAAAAAGGCTTGTCACTAGGAGCGTGGTAAAGCCAGTCTGCCCTCTTAGGGCAGGACTGAGTGGAAGATGGGTGGTTCCAGGTAGCCTTGCTGACATCCTCAAAGGAGTCAATAAAGGGAGGAGTGACCGTGGGCAGAGTATCCTTCTTGCCAAGGAAGGTTGTCAGACATCGGCATTCAGAGTCAAGCTCCTCTGAGTCCCAGCCCATGAGGGGCTGAATGTGCCTCATGACATCCAGGAAAGCTGGATGCGTCAGGAGGGATCTGGGGTTATCCTAGGCTCCTCAGCTCAAAGGGTAAACTGGAATCTCTGAGTCCTCAGAGGAACAGAAGGAACTCCCGAGTGGAGATTCTGGGGCCAGCATCAGTGAATGGCGATCCTTCTTACACGCTCCTCCTTGTCACCAGGTGACTGGGAAGTAAGGTAGAGGAACCCGGACCAGTGAGGTGAAGGTCCCCTTGGAGATGGGGTAGGAGGCCTTCTCCAGGGTTCATTGCTCTGCATGAACTCCCACCAGGCCGTGAACAGGGTGGAGAGTAGTTCATGGGTGGTGACTGAAGAGTAGGCGGCGCCAGGTGGAAGGTGTAGGATCCCAAGGCATTGGTCCCTGAGGCTTCTCAGGATCTGGCATTGGTCTATGAGGAACTGAATGGCTGGATGATGGCTCCTGAGGTGAAGGGCTAGCCAGCACTGGTCTCGGGCCTGGCATTAGTGTAGCAGGCATCAGTTGCAGCTGTCCCAGAGAAGTGACTGGCGCCGACTAAGGTTTGACTGACGGCAGTGAAGGGATCATCGGGGAGGTGCTGGTGGCCGATGTCAACTGAGGAAAAGGGGTCCGACGCTGGTCAGGCCACACAGCCCGCAAGGGGTAACTCGTGAGGGAGGAAGTCCCTTCAGAGATGGTGACATTGCCCTAGAAGGGAGGGCAAGCGCATAGCTCTGGTATCACTTGAGATGTCAGTCCCTGAATGTGGGACCAACGTAGGCAATGCCAAGATCAGAGAGGCAGATGGCTTAGACCCTCCAGAAAAAGAGCCAGTCAAGCCTCCTGGCTGAGAACCCACTGATAAAAGGGGTCTGAGCTTCAGGGGCTTTGGGGATGGGGACGACATCTGAAGCGCAGAAGAACCTTCACCTGAGATGGTGAGGGAGGCGGGAGGCAAAGACATGGGCAGTCCGGAGGGTGTGAGGGCTGCTGGTGAAGGAGGGACTGATCTCCGTGGGAGGAAGATCCAGAAGCAGATGCAGACTTGTGCAGTGACCTGGAACAGGAAGCCAGCCAGGGCCAATCTCTATCCTTGTCCCAGTGCTTGTACCTCCAGCCGATGACTTCTCTTTGTGAAAGAAGAAATAGAAGCCCCAGAGACTGGGGAGGATAAAGAGCTTTGCCCTGGAGCTCCTCCTCCACTGTTGCAAACTTCTGCTACAGAAGGAAAGCCTGAAGAGTCCTAGATCAGCATCTCCGTGTGGCCTGGTTAAACTCCTGGCAGTGCTGGCAGGTCTCAGTGTCTTAGGGCCTAGACAGAGCAGGCACAAGGAGTGGCCATCCTTAGCAGGAATCTGCTTGACAGTAGGCATACTTCATTCGCCAGTCAGACGATGATACTGAGAAGAAACAGAGAACATGAATAAAAATAAAGATAGCTGTAAATTATGAAAAATAACAAATGGGGAGAAAACTGAGGTTGGCTAGAAGCAAGAGTCTGTGGAGGTCTGAACTGCGGGTCGATGGCAGCAAGAACTGGTGATGGGCTGAGGCCCCACCCCTTTTATACCACTGGCTGACGTTGGGGTATGCTGATGTCAGGCGATCCCTGCTATATACTGCTAGCTAGTTTTCCGTGTGGTCCCTAGTGCCTGGTGGCTCAGACCTAATAGTTTGCCTGCTGCAAGAGCCCCATCCAAGTAAGAGCACTTATTTCAGTGAAGTTTCAAACTTCTGGCCCAGCTCTTTTATCTGTATCAGAAAAGTCCTAAGCAACTCGGAGAACTGCAGTCCCTTGCCCAGGCAATGGAGACAGATGTCAGTTGAAAAGCCAAAAACGTTATGGAACACGCTGTGTACAGCATAAACTCCTTACCACCCATGCTGTTACCAACTTTAACTTGCATGTTTATCTGCTCAGGAATTGTCTGTTTCTGTGGCTCTGAAAAGGGTCATACACTGCCACTGCACTTGAATGACTTAGCCTATTATTATATGTATGTATTGTATATATATTTTACCTATTACTGCTTACTGTAGACTATCTATGTTTACCTGGCTCTTTTGTGACTCTGTACTACACTCTACTTGTGTTATGTACCCTGTTCGAACCTGTATTTTCATTGTACTCTCCCGGTCATACCTGAAAATAGGCATATAACTTGTCTAGTGAACCTACCTGGTCAACAAAACTTTAAAACTTTATTGGATTTCAAATTGAGATAAAATTATCTCTTTGCAATTGAATCGACATTTAACATTACATCACAAAACATACATACCTACAAATTTCAGTTTCAATATAATATTGATTAATTTAAGTTATGGCACAAACCCAAATATCAATTTGTCCATAACAATTACAGTGTTTACTATATAAAGTCATTAAAAAATGCTTAAACGATTAAATGGTAGCAATACTGTGCATTTCAACCTTTTAGATATTTGTTCCCAAGTTTTAGGCACTAAATTTGAAATTGTTTTATCACCAAATTTTGTTCTGGTTCTAGATCTAGAAAAACTCTTCTGGTCAGAAGATCTTAAATTATATTGATTCTGTATTCTTATTTGCAATATGTTTAACAAAAAGATCGCTATAACTGTAGCATAAACTTATACACAAGTAAATTCCAATGATAGTCTCTCCTATCAAATAATGAAATGAGACCTGAATTTTGATATAACACACAACAGTGAGTTCTAAATGGAAGGTTTGTTATAAATCTCAGCACTATTGAAGAGGACATCCAAAGAACACAGCAATGATTTTTTGCATTTTATAAATCATATCACCATAATCTAATATTGGTAAGAATAAGGCAGAAACCAATTTCGAATCTTTAGACTAAAGAGAGCTCTATCCCTATAAAAGAAACTTAGAAGTCTCTTCAATCTCATTGACATAGAAGTTATATGCATTTCAAAAGTCAGATTTTTCTCTAGTATAACTCCTAAGTATTTGTAGGAGTTTACTCTTTCTATGTTAATTGCTAACAAAGATTTAAGTTCTCTTATAGTTGAATCTTTAAGATCTTTTACCAAACATCCACTGTGTTTTTCTCATTCAATAACAATCTCAAGTTGACAAGTTCCTTTGTATTTCATTAAAATCTTGTTGCAAAACAACCATTGCTGTATCCACATAATCACTCCTTGTATACAAAATTGTATCACCTGCATAAAGTTGTATATAAGTTTTAGATTAAGTTGGTAGATAATTTATGTGTAATAAAAAAGGAGGGCCTAGTACAGACCCTTGAGATTACCCCATTTAATAGGGTAGCTGATTTAGAACACACACCTCCTATTTTAACAGATTGTAATCTCCCAATCAAATAACTATGAAACCAGCCTAATGCTGGGTACCTAATCCAACATTTTTAACTGATTAAGTAATATAATATGATGAACTGTGTCGAATTCCTTGACAAGTCCAGAAATAATGATGGAACTTCCTGGTTTTTGTTGAAGGCATTCAACAGGTCATCAACTACTTTTAAAACTGTATATGTAGTATTATGCCTTTTTCTAAATCCAGATTGCAAATGTGTTATTATATTGTGTTTAATAAGATAATTAGTCAATTGAGTACTAACTAATTTTTCAAGTATTTTTGCACATATTGGTAATACTGAAATGGGTCTATAGGATCCTGGGTTTGATAGATCACCCCATTTAAATACTGGAGTAACAAAGCTGTTTTCAAATCAATTGGTAATTCACAACTATCCAAAGAAAAGTTAAAAATATAGTAAGATGAGGTGCTAATAATTCAGCTGCTAATTTCAGAAAAAGGGGAATCTCATCACATCCAGGACCTTTTCTAATATTTAAAGTATATAACCGTTTATAACAAAAGCTAAATAAATAAATAAAATAAATACTTCCCGACATTTGTCCCTATTTAGACTCTATGGCATAGACCCAGCCCATGACCAGGCCAAAGCCAAAGGTGTGTTAAAATTATGACTAAATTCAAATGGTGGCACACCTCTATATTTTGAACAGCTGCTTCAGACACTTACCAATTCTCACTAGCACTTCATAAAGAAGTTTTTTATTTATTTTAGTCTTTGGTAACTGGGTAAGGCCTGTTTTCAGGGCGACCTGGGAGCACTGGGCAGTTAAGTGACTTGCCCAGAGTCACACAATATGCAAGTGGAGGTTGTGAGAATCAAACTCAGGTCTGGTCTGCTGAATGTACCAAGCTCGTTCACCTCGTTCCTCTAACCTTTAGGCTATACTGCCAGACCAGTAGTTGTTGAAATGACAGAGCTACTTTGCTCTCTTGAAACTTTGAGAAACACTCTTCAATCTGCAAAGCAGAGTAGTCTATTAAGTGGCAGTGAACTTGAAATTCTCTTGAAAAATGGATCTGATGTTCTTTCAAGAGCATGTTCCAAAGTAACTTACAAGGGTGTGAAATTAACACATTTCAGTAGCAGCTGTTAAAAATGTTAAACAGAAATGTAAAAATACACTACAAACACTGAGAAGTCATGTGAAAAAGGTTCTCTTCGACTGATGAGAGTCGTATCTATTTCTGTACAAAACTGATGAGATACCAGACTCTGGCCAACAGATCAAAGGAGCTAGAGTTATATGGTAGCAACTACATCACTTTGGTAGCTGACCATTTTCCAAAACATTTGCAGCCTGACTGTGACACCACTCTAGGTGCTTACAAAATGGCAAAATTTAATATTTTTAGCTCAAACTAATTTAACTAATCTGTCTCCTTCTGTTATCTGGTCAAAGCAGCATTGACTTTCAAAATTCTTGTCCTAATCTTTTGAAAGCGGTATAATATGCTAAGAGTTATTTTCTGTGTCTAATGCAATAGTAGAAAGGTGTTTTCAAGTATGAACCAGGTTAAAACTGAATAGAGAGCATCTCTGGCAGAGGACACTGCAGAAACAGGGCCCCCTCACTGAATTCAAACCAGAATGAGGCTATATATACAGGTTACTCACCTGTAACAGGAGTTCTAGGAATAGTATATGTTGTTCACCCACACTGTCTGGCAGGTTCCTTGCGCTTAAATCTTGCCGGAAGGTCTTCAAGCTGGCTCCTCCACCCACCGGTGGTAAAACTCGGCTCTGCCCCATGGCGCCAGATCTAGCCGCTGGAAGCTCAGGTTGTCGTTAAGGCTTGGGAGGTCGGGTGGGTGGTGGATGAACAATATACCATTCCTAGAACTCCTGTTGCAGTGAGTAACCTGTATTTCTAGGGTATAGATATGTTGTTCATCCACACTGTCTGGCAGACTCCTAGCAGTTCTCCGGAGGAGGAGGCAGGCGCACACCCCTACTTAGGGAATAAAGACTGGAGAACTGAGGCCCCAAAACCAGCATCCCGGGCGTGACTCAAGGTCGATGTGGTAATGGGTAATAAAGGTGTGCTGACTTCCAGGTAGCAGCCCTGCAGATTTCCTGGATAGGGCGTCCTGGAAGCAGCCACCGATGCAGCAGTATGGGGTAGAATGAGCTCTTATCCCTCGGGAGGTTCCATGCCCACAACATGCAGTGAGATCTATGCAGGAGGTGACCCACCTGCTTATCGTCCGCTTGGCTGCAGGTCTGCCAGGTGCGGCTTCCAGCGAGGGCGACAAACAGCTGGCGAACCTCTCCCGACTTTCAGCCGTATGCCTCTTATAATAAGCGAGCGCCTCTAGGGTCCAGAAAGTATGAGCCTGTATTCGCCTCCAAGGTGTGATTGGGTAGAAGACTGCAGAGCCAACACCTGGTTAAGGCGTAACTCACGACCACCTTCGGGAGGAATTTCTGGTGGGGGGAGGACAAACTTGTACCTGTGGAAGACCAGGTAAGGAGACCCAATGCAGAGCGCCTGGAGCTCCCATCCTTCTGGCTGCGTGATAGCCACCAAGAAGGCGGTCTTCCACGAACAGGTGAGAGTTCACACCTGTGCATTGGTTGAATGGCTTGCCCATGAGCTTTGCCAGTACCAGCAGTAAATCCCACGGAGGTGGAGGTTCTCGCACTCTGAGGAGAGATGTGATCAAGGCCTTTGAAAAGAGCTAGACCACCTTCTCCTGCGCGACCGGCATTGCCCGGCCTCTGCCTTGGTATAAGCAGAGATGGCTGCCAGGTGTACCCTTAGGGGTCATCAACCTAAGCCCTTGACTGAAAGGGACCATAAATAGTCAAGATGCTTGCCAAAGGACAGGAGGAAGGGTCCAAGCCTTGCCCTGACACCAAATGGAAAATCTCTTGCATTTGAAGGCATAGCATTTCCTGGTGAGACTCCTTATGGGGCGCCTCAACAACATTGAGGACCTGCTTGGAAAGACCCAAGGCCTGGAACTCTAGCCGCTCAGGAACCAGGCCGCCAGGGTGCAGGATTGAAGGTCCGGATGGAACACCTTCCCTGATTGACTGAGAGCAGGTCCGCGCGAGCTGGAAGCTGCCTCGGGAGCCTGGAGCTGAGGCTGAGGAGATCTGGGTACCAGAACTGGCGGGCCAGTCTGGGGCTATCAGAATCACCCTGCCTTGTCCCTCCTTGCTTTGAGAAGCACCTTGTGAATCAAGAGAAATGGGGAAAGGTGTAGAAGAGGCCCGGGTCCACGCCTCGAGAAGGCATCCCCCTGCAGCGAGCCCTGCTGAGGGGGGCATGAAACAGCCTCAGCTTAGTTCTCCCTGGGCAAACAGGTCCACCTGAGTGTGCCCCAGTGGAGGGGAACAGATCTTGTCTCACCTCCGCAGGAGAGACCACTCGTGAGCTGCAGCCCCCATCCGCTCAGGGCATCGGCCGGGTGTTGGAGGCCCCTGCCACATGAATGGCTAGGAGATCCGCCTCCAGGCTGCTGCGTAGAGACGAGTGACCAAATGCGGAGAGCTTCCTTGCTAGAAGCATGGAACGGGCCCGCCCCTGGCAGTTTAGGTAGTACATGGTCGTAGCTATTGTCCGCCTGAGCTTGGACCACTTGACCCCGGAGAAACGGAGCAAAGCGATGAGAGCTAGGCGGACGCTCGAGCTCCAGCAGGTTGATGTGGCATCGGGACTCCAGTGGGGACCAGAGGCCGTGCGCTTAGTGTTCCCCAGATGGGCACCCCAACCCATCAGAGAGGCATCAGTCGATAGAGACTGTCGGCCCGGTGGACAAAAGGATGCCCTCCTGCAGATGAGATGGAACGGTCCACCACCGAGAGCGCTCCACATCTCCTGGTCACCATCACTAGCTGGTCCAATGGATCGAGTGTTGTGACCACTGGCTGGCCAGTCCCCACTGAAGGGGGCGATGCCAGCATGCCCAACGGACCACACTGGTACAGGCCGCCATGAGACCCAGGAGGCGAGGAAGTCCCGGGCAGGAGCGATTGCCAACCAGAAATGATTGGGCAAAGGAGTTAAGACCTCGGCCCTGTCCATCGAGAGCCATGCTCTGTCTCGAAGAGAGCGAGCTCTGTCCGATAAACAGAATCACCTGCCTGGCTCGAGTTCCGACTTGGCCTCATTGATGAGAAGGCCGACTTGAGAGCAAACCTGGAGGCCAGATCTCTGGACCGCCCACCTTGTGTCTGGAGGGCCATACTATCAGCCAATCATCCAGGTAGGGGTACACCCGGTCCCTCGGCGCACAGAGAAGGCTGTCACCACTGCAATGCATTTGGTGAAGACCCTGGGAGCTGGAGACAGGCGAAGGGCATGGCTCGGAACTCAAGAGGGATCCCTCCGCAGCAGCGAAGGAATCTCCGATGGGTGACGGATGGATAGGGACGTGAAAGAATGCGCCCTGCAGGTCCGAGAGAGCAGAACCACACTGTGTTCCAGTGCTGGTATTATCTGAGCCAGAGTGACCATCCTGAAGGTTCGAGACCTTAGGAACTTGTTCAGGTCGTAGGTCGAGAATGGGGCCAGCCCGTCCGTTCGGAACCAGGAAGTACCTGGACACAAACCCGGGTCTGAGGGAGGTTCCGCTACCTCCTGATCACCTCCTTTTGGAGGAGGAGGCGATGTCGGCCCGGCACGAGCCGACAGTGAGCTGCGGACCTGAGGGCCCCAGTGCGAAGGCTCTGAAGGGCGGAGCCTGCTCGAATTCTAGAGGCAGGCCTTTTCCCACCACCTTCAGTACCCACCTGTCCGTGGTAATAACGGACCACGAGAAAGGAAGTGCGGGCCGTCCCCACGGGGAACCTGGGGTGAGGGTGACAGGGTTGGGGCGACACCCTCAGCCCGTCACTGGGCAGGCTTGGAGGAGGGACCGGCCGAGGGACCTCCTGGGCCCTACCTCTCTGCTTCCTGTTGGAGGAAGCTCCGGCTTGAGTTTGGGATGCCAAGCCCCAGCCTGCTAGCCCTGACATTGCTGGGCCGGACAGCCGCGGGCGCAGGAGACGAAAAGGGCTTAGGCTGTGGTTTATGCCTTGTCCTTCTGAGCGGAAGAGACGAGTCCAAGGTAGCATTGGACTTCTCGATCTCTGCAGGTGACTTTCCACCCCAGGGCCAGAGGTCAGTTCCCAAAGGGAACATCCGTCAACTTGTGCTGGGTATCCAGTAAAGGTGGATATCCTCAGCCAAGCCCGACCTGATAGCCACTGCGGCCGCCACAGACCTGGTACATGAGTCCCCAATGTCAAAAGCAGTCTGGAGCTGCTGTTTGGCCACTGCCCTGCCCTGGTCCGCACTGCCTGACCGTGAGTCTGCAGATCCGCGGGAAGATGAGGGACCACCTCATCCAGGGAGCCCAACAGGGCATGAGAAAATGTGCCATGAAGCGGCCGAACTGGCCTGACGAAGACCGAGAGGATGCATAGACTTCGCCCGGCATATCCAACTTCTTGGACTCCTTGTCAGGAGGTTTGTCCACATCCCTAGCGCTCCCGCACGCGGAAAACGCTGTTGGTAACCAACCTCAGCAGAGGTGTTCCGAAAAACGGACAGGGAACGGTAGGGACCGCATACTTCCTAGCCATCCTGGCGAAGGCGAGGACAGGAATAGCGCTCCAGAGCTCCAAGGCGGACCCACTCATGGCCTTGGCCACCAGAAAGGCCTCCATGAGGGAATCCTCGGTCCAGAATCTCCGTGAGGGGATACCTGGCCCGTTAGAACGGTTCGAGCTTCCACCCGGTGGATTCCGAGATGAGCCGAAGCAATCCTAGGAAGGACGAAGGCTATCGTCCACCGACTGTCCTTGAGGACTCCAAGTCCATTCGCTTGGAGAAAAGGGAGGAATCATCCTCGGACTGGAAGAGTCCTCAAAGAGCTGCCTCGGCCTGAGCCACCTCCACCTGCCGAGGTCTATCGGAGTGAGGTGACAGACAGTCTATGGGGCAGTCCCTGAGCCGACAGAGAATTTTTGGTCGGAGCCCCAACTAACGGCTGTGGAGGCGGAGGTTCCACGGGAATCGGTGGGACAGCTGGAATTGGCCGTAACAACCGCCTGGGAACAGGCCTCAGCAAACGAGGTTGCTCGCCGCCCGTGACAGCCACTTAATGGTCAAAGACGACGGCGCCGGCTTATTCCCGGACAGGAGTTGTTGCCACATGAGTTCCTCATATCTCCGACGCAACTTGCGCCAAGCCTCCCTCGTCCGAGGAAGAGGATGAGCAGCGCGCCGCCACATGGTGCCGAGATCGAGACCGCCTATGACGGGCGGGATCGGCTGGACCGCCAAGACGCTCCGAGATCGGTGAACCCGGCAGGGCCGAGGATGGTGCGGGAGGTGTCGCGGGAATCGGGCACCTCAGTTCGACGATTCCACTGAAGGCTCCGGAACCGAGGCACAGACGAGCCGACGGGATCCTCAACTCCCACCAGGGAACCGGGAGAGGGGATTCTCAGCTTCTGCAGCCGATAACCCGTCCAATGGGTCGAGAAAAATCTCGACCATTAACAGGAGTCTCGGTCAACTGGCCTGATGGGGACACCATGAAACCAGTAGCCGGGTCGAGTGGTCGGAAGTCGACTGCTGACAACTAGGGAGAGGGATCTTTCCTCCTCCAAGAGCATCGACGGTGAGACTTACTCTTGTCTCTCTTTGGACCGAGAAAACGGTCCAGAAGAAGTTGGACCTCACCTTCGTCGAGAGGGTCAGACAAAGCTCCTTAAAAGAAGCCGAATAAGAGGCACCGAGAGAAAGCGGACAAATGCCGAGCCGAGGTAGAAGCGGCCCGCTGCCGCCTCCTCTTCGAGGGCCATCATCAGCTCGAGCTGATCCGCTGGAGCCCGCGCCGCGAGACACCGCCGACCGGGCCTCTTTGACTTAACGGAGGAAATCTTTTCTCGGGACACCCCAGTTGTAAACGGGCACGCACTCGCCGAGGACGAGGGCCAAAAGGAAGAGCACAGGGCCGCGGGTCGTGCTCAAGGCCCAAGCAGTAGACGCACGTGGAGCGCGGATCTGTCCGAGACATCTTCTGCCCGCAAGGGCATCTCCGAAACCGGAGTTGATTTGTCCATCGCAGTCACGAGGGAGAGAAGACCAAGTCTTTTAGCAAAACTTTTTAATTCCGAAAATTCAAGAACCAGGAACTCAGTCTTATACGCAGAGCGCTAAGAGGGAACCTGAGTTTCCAAGCGGTAAGGAAGATCTGGCATCATGGGCGGAGCCGAGTTTTACCACCCGGTGGGTGGGAGGAGCCAGCCTGAAGACCTTCCGCAAGATTTAAAGCGAAAGGAACCTGCCAGACAGTGTGGATGAACAACATATCCATGTCCCTAGAAATATATTTTTTAGCCTAAAGCCAAGACATACTGCTGCTATGGCAGCAGAGGATGGTGAACCTGTCCCGCCTTCAAAAAGCGAACAAAAAAACAGTCTAGAATTACAGGCTACATGCTTGGTGGTGGAGATGTCTGATAACTATTTTCAGTTCTCACAACCCTTTAGTGAGAAGAAATCAACCAGTCTGTTACTTTTTAGGTTTTTTGTCAAAACGTCCTTTTTCCAATTATGGTAACATTTACACTGTCATGGTCTTCTTCCAAATGTTAAGGACTTCGACTCCAGTTCATGATGCTGACTGCTCCTGCTGTTCCTCACATGTCACAGTTGTGACTGTAGCGTACCCTAAACAGGCGTCAGTGTAAATTAAAACAAATTTACACTGCAACACCATTCTGAGAAAACTGCATAATATAAAAGTTATGTCTCAGAACAATGTGTACAATGTCTGTTTCATCAATATATGCAGTGATAAGTAGTAATTACAAAATTTAAACTAAAAATACCCATTTAAAAAATTGTTTAAAACTGGCTGACTGCTAATCATTTTGGCTTTGATTAGCAAAGGCCGCTATTCAGCTCTCTGACACCAATAATTTATGCCTTGACACCATACCTGATCTACAGCTCTTTCCCTCTACCCTTACTTTCCACTGTGATTCCATTGTGCTTATAAAGCGCATTTCGAACCCCCACCCCCACAATGTTTTCGCCTAACACCTCTGATGGAAGGCTGTTCCAGGAATCCACCATTCTTTCTGTGAAGAGGTACCTCATATCTCTCCTGAATCTACCCTTCCAGTTTCCTTATCTGACATCAATTTCTATGTTTCATATCATGTCCCTTTGTTCTTAGCACTTTTTCTTCTGAAATATACTTCCTCCTCTTCCTTATTTACCCAGGTATTATTTAAAGGTCTCTATTAAATCCTCCCCTCCTACTCTGTTTCAGGGTATATATGTTGAAGCCCTTTAGTCTCTGCTAGTGGCAGACCCTGTAACATTTTCGGTGCCCTCCTCTGGACCGCTTCTTCAGTCTGTTTATGTCCTTCTGAGATGTGGTCTCCAGAACTGAACATACAGTACTCTAGGTGAGGTCTTATCCAGTTATCTACATAGAAGCAACACAACTCTCCTCTTTATGCTGGTGGAACCCCTCCCTATGCACCCCTGCATCTCACTAGTCCTCCCGACTGCCTTGTCTGCACTGCCTGTCCACCTCTAGGTCATCTGATATGATTATCTCCAGGTCTCTTTTCTGTTTGGTGGTCGTCAATACCACTCCACCCATTTTGTACTCCACCCTGGGTTTGTGTGCGCTAAGCATTATTTTGCACTTTTCTAACAAACCCAGCTGCCATACTCTTGACCACTCTTCTAGTTTTCTCAGATCTCTGGTTATCCTTTCCACCCCTGATCGTCCAACCCTATTGCAGATTTTGGTGTCATCCATAAAGAGGCAGACCTTCCTTCCAGCTCCTTTGCAAGGTCTCTTACAAAGGACATTAAAGAGGGCCAGTCCCAGCACCACGATTCCTGAGGCATCCCACTAGTCACCCTCTCTTATACAGAACCACATGTACGGCGATCACTGGTGACCATATGGTCTTCCACCTTGACATCTGCAACACTGTCACTGTTAGCGAGTACCAGGTCCAGTACTGCCCCATCACAAGTAGGTTCACTGACTAGTTGCCTAGGAATGCCCCTACAAAGAGTCCAGGATGTCCCTGTTTAGCTAAAGCAGCTGCTTGGAGACTCCAATCTACATCTGGCAGGTTGAACTCCCATCAGTAGCACCTCCCCTTTCCTGCTATCTTCCTAATATATTCCACCAATACCTTACCTAATTCCTCACCCTGTGCTGGGGTCTGTGGATCCTCCAGTGTGGACAGTGGCTCCATTCCTTATCTGGGTTAAGCCCAAGTGCTGCTGCCTCCCCTGTATCTCCTGTATCTGTCGATTTTATGCTTTCCTCACATAAGCACCACATCCTCTCCTTTCCTTCCCACCCGATCCTTCCTCAACAGAGTACAGTCTGGTAAGGCATGTCCCAGTCAAGTTTTCAATGCACCATGACTCAGTAATGGCCAAAATATCTAGGGCTGGCCTCTGCCAATGGTGTCTCTGGTCCAGAAACCTATGTCCTAGACTTCTAGCATTTGCACACTTGGTCTTCAAGATTTTGTTTTCACTCTGCTTGTTGCCCTTTTCCTTTTGCCTTCCTCCTTCCCCTCTCTTTTAATTATTCTGTTCCCTTCTCTTTATCTCTAAGTCCTGCTTCCTTTATTTCACTTGCACCCTGGGGGATTCCTCTCCCTCAGGTTTTCCTTGCCTCTACTTCAGTGCGTCAGGGGCAGTTTCTACCTCAATTCCTTCTGCCACCCCTTAGCTAGTTTAAGTGTTCATCAAAGTAACACTTAAGTCATCCACTGAGGACTGTGGTTCTCCTCCCAGAAGGATGCAGGCCAACACCCCTGTATAGGCCCTTATCCTCCCAGGTGGATCCCAGTCCCCAATATCCGAACCCTTCCTCTCTGCACCATTCCTTCAGCCATGAGTTGCAGCTCCTGGTGCGGAGATCCTCTCCTTTTCCTGTCAGACAGGCAGCACTTCAGTGAAAGCCACTGAGTGACCTACCTGTCTAAGATCCCACCACAGCTACCCAAACCCCACTGCACTATCCCAGCCTGTCCCTAGCCAGTTCATCAGTCCCCAGGTAGACAATGACATCCAGCTCTCCCTCCAGTCTTGCTGCCTTAGCGATCCTCAAGATCTGCATCCCATCCTTCTAGGCCATGGCAACGGTTGGCACCTAATCTGCCTCTCCCTTTCCTATTCCAAAACCTATCCCTCACAATCAAGCCCCCACCAGAATTTGCTTCCTCCCTCTGGGGCTCTACCACCTCTTTGGGGTCTCCACTATGGAGGGCCTCCACATCCTCGCTGGTCACTACCGCAGATGCCTCCTCCAGCAGTCCCACTTGCCAGAGCGAAGGAATGACATAGTGGTACTGGCTGAGGAATGCCTCTATCCCACCACCACCACTCTTCCAGAGCCCACCACAGTCAGCAGTCCCCCGACATCCTCTGATGCAAAGGTGGCAAACTTTCTGAAGCCTGGGTGGGTGAGGTCCCAAATCCTAGCCAACTCAGCTTGGAATGAGCAATCTCCTTCCTCAGTTCAGAGAGGTTTCACTGGGTTGTGGAAAGAGGCAAGAAGGCAAGAGCCCATGACAGCCTCTGTCTATTACCCATAATAATCCAGCCTATTCTCCAGCAAAAATAATCAAGTCTAATTTATAGATTTGTTTGGAGTTACTGATTACAATATCAGTCAGAAGTTTATTCCATGGTACTAATAATTCTCTGTGAGTAGAAATAGGCTATTTTTGTGTAGTAAATTTAGCACATATTAATTGCAGTGGATGCCCTCTTGTATTAATGTTGGTTTGCTTAAAATTGAGGCCCATTTCAGGCATTAAAGAAACATCATTTATAACTCTCTTGCCAATAACAGATCACCATGTAGCCTCCTGGTTTGTAAAGACATTAAGTTGAACTTTTAAGCCTTTTATCATATGTGAGATCATTAGCATCCTTACTTGTTTTGTAATTTAGCTGGATTTTTCTAGTTTATCAATACCTTTCTTAGAGTACGGGCACCAGAGCTGTGACGATAATCTAGTTTTGGGCATATTATATATATATGCTCTCTATAGAGGCATAAAGGACATATTCATCTTGGACCTAATATTCCGCTTAATAGACTACCAGACCTTGTTGACACATGCTAACTTTTGACATCTGTTTGTAAGGTAAGATCATTTGAAATATATACAAGATCCTTTTCACAAACTGAGTTTTGCAATGGTTGATTATTGAGAGTATAATGGTATTGAGGATTATTAGGACCTACAGTAAGTGCACAACATAGCATTTTTAATATTAAAGGATAAACCCCACCAGATAGACCAAGCAGACACAGTATCCAAATCGCTTTGTAGGGTAGTGTATCCTTCCAGAGTACTACAGGAAAACCTATTTTGCAGTTATCTGTATATTTTGAAGACCAGCTATTTATGTTGAGTGTGAGGTCAGCAATAAATATTTGAAAATTAATAGAAAGAAGACAGCACCTTGGGGCACTCCTCTTGTAACAGGAAGCCAATCGAAGTGTGGCCATCACTGATCACTCTTTGGCAACGATTTTTAACAATTATAAATCCATCTTATAAAACACGGATGGATGGAATAAGAAATCAATTTTCTATAAGGACCCATGCGGACTGAGTCAAGCTTTCTTGAAGCCTAAAAGACAATATCACATGGTATTTTATTGTCTAGATGAGAACTAATTTTTCATAGAAACAGAGAAGATTAGTAACATATGAATGTCCTTTAGAAAACCATGTTGGTTGGAGTCAAAATTCCTAATAAGGTGGACATTCTAATTTAATGATGCTTTCCATTATTTTGAAAATAACTGAAGTTAGACTTATTGGTCTGTAGTTATCCACGACTTGTCACCTTTCTTAAAGAGAGGCATTTCATTAACATTTTCCTATCAAGTGGTAAGTCACCTGTTTGGATGCTTTGACTGAACAAGATCTGGAATGGCTGAACTAAGTGCTTTTGCATAATGTTAACCATATCAGTTGAAATACCATCTGGACGGGAGGAACCTTTTTAGACAATTTATGGTATTTATAATGTCTTCTTTGGTGAAACTAATATCTTCAAGGATGGATAGATGGGGTAAGCAGATATTGATGAAGGCTTTACAAAAGTGATTGTTCAATTGGGAGGCCATCTCTATAGGTGAGGAAATTATCAGTGAACCAACCTTACAGTTTTGTTTTTAATGAATTTATGTAACTGTAAAATGTTTTGCTGTTCCTTTTTGCTTGTTTCACTAGATCTTGTTCAGCCTTTTTAATTATATATGATATTAAGTCACCAGGTTTTCAGTTATGGCACTAAAACAGGTTTCTCAGTACTGAAGGGTAGTAGAAGTTCATTAAATTTATTATTTAGAGTTTATGCATTTAGTAAAAGCTTTTAATTCTATTTTGGATGTAGCTGAATTTTTATTTGAAGCTTTGTTTTTGGACAATATGAGAGTGGTGTAATTTGACTAAAGTTTACCTCCCCATTCTTTAAAGTAAGGTAATGTTGATCCGCCATAAAGTGTAAAGCCAATTTCAAGGCCCCTTTTATTTAAGTGTAACCCATCTTTAGCGAATAGGGTTTTATCATGATAAAATATATTCCAGTGATCTATAAAGAAAGATCTTCCCTTGAGTACCAGTTTTCAGCCTGGAGTTTATTCTAGCAATGGTCATATTTTTGGGATGGGCTCATGGGATCGGGACAATACCTGATATTATTACTCGCAACCTCTGCCTTTGATTTTATGACTTAACTCTATAAGTTAAAGTATATTGTCCTTTTCATGGATATGCTTGACAATGTTAGTACCTACATGAATTATTATATTTGCATTAGGTTCCGTGATTAAGTCATCAATACAGGTGGCTACATCTTCTATTTTAGCTCCAGGCAGGCATGTGATATTATTCCTTAAAGGATTTCCTGGAGGAAGAACAGCATCTGTGTAATGAACTACAGAGTCACCAATAACCTGCTGAGGACTAGTTTTATTAGGTAACACATGAGAAGGATTAGAAAAGGATAAATTGGAATCACTTAGAATTGCAAATTTATTAGAGAAAAAAGACTGAAGGTGCGGCAGACGGGCAGCACCACAGTCTCCAGAACATCTCTGAAAACTGCCACCCCACAGCCACTGCACTGTACCACCCCTACATTCTCAACTTCTAGTCTCCCTACGTTACCTGAAATACTTTTGTACCTTTACCCCTGATAGGGTGCTTCTAGTTTTCCCTGCCTTGTTTAAATCTTTTTATGCTCCTACCCTAGATTGGTGTTGCTCAGTTTGGGCCTACCTTTGACCTTCTGCCCTTACCAGCAGTGACTGTTACACAGTAGTGAACAAGTGCCTTGCCTTGGTCAACCAGCAGAGTCCTCGCTCTCCACTTCCTTCTGCTGACACCTGCCGAAGCTTACAACACCAGTTACCTGTTCCATTCCTTCGCTCTTTCACTCACTCGCTGGACATGAACATGCCGGATACATTAGAGGAGAGGGGAAGAGGGGTTGTTTATGTTGAGGGAGGAATCAAGGCCATGGAAGTAAGGGGCACCAGAAGGAAAAGAAACGGTGGAGATGCTGTGGATCACCCTCGAGCAAGCCCAAGGCCATTATCCATACAGGTAGTGTACAGGGCTGCAGCACATGGGGAGGAGTTGGATAAGCACTTGAGGAAGCCATCAGAATGGCAACTAAGAAGGGGTGCTGCAAGTTGGTGACTTCAATCTGCCAATATGGAGTGGAGCTCCAACTACAGCATCCACAAGGATTAGGGCCATCCTGGACTCACTACAAGGGCTATTCTCAGACAGCTTGTTACAGAGTCACCTAAGGACAGGGCTCTGCTGAATCTGGTGCTTATAAACAGGGACAGCATGGCAGACATCACAGTGGGCAGTCCCTGGGCACCAGTGAACACCATACTGTGTTGTTTAACATAAAAACAGGAGTAGAGGCTAACTCATGGGGATGAAAGACCTGGACTTTAGAACAACAGATTTTTAAATAAATGGGGACTGCCTCAGAGACTGGGCTGCTAGAAGGGGTTGAGGCACACTGGGCAAAAAAAAAAAAAAAAAAAGGATGGAGATAACTAAAATAGCTAACCCCTGCATGAAAGAACTGAACAAAAGCAGAAGGAAAACGGACATATTTCTAAGGAGGTGGCAAAGGTGGTGGAAAGAAAAGGTGGCATTCAAGAGGTATAAGGAAACAGAGGGAGGAGGGCTGGGAGGTATACCTAGTAAAGCAGAAGGAAGCAGGCAAGGCAGTGAGAGAAGCAACGCAAAAGAGTAAAGATTCACCAAAGGGTCATTAGGAGGATAAGACTTCTTCAGATACATCAGTGAGAAGAGGAAAATAAGGAGGCAATGAGGATTAGAAGGGCGAGGATGGGGGTGGGATTTGTAGAAGAGACCAATAAAGGCAGACAACCTTAACAGGTATTTCTGTTCAGTCTTCATGGTGGAGGAGGGGGAACGGACAACTAGGGAATAGCAAGAAGAGGGAGTGAACACAAGTCCATTTTCAGAAGAATATGGAACGGATTTGCAGCTCTGAAGGTGGAGAAAGCTAGCGTGACCAGATGGGCTACATCCAAGGGTTCTAAAGTAATTCAGGGAGTTGCTAGCTGCCCCACCCTTGTTCAACAGCTCACTGGAAAGAGATATTGTTCCAGAGGCCTGAAGAAGAGCTGATGGTCGCTCTACAGGAGGCAGCATGGAGGAGGCTAACTACAGACTGATCAGTGTTATGTCAGTGGTGGGGAAATTAATGGAAACCCTGCTAAAAGAAAAGACTGGTGGAGTACCTTGAGTCCATTGTGTTACTTGGCCATAGGCAGCATGGATTACAGGAGGCGGTCATGCCAAACTAATCCTCTGTGACCAGAGACAGATCAGAGGAAGGCAGGGACATGGCTTATCTGGACTTCAGCAAGGACATCGACAATGTCTCATGCAGGAGACTGATGAAGAAACTGAGAAGCCTGGGGTGTGATCCAAAGTGATGAAATGGTTTAGAAACTGGTTAACAGACAGCGGAGAGCAGTGTCAGTAAATAACTCACTCAAATGATGGAGGAGTGACCCCGGGTGCTGCAGTGCTCAGTACTGTGACGGATACTCTTCAGTGTCTTAAGAGGGCTCAATACTGTAACCAGTCCTCTTCAGTGACTCTACAAGTGACACTGCAGAGGAAGTGGGAGGAAGGTATGCCTTCTTGCAGACGATACCAAAATCTGTAATAGGCAGACACTCAGGAGGGTGAAGGGAATAAGCAGGGAATAGGGAACACTGGAGGAGGGGTTTAAAGCATGACAGTTGCGGTTCAATGCTACAAAGTGCAAAATCATGCATTCAGGGCATAGGAACCAGAGTATAAGATGGGGAGGTACTGACACTCAAACAGGCAAGGGACGTTGGGAGTTATATCTGATGACCTCACAGGGCAGTGCGACAAAGCAGGTAGGGCTAGTGGGATGCTGGGGTTGCATAAGGAGAGGTATATCTAGCAAGAAGAGAAGGGAGGGAGTGTTGCCACTGCATCTCTTGTTGGTGAGACTACCTGAAGTGCTGTGACCAGTTTTGGAGGGCACACATCAGGAAAGAACACAGAGTATAAGCAGTCCAGAGGAAGGCAACTAAAACAGTGCTGGCTTTGCACAAGAAACCCTATAAGAGAGGCTGAGGGATCTCAACATGTACACCCTGAAGAGAAGTATGAGTGATGACATGATAGAGATCTTAAGTACCTTCGAGGGTGAACAGAGTTGCAGGAAGGAAGTCTCTTTCAAAAGAGAAGAAGCATCTAGACAAGAGGACATGTGATGAAGCAGGGGAGGGGGTTAAGAGATGTGAGAAAATATGTATTCGCCTGAAAGGGTGGTAGACACCTGAACAGACTGCCAGCATAAGTGCTGGAGGCGAAAACCATGAGGGGCTTCAAGCATGCGTGGGACAGACAGAGAGGGTGTGTTAGAAACAGGCAGGGGGAGGGAGAGTTGCAGAGACTGAAGAAACAGGTTAGGCAGGAAACATCTGGGCGGACTCGATGGGCCAGACTGTCCTTCACTGCTGACAACATCCATGTCTCTGTTTCTGTGTAACTGCTTATACTCATGTAATTTAATCTGAGTTTTAAACAGTAAAATGCTTGGAATTGTGAATATTTGCATTTGTTTACATTGTACAGGGATAGAAATATTATAGCTATATAAAAGGAGACTTCTGCCAGATGAAATTAAACACAAGCTGAAGGGTCAGCAGTATCCAGTTTAATTGCAGTTAAGTAAGTATAAGTTCTTTCGATGTACAGAAGTACCGTACTGTAGGCAAAGAGTTGAAAAAATATATATGGATTCTGATACATGTTTTGTCTCCCTAACAAAGAAATACATAGAATGTAATATGTTATCAAGTGTTTTCCTACCATGTAGTTAGTCAGGAATACAAGAAACAACTAACACTGGATGTACATGAAAAGGTCATGTTTTGGATTCATGCACTGTACATGAAAGTCAGTACAGTGTAGTTGTTAAGAGCACTAAACTGCAAACCTGGGCAACTAGTTTAAATCCACAGCCACCAAATGCATACTGTGTGACCATGAGTAAGTCGATTAACTTCCCTGCTGCCCAGTACACACCTGGAAACAAGCCCTGTTTAGTGCGTTTTTCCTAGCCAAAATTGTAAAATTAAAAAAAAAAAAAGGTTAGTACATTTAATTCATGGATGAAAGTAGATTGCCTATGTGTTTTGATTGGGCATATTTTCTCATCCTGACGAAGTAGTAGTATAGCAGACCACTAAATGCTGACAAGTACATATAATATGCTTGTACGCTTGGTGTTTGATTGACAAAATAAATACTTAAAGGGACACGGTCAGCCATTTATTTTTCACCCATGTTCCCAAAGTGCCTGCACTCCCTACGGCAGTCTATACTGCATTTCAATATATATGGCAATAATGGAAGCCTCAATTAATCTTCTGTTTTACAATCTGTAACTTTGACGGTCCGCTCTTATCTGCGTCACCGATGCCAAAGTGCATTCACATTTGTAAATGGCGGCTCATCTGTGGATGAGTTCAGTCCATTTTAACCAAGTTCAGCTAAACACTGTTTCTGATAATACAAAGCAAGCTGAACTTGGCAAAGTATTTCTTATTTTAGAACCAAGCCTCTAATTTATGTAACTCACTGTTTGAAAAGCCATTCATTTTGCCAGCTTGCCAGCATAGTGGTTGGATTTCGATTATGCACACTGATGACCGGGCTTGGGAATGGCGTAGGAGTCAGAGGGCTGGCGGAGAGAGGGGAACTAGCGTCTAATGACTGCTCACCTTCTCGGGGTAGAGGCTTGGTGTTTGCTGGCCCTGCGCAGCCGAGGCACAGCAACACATCGAAGCCACTGAGGAGGGAGTGTGGCGACGCCGCTTTGGTCTTGACGCCACGTGGCACATCACACCCCTGACAAAAATAGCTCCAACCTGCCAGACAACGGCCCTCCTCCTCCTCCCACCATGCAGTCCCCAAGTGCACCTCCTCCTCTGTCTCCTGTGCAGTGCATGCCTGCGCGGGCACCGTATCCCAAATTCTCCTCCCTTCCTCCCGGGGAGGCCTTTCAGTAGAGTTAGTGCTGGAACCCTTAGGATGCGAGGCGCATGGGACAGTGATCGATGGAGAAGAGGCAGCAGAGGTGAGATGGTAGAGTAGAAGCTAAGCTAAGGAAGGAGTGGCATGGTGGGCCCGTGGAGTAAAAAAAAAGAAAAAGTCATCCATTTTAACTGAGTTCGCTAAACATTGTTTCTGATAGTACAAGTAAGCTGAACTCGTCAAAATATTTTTTTTTTTTAGAAAAGCCCTCCAACTTATGCAAATCACTGTTAAAAACTTGTGCCGTGGCGGAGCGCTAATAAGCAGCTCAGCAGTAGAACATGATGTCCTCGAGCTCCAAACCCAGAGACTAAAATAAGTAAAATTTTGGCTTTTGAACGAATCACTTAATCTAGCAACACTGCAAGTTTACACTATACAGCTGTGGATGAATACCTGTAAATATGCTCGGCAAACCCACTAGAAATGTGGGAAAAATCTGAAGAAATAGCCAGCTGGGCCCTCCGCACATCAGGCCCTATCCTTCTCGCGGCAGAACTGACAGTCTTGGGACGAGAGGTGACTACACAGGTCCTCGCTGCTTTTAATCCCCGCTGGAGAAGATTGAAAACAAAACTCAAGCTAAAATGCAGGAGACTGCTGAGCGGACAGCGGGCCATGGAGAAAGATTGGCAGAGGTGGAAGAGTGCACATCTTGGTAGACACCCTACACCAGCTACCAGATAAAGCAGCCGGCTGGAGAGAGAGCCAAAAGACTCTTAGGGAGGCCCTCATCTATCAGGAAAATTATCACCGCCGAATCTGCGCCTGCGAGGTATCCTGAGGGCAGGAAGGCACAGATGTTCTGAAGTTCTGTGCTGAGCAGCTGCCTAAAATTCAAATTGCAGCCGAAAGGGGTAAACACAAGACTGAGTGCTCGTGATCGCTAATGCTGAAGCCAGGATCAGACCAACCTCCTCAAGCATTATTATCCGCTACCACAACTTCCAAGATCAGGAAGAAGTAATTAAAGCCTTCTGAAATAACCAGCCGATTGAGATTAATGGTGTTAGAGTCCATATTACACAGGACTACTCGACCAGGCTCCTTAAGAAACGCAGAGTTTTCAATGCTGTGATGGCGAGCTGAGGGAAATGCATAATGAGAACTTTATGGTTTAGCCAGCCATCCTGAAAATTACACACCTAAGGAGATGCATTCTCCTTTTGGGATGTGGACAAGGCCAATGTTTTCTTTAACAACCTCAAAAGAAGGTGGGCTGAAGCAGGTGTCGGGACAGTACTTTATACCAATAGCTTCCCGTGATCATGAGCAGTTAATTGTGGTTGTTGTTACCTGTTCTAAGGAGCCTTATGGATTTGGCTGAACTGGCCCTGTTATGTTTAAAGTGTGCCTCCTGAGCCTGCAGTTGGACAAGTGGTTGGGATGTGCTTTGCCTACAATGCCTGCATGCAGTGGAAATGGTCGTACGGTGATCGAACCAGCAGCTGAAGAAAGACTGTTTCAAGGTAGGCGGGAGGGGTGATCGGTGGTTAGGGCCTGGTGAAGCTTACTATTGTCACTGCGAGCCTGCTCTGCTGACCTCTGCCTAGGCCAGATATTTGGGTCACTCATATAAGTTTGCTGATGAGATCACCTGGGGGTAATTTTATATCCCAGTGGTGGCCTCTCCATACATTTGTGAGCAGGGAGAATCGAGGACGCTGAGGAGACGGCTCGCTGACGCGCTTCCTTCACTGTACTCCACTAGGGTTTAGGTAATAAACGGGGTAATTTTCTGTTGCTGTAGTATGGATCCAGGTTCTTTTTCAAGGCTTTAGAGGGTTGGTCTCTGGGGGCGGGGGGTGAGAGAAGATGGCTGTTCATGTGGCAGATGGAGGGACACACAGCCATGCAGAAAGATGGCGAGCAAGATAAAGCGACTTGGTGGGGGAGGCAGGTGAAGAAAGAGACACTCTGGGAAAAGACATTAATTGTAAAAGTTACATATGTAACTGATGATAGAATGGGGGATGGGGTAGGGGGAAAAGGTGGGAGAACTTGCATGGGGTACTATAAGATTATACTGGTGGGTAAATTGTATGTTAAAATGTTCTTCGCTTACTGTTGTTCAACTGTTTTCTTGTTTTTGTTTGTTTTTTTTAAGAGGTTCATCAAGCTATATATGTTGCAAATGCTGCCATGGACAGGTATGCTGGGTCTAGTAATTATGCCCTGAGGAAGGAGACAAACTGCAGATAAAATGGTGGTACATAATGATTTAATTATACAGTCCTGGAATGTGCGGGTTTCTCTTCCCAGTTAAGAAGAATGCTATTTTGCCGCCCTACGGAGGCATGTGCAAGTAGCCTTATTGCAAGAAACTCATTTGACGTCGATGGAACACGGAAAGCTTAAATGGGGATGGGTGGGCGCATGCTATTCTGTTCATTTAATTCTCATAAACGGAGGGGGTGGGGTCCTGATACACAAAAATACCCTTACAGGTCACAAAAGTGACTGCAGACCCTAGAGAAGGTAGATATGTGTTTGTAACTAGGACTTTATATGGTGTACAATTACATTTGGGAGTATCTATGCACCAACAACCTAGACACTGAGTTCTTTACTAAAATCTTAGATATATTGGTGAAAGAACAATTTGAGAACTCATTATGGAGGGATTTTAACTGCACACCAGATGCAGTCTTGGATCATTCATTGGGTAGAGGCGGGACCCATGTATCAGGAAATGGAGAGAGGAATTGCAGAGCTGAATATGGCTGATGTGTGGAGCGACAGAACCCCAAGGAAAGGAGTTTACTTTCTACCCAACCCCACAAGACATAGTGCAGAATAGACCACATACATGTTGTGCTGAGTTGGTTTGAAAGCCTGGGAAGGGTGGAGCATGGACGTATACAGCTTTCAGTCCATACAGTGGTAACAGCATCTTTTAAGTTGCGAAGGAAGGGGATACATATTCGTGGAGATTCCCACATATATGTTGGGGTCGAGGAGTTTCAGAAATATTTAAAGGACCAATTTAAATTTTATATAGACACCAATGCCTCAATTGCCTCCTCCAAACAAACCTTATGGGATGCTGGTAAGCCTATATGAGGGTGCAATTATAGGCTATATGGCAAAGTATAAAAGGATAAGCTGGAAAACAAAGGACCTTCAAAACAAGGTGAGGATATTTGAGGGAAGGGCGACAAGGGTGAGGGAGGTGATGAGTGCTCACACATTGGCGGTAACCAGGAAAATGCTGAACTCTCTCTTGTTAGATGAAGCTAAGATGAGGTTATATTATTTGAAACATAGGATATACGAATGGGGTAATAAGCTAGGCCCCTATTGGTAAATTTGGTCAGGGGTAAGAAGGGTTCAACGATATTGGGCATTAAGAATATACAGAGTCAAATTGTCACTAAGTATAAGGAGATTAGGAAGATTTAAAGAATATTATGAAACATTATATCAGACAGAAGGCAGGAGAAAGGAGGGTGTATGCAGGAATTCCTTAATAGGTATCAACTCCTCAGCTAACAGAACACCAGCAAAAATGTTAGGTAGGGAAATTACCAAGGATGAAATTGGATTAGCTATCAATACTCTGAAGTCTGGGAATGCTCATGGCCCGATGGATTGCCGGCTGAATATTATAAAATAATGAAAGATGAAATTCGGAAATCATGTGGGAGCTGTTTCAAGAAGGGAGGAGAGGCGAGTTACCTGCAACATGTGGTAGGGCTATGGTGTGCCTGATCCCTAAGCCAGATAAAGATTTAATGGAGTGTGTATCATATAGGCCCATATCCCTTTAAATAGTGACGCCAAGATATATGCTAAGATCCTAGCCACTAGGTCAGAGGGCATACTGCCAGAGTTGATCCACCCAGATCAGACTGGCTTCATACAGAGGAGGTACTCATACCACATATAAGAAAGGTTCTTAATGTCCTGGAACAATTCACTCGGCCTGGGGAGGGGCAGCTATCCTGTCTATGGATGTGGAAAAGGCATTCGATAGGATCGAATGGCCATATCTCTTTGAAGTCTTGAGACAGTTTGGTCTAGGGAAGATTATGTTAGAATGGTGGCGCACTCTATGAGACACCCAAGCGCAGTGTTAGTGAATAGAATACTCTCAGAGCAATTTACACTACACAGGGGTACAAGACAAGGGTGCCCTTATCTCCCCTCTTACTCAATGGTGGTGGAACCACTGGCCATAGCCATTAGGAAAGATCAGAGAACACATGGGGTGGTGGAGAAGAGCAGTAGGCAGCATGCGATGCCGATGACATGATATTATACATTAAGGAACTCTCCCAGTCCACACCAGCTCTAGTGGAGATTGTATCTCAGTTTGCCACTTTTCCGGATATAAACTCAATTTGGAAAAATCGGAGGTTATGTTTTTAGGGCAGGAGGAGGAGGTAATACATGGGGCTTGCTTAGAGTGGGACCATCTTTTACTTATTTAGGTGTTGAAATAGGGAGGGACCTTAAGTTCTTATATAAATTAAATTACAGCCCGTTATTAAAATTGGTGATACATGAGTTAAGCAGATAGAGGCCCTGCCCATTTCATGGCTGGCAGATCAATCTAAGATGAATATTTTGCCCAGATTGTTATACCGTTACTAAGTGTTGCCCATGGGGTTAACAGGGAGAGATATTAAGAAATTTGAGAGGGCATGTTCTAAATTCCTTTGGCGAGAGAAAAATCACGGGCTAGTCTAAACAAATTGAAGGTGGACAAGAGCAGAGGAAAGTTGAATTAACTGGATATGAAGTCCTACTAGGAAGAAGTAGGCTGCTGGTTATCTAGGATCTGCAGCTTATCCAGTAGGTAGGTAGGAAATGGGCAGACTGGGTGGGCCAGAGCGGTCCTTATCTGCCGCCAAATTCTATGTTTCTATGTTTACTTGGCAGCACAAATTAGGATTATTAAAGAATGTGTATATCGCCTAGAGAGGCTAGCTGGCTGGACTTGGAGGAGGCAGGCCAGGTTGTTCGGCTGTCCTCCTACCTGGCTTGGGGGAGAGCATATCTAGGCAGGAAAGCTCATAATATTCTAGTGGGTAGTGTAATAGATAACTGAGAACAAATTAAGAAAACAGTTGGGCAATGGAAATGGGAAACATTCATATAGTGCCATTGGTAGACAATCCTTTTTATACCGGGAATGGGGACCCTCATTTTGAGTCTGGGAAAGGGGGAATCCTATGCCTCAATGATTTAAGGACATGAGGTGGTGTTTACCTATTCAGTGAAATAGGGAAGGTTGGGACTGCCCGGCCACTCACTTATTTGAGTACTTCAGGCGAGAAAGTATATTCAGGATGCGGAGAGACAGAGGGCCAGACCCCAACTCCAGGGCTCGAGAGTCTGTTACATCAAGCTGCAAGAACCCAAAGGTATAATAAGGAAAGTCTCTCATGTCTTACCAGCTCAGTTACCAGACAGAACCATTAAAACTAAGTGCCTATGGGAGATAGATCCGGGACTGGTCTTAACAGAGGAACAATGGGCACTGATGAGAGACATACATCAGGGGCTCTTGATGTGCAATAAAAATAAAAAGCAGCATATAAATTTGTGCACAGACTCTACGGCCCCGGTGGCAGTTAATAGGTATAACAACTGTTTCTGCAATATGCCAGAAGTGTGGTACTGCTCTTGGCACATACATTCACTCATTTTGGTTGTGCCCGTACTTCAATCATTTTAGGAAGAGGTGGCAAAGGAGTTGACGGACATCAGGGCCGTAACACTCCAGCAGCACAACTTTTAATGCTATTTGGTGGAAGACGCAGACCAAGATGACTGGTCCCCTGCTGAAAGGTGGGTCAGAATCCTCTTGGCATTGGTACGCCAGTATATCTTAAATATACAGGTTACTGACCTACAACAGGAGTTCTAGGAATGGTATATGTTGTTCATCCACACTGTCTGGCAGGTTCCTTGCCACTTAAATCTTGCGGGAAGGTCTTCAAGCTGGCTCCTCCCACCCACCGGGTGGTAAACTCTCAGCTCCAGCACTGATGCCAGATCTAGCCGCTGGAAGCCAGGCTGTGCGTTGAAGCCGGGAGGTGGGTGGGTCATGTGGATGAACAACATATGCCATTCCTAGAACTCCTGTTACAGGTGAGTAACCTGTATTTCTAGGGACATGGATATGTTATCATCCACACTGTATGGCAGACTCTAGCAGTTCTCGGGAGGAGGAGGCAAGCGCACACCCCTACTTAGGGAATAATGATTGGAGACCGGGCCCCAAAACCAGCATCCCGGCGTGACTCAAGGTCGATGTGGTAGTGGGTAATGAAGGTGTGCTGACTTCCAGGTAGCAGCCCTGCAGATTTCCTGGACAGGGATGTCCCTGGAAGCAGCCACCGATGCAGCGGTATGACGGGTAGAATGAGCTCTTATCCCTCTGGGAGGCTCCATGCCCGCCAACCTATAGCAGAGATCTATGCAGGAGGTGACCCACCTGTCTATCGTCCGCTTGGCTGCACGCCTGCCAGGTGCGGTTTCAGCGTAGGTGACAAACAGCTGGCGAACGTCTCCCTGAACTTCAGCCGTCCATTCCTTGTAATAAGCAAGCGCTCTTCTAGGGTTCAAAGTATGGAGCCTATATTTCGCCTCCAAGGTGTGATTGGGGTAGAACACCGGCAGAGTCAACACCTGGTTAAGGTGAAACTCCAACACCACCTTCGGAAGGAATTTCGGTGAGGCGAGGACAACCTTGTCTCTGTGGAAGACCAGATAAGGAGACTCGATGGAAAGCACCTGGAGCTCTCCCATCCTTCTGGCTGACGTGATAGCCACCAAGAAGGCAGTCTTCCATGACAGGTGAGAGATGTCACACCTGTGCATCGGTTCGAATGGCTTGCCCATGAGCTTTGCCAATATCAGCAGTAGACCCCACGGAGGTGGAGGTTCTCGCACCGGAGGATATGTGATCAAGGCCTTTGGCGCCCGACCACCTTCTCCTGCGCCACAGCACTGCTTCCCGGCCCGCGCCCGGTGGCAGAGATGGCTGCCAGGTGCACCTTATGGGTCGTCCGACAAGCCCTTGCTGAGAAAGGACCATAGGTAGTCCAGAATGCTTGCCAAGGAGCAGGAAGAAGGGTCCAGGCCCTTGCCCTGACACCAAATGGAGAATCTCTTCAATTTAAAGGTGTAGCATTTTCTGGTCGACTCATTACGGGAAGCCTCAATCATGTTGAGGACCTCGTCGGAAAGACTCAAGGCCTGGAATTCTAGCCGCTCAGGAACCAGGCCATCAGGTGCAGGGATTGAAGGTCGGATGGAATACCTTCCCTGACTGACTGAGATCAGGTCCGGCGGGCTGGAAGCCGCCTCGAGCCCGGAGCGGAGGCTGAGGAGATCTGGATACCAGAACTGGCAGGGCCAGTCTGGGGCTACCAAAACCACCTGCGCCTTGTACCTCCTCACCTTGAGAAGCACCTTGTGGATCAAGGGAAATAGGGGAAAGGCATAGAAGAGGCCCGGGGTCCACGGCCTTGAGAAGGCATCCCTGCAGCGAGCCCTGCTGAGGGGGGGGCATGAAACAGCCTCAGCTTTGCATTCCCTGGAGGCAAACAGGTCCACCTGAGGCATGCCCCAGTGGGAGAACAGATCTTGTACTACCTCCGGCAGGAAAGACCACTGTGGGACACAGCTCCTATCCAGCTTAGGGCATCAGCCAGAATGTTGGAGGATCCTGCCACATGGATGGCAAGGAGATCCGCCTCCAGGCTGCGCACGAGGACCAAATCGCGAGAGCTTCCCTGCACAGGGGCATGGGCGCGTCCCATCCTGGTGGTTCAGGTAGTACATGGTTGTGGTATTATCCGTCTGGACCTGGACCACTTGACCTCGACAAATGGGCGAAGGTGGTAAGGGCTAGATGAACCGCTGAAGCTCCAGCAGGTTGATGTGGCATAAGGATTCTCGAGGGACCCCAACCCATCAGAGAGGCATCGGTCGATAGAGAGAGATCGGCTCGCGGCAGACAAACGGGATGCCCTCCTGCAGATGAACTGGAGCGGTCCACCACTGGAGGCGTTCCACATCTCTTGGGTCACTTCACTGGCTGATCCAAGGATCAGAGCGCTATGACCACTGGCTGGCCAGTCCCACTGTAGGGACGCATGTGCCAAGGCCCAAATGGAACATGCTGGTGCAGGCCGCCATGAGTCCCAGGAGGTGCAGGAAGTCCCGGGCAGGGTGCAATTGCCCAACCTGAAATGATTGGGCAAAGGAGGAAAGAACCTCGGCCCTGTCTGCCGGGAGCCATGCTCTGGCTTGCAGAGAGTCGAGCTCTGCCCGATGAATTGGATCAGATGCTTTTGGCACAAGTTCGACAGCCCTCATTGATAAGGAGGCCAACAGAGAGCAAACCTGGAGGCCAGATCTCTGGACGCTCCACCTCCATTCTGGAGAGGCCGCAATCAGCCAGTCATCCAGGTAGGGTCACCCCGACCCTTCAAGGCCGCAGGCAATGCTGTCACCATTGCCATGCATTTGGTGAAGACCCTGGGAGCTGAAAGGCCGAAGGGCATGGCCCGGAACTCTTAGAGGGACCACTCTGCCCTGAAGTGGAGGAATCGCTGGTGGGATGGACGGATTGGGACATGAAGAACACATCCTGGAGGTCCAGAGAACAGAACCACATGCCTCGTTCCAAGGATGGAATGATCTGAGCCAGAGTGACCATCCTGAAGGTTCGAGACCTTAGGAACCTGTTCAGGTCGTGCAGGTCTAGAATGAGGCGCCAGCCCTCGTCCGTTCAGGACCAGGAAGTACCTGGACAAAATCCTGGGTCTGGTGGAGGATCCGCCACCTTCCTGATCACCTCCTTTGAGGAGCAGGGCAATGTCAGCTCGATGAGCCGACAGAGAGGCTGCAGACCCCGTGCCCCGTGGGGCGATGGCTCGGAAGGGTGGGGCTTGCTCGAACTCCAGAGGCAGACCCTTTCCCACCACCTCCAACACCCAGTGGTCCATGGTGATAGCGGACCAGACAAAAAGTAGGAGAGCTGTCCCCCAGGGAACCAGGGAGCGACGAGACTGGGGGTGACACCCTCAACCCGTCACTGGGCAGGCTTGGAGGAAGGACCAGCCAAGGGACCTCCTGGGCCTTTTCATCCCTGCTTCCTGCTGGAAGAAGCTGCAGGCTTGGCTTTGGGGTGCCAGCCGAGCCTGCTGGCTCTGATGCTGTGTTGCTGGGCCGGATGTGCCTCAGGGGCAGAAGGTCGAAAGGACTTATGTTGCTGACGACAGCCTTGTCCTTCTGAGTGGGCGTGACAGAGTCCAAGGTGGCGTTGGACTTTTCGATCCTCTGGAGGTGGCCTTCCACTCCAGGGCCGAACAGGTTGGTCCCCAAGAAGGGGCGTCCGCCAATTGTGCTGGGTATCCACCGTAGAGGTGGATATCCTCACCAGGCTCTGCGGCGGCATGGCCACTGCGCCGCTACTGACCGGGCACAGGAGTCTCCGATATTTAGAGCCGCTTTGGAGCTGCTGTTTCGCCACTGCCCTTCCCTGATCCCACACCTGCTTGACCATAATCTGCAGGTCAGCCAAGAGATGAGGATCACCTCATCCAGGGAGCCCATGAGGGCGTGGAGAAATCGCCATCAGTATGGCCAAACTGGCCTGATGGAGGCCGAGAGGATGCAGCAGCGATACCTTGCACCCGGCATAGTCTAGCTTTTGGACTCCTTGTCAGGGCTTATCCACATCCCTAGCATTCCGGAGCGCGGAAAATGCTATCGGTGACCAACCCTCTGCAGAGAGGTGTTCCAAAAACCAGACAAAGAGACGTAGGGACACATACTTCCTGGCCATCCTGGCAAGGCGATGGACAGGATGGCTATGCCAAAGCTCCAAGGCTGGACAAACAATGGCTTCCGCCACGGAAAGGCCTTTGTGGGAGAATCCCTCAATCCAATATCTCCGTGATGGGATAAGTGGCCCGCTTGGATATGGGCTCAGATGCATCCCAATGGACTCGAGATGAGATGAAGCAGACCCATGAACGATGATGGGCTCTTATCCATAGACTGCCCTGAGAACTCCAGGTCAAGGGGCCTGAAATACAGGGAGGAGTCATCGTCAGACTCTGAGGAGTCTGCAAAGAGCTGCCTGGGGCCTGAGCCACCTCCACCTGCCAAGGACAGTTGGGAGTGAGGGTGACCGACAACTGGTGGGGCAGACCCTGACCCGATCGAGAATCCTGGGTCGGAGCCCGATTTCGGTGGTGGAGGCAGAGGTTCACCACAATTGGTGGGGCAGCTGGTTTCGCTGAACAACCGTCCAGGCTTGGGCACCTCGACCACCGCGAGGGGTTGTTTCGCCTTCGGGTGACAGCCACTTAATGGCCGAAGGCGACTGGCATTGGCTTGTTCCTGGACAAAAGGAGCTGCTGCCACATTAAGTCCTTGTAGGCCGATGCAATTTGCTGCGCCTCTCCTCTTCTGAGGAAAGGAAGACGAGGACGAGCGGCGCCGCCGCTTCCTCGGTGCCCAGTCCGAGACCCTCTGTGTTTCCGAGGTGGGTCTGAGAAGGAGCGGGGACACCACTCCTCGGCTCGGAGCCTTGACTGGGACTCCGCACAGGAGGTGCAGGCAAGTCCTCGGTTTCCACTGGAGGAACCGGTGATGAAGGGTTGTCGGTTTCGCAGTGACAGCCTGTCCAATGGGTAGAAAAATCTCGACCGGCGTCGAGTGTCTCGGCGGCCTGACCTGGCAGGGCACCGTGAAGCCAGCAGCCTTAGCCACAACTTCGACTGAAATCAAGTGTCGACTGTCCGGGGAAGGGGACCTCTCTCCCGCCCCACAAACGCCGACAGGGACTTACCTTCGAGTCCCTCTTTTTTAACAGAGAAGAGTGTCCGATGGCCCCTCACCCTTCGTGGAGAGGGACTGGCAAAGCTCCTTAACAGAAGCTGTGTAGGAGGATCCCAAAGAGCGGGATAAATGCCACGACCGAGGAAGATGAGGATGCGGCCTGGGCCACCTCCTCCTCGAGAGCGATCATCTGCTCGAGTTGTTCCAGCTGAGTCACGCCGGACACCGCATATAAACGGCCTTGGACTTCACTGGCAGATATCGCTTCCTCGAGGCGCCCATGTTGTAGCCAGGCAACGCAGTTCAAGCACCGCTGGCCTAAAAAGACCTGCACAACTCAAGCCTGCGGGTCGGGGTCAAGCCCGAGGCAGTAGACTCACAAGGAGTGCGGATCCATCCTGGACATCTTCTGCCCACATGGGCACTGCCGAAACCGGGAGTCGATTTGTCCATCGCAGCCGTGAAGGAAGAAGTTGACCAAGTCTTGAAAACTTTAAAATTATTTTCGGTGAACCAAAGAGTTAGGATCCAGTCTATACGCAGAGCTGCTAAGGAGGGAACCTAAGCTTCCAAGCGGTAAGGAAGATCGGCGCCATGGGGCGGAGCTGAGAGTTTAACACCCGGATGGGTAGGAGGAGCCAGCTTGAAGACATTCCGCAAGATTTAAAGCGGCAAGGAACCTGCCAGACAGTGTGGATGAACAACATATCCATGTCCCTAGAAACATGGGTTTCTGGGATAGGCCCACCAATGCAGTGGAGGAACTTAGCTTGGGGGTCTTGAAGTCGAAAGCCTGACGATAAAGCTCGGGATGGGAGGAGACCTTCACAGATATGTGGGCACCATTCTGACTACCATGGTCCTGTGAAAGGCGCTGATAAGTTAAGACCCTGACCATGGAGGGTAAATAGTCAGGGACCCAAATCCCCACTTCTATCAGATAGAGCTGGTGGTTTTAAACTACTTAATACATTATGATACTCATAATTGGTTTTGACAGAACTATGGCATCAGATTGGAAAATGTATTAACAGACAGCACACCTTAGGGATGGACTTTTTTTTTTTTTATGTAATAGGTAACTTGGACCTCTGATTAACTGTTTTCTTTCCTTTGCTTCTTTTTATATCTGTTTTATGTTATACTGTATGGAATGTATGGGGGCATTATATTAATTATGGTTGGAAATGGTTTGAAATGACTTGAAGAAAATGCCCATGTATACAATGGTATGACAAATGTTGTTGTCACAGTGTTAATAAGATAAACTAATAAAAGTTTATGCAAAAAAACAAAAATTTGTGCCATGATACTGGCTTTCAGACAATGATTTATGTAAGTTAGAACGCCTGCTTTCTTTAAAAAAAAAAAAAAAAAAGAGAGCCAGAGAGAGATACTTTGCCAAATTCAGCTTGCTTTGTACTACCAGAAACAGTGTCTGGCTGAACTGAGTTTAAACAGACCAAACTGGTCCATGGACATCACGAATAAAGTGGACCACTAGTGTCACACTTTGCAATAATTTATAAAAATTAAGATTAACTGGAAGCATCCATTACTGGCTTATATACTAAATCACAATATAGATTGGCTGCAGGAGTGCAGGCACCTTTGGGACTATGAGCAAAACAGTAAGTAAAAGGCTGACAGTGCCACTTTATAAAACATCACCGGTGGGTGGTCTGTGTCTCCACTGTGTTGTGGTTATTTACGTTCCGCCCTCTCACAGACAGAAATAAATGACATCTGTTTTCTATGCAACTGTGTGTGCTAGGTATACCATGTACGTGGATTTAAGAATACAGAATCACATATAACCCCAGAATGTAAAGCTTCATTGGACATACAGGCAGATCACCACGAACATTTAGACTGGTTCTGCTTTAAGCATCATGGCACAGGAGCCGGGTTTGTAAAATTTTTGGTGGGGGTCAGGGTCAAAGCCCGCCCCTAGCCCAGGGTCAGAGGTCAACTACCGGGGTTCCAGGGGTTGGGTTCAAAGACCCATGCCACGGGCAAGGGGTCAGATGTCAACCCACCACCACCAGGGCATTACAGGAACAGAGCCACCTGTATCATAACATGGGGGTCAGGGGTTTAAGCCCCCAGCCTCAGGTATGGGAATAAAACTGAAATACCATTTAAAATGCTTGTTTTTAAACTTTAACAAGACAACACCTTTTGGGGAGGTAGGCAGAGGCATTTGGGGTTGGCGATTTCCTTAGAAACTTGATATTTTATTTGCTACTGTGTGTGAATGTTAATAAATATTGAACTCATCATGTGGTGTCTTCTTCCTTCTTTTGGCGCTGGCTAGAGACTTCAGAAAGTGGATGTGAAGTATCTTCTGGTCTTTCTTCCCATTTGGCTGGAGTTCAGTCAGAATGGCCCTGTACCCCAGTGATTTGCACCACCCTGCCCGCTCCTCAGTGGTGTTTAGTGTCCGACTCCTCCCTTCCTGGCTGCAACATCAACACACACACACACACACACTGGTGGTGCCCTGTCTGATCTGACTGAGCCACAGTGACCGAATCAATTGTGACCAACACAGCCTGCCACATACTACCTTGGCTACCTCTGTCTAACAAGTAATAAGGAGGAGCACAGCCTAGTATGGAGAGTCATCCCATACTAACATACTAAAATGCTGGCAGAATAGGCCTAACGGTCTTTCGTGTCTGCTCGTTTGGTCAGCCCCCACCGGGAGCTGATCTTGCTGCCTCCCTCGCCTTCTCTGGCTTCTCCCTTCCCAGTTCTGGATAGTCTTGCTGCACTGGATTTTGCTTCCAGAACCCTCCTCTGTATCTGTCCCACCCCTCTTGAACCCCTCCACCATCTCTGCCTGCACAGCCCCTGAGCAGCACATTCCATGGCTCCACCACCCTCTCAGTGAAGTAGCACCTCCTCCTTTCTCTCCTGAATCTTCCCCCTCCAGCTTCCACCCATGCCCTCTAGCTGCCCCTCCTCCTTCCTTCAAGCACCCTGACTGCTCCTCCCTATTTACCCCTTCATGTACCTGAAGACCTCTATCATGTCCCCGTCCCTTCTCTCTTCCAATGTGTACATATTTAGCTCTTCGAGCCTCTCCCATAGGTCCTGTCCCCAAGACCCCAAATCATTTTGGCTGCCCTCCTCTGGACCCTCTCCAGGAGTTTAATGTCCCTCTTTAAGTGAGGCCTCCAAAACTGCATGCAGTACTCAAGGTGTAGCCTCACCAAGCAGTTATACAGAGGAGTATCACTTCCCTCCTTCTGGAGGTGATCCCTAGCGATGCATCCCAGCATCCTGATGGCCTTGGCTGCTCCCTCCTACAAGTCTCAGAGTTGTTCATCTTGACATCCACCACCAGACCCAGGTCCCTCTTAGCCATCGAGACTTGTAGCATTCCCCACCCAGGGTGTACACTTGGCCTGGGTTTCTGGCCCCAGGTGCAGTACTTTGCATTTCCCATCTGAACCTCAGCTTCCAGTTTCTAGAACATCTTTCCAGAGCCTCCAGGTCCCCCTGGGAGCCACCCTCCCTCCTCCCCATCCACCGCCGCTCCAGTTTTGAGTCATCCCAAAGAGACTCATCTCACTCCTGATACCTGTCCTTATGTCAGAGGCGTAGGCGTTAGAAGGAGGGGCCCAAGAACTGATCCTGTGGGACCACTCTAATGACCCTCCTTGGGATGAGACTATCCCGCCAACTATGACCCTCTGGGTCCGGTCCTGGAGCCAATTGCCTATCCATCTGATCATCTGGTTCCCCACCCCCATTTCTCCCAGCTTATCCAACAGGCCCTCATGAGGAACAGAGTCAAATACTTGCGAAGTCTAGAAAGAGGACGTCCACTGGTCTACCCAGGTCCAAGACACTCATCACCCAGTCATAGAACTCCACGAGGTTTGTCTGCCACGATTTCCTGGACGAATCCATGCTGTCTATCGTCCAGGCACCCTGACTTTCCAGGCCCCCTCCAGGCCTCTCCTTGACAATGCCCTCTATCACCTTGCCCACCACCGATGGGCTGACAGGCCTGTAGTTCCCTGCAACCGCCTTGATCCCCCTTGTGGATAGGCACTATATCGCCACCTTCCAGTCCTGGGGCACCCACCCTGTCCTCAGAGAGATGGTGAAAGCTCTGCCAGGGTTTCGCCAGGACATCATAACTTCCTTCAGCACTCTGGGATGTAATTTATCCGGCCCGAGTGCTTTCTCCGTCTTAAGGGACCTGAGGCTTCCCTCACTCTCTCTGCTGTGATTTCACCTCCGCTACCTCTTCTCCTGCTTAGCCTCCCCTCCTACCAGTGATGCCTCCCTCTCCCCAGACCCACCCATCGGTAAGGGTCCCCCTCCTCAGTATCACTGTCTCCTCCTATGTATGATGCAGCCCCCATTTTCCTTGGTGAAAACTGAGGTGAAGTACTCATTTAGTACCTCAGCCTGCTCCCCAGGTATTGTGCCCATCTCTCCCTGTTTTAATCCTGCTAATCTGCCCCTTCACCCTTCGTTTTTCCTCCAATGTATCTAAAGAACCCTTGTTCTCCTCTCCTAATTTCCTGGCCAGGTTCTGCTCCTTCCTTGCCTTAGCTGCCCTCACCACCCTAGTGGCCCTTCTAGCCATCAGCTCGTACTCCTCTCACTCCATTTCACTCCTTGAGCACTTGAATTTCCTATAGGCTGCCTTGTTCCCTCACCACCGCCTGGACCTCCCTGGTCCACTAGCAGGGTTTTCAGGCCCTACCACATTTTCATCTTACTCTGGCACAGGTGCTGGTAGCATCCTGCACCCCTCTCTGATTATTTCCCACCTAATGTCAGCATCCATGTCTGACCCAATCACATCAAATGCACCTTAAGGATCCTTCCCATTTCCTTAAAATCCGCCCCCTGAAGTCAGTTACCTCAGTCTTTGTGCAGCCTTCTACCCTCCTAGGTCCAGGCATAGCCAGACCGTGACATGGTCACTCGCCAACGGGTCCCTTACCTCCAGGCCCCCAATCTGGTCAATGTCTGCCAGGACCACATCCAGTAAACGTGCCTCCCTGGTCGGTTCCCCGTGCCCTATTCTTAAGCTGCACTACCTGTTATGGTTAGATGGCAGGCAGCCCATGTGTGGTTAGCTGTGTCAAGCACAGTCACCTCCAGTCACCATGGCAAGACAGTCAGGGGACCAACAGGTTGTGTGGGCATGTGTGTTGATAGCGCAAGCTGGAAAGCGTGGAACATTCCTCATGGAGGAGCGGCACCAATCACTGGGTATGAGGCTAGGGCAGTGTGTGTTTGTGTGTGTGTGTGTGTGTGTGTGTGTGTGTGTGTGTAAGGGTGGACTTCTCTGCAAGCAGATTCCCACAGGGCTGTTGCAGGACTGGGAGGGCTCAGGCTGTTGCCATGGGTGGGGCCTCTATAAAGCATTGGGAGCTCCCATTCTTACTGGGTTGGGCACCAGATGTGGGAGGTACCCACACACTAGAGACTAATACAAACAACATGGGTGCAGGTGGGGAGGAAGACAGGACACCACAGAAAGGTTTAGGGAACCGTTTGCACTTGAAGGGGTGGGATCAGAGGAACATGTTCCTCTCTAAAGAGTTGGGATCAGGCGGGGGTATGTACACCACCACCACACACCAGCACACATTCCCTACTATACTAGAGCTGGCTTGGGCAGGGAGTGCTGTGTGATGTGCATGGGGGGGCCTGGCCCACCAACTCAGGCACATTCTCCATCAATTGTTACAGTTGTAAAGTCAAGCATGTTTACCATCAGAAACATGTGACAGCACCATCCTAATACATCCACAGTATGAATCTTGCAGTATTTCACAGGTAACCTCAGAGACCAGAAATCTTTAAGAATTGTACGTGGTCAGTGGGGCCATCTTTAATGGTACCAAGTCATTAAATACTACATGACCTGCAAAGGCCTGAGAAACCACAAACATACAAAGCATTGTCATAGGATGTTAGAAATACATTGTTACTGAAAGATCATAGATCTGCCAGCAAACACATACTGCCACAGTGAGAGTATTTGTAACAGGCCTTTTGTCCCCAAATACATCATTCTGTTCCTCAACAAACCACACATCCTCTTTCACAACAATTCCATTACATACTTTTTAGTTTACAACTTGTAAATTAATTTAGGTTATATAACATGATACAAACTGCTTGCTTTTGAAGGAACATTAACATAATGAGTCAAGTTGTCACAAGTTAAGACCATAAATCTTGAGATGCACACAGTATCCAACTAAGAGAAGGGATGTAAAACACATTCAGTTCAGCACACTGTAAAAGGCAGGTCTGCTTCACTGTCTACAAACAAGTGTGTGTAGTCAAATTTAGGTTACCATAGCAAGCAAACCTTTCAAGTTTCAGTCTCAATGTTCAGATGGGCGCCACGGCCATGGCAACCTCTCAATGACTACAGACACCTATAGTATACTGGAGTATTACATTACCCCTATGTATATTTTAGGGCTACTGGTAGCGCACCTAAACTATGTCAAGGTTATTCATCTACTTTGAATCAACAAGTCCGAGGCTCATAGGAATTGTTCCAGGACCAGCAGTGTAACAATTTCAACAGGCAGACAAAATAAATATTGGCATCAGTGACTTTCTTGAATGGTAAAATGAAACGACCTCCTCCCCAAGGTAATTACCAGGCTTTCTCTTGCCACCCCAACTGCACACATCAATTAGGCAAGTCCTAGCCGGCCTGGTGGCGCTTAGGGTTGAGCGCTGGACTCCACACCTCATGCCATGCTGGCGACCGAGTTAGGGAATGAGCCGGCGGCAGAGGAAGGAAGAGATCGAGCGTCTGGAGGACTGCCCTCTCTTCCTGGGGGTGGTGCGGGTGGGTTCACTCTTGGTGCAACCTCTGGCATGTGGAGGATCGTCAATGGGGGCGGTGCGGCGTATGCCAGGGGCAGAGCCACGGCAATTCACTGCCTTGCTGGCTGGGCTCCACAGGAGAGGAGGAATCTAAAGTAGAAAATCCCGGCTCACTGAGGAGATGACGAGGGCCCCAGGGATCTCCTCTCATCCTAATACCGGGCCAGGCCACACCGAGGATCCACGGCCAAACTCCCAGAGGTATGGACCCTCTAATTTCAGAGAGTACCGCCGAGAGGGCGGGCCCAGTTCGGGGGGTGATCCGGCATGCTGGGAAGTTCCTCTGGGAGTAAGCGGTGATGGCTGGCACGTGGGGAGTAGAAGGGCAGGATCGAGTTGGGCACCTCTGAAGGATGCTATGGAAGTACCAGTGCATAAAAATTGTTAAAAAAAAATTAAGCAAGTCCCAATTAAGAGCTTTCAAAACACGTGCATCTGAACATCGAAATTTGCCAGCAGATAAAGACCCTAGAGGTCTATCAAGTCTACTCGAATGTGCAGCTAGCACCCTTATTCTGCAGCTGCCCTCCCTTCCACCCTTCCCTTCATTAACCTCCCTTGTCCTGTCCCATCCTCGTTTGAAGCAGTCCACTGTTCTACTGCATACCACTTCAGCAGGTAACAGTCCACCCAGCCACCACCCTCTCTAAAAAGTGTCTCCTCATCTCCCTCCTAAACCTTCCTCGCTCCAGTCTCATATCATGGCCCCTGGTGGCCCTCCCTCCCTTCTTTGAACAGCCCTCTGTACCTGTCTTGTTTATTCCTTTCATGTATTTAAAGGTTTCAATCATGTCACCCTGTCTCTCCTCTCCTCCAGTGAGTACATGTTCAACTCCTTCAACCTCCTCTCGTGATCATAAGTCCCCCAGCCCTTGATCATCTTTGTGGCTCTGCTTGCACCCCTCCAGTAACTTAATGTCCCTCTTTAGATACAGATGCCAGTACTGCATGCAGTACTCCAGGTGCTGTCTAACTAATGACCTATACAGTGGCAGAATCACCTCCTCCCTCCTCGAGGATATACCCCTTGCAATACAATCCAGCATTTTGTTGGCCTTTGCAGCTGCCTTCCACATTGCGCCCGGTAGTTCATTGACCCTGTAATGAGCACACCCAGATCCTTCTCCTCCTCTGTCTGGGCTAACTGCACTCCCCTAGCTGGTAACTCCTCCTTGGGTTCTTCATCCCAAAATGCAGCACCTTGCACTTTTTGGAATTAAAGCCCAGTTGCCAGGTGTCTGACCAGGTTTCAAGCTTTGCCAGATCATCCTGCAACCCCTGCCATCCCCTAGGTCATCCACCACCGCCTACCTTGGTATCATCAGCAAACAGACTGATCTTGCTCTTGATGTCCCATGATATGTCTGCAATGAATATCCCAAACAACACTGGTCCCAACACTGAGCCCTGTGGAACACCGCTCGTCACTGCCCTTGGGTGTGAGAGCTCCCCACCCACCACCACCCTCTGTTGCCTTCCCTGCAGCCAGTTTCCTACCCATCTCACCAGCATGTGTGAGGACAAGAAAAAAATTACAGTCTGGCAAATCCTCCACAATGGGTACTGTAATTAGTTACAGTCTGTACCCCTGTAATAATTACCCAACCCACATCGATATCCTCGGGATCATCAACAACTGTGGCACAGCACAACAGTGTCCTGACCCCAAAACTTACAAGGTGCCATTTAACCAGGCATGCTGCCATAACAACATGAGGAGACCTGCTGAAACACCTACACAACCTACAGCACATCAAGGTAATAATGCTGAAGGTCAGGGATGTCCCCGTTTGGCAAAATGGACCACAAATATTTCCTACACACGAAGTTCCGACCCAGCGCCCAGACTTCTACATCACCGATAGTTTGTTTGCATTGCATTGGCTGGGGACTGGACATCCCATACCAATTATCTGTAAATAATGCAAGTCCAAAACACACCAGGAAACACCAGGTTATGTAATCTGTAGGCTAGTAGAGACAGCAGAGAAAAGGCCCCAGTTTCCCCCTCAGGTCCCCTACATCAAGTTACTCACATATGTAATTTCTGAGCACGGTGCACCTCCAGCCCTGGCTGGCTGCCCTATGGGTTTAGCAGAGGTTGGGAAACCAGACAGCATGATGTAAGTTGAATGAGGCACTGTATTTCACTAAACATACACCATTGTCAGGTTAGACATGGGGACTCACACTAGATATAGGTATAGATATAATATTTTGGGGCATGGCCTGAGTAAATAGAAGACACACAAAGGTAAAACCCATGCAACTCATTATAGTTCACCATCACCACATTATACCTTCCAACACAAGGTTACATGATCATCATCTTCATCATCACTCATGTGGTGTGTAGTCTGTGGAAGAGGCTGGATGAAGCCTGGTGCCTGCAAAGGATGACTCAAAAGGCCTCCAGACAGTACTTGTACCCCGACCCAGCTGCACATACTGTCAAAATGGGCCCCATCCCTTGTGGCCAGGAAACTAGACAGGAGGAGGATGCACGACAAGATAGTAGAAAGTACAAATAATTCCACTTCCAGTTTCACCTTGTCTGCTGCAGTCTTTTCCTTCTATCACATTCCCAACCTTTCCCATCCAGACCATCCATCTTTCTCCTCTGAGCTGCCCTTGGACTCCTTTCCTTCCAGAATCCAGACCCAGAGTACCTTCCACTTTTCTTCCCTCTCTCTCCCTCTGAATCCTAGAGTCTGGATCATTTTGACCCCAACTATTTTTCTCCCTCCTGAGTCATTCAAGCAGAAACATACCATCTTGACTGGCCCTATGTTTTTCTTTTTAAGGAAAAATAGAACAAGTACAAACTGCAATGAGATCTTTGACAAAACTGGAGTTGTATCAATATGAAACTAACTGGCCTTTTGGCAAGTATCTGGCTAGCATTTTGCACAGCAATATTGCAACCACAACCACAACTGCTGTGGTTCTTTCTTTACATTCCCAATCCCAGCAAGACCCAATTTTTTTTTTTTTTTTTTTTAATCATCTCTCTCACACACAAAGTAACATTGTTATTTGTGTAGCCTCAAATTACATTTATAGCACCTGCCACCAAATGAGATTTCAGGCTACAGTCTGGCCTCCACTCTCAGCCTGACCATTCACCCAAACACCACCACCAGTGCAAACTCCACTCCCCTAACCCCTCCTGTCATCTTTTACTTTTCTTGCTCAATGCCCTTTCTGCCAGGTGCTGCTACGGCCTCAACCTCCGTCTGTGTGATTTCTTTGAATATAATATTTTCTTTCAGGTGTGGTTTCACTAAAGTTTAACTCTAGCCCCAGCCCTAATGCCCAGTGCTGCCCCATGACAATGCCTAAGTGCCTAGATGAACTACTGCCACACTGCCAGCCCCTGTTCTGCTCTAGTCATTAATATTTCTGCAACATGCTACTGCAGCATGAATCCATTCCTTCCCCACCACTTCTCAAGTCAGCCAGTGAGTGACAGTCAATATGATCTCACCTTCCCTTAGCTCCTGACAAGCACCAAGTCCCACTCCCTACCTTGAGTAAAGTGGAACAGACTAGGTAGGGAAGAGGCTTTGGGCCGGCTAGCTGGCTTCCTTCCCTGCATCAACATCCCATCCCTATATACCTTTAGTGCTGGCATAGCACTTGAATTTACTGAGTGAAAGGAGATCTTGCATGGAAGGGGTGATAAAACAAATACGTTACCACCACCCAGTGCTTCTGCTGGCCTGCAGGCTGCTGCTTTTTCCACCCCGAGAGTGCTGCTGTGCGTGTGGCTGACCTGGCTTGGCTATCTGTCTCTGGGCAGACTTGGCTGATTACCGGCTGGCTGTTGGTGTGCACTGCTGGCTGCTGCTGGGTGTTGGGTCGCCTGCTCTTCCTTGTCCTGGCTCTGCTTCTCAACCACGCGGCTATGACTGAGCCTTACTGCCCATCTGTTCTGTTAGGCCGATCGCCCACTGCTGGCCAAATGATGGGGCAGTGATGATGACCTTGCTCCCAACCTGACCGCAGCACATTTAGCGCACTGCAGTGGCACTTTTCACTCGGACCGGAGAGGCCCACCACAGACTGCACACTCTCTCCCTTCACTGGTGCTCTGCACAACTGCATACTGCTCCATGCTCCTCCACACCGCAACCACTCTTCTCTGTTGCTTTTGCCGTGGCCTGCTTTCCCTGAAGGATGAATCCTCAGCTGGTTTCTTCTTCCCTTCCTGACCTCCCGGAATCCCTAACCCTCCCTGCACTTCTCCGATGACGGACCTACTAACCTTAGACTGGATGGGCCTTGCAGTCCTTATCTGCTGTCATCAACTTCTGTGTTTCTACCGCTTCTTCTGGCTTTCTCCTTTCCTCCATGACAAAGCTGACTCCCCACGACCATACACACCGCAAACCACCACCTCATGCTGCACCCGACTCTCCTCAATGGCCTGTCATTGCCGCTGCTTCCTCAATAACAAGCCCGCCCTCCCTGACCAATCAGAGCACTGGGCCTTTGACTTTTGGCACATGTACCAGGGTTTGGCACCAAATATTAAAAAATACCACTGAATCACCAATTATTTAAATTCCTTAAGGTGGAATCGCTTGTGGGGGCAGGATCACTGCACCAGGAGAAGGGTCACGCTGCCCATGCCCAGGACAGGCACAGTGACATGCAAAATAAGTTCATATATGAGATGCCAGCCAGCGCCACCAATCAAAGATGAACGGGCGGAGGCTGGGCTGGAGCGCGAATGGGGCAGGGGGGCGTGCACGCCACAACAGCCGCCCAGGTCACACAGTCTAGAATGGGAAGAAAAGCCAAAAAGAAAGAGGATTGAAATTATTGCTGGGCTCAGCCCACCCTACAAAATATTGCTGGGGCCTATGCCCCACAGGCCCATACAACCCGGCCTATGCATCATGGGCATACGTGTGATTTATATTTCTTTGAAACCTGGCTTTGTTGCCATTGCCCTTTCTGGTTAACCCTTGCCTCAGTGCTTTTGTGCTAAAGTGCTTTGTCTTTTAATGAATTTGTTTATTTTTGATGTGGAAACAGGGTGTGCAGAGCCCCCAAAAAACAACACACAGACCCACAGACACAGTGAAAATGCGTACTGCGTGTGACTGACTTCACTCACAGCTTATGCTGATGTCGTGGATCAGCAAAGACTCTTGATTTTCTGAAACCGATAGTTGTTATGTTTTCCCTTCTGTTGTAGTGATGGGGCCAGGTTGTGCCACTGTGTGCTGGACTCTAATGAGTTTACCTCCGAGGCCACAATGCACAGCTGTATGCTCAGAACGGAAATTCACATTCAGGCGTATCGTGCACCTCCTGCCACGCACAGACGCCTGAGGACCTCTCTGCAGAGCGAACTAGCTCATTACACTCACTGCACGTGTGGCTTCGGGAGAAAAACATGGAGAAAACCCTCTGGCTGCAGCATGTCGGGTCCCTCGCAGGCCCGCACTGGCGGCCGGGCTCCCTGCCACAGTCCTGCTAGCAAGGATGTCAGTGAGAAGGTAAGTAAGTGCTGGGGAAGTCAGGTGATGGGCCAGGGGCACCGGACAGACGGAGTCAGGGGATCAAGGGATAAACAGATAGAAAAAATTAATTCTCACAATTGCACTGCCATCACCATTTATTTTCACAACAGATCTGTTTCATTTGTTAAAAAAAAAAATCAAAATTCCAACCAGACTTTGATTTGGAACCAGCTGTTTAAGCACTCATGAGCTGATTCTGAATGTTACACAGTATATCAATATTATGTCAGTGTCATGCAACTCGACAAACCACCACAATGGATTAGTGGAAAAAAGTAGGAAGTACACTGCAGAGGCACAAACTGTACAATACAAAAGTTATTACATTTAAAAACAAGCATTTGTCAATGCCGAATGTTGCTTGCTTCTATGTGTTGTTTAGGTATTTGGAAGTCATTGGAGTGCAAATATCGAAAATTTGCGAACTTACAGTGTGCATAGGAACTGCACAACGCATGCTCGTAAAACAGTCATTTTAGGAATTTTTTCACCAAATTTTCAACACAGCCATTTTAAGACCTCTGCTCATGAACAGTGTCACTGTGATTTTCTTAATGTGTCCCATACATTGAGTTCACAGAATCGACACTGGCGCCCATTGTGCGCTACATGGATGGAAACAGGTTTTGGGCAGGATGTGAAAATGACAGCTGTACTGTTCATAAGGAGGTGTGTAAAATGGCAATGTTGAAAATCTGGAGTGAAAATATTGAAAATTCGCGAACTTACAAGCATGCGGAACTGCACAACGCACGTCAGAAACAGTCATTTTTAGGAATTTTCACCAAATTTTCAACATAGGCTTTTGAGAGCTTGCCTTATGAACACTGGCAGTGTCATTTCGTTAATCGGTCCTGAAAGGTGATTTCGTGCAGTGACTGCGAAAATCACCTTCGGCCTGATTAACGCCATGACAGTGCAAGAATTATGAGGAGAGGTCCCAAAACCCCATGTTGAAAATTTGAGCAAAATTCCCAAAATGCCTGAGATATGCAACAAAGTCGAAAAACCCAATCTATCCCATTATACAGCTTACGGCATTTCCTCAGTTCCGGTTGGCTTTGAAGAGTGAGACGTGTTCCCGGTCCACCGATGATCGTCGCCGAGCTCGGAGGTAAGTATAGGGTATGGGGGGTGGGGAGGCAGGGTGCGAGTGGATGGTACGGGTTGTGGAGGGGCAGGGAGACTACATGGGACCGCTTTTTATTCACAGGTTTGTTTTTAAGAAGATGACGCGGACGCTTGCCACACTGTGGTGGGCTCCCAGCATGGCAGCAGGAAAAGCTGTTTGGGGACGTGGAGCAGATGGGGACTGGGCACCTGTCGGCCAGAACAAGATTTGCCATGCTGGGGTGGGCTCCCACGTGGCACCGGGAAAGCTTTTGGGGTGTAGCCTTAGAGCCGACGGGGATTGGGCACCCTGTCGGGTTATAACAGTTTTTGCCACGCTGGGGTGGGCCCCAGTGTGGCACCTGGACAGCTGTTTGGGGTGGAGCCAACAGGGGATTGGGCACCCCGTAGGCCATACAGTGTGTGTGCTTGGGGAGCGCATCAGCACGCAATATGCATGTGTGTGGGGGGAGCTCTGCTCACTGAAGCGGACATCTCCTTTCAACTGTATGCCGCTGCATTTTGGAGCTGTCATAGACAGCTGCAGCACTCATTGGGGAACTGGGGCCACGCCTGCAAACACACTGACTGCATTGGAAGACGGGCTGGCACACCTCCGAAAACTCGGATGATGGCACTATGTTTCTTGCACATGCATGCAAGCAACATAATGAACACACAGTTGCTCTAATAATGCATGTAAACATACTGATAGACAGAGAAAAACACAATTTTATAAATCAAAGATGTCATGGTTTCACTAAAAAAATATGACCGATTTTCATTCCTAACCTGATGACCTTAATGCATGGCTATGCCACTCACTAGCTCACTGGTTTTCAAAGCCCTCACAAAATCAATCTTGTATTTTCAGTGCAGCCACTGCTTTGAAATTCTGTAGTTCACGTTGCAGAATCTATACTGTCTTTAACAGTTCATCTGATCCAATTACCTCAAGGTTCCTTAAAGTGTACTCAGTAAAAGGCAACTTTTAATAACTGCCATGCCACTGTAGCCTCAATCTAGCCATCCGTCCATCTGTCTATCTATCCAGCTGCTACCTGGGGAAGGAAGACACAAACATACAGTACAAGGAAATAAGTTACACAGGGCAGCAAATGGAAACTGCATATGTGAATTACTAATAAAACAAAAGTAAAGCAGATGAATATAATATTTACAACAATCACAGTAAGGTAATAAAGTGGATGAGGTAACAAATCTACAGGATACAGTAGATAACATTACGTCTTAAAATTAATTATAATAATTACCATGACCTTCTCCAACAAGACTTTCATTCTGACCCACCCTTTCCCAGCCATTTAAACCCTAATATTGAAGGCAGCGAGACATAGCTTGGCCTCCTTAACCAATGGGGTTTCTTTCCCCCAACAGGACTGCTTTGACACAAGTCAATGTGTTATCACTTCTTGAAGTCACATAGACGGGGACCATCCATTTATGACAACACAAAATACATTTTCTAATATTATTTCAAATTTTGTGTTTTCTAATGATGTGAGCACAAAAGGCAGAAGAGGTAATCCCTACCCAAAAGTGGACACTGCGTGTTTGTGAATCCATATGTGTGTTGCTGCATTTATTATGTATGTACGTGGTCACTTACATACTACATGTATGTGTGTCTGTGCATCTCACTAAGTATGCATGTGCATGTGTGTCTACTGCCAAAAACTGCTGTTTCTGCATTACACTGATGTGCAAATTCTATTTTATTTGTACTGCTGTGATGTTACATGTTAAGTACTACCTCTTCGATTCATTACAACTTGTCACATATTTACGTCACAATAAAATATAGAATCATTTCTGGGCAGGGGGTTATAACGAAATTTTACCTCACTCACTGACAGATTCTGAGGTGTAGGATGCCACATAAACCCGAGGCGAAGCTCAAAAGGGTGTATTAAGAGCATTCCACACCAAGGTGTGTGAAATTCAAGATTTACACACCTTACCCAGCCTTTTAGTTTATATAATGCTGGCTAGTGTTTTTGCCACAGCAATTACCAATATATAAAACAAACGGTCATCTCATCATTGTGGAGCCATGAACCAGGTGGGTTTCAGTGCAATCCGAAGCAGATGCCACAAAAACATTTGCCTTTTCTTTTTTTGCATTTTTTTTTTTTTTTTAGATTACACGTAATAGGAGAAATCCAAGTTTTGTTCTTTTTATTTAAAGTAACTCACCATGGACTCTAACCAGCGGTGAAGTCTCCGCCAATAAGGAATCACAGAAAAGGAGAGCGTGGCTGGCGATGAGTCTAAGGGAAACTCTGGCGTGTTTGCCGTTATAACCAGCTGGTTATAATGGCAAATTAAAACCGGTTTCCTATGGGAAAAACATTAGCCAGCAATTATTAAAACTTTACACAGAGCTAATGAGAGGACACTGTTTGGCAGCCATACAAACGAGTTGGCTACAGCAATCAGCTAATGCATAGTGCTCAGGGCACTGAGAACGGCTTTAAGATGCTGTCTCTCTGAAACACTGTGGAAGAGAAATACAGTATCGTATGGTAAACTTTAGAGAAAAGTCAAAATTCACTATTTGTTTGGGGTTAAATTCATTTCACCAACAAAATTCCAAATTGTTGATTACAATCAGACTGTACAAAATCTTAGTGTGCAGACAGGACACAACGCGACAAAATTACTTTGTGGTAGTGGTGGTGGATGACAAAATAAAAACACTCTGGATACAATGTGAATATTTTGAATGGCACTCCATATTAAACCAGCTTAGTGTTACAGAAATGTTCACACCTAGCATAATAGCTTTGTGTTTACAGAGCAATTACAGTTACGTTTACTCTGCAGGCTTCAGGAGTCTGACACTGTTCAGGTATCACAGCCCTGGACTTTGAACTTCAAAGCACAAGAATTAATCCACTCTTTTTTTTTTTTTTATGTCATTTTAGCTTTAAACAAAACTTCCTCCAACACAGCTGCATATGGGTGGGGATTTCCAACACAGAACTGCCCTGGACAACACTGGGGCACTTGAAAGAGATGCACAACGTGCAACTCCAACTACCTTGGGATCCTATTAAAAACAAGGAGCTCCTCCCACGCCTTTGGTTCATTTTTAAAGTGTGTTCAGAACACCTCCTCCACCTACTTTATATAGATCAAGTAGTCTCGCATGTCACCTGCCCCTACACATTAGATCCATCCGGTCAATTTTGTTGCTCCATGGCAACCATCAAAATTGCCACATTTCTTTTTTCTTCTATGAGGACACCTCTAGGCGGATTTTGTTAGCATCAAAGCCGCACCCCCATACTTTAGCTTGTGCCCCTTAACGCTTCAGGAGAGGGTACAGAGAACACACAGAAATTAGATTTTAATGGGTACACTACTTCCACTGGTCCTGACATTGAGGTGCCACGGGTAACCCAGCTGGAGACAGGAGCGACGGAGCTCAGAGGTAGCCTACAACAGGACAGCCAGGAAGACGAAGGAACCATAAAATAAAACTTGCAATGTATGTTGTAATTCAATCCTGTATAACTGTGCAATGTTTGGCATTGTTTGTTTCCACGAGCTCACTGAAAGTGACACATAACCTAAACAAAGTACTAAGCAAGAATAAAGCCACTGAGAACATGGGTATCCGCTGATGCAGTGGCTGACACTGTGTCCCATCCTGGGACCTACAGGGACCAAAAGAGTCGAGAGGAAAGGTACTCTGATTCTCTTTAGGAAGGGTGGATGAGTCCTGACTGCCCAGCCATTTTGCACAGTATTGGCCCACTAAGTTGGGGATGGCATGCAGCCCTGGCAAACCTGGTGACAATTTGTGTCTACAGGAAAGACAGACACACACCTGGGAGGCACTACAGCATAGTGGTTAAGAGCACTGAGCTGCAAACCGGAGAACTGGGTTTGAATTCCAAACCACCTCTTGCATACTGTGTGACCATGAGCAAGTCACCCACTGAACTCCTGGAGGAATCTGCACCCCCATGGTGTTGCGGTATACTGCGAGTGTCAGAAGTCATGGTATTGATACCATGGACAATTTCTGACACCACGATGACAGTGATTCACTGTATACCGCGGTATTGAGACCTTTCAACTAGTTTTTTGCTTTTCAGGGACAACTGTCCTTATACGCAATTTTCCCTGATGCAAGAGTTTGAGGAGGCTTTTTGTGCAAAATTGTTTTCTGGCTGTGACGTCTGCTGTCTGCTTCAGTGCTGTACAGATTAGTAAGGTTAGGTTTAGCTGTCCTCACGTGTCCAATCCATTAGTGTACTGATGATGACAGTTGAGAGACCTTCAACAAAATTTAAGTCAGTCTTTTGACTTCTTTCTTCCAATTTGTTTTAATTTGCGATGTTTAGTTTCAGGACAAAGTTTTTTTAGTCATCATGTAATTTTGTGTCACACTGGGTGCCACACAAGGCACACAGAGGCCAAGTGAGTATTAAGCCACCAGTGATATATCAGTAATAACTGCTTCTTTAATGGTAAATGATGAGAACAGATCTTGCAATAGCACACAAAAGTCAGTGTGCTGTGTGGAGTGCATGCAACTGTATCACTCACACAGTGCACACTGATTGTGCAGTACACATGAAGTGCAGCACACTGCTTGCACAAAAGCTACACTGTAAATGCACAGTGCAAATCATTATTGTCCTGTCCTCTGCTGTTCTTTTGGAACAGAAGCAGAAAATGATGTACTGGTTTCAAAATGAGTGACATCCCTCCAGAAAAGTTGAACAACAAACACAGAAACATAGACTTTGGACAGATAAGGACCGCTTTGGCCCATCTAGTCTGCCCATTTCCTACAGGATAGGCCGCAGATCCTAGTTAACCAACAACCTATTTCTTCCTACCCCCACAAGAATTGCCTTATGTCTGTCCCATGCATTCTTGAATTCTTCCACAGTTTTAGACCCCACAGCCTCCTCAGGAAGGCTGTTCCACGCATCCACTACCCTCTCTGTGAAATATACTTCCTCACATTGCCCTGAACCGCCCTCCTTCTATCTTTAAATTTTATCACCTTGTTCTTGCAAGTCTCTTTTTTCTGAAAGATGCTACCCTCTTGGACTTTGCTGATTCCACTGAGGTACTTAAAAGTTTCTATCATGTCCCCCTCTCCCTTCTTCCCTCAAGGGTATACATAATAAGCTCCTTTAGTCTCTACTCCTACAGCTTCTCTTGCAGACCCTGCACCATTTAGTTGCCCTCCTCTGGACTACCTCTATCCTGTCTCTGTCCTTGCGGAGATGGGGTCTCCAGAACTGGACACAGTACTCCAGATGGGGTCTCACCAACTGTCTGTACAGAGGGATAACAACTTCCTGTTTTCTGCTGCTGATGCCTCTCCCTATACATCCCAGTATACCCCCAGCCCTCCCTACTACCTTCTCACATTGCTTGCTAACCTTAAGGTCATCTGATATGATTACCCCAGGTCCCTTTCCTTTTTTGTTGTTGCTACTACCTCCCCACCATTGTGTATTCTTCCCTGGGTTCTTGTTTCCCAGGTGCATTATTTGCACTTCTTTGCATTGAATCTAGCTGCCATACTTCTGACCATTCCTCCAACCTTGCCAAGTCCCTTTTCATCCTTTCCATGCCTCCTGCATGTATTAACCCTGTTGCAGATCTTTGTGTCATCTGCAAAAAGCATACTTTCCTTCAGTCCCTCTGCAATGTCACTGATGAACACATTAAAGGACTGGACCTAATACTGAACCCTGCGGTACCCACTAGTAACCCCTCTTTCTTCAGAGTGGATTCCATTTACAATTACCTTCTGTGTCCTGTTGTGCAGCCAATGTTTTACCAGGCTACCACCCTGGGACCCACCCCAGGCTGGTTAATTTGACTATTAATATATTTTTAGTGGACTGTGTCAAATGCCTTGCTAAAGTCTAGGTGAGGCCATGTCCACAGCCCCTCCCTGGTCTACTACTTTGGTCACCCAGTCAAAGAAATCTATTAGATTAGTCTGACATGACCTTCCGCTGTGAACCCATGCTGCCTTGGGTCCTGTGCTCCACTGGCCTCTAGGTACTCAACTATTCTTTCCTTCAAGTGACTCCATCCTTTCCCTACCACAGAGGTCAGACTGACAGGTCTGTAGTTTCCTGCCTCTGTCTTGGTCCCACTTTTGTGAAGGAGAATCACATCCGCCTTCCTCCAGTCCTCGGGTACCACACCATCCTCTCATGATTTATTAAAAAGAGTAGCCAGTGGTTTCACTAGTTCCTCCATTAATTCTTTTAGAATTCTGAGGTGAATTCCATCAGGACCCATTGCTTTGTCCACCTTCAGTTTTAGGAGTTCTTGCAGAACCCTTTCTTCTGTGAAAGGACTGGGATCGACCCCCTATCAAGAGTGCTTCTGTTAATTGGATTAGGCACTTCCCCTCCTCTTTGTGAATACTGGAGCAGAAATATTCGTTCAGTATCCCTGCTTTTTCACTGTCCCCTCTGCCCACCCACCGTTGATTCTATTCAGCCTCACTATCCCTCCCTTTGTCTTTCTACGCTCGCCGATGTACCTATAAAGGTTTATCCCCTTCTTAACTGAGTTGGCTATCTTTTCCTCAGTTTGGGCCTTTGCTATTCTGACTTCCCTCCCTGCTTCCTTCTGCCTTAACTGGTACAGCTCTCTGTCCTGCTCCTTCTGTGTTTCCTTATACTTCGGAATGCTATCTTTTCTTCCTGACTTTCACAGCCACCTCTTTTGAGAACCATAGTGGCTTTTTCTTTCGTTTGATTTGTTGCTTACACAAAGCCTTGTGCCTCTGTGATGGCAGTTTTGATGATTCCCCATTGTTGCTACCACCTCCTTCTAGCCTGTTTGCTAGTGCTTTTCTGAGGCACTCTCCCATCTTGCCAAAGTCAGCCCTCCTGAAGTCCAGTACCCTCACTTTTGTATGGCTTGACTCTGTAGCTGAGTTTAAGGAACCACACTGTTTGATGGTCACTTGTCCCCAGATGGCAACCCACTTCTAGATCTGAGATCCTCTCACTGCCCCGTTTGAGAGTACGGTCTGAGGTGCTCCCTCACGAGTGGGTTCGAAACTAGCTGTCTAAGGCCTGCCACCTGTAGGGCATCAAGAATGGCCCTGCCCCAACACGCTTGTTGAGGGTTACATCCCTTCCACGACAATTCCACAGCCCCCGACACTACAGTGACAACCACACCAGGTTGCTGTGGTGTCGGCGCTGGACCCCACCGTTGCATTCAGGGGTAATGTACCCTCCCCAAAACCACTCGACTCGGTGTTGGTTATTTAAGTAGCAGGGGTGGGGAGACATACAGGTGTCCACCAGCCATCCTAAATCCATTTGTTGACTGGGCTTGAACAATGGGCATGGAATGGGCATGAGGAGGGATCAGCATCAGTAATCAGGCCCAGCATCAAAATCTGTTATGTTATTTTGTTAACAGTAACACTGTATAACATGTCGCCTGTCACGTCATGTAATGATCATCATGTTAAATTTTTCTTATCTTTATGGGTAACAGCTTTGTTTTGTTAACTTAATATTTATTAGTTTTATATTGCTAGCAATCAATTACAGAACCGTATAAGAGACAGACCAATTGCATACATCACCACTGAGGCTTTATGCCTCTTAATCTAAGATTAAATCTTATGCATCTCCTACATTTATGATACATCATATGGGTAACAGTTTTAACAAACTGTCTGTGGTTGGTTGTCACTGTGTGTATAGACTGGACTGGTCAGCCACCTCATCAGCTGGGCCAGCAGTGACAGATGAGACCGCAGTGATCATTCACATTACTGTTAACTGTTGTGCTGCTGGTGCTCTGTCTATGTTCATTCATTGTAAGTCTGAACTCAAAGAGTAGACAGTCCTGTCAGTGGCACACAGCAAATGAGATGCACACTGAGAACTTTTCAGGTTCATTTTTATCATGTCACTCTTTCTCCTGGTCGAGCGGTCCCCAGACCCCCGGCCACTGGCACCCGCACCCCTGGACTAGGTCTGGCGTGCAATTTATACGCCCCATCACACTGCTGGCAATGGCAGGACCCTCCATAGGGAACTGTGGCACGGATCTGGTGAAGATGCCTCTCGAGTCCAGGGGCGAGGGCTTGGCCATCAGCTGCGGAGGTCGCCCCACCTATTTTCCACTTTTTGCCCACTGAGGAGCCAGGCGTGCAATGGCGTCGGACGCACCTAACGTGCAGATGCCCGCCGTTCTCCTACCCCAATGCATGCACGTGACTGTGGAGCACCCAGCCTCCGCTAGGTGTCACTGCAGCATGATGCAGATCCTCACTCACCCCAGAGGAAGGAAAGCAGTTGTGGAACACTCAATCTTTCCTCCCTGTTCCAGCCCCGTCGGCCCAAGTCAGTTCCCTAACCTGGGTCACTGGTGCAGCGCAAGGTGTGGCATCCAGTGCCTCAACCCTCAGCGCCACTGGGCCAGCTTCAGGTTAATTTTTATTGTTAAATAGTAACACAAAATTGCCATGATGCCAGTGCCATTTGCAAATTGCAGTTTTGCATTACACTTACGTTCTGTGTTTTCGGTTTCAGTGATGAGAACTGGCACCAGTAGTCTGTGTGTTCCTTCAGTTTTCATTCCCAGTTGTTCCCTGCCCTCCCTCTATCTGATTCTGCAGCACAAAGTCATTGCTGCCCCACACCTGCACTGTGGATACTAATTTGACGCCAGCCAAAACATGCCATATCTGGAGTGCACTCTGCTCGCTAATCCAAATTCTTTCTGACAATTGCTGCTGTTGCTTCCTGACTCGAGTCAGAGTCCTCCCTTCCTGTCCTCCTAGTGTATTTGTGTTGTGATATTTCATACTTGGCATTGGCTATTCATCTGAGCTACTGTAGCAAATTTAGTGAAGTTGCTGTTCTTGTCTCATCTGTCTGCCTGATGCACCCAGAGTCCCTCCAGTCCAGTTCCACTTCATGTCTCTCCCTCTGTCTGCTCACCTGATGCCCCATTAGAGTTGTCCCTAGGATGGAGTGAGTCCTACTCCTGACGAAGTTCTCTGACTGACTCATGTCATATGTGTCACAAAACTTTGGTTGGCTGGCTCAGCTGAGCTCTTGGCGGACTGTGGCTGGGGCTACCCAACACAAACCAATAAGAGAAATTACTTTAATTGCGTAATTACTCTTAGCCTAGCTGCTAGCTTAACAATTATAGCCACTTGACTCAGCAGCCACCAACCATGGTGCTAAGGATATATAGGCTAATTCCTTTAATGCTATGCAGGACTTTCTGGATATATTTTAATATTGTTTCTGGATTTCTCATTCTTCTTTATTACTAAGGTCATCTGCATGTAAACAGGATTGCTGCCCAATCTGTTCTGGCTGCTTGCCTACATATGACATCACAGTTCTATTTATGATACTACAATCTGTTGCTGTGGGGATAATTATGATGCCTTAAAGGGGATAATTTTATTTATTTCTTTATTTAAAAGTTGGCAACCAGGAAAAGCATCATGACCATACGGCTCATTTCCAGGTGCAACCTGGATTATGATGTCATATGTAGGATAGCAGAAAGAGCAGATAAAGTTTAAGGGACAGTAAGTTTCTTTCCTAGAACTCTCCTCTGTAATAAAAAACGTAAATAATTATAGAAAATACACGAAACAAACTGAACTGTCTAAATCTCATATTTTGTCTAAGTGTGTCAGGGCTCTTTAAATGCCACCATCTCTCTCAGTTGGCTTAGCTCAGACGACTGGCTCTGGCTGTTGGCTTGGACTCGAGTCTTGGACACAGTGAGTGGTGGATGCAGGCAAGAGCTGTGTTGTGGTTGTGGTGGTAGGGTACTACATTGAGAAAGTAAATATGAAGAACACAAATCTCTCCAAATTTATTTGCACTACTTACTATTACTTTTAACTAACTTTTAACTAACGGAAGGGTCATAGTACCACTACTGCCCTGATTACTGTAACCTCTAGTATTAGATCCGCCATGGATCAGGGCAAACTGTCAGGTGCTATATTTATTGACTTGTCAAAAGCTTTTGACCTAGTCAACCATGACCTACTGGGGAGCAGCTCAGGGCTCTCGGGTTCTCTCCGCATGCCATGAGTTGGATGATGAGCTACCTAACGGGTAGAAAGCAGGCGTACCTGCTTTAACAAGGTCCTCTCGGAGCCTAGGGCTGTGACCATGGGAGTTCCCAGGGATCGGTACTTGGACCTCTCCTATTCTCACTTTTATTAATCAGCTCCCATGGGTGACCTCTCATTGCCAAGTCACGCTTTATGCAGATGACCTTGTGCTAGTGGCCCATGCCTCGTAATGCTGCTGACCTTAACCAGTGCCTATCTGAAGACTTCAGCAGAGTATCGGCCTGGATTACCAACCATAGACTGGTATTGAATCTAACAAATCTCAGGCGCTTCTCTTGGTTCCACGGCCAAGTTAAAGCCCCATCAGCTATGCTCAAAATAGCTTGTGATGGAGGCCCCTGTTGCCAACAGCAAGTTCAATTAAATATCTTGGGGTCACCCCTTGACCCACAACTTGACATGGGAAGCCATATCCAAAACATCTGCAGAGCCACCAGGTGTAAGCTTGGCCTTGCCTACAGGGCCAAATACAACCTGACTCCAGGAGCGAGGCTGGCACTTGCGAGGAAGTGCTTCTCCCTCCCTTAGTTATGGATACCACCTATTTGCCAGGTCACCCCAAATCCATCTTAATCGGTGGAACACGGCATATAATGATATCTGTCGGTTTGCACTTGCTGCTCCCAAACTCACCCACCGATGTGAGCTCTATGACAAACTCAACTGGCTCCCCCCTGCGAATTCCTGATCCTTGGTGTAGGAAATTTCACCAGGAAAGTGCTTGCCACGGGCATCCCACGTCCGGGGACTGGGCGCATCTCCTCCCAAAACGGGAGCGCCATCCCCTACCAGCTCAGGTCACAGACCTCGAGTTGTAAAGTTCCCCTACTCGGACCCTTATGGGGATCGTGACTTTACCGCTTTTGTGCCTAGGCTCTGGAACTCCATTCCGGACTCTGTTCGCTCTGCCCCTTCCATGGGACCTTTGGCTCCTCCCTGTGGTCCCACCTAAAACAAACGACAAGATGTGACTGCTCCTAGTCTCTGTAATGTAATACTCTGCAGTCCACTATTGTCCACTCTGAGTCCATGATGGTCTATGAAATATGTATTCAGTTATTCTAATGTCTATCTATGTCCTGTAACAATTTTCACTATGTGGCGTATCTCTGCCCTTATACAAAAGCGTTGTTATAGCTGTTTTTACTGTATCATGCTGTTTCTCCAATGTTGCCATGTATGTATACTGTATGTTTTGTGCCTCCAGGTTGTTCCTGAAAATAGGCATACTACTTGTCTAGTGTACTTACCCGGTAAACAAAAGCTAAATAAAATAAATAAACTTAACTTGAGGGACTGGGTTTTGGAGGAGCCCCAGGCTGTGAGGTGAGGATGGAGGAGGGACACTCAGCCTAGTCATAGCCAGACAGTGAGCCTTGATTTTCCAATCAGAACTGTTCTGATTCTAAGTAGCGCTCTTGCTGTGCCAGAGCACACTGATGCAGTGAAGTGCAACTCTGTCTGCATTTGCAACTCTAGTCTGCACCACCACCAGGAGTGGAGTGACAGGACATTTCTTCGTATTCATCAACTCTCATCGTTAAGTTGACAATTTAACATAACAAAAGCGTAACTCAGACAACTTACTACTCATACTCACTGTGCTATTTTGTGTAGTACTTTTGGTATTGGTAGCATTTTGTGCTGTAAGCTAAGAGTACAATAAAACACTTTACTTAAAACTGTATGTCACTTACATTTCAGACGGCAATGAAATTACATATTCTATTATATAAATCTACTTGTAGTGCTCAATACTCCATGCTCATCATCAGGTCAGGAGGAATCTGACAGTCAAAAATATATTTTCTTGCACATACTTGACTCATTATCTTTATTTTCTCTCATTAAATTCATAATGTGTCATTTACTAGTATTTTAACTACTTTTACGTGTACAATTTGGTTAAAATTGCATTATTTTTGAATATTGTAGGTTTTCCCATTGAATGCATTATACCGTGGTATCACGACAACCGTGGTATCACACACTGCAGTTATACTGCCACAACCCTACCCCCAGTGCTTATGGCCAGTTGGACCCCCTCAAGCAAGTGGACTCTTTAAATATCTGGGCATCACCTAAGACCCGCCCTTAACTTCCATCAACATATCCATCTGTCAACTGCCCTTAATGTCCAGCTCGGTATCCTCTCTACCGCTTCAAACACCGTCTTACTCCTGAAGTCCTCACGGCTCGCCCTATCCTCCTCGATCCTCTCCCTCCTGACTACGCATCCTTGTCCATAGCACTGCAAACATATTGGCCCTGGGCAGACTCCATCTCCTGAACAACACCTGCGCCTCACCCTGGGCTGTGACTGCTCACCCATACATGCTCACTATATAACTCTACTGACTGAACCCGACAACAGAATCCGATTCCAAACATGCCTTACAGCTAAAAAGATCGCTTCGGTCTCACCTCGCTGGCCTCACCCCTGTAATTCACCTGGCTCCGACTCACAAATCACCTGAAGCTCAGGCAAGCAGCTCCTCATGATTCTCTGCTTCCAGACCTCCCAATTCCAAAGGTCCTTCAGCTACAGGGCCCTTCTCAGAGCCGAATGGGCTGCCCAACGACTAGCAAACAATGCAGAATTGGCCCTTTAAAACCTATCTCCGGGACCACCGCCAGTCCTCTAACAACTGTGAGTGCATTTGACCCCCACCCTTCCCTGACTAAGTCCTCCGGACAGCTTCCCTCCCTTCCCCTACCTGAAGTAGTACAACAAATCTCTACCACACTGACTGAAGTACAAAAAAAACAGCTTTATTATTTAAAAACACACAAACCTCTCGGTTTCACAAAAGTTTAGCGTCATCAGGAGGTGCACCATTGCATCTGACATGGACTCCTTAATGTGCAGTTACCACAACACTGTAGATAATTAAAGTCACTATACCCTTTCTGTCCCTAAATTTCAATAGAAGGTGCGGAGATATCTCAGCAACTTCTATTGAAATTTAAGACTAAGAATGACATAGCACTGTACTGCAGTTCATTCTTCAAAATAAGTAGGACTAATAATCTATATTCATATTTATCTATTAGGAATTACCTGTTTTGGTGACACTTGAATGGCTCTATTTATGTGTTAAAGGTTTTTAATTGTTAATTATGTAGTTATATTGAATATATGATATTCAGGGTATTGTCACTTTAATTATCTATAGTGTTGTGGTAACTGCACGTATTTAAGGGTCCACGTCAGATGCAATGGTCACCTCCTGATTACGCAACTTTGTGAAACCGTAGAGGTCTGTGTAAGTGGATTCTGTTTGGCATGCTTTTTAAACAATAAAGCTGCTTTTTTGTACTTCAACTTGTGTGGTGCTAAGATTTGTTGTACTATTTGAATTTATATATCCAGCACACACAGTTAGCCCTCGGAGCGGTTTTATGGTTTTTTCCTACCTGAAGTGCTTGATTAGCGCTATATCCGAGCCTATAAATACAGGTTACTCACCTGTAACAGGAGTTCTAGGAATGGTATATGTTGTTCATCCACACTATTGGCAGGTTCCTTGCCGCTTTAAATCTTGCGGAAGGTCTTCAAGCTGGCTCCTCCCACCACCGGTGGTAAACTCGGCTCCACCCATGGCGCCAGATCTGGCCGCTGGAAGCTCAGGTTGTCGCGTCGAAGCCGGGAGGTCGGTTGAGTCGTGTGGATGAACAACATATACCATTCCTAGAACTCCTGTTACAGGTGAGTAACCTGTATTTCTAGGAACATGGATATGTTGTTCATCCACACTTATTACAGACTCCTAGCAGTTCTCCGGGAGGAGGGAGGCAAGACACCCCCTACTTAGGAATAAAGACTGAGAACCGAGGCCCCAAACCAGCAGCCCGGCGTGACTCAAGGTCGATGTGGTAATGGGTAATAAAGGTGTGTGCTGACTTCCAGATAGCAGCCCTGCAGATTTCCTGGATAGGGACGTCCCTGGAAGCAGCCACCGATGCAGCAGTATGACAGGTAGAATGAGCTCTTATCCTCTGGGAGGCTCCATGCCCGCCAACTTATAGCAGCGATCTATGCAGGAGGTGACCCACCTGCCTATCGTCCGCTTGGCTGCAGGTCTGCCAGGTGCAGCTTCAGCGTGGTGACAAACAGCTGGCGAACCTCCCCGAATTTCAGCCGTCGCTCCTTATAATAAGCAGCCCTTCTGGGGTCAGAGTATGGAGCCTATATTAGAGCCTCCGGTGTGATTGGGGTAGAACACCGCAGAGTCAGCACCTGGTTAAGGTGAAACTCCGACACCACCTTCGGAAGGAATTTCGGTGGGGGCGCAGGACAACCTTGTCCCTGTGGAAGACCAGGTAAGGAGACTCGATGCAAAGTGCCTGGAGCTCTCCCATCCTTCTGGCTGACGTGATAGCCACCAAGAAGGCGGTCTTCCACGACAGGTGAGAGAGATCACACCTGTGCAATGGTTCGAATGGCTTGCCCATGAGCTTGCCAGTACCAGCAGTAAATCCCACGGAGGTGGAGGTTCTCGCACCGAGGAAATGTGATCAAGGCCTTTGAAAAGCGCCACCACCTTTTCTGCGCCACCGACTGCCCCCGGCCCGTGCCCGGTAAGCAGAGATGGCTGCCAGGTGCACCCTTAGGGTCGTCGACCTAAGCCCCTTGACTAGAAAGGGACCATAAATAGTCCAAAATGCTTGCCACAGAACAGGAGGAAGGGTCCAAGCCCTTGCCTGACACCAAATGGAGAATCTCTTCCATTTGAAGGCGTAGCATTTTCTGGTCGACTCTCACGGACGCCTCAACAACATTGAGGACCTCGTCGGAAAGACCCAAGGCCTGGAACTCTAGCCGCTCAGGAACCAGGCCGTCAGGTGCAGGGACTGAAGGTCCGATGGAACACCTTCCCTGATTGACTGAGAGCAGGTCCGGCGAGCTGGAAGCTGCCCCGAGAGCCTGGCGCTGAGGCTGAGGAGATCTGGTAACAGAACTGGCAGGGCCAGTCTGGGGCTATCAGAATCGCCTGCGCCTTGTCCTTCCTCGCCTTGAGAAGCACCTTGTGAATCAAGGGAAATGGGGAAAGGTGAAAAGAGGCCCGGGTCCACAGCCTCGAGAAGGCATCCCCTGCAGCGAGCCCTGCTGAGGGGGCGGGCATAAACAGCCTCAGCTGCGTTCTCCCTGGAGGCAAACAGGTCCACCTGAGGTGTGCCCCAGTGGGAGAACAGATCTTGTACTACCTCCGGCAGGAGAGACCACTCGTGAGATGCAGCCCCTATCCGGCTCAGGGCATCGGCCAGGGTGTTGGAGGCTCCTGCCACATGAATGGCTAGGAGATCCGCCTCCAGGCTGCTGCAGTGACCAAATGCGAGAGCTTCCTTGCATAGAAGCATGGGCGCATCCCGCCCTGGCGGTTCAGGTAGTACATGGTCGTGGTATTGTCCGTCTGGACTTGGACCACTTGACCCCGGAGAAATGGAGCAAAGGCGGTGAGAGCTAGGCGGACCGCTCGGAGCTCCAGCAGGTTGATGTGGCATCGGGACTCCGCGGGGACCAGAGGCCGTGCACTGGTGTTCCCCAGATGGGCACCCCAACCCATCAGAGAGGCATCGGTCGATAGAGACCGTCGGCTCGGGCGGACAAAGGGATGCCCTCCTGCAGATGGAATGGAGCGGTCCACCACTGGAGGCGTTCCACATCTCCTGGGTCACTATCACTAGCTGGTCCAAAGGATCGCAGCGTTGTGACCACTGGCTGGCCAGTCCCCACTGAAGGGGCGATGTGCCAGCGCGCCCAACGGACCACGCTGGTACAGGCCGCCATGAGACCCAGAAGGCACAGGAAGTCCTGGGCAGATGCGATTGCCCAACCAGAAATGATTGGGCAAAGGAGGTAAGAACCTCGGCCCTGTCCGCCGGGAGCCGTGCTCTGGCTGAAAGAGAGTCGAGCTCTGCCCGATGAACAGGATCACCTGCTTCGCTCGAGTTCCGACTTGGCCTCGTTGATGAGAAGGCCAACTGAGAGCAAACCTGGAGGGCCAGATCTCTGGACCGCTCCACCTCCGTCTGGAGGAGGCTGCTATCAGCCAATCATCCAGGTAAGGTACACCGGACCCCTCGGCGCCGCAGGAATGCTGTCACCACTGCCATGCATTTGGTGAAGACCCTGGGAGCTGGAGATAAGCTGAAGGGCATGGCTCGGAACTCGAGAGGATCCCTCCGCCTCGAGCGGAGGAATCTCGATGTGACCGGACGGATAGGGGCGTGAAAGAGCGTCCTGTAGGTCCAGAGAGCAGAACCACATGCCGTGTTCAGAGATGGTATTATCTGCGCCAGAGTGACCATCCTGAAGGTTCGAGACCTTAGGAACTTGTTCAGGTCGTGTGAGGTGAGAATGGGCGTCAGCCCCGTCCGTTCGGAACCAGGAAATACCTGGACACGAACCCGGGTCTGAAGGGGGTCCTCACTCTGATCACCTCCTTTTGGAGGAGGAGAGCGATGTCAGCTCAGCGAGCCGCCAGTGAGGCTCACGGACCCGAGGCCCCCGAGGTGCGACGGCCTGAAGGGCGGGCCTGCTCGAATTCCAGAGGTAGGCCTTTTCCCACCACCTTCAGTACCCACCTGTCCGTGGTAACAGCGGACCAGGCGGAAAGGAAGTGTCTGAACCGTCCCCACGAGGAGAGCCAGGGGTGAGGTGACAGGGATGGGGCGACACCCTCAGCCCGTCACTGGGCAGGCTTGGAGGAGGGACCGGCCGAGGGAACTCCTGGTCTTTACCTCCCTGCTTCCTGTCGGAGGAAGCCGACGGCTTGGTTTGGGATACCAAGGTCAAGCCTGCTGGCCCTGACGTTGCTGGGCGGGCCGCGGCGCAGAAGGACGAAGGGCTTAGGCTGTGGCTTGCGGCCTTGTCCTTCTGAGCGGAAGAGACCGAGTCCAAGGTAGCACTGGACTTCTCGATCCTCTGCAGGTGACCTTCCACCCCAGGGCCGAAGAGGTCAGTCCCAAAGGGAACATCTGCCAACTTGTGCTGGGTATCCGAGGTAAAGGTGGATATCCTCAGCCAAGCCGCAGACGCATGGCCACTGCAGCCGCCACAGACCTGGCACATGAGTCCCCGATGTCTAACGCAGTCTGGAGCTGCTGTTTGGCCACCGCCCTGCCCTGGTCCGCACCTGCCTGACCGTAGTCTGCAGATCTGCGGGAAGATGAGGACAACCTCATCCAGGGAGCCCAACAGGGCGTGAGAAAAATGTGCCATGAGGGCGGCCGAACTGGCCTGACGGCCGAGAGAGGCGCAGCATAGACTTTCCGCCCGGCATAATCCAATTTCTTGGATTCCTTGTCGGGAGGTTTGTCCACATCCCTGGTTCCCGACACGCCGGAAAACGCTTGTCGGTAACCAACCCCTCGGCGAGGTGTTCAAACCGGACAGGGAACCGTAGGGACAGCATACTTCCTGGCCAACCTGGCGGCGCAGGGCAGGAAGCAGGACGCTGCCAAAGTTCAAGGCGGACCCACTATGGCTTCGGCCACGCGAAGAGCCTCCGTGGGAGAATCCCTCGGTCCAGAATCTCCGTGAGGGATACCTGGCCCGTTTAAAGCGGGTTCGAGCTTCATCCCGGTGGACTCCGAGAGGAGTCAAAGCAACCCTAAGAAGGACGAAGGGTATCGTCCACTGACTGCCCTCGAGGACTCCAAGTCCATGCGCTTGGAGAAGAGGGAGGAACCATCATCGAACTCAGAAGAGTCCTCAAAGAGCTGCCTGGGCCTGAGCCACCCTCCACCTGCCGAGGTTTATCGGGAGTGAGGGTGACAGACAGCCTATGGAGCAAACCCAAGGCCGACCGAGAATTTTTGGTCAGAGCCCCAACTAATGGCTGTGGAGGCGGAGGTTCCACCAGAATCGGTGGGAAGCTGGAATTGGCGAACAACCGGCCTGAGAACAGGCTCCTCGACTACAGCGAGGGTTGTTTGGCTGCTCGTGACAAGCCACTTAATGGCAGGGAAGGCGACTGGGTCGCTTATTCCCGATCAAAGGAGCTGTTGCCATGAGTTCCTCGCATCTCGACGCAACTTGCGCCAAGCCTCCCTCGTCCGAGGAAGAGGAAGAGCGGCGCGCCGCTTGCCGCTGCCAAGACAGACCGCCTATGGCGGTGGGATCGGTTGGACCACGAGGATGTCCGAGACCGAGACCAAGAGTCTCGACTAGGCCGAGGAGAGGAGGAGAAGTGTCAGAAATCGGCACTCCCTCGGCTCGGACGATCCCACCGAAGGCTCCGGAACCGGAGGCACAGGCAGAGCAGACGGGATCCTCAACTCCCACCGGGGAACCGGGAGAGGGATTCTCAGCTTCTCCAGCCGACAACCCATCTAGCGGGAGAAAAATCTCGACCGCGTCGACGGAGTCTCGGTCAACTGGCCTGATGGGGACACACCGTGAAGCCAGTGGCGAGCTGAGGGGTCGGCCGAAGTCGACTGTCGACAAGGGAGGGATCTTTCCGCTCCCAAGAGGCGTCAGGAGAGACTTACTTTTGCTCTTTTGGACCTGGAAAAAGGTCCGAAAAGTTGGACCCTCACTCTTTAGGTGAGAGGGTCAGACAAAGCTCCTTAAAAGAAGCAGATACGAGGCACCGAGAGAAGAGCAGGACAAATGCGCAGCCAGGTAGAAGCGGCCCGTGCGCCTCCTCTTTGAGGCGATCATCTGCTCGAGCTGATCCGCCGAGCCGCCGCGGACACATGTCGGGCCTCTTTAGATTTCACGGTGGAATTCTTTTCTCGGGCGCCCAGTTGTGTCGGGCAGCACGGTCTTCAGGGCGTGGGCGAGGAAAAGACAAAGTCGCAGGCCTGCGGTCGTGCTCAAGGCCCAGGCAGTAGATGCCGCGGTGAGTGGATCCGTCCTAGACATCTTCTGCCGCAAGGGCACCTCCAAAACCGGAGTCGATTGTCCATCGAGCTGCGAGGAGAAGAAGACCAAGTCTTTTAGCAAAAACTTTTCGATTTAACTTTGAAGAATTAGGAACCAGTCTTAAACGCAGGCGTTAAGGAGGAACCTGAGCTTCAGCGGTAAGGAAGATCTGGCGTCATGGGCGGGCCGAGGTTTACCACCGGGTGGGTGGGAGGAGCCAACTGAGATCTTCCGCAAGATTTAAAGCGGCAAGGAACCTGCCAATAAGTGTGGATGAACAACATATCCATGTCCCTAGAATCTAAGTTACTTGAGACCTGTACTAAGCAAGCAATAAAACCCGACAGGGTAGGCGGTGTTGGGCAACACTGGACCACCCAGGAGCGAATGAGGCGGAGGGCCTTATAGGCCCCTCGGTACAGTATTGCCCATACTGTCCACCCTGGAGGTTATTATTGCGCTAGAAATGGGCACAGAGGACTTCCGTGACGCCATGGAGCTGAAAGGAGCTTAGGGTTTGAGGCTCCCTGCTAAGTCCGCTGATCCAACCTCCAAAACTTCATAAAATACACTCAAGATGTCCAAAACACAGGAGGGAGGCATCTGCAGGCCTACAAAGGTAGAAACCGATCAAAAGGCAAAGAAAGAGCATGGATGGCACCCAATTACAGGAGAATCCCTAGCAGATCTCCTCCCCAGTGAGCTCCCACGCGCCAGCTATGACACCGATGGAGAATCAGAACAACTCTCTCCTGCAAGATTCAAACCCTATTAAAGGAAATTGAGAATCTAGAACGGAAAACAAACATGAGTTTAAAGCTGTCCGAAAACAACTGTCCACGCTTGAGTCCCGTAAGTATAATAGAAGAACGGTAACTCAGAATGAAGAGAGCACCACTCAAATTGCTGAGATTATGCAGGCCTTGGTACAACAATCGGAGGAACTGAGGGCCAAGTGTCTGGACCTGAAGGCCGCTCCCGCAAGATAATCTCCGTCTGTATGGCGCCAGAGGGTATGGAAACTACCCCATGACCGCATTCTTGGAAAACTTACTCAAAGATATACTGGACTTACCAAACACCTTCACATTTCATATAGAGAGAGCTCCAGATCACTTCAAACTAAACCCTCTGATTCAAATGCCAGACCTCGCTCTATAGTATTCAAATTGAGCTCATTTGGAGATAAGGAAGAGATATTACAATGAGCCTGGGCTAAAAAGGAAATCAAATATCTCACATAGAATATTCATGGACCACGACTACCCACAAGAAATACAACAACAAAGATTGAAATACCTCCCAATCCTTAGATCCTTCGCGAGAAAGCGATACGTTTTCACACACCATATCCAGCCAGGCTCTAGATTTTTGGGAGGACGGAAAAAAATGTATTCAACGGTGGAGGAAGCATCAGAAGCCTTAAGAGAGGGAAAATACAGATAGGGGAAGCCGGAACCAAAGCAGCGGACGAGCGACCCATTTTGGCAGCGCACCCAAAACAAGAAGAAGATAGGCTCTAAATCATGCTGCACGGAGAAGCATCCATGAGACTGCAAGTTATGCTCGAGAAGAACAGAAGCAAGACGGATAAGCCTACTTGACTCAGTTTACAGACTTTCGTGATCTGAGCTGATCACTGGCATGGTCTCTTCGATCCTCTCACAGGGACAAAAGGACTAACAACAGATAAGTCCAAATACAAGCGGCACAAACTTTAAAGAAGTGACTGGGGGGCTCACAAAAGATAAGACAGATCCCAAAGGCTTCAATCCTACAACGAAGAGGGTTATATAAATGGTTTTATGGGTCTAGACATGCTCCACGGCTAAGGTAGGGGTAAATGTATACTTAGAGGTAACTAGCTTATCGGGACCTTAAGTGTTCCTGAAGGAGTCTTTGCTTCTACTTCCTGGCTTGTGGTTGTCTGTCACCAAGAGGGCTGGGACTAGACTAAGCACCATCCAAATTAACCCACTAAAATAACACAATAAGTGATTACCTGGAGAAAGGGGCCCCCACCCCACAAATTCAGAGCAATACCCCACTTAAATAATTAAGCCTGGGAAAGTAAATAAGAGGCATATAGAGCTGGAGAATCAAACTGAGCAGCTTAACAGTGAACAATGGATTGCTCTACAGTGGGGGTGACTCCACAATAATTGGAGTAATTTCAATGACCACTACCACTAAGCTTGATTGAGGTTCTGAGGCTTGGGCATGCTTTGGATTGGCGGACTGGGAGGGTGGTTATGAGGTATATTTAAACCCTAATTCTTCCCACTTTCCTCCGCCAGTTCTGGGAGGAGATATTTATCTCCACCTACCAAACCAAGAGCACAGTACTATCTGCGGCTCAGTGGGAGGTCTTCGTAATGGAAGCACTAGTAATCCTCCTCGTTCATCTCACCATAGAGCATGAACAAAGGCTAACCAGGGTTATAGCCCTCTACCTAGGAAGCACTGTTTGATGTTTGTTCAAGAGTTATGTCAAGCCATGTTGGCTACTGTAATTTTTTTATTATTCACCAGGATGTTTGAAGCAGACAGAAAGTAAATTGGGTAAACAGATCTGGGTGATGGAGGAATGGAGGAGGGGCCGTGGACGTTTTGGAAATCAAACCAGATATCTGGGTGAAAAATGAGAAAATAAAACATAACCATGACTAAAGGGGCACCATACACCATTTGCACATATAACGTACATGGAATTACCAATCCAATTAAAAGAAGTAAAATTGTTCAGAGTATGAAAAGGGCTGGGGCAAATATTGTTTTAATGCAAGAAACCTCTCCCAGTCAGAGCACAAAAATTTGAAAGGTTGGTTTCTCACGTCATTGGCCTCCTCATATTGGGGTAGAAGAAGGGAACAGCAATACTAATTAAACAGGGAACACAATTTGAAATTAAAGACAAAATAATTGATAAGAAGGGAAATACGCATGGTTAAAGGATGGTTAGATGGTCAATTAATAACCTTGGCATCCATTTACATTCCCCTGCTTCAGGATATGAGGTTTATAGATTTTTTTAATTAATGGAATGAAGGTCAGATGATTTGTGGAGGGACCTAAACTTGAACATAGTGGAAAATCAATCCATATTGCAAAATCAAGGGAAAAGGAAGAAAATTACAGGCCAAATTAAGAAACTACTGCAAGAACTAGGTTTACAGGATATTTGGAGATATCTCCATGGCACTGCCCCCAGACATACCTATTACTCTCAGGCACACGATGTCTACTCCTGTATAGACTTTCTTATAGCCCCAAAAGAGCAAATGGGAGGATATAGTAAAGATTTGGTCAGGAGATTTTGTATTATCTGACCATGCCCGATCTTTTGTCAGTTTTGTCCATGGCGATGAGAAAAGTAACTTTTGGAGATTGAACCTCTCCTTTTAAGAGATAAACAGGTCCGGGAAGTTATTGAGGATACTATAACTCAAGCTTTAGAGCAAAGTGATACATCAGATATATCAGTATCAATTCTTTGGGATACCATTAAAGCAATTACAAAGGGTAAATTGATTAGTATTTCAGCGAGCAAGAAAAACTTAGAGAGGCCAGACGAATAGCGCTTGAAAACGGATAAAAGAAATAAGAGGAATTACAGACTACCCAAAAGACCAAAGCTAGAGGTAAAGAGCTCATTAAAGTGAACTTAATAACATTTTAGATTACGCGATTGAGCAGAAACTGATGTTCTTAAGGCACAGTTATTACGATGGAGGTCCTAGATCTCTCAGATTAATAGCACGTGGGTTGAGAATACAAACAAAAAAACAAAGTCAAACATAATGAAAATTAGGCACCCACAAACAGGTAATATTCACAATACAACAAAGGAATAGCCGAGGCTTTCCTAATTACTATTCAAAGCTATATAAATCCAAAGATTCCTCATCAATACAGGAAATAAGAAATTTTTAAATACATTATACCTCCGACTCTTACAAAACAACAAAGCTCCCAATTGACTACCCGATATCACCGAAAGAAACTGAATCTGCAATAGGAGGCTTAAAAACAGGAAATGTCCGGGATCTGACGGACTCCAGGAGTTTACAAAACATTTTCTAAAATTCTAAACCCCCTACTTAACAGAGTTTACGCGCATGTCATAGCCGTAGAGGACATACACCTCCCTCGTGGAGCGAGGCTATTCTTTCAGTCATTCCAAAGCCGGAAAGGATCTCACCTATTGTGCATCATACAGACCTATATCCATACTAAACACGGACTACAAAATCCTAACATCTATTTTGGCCAAGAGACTAACACAATTTTCCCTAGTAAAATACACATAGACCAATGTGGATTCATCCCGGACGTCAGGCCCAAGATAATGTAAGACGCACAGTCTACCTAATGGAACACTCACAAACCCAGAATAAACCAACCCTTTTTTAGGATTGGATGCAGAAAAAGCATTTGACATGGTGGTATGGAGATTTCTAAGGAGGTCCTTTCCGGTTTGGATTCCCAGACCAGTTTATAGAAACAATATTCAGATTTTATAAAAATGGGTACCTAACTGAGCGATTCTCCTTTTCAGGGGAACCAGCAAGGCTGCCCTTGTCCCTACTTTTATTTGCCTACTATATTTGAGCTCCTAGCGCAATATATAGAACACTCCCCAGATGTCGATGGCATAATTTTTTTCCACAGTGGAACATAAGCTGGCGTTGTTTGCGGGCGACCTATTATTATATTTAACTAACCCGAACTCTCACTACCAGCGGTCATGCAGAAAATCCAAGTTTTCTTATCAGTATCAGGCTACACTATAAATATTAATAAGACTGAGGCCCTTAAGGTTAATTATGAACCCTCACTCGAACTCGTAGATAAATTCCCAATTAAATGGGATGGCTCTTCCTGAAGCACCTAGGAATACGAATCCCGATAGATCTATCCCAATTGTATAAACAAAACTATATCCCCTTGATAGAAAAGCCACAGAGCGACATGAGAAGATGGGATCTTTTCCCTACTTCCTTCTATACTCGCACAATGGCCTTGAAGATGAATGCACTGCCCGTCTCATATCTTTTCAGTGCGTACCTTGTATTGTTAATTGAAAGAAATACTTTCATGGCAAAAAGCATTCGTGACCTATCAATGGAACCATAAGAAGCCTCGTCTTAATTTTAGGAAACTCTCCTTCCTAAAATAATGGGGAATATCATTCCCTTCTTTACCGGACTACTGGGCTGCTGCCCAAATGCGCCTGGCGCTGCTTTGGGAACCTATACATAAACATATCAGGCAGCTTGGAAGCAGATAGACTTAGCTAGGAGCAATCCTCCCCTGACTGCGTCACTATTCTCCACCCTTGTTGCAACAAAACCTGCAGAGCACCTCGAAAGCTACTTCCACGATACTGGAAGGCTAGAGGAGAGGTACAAAAATAAACAGATACAAGTCCATTTCTGGAAATATCAGTGGTTTATAACAAAGAAACAATTTGTTTCCCCTGAGGTTGGGTCTTGGTATAGCTCTCAGATGAGAAAGGGTATAGTAGCTCCTTGGCAAATACTAAAAGGAGATGTCCCTATAACTTTTGAGGAGGCCGAGAGAGATTTGCCTGGACGGAAAAAGATAGGATATTCTTCTACCAAATGAGGGATTCGCCGGGACTCAACTTAGAGTAAAGGGAGAGGTCACAACTATATGAGGACCAGACCCGTTTCTGCAGATTTGGTCCTCTCCAGCTGGAGAGAAGGCCATTTCGATAATTTATAAGTTCTTAATCCTGATACATAAACACTCCATGGATCCTGTCAAGGCAAGTTGGGAAAAATAATTCAAACAAGCAATTAGTGTTAAAGATTGGCCTAAAATATGGAGAAATACCTGGTCTACTACCTCCTCTCCAACGTGGAGGGAATTTGTATGGAAGATTAGATCAAGATTTTTTTAGTACCCACAACACTAGCTCGAAGAAACCGGGGATACCGAAAGTTGTTGGAGGCTATGTAGAGAGACTAGGGCTACACATAAACATATATTTATGATTGTCCGTTAATAACTACCTTTTGGTCACTGGTCATGGGTCACATAGAAAGGATTTTAGGTAACCATCTACAAGTAACAGAGATTAACTTACTATTAGGTATTCCCCAGCGGAATGTCGGACAAACATACCCTATACTTGTGGGCTATCTTATTGGGGGCAACATACAAAACAACTACCAAAAAATGGCTCCAAACAACCCCACCAACTATAGGGAATGGAAATCCTTAATACAGAACATACAACATAACGAACAATTATCTTATGCACTTAACAATAGAATGGAAATTTACACAAGATGGACCAGATGGGAATTAAATCAAGAACAGATCTAAGTAAATCAATATTGAGGTTCCCTCCCCTTTTTTCTGAAGTTGTAGTTGTGACAAGAAAGGAAAAGAAATTATGGGTGAATTGTCAATCTAGATGAGGCCATCTTCCCCTAAAACTCTTACACTTGATAGAGAGGAAATGAAATAGAAAATGGAAATGTCCTTCTTTCATAATCATACTGAGTAATTGACTATGTTTATAACACACCCAATGTCTGCTTTTAAAACCCAATTTCTGTCTTCACTCTAATTGTAATCCTGGTATTAATTTAATTAGTTAACATATACTTAGTAGAATACACGTATGTTCCTATATTATAAAGGTTTAAGATCTGTACATATTTGTTAAGATCAACAAAATACGTTCACACAAAGATCTATTTTACAGAATAGAAATAAGTTGTTAAACCTGTAAGTGTGTAAATTATGTATAAGAATGTACTGGAAATGTGCAACCAATAAATTGAATAAAGAAAGTATAAAAAAAAAAGAAAATGGGCACAGTATTTTATATCGTGAAATAAACAAGTTTGTATGGTAAAACTTTTAATATCTTAAGTATTTTATTTGCATTGTTAAAAAATAGTTCCTCCTCCTCCTGCTTTTAAAAATGTTTTAACTATGGAGTTGTCATGGCTACCTCCGACACAGAAAAAAAATTTTTCTCTCGAATTTTTTTTTATTTATTTTGCAGCCTGCTTCTTTTTTCCCTTGTTGTTTTAGCAAAGTGGTGGACTTGGGAGATGAGCCATTCCCCACCCCTCCAGCACACAGGGCTTACGTTTGACAGTAAATTTTTTTTTTTTTTTTTAATGTTTACAGCCTGATTCTTTTAATTTTTTTCTTGTTTAGTGTAGCGGTGGAGCCGTTACCTCAGGAGATCAACCGTTACCACTGGCATCGTAAAACCGGAGTACAGTAGAATGCGATACCACAAAATACTTTTTTTATTTCCCAAAATACAAGTAAGGTTTGCCTTTTTATTTAATTTGTTTGCAGGTTGTGGGTGCTGAATGCAGCAGGGATCAGCAGCAGCAGCGACCGAGGGAACATCAACAACACGGTGAGCAGGACTTCCAGCGTCGACTGGACCTCAGAGCAGTGAGGCGGACTTCAAATGAACAGACTTCACTTCAGAGTGGCGCAACCGGTCTGCAGAGACTTACTTGTGTAGTGGAGTTGAGTTACTAGCACAAGGTATGAGGAATAGCAGAAAGAAAGTTTTTTTAGGTTTACATGAAAGAAATATTGCGATGTGAGGTTTTCTTGTACAGTTACGAGCATGGGTACAGAACTGGGCTGCCGACATGAATCTCGCTAAGCGAGACACAATTAACGTGTGACTGGCCAGTTTAAAGGTGCACAAAATACCTTAAGTAATGGGGCACAGACTGGCACAAGACTTCTACCGGCGTCTACTGAAAGTTAATGTACCCCCATGTAGCTGTCAGCCAGTGAGGAAGCTTCTTGTGTCTAGCCCATTTTTAATACTTCTTAAGATTTGCATGTTAGCCTTCTCCGTACTTTATTTTTGTAACAAATCTGTCTGTGTCCTGCTTTGAACTGTTGACTACTGTTGTATTGTGCTATTTTCTGTGACGTGGAGCCTTTGTAAATGAGTCTTTGACTCAAAGGTACTTCCAAATCCTCTAAATAAATATATTAAATAAAAGTCACAACTTCACTGTGCTCGCATGATACACCTGGAAAAAGCCTCAGCTCAGTGCATCTTTCCTGGCAAAAATTGTAAAATAAAATAAAAATAAAAAAAAACCCTATCGGATGGTTTTAAATTTTATATTAAAACAGAAAGACAAAGGTTTATTGCTTTGCTGCCATATATTTTTGCCAACATTTCTTAAGTGCACTATTTCCTAAAGGTGGTGGTCCACTAACTGTCATGTGTCTCCTCTCAACAAATATACAGCATTGTCTGGCCATTACTGACTGCATTATCTTGCCATAATATCTCCTCATACTGACTCCTAAGCTAAGTTTCAAAAATATTCTAACAGGTCTCTCTGAGCCGATTTTGTTAAAAACTGCTGTGAGAAGGGGCTGTAGTGGCAGTGGCTGTCTGTCAAAGTGATTCAAAGCAGCAGTGCAATGAAATTGTGCAAAAAATAATTGAACCAACCTCCCCCTTTTTTTGCGCTATAGAAGATTCATAGACTCTTCCAGTTTGGTGGTAACAATTTTTAGTTCCACCAAAATTTGAGTATTTATAAATGTTTTGATTTAGTTTCTTCTCAAAAAAAAAAAAAAAAAAAAGATGGTTGCCACATTTGGTTTAGAAATAGTACTGTAGACCTGGAAAGGCTTAGGATCGAGAAAATAAAAGAATTAATGGTGTGCAGCACAGAATACACATAGAAAAGTAGACAGGACGGGTATGCTTATGTTTTCATTAATTGTAACTCAAACTACCTTAACGGAAAATCATTTTTGTTGCACTGCTGCTTTAAAACAAACAATCCGGCAAGTGTCTGACCAGCTTCTCTGTAGACACAGAGTTAGCCACTTTGAGCCAGCACCTCTCCATACCTCTGTTTTCTGGTTTACAGGAATCTGGGCCCCTTCTTTACCAACATACTAAAATGCCAGCAGAATACATGCCTAACGGCCTGTGTCTGCTGCTTGGTCAGCCTCACCCTGGGTGCTGACCTTGCTGTCCCCCCGCCTTCTCTGGCTTCTCCTTCCCAGTTCCGGATATTCTTGCTGCATTGGATTTTGCTTCCAGAACCCCTCCCTGTACCTGTCCCACCCCTCTTGAACCCCTCCACTGTCTCTGCCTCCACCAGCCCCTAGGGAGTGCATTCCATGGCTCCACCACCTCTCTCAAGGAAGTAGCACCTCCTCCTTTCTCCCTGAATCTTCCCCTCCAGCTTCCACCCATGTCCTCTAGTGGCCCTCTCCTCCTTCTTCCTTTGAAGCACCCTGACTGTTCCTCCCCTATTTACCCTCTTCATGTACCTGAAGACCTCTATCATGTCCCCCGTCCTTCTCTCTTCCAATGTGTACATATTTAGCTCTTCAAGCCTCTCCTCATAGGTCCTGTCCCCCAAGCCCCAAATCATTTGGTTGCCTCCTCTGGACCCTCTCAAGGAGGTTAATGTCCCTCTTTAAGTGTGGCCTCCAAAACTGCACGCAGTACTCAAGGTGCGGCCTCACCAAGCAGTTATACAGAGGGAGTATCACTTCCCTCCTTCTGGAGGTGATCCCCTAGCGATGCATCCCAGCATCCTGTTGGCCTTGGCTGCTGCCCTCCTACAAGTCTCAGAGTTGTTCATCTTGACATCCACCACCACTCCCAGGTCCTCTCAGCCATCGAGACTTGAGCATCCCCCAGGGTGTACACTTGGCCGGGTTTCTAGCCCCAGGTGGAGTACCTTGCATTTCCCTGCATTGAACCTCAGCTTCCACTTTCTAGACCATCTTTCCAGAGCCTCCAGGTCCTCCTGTAGGGCCACCCTCCCTCCTCCCCATCCACCACGGCCCCCAGTTTGAGTCATCCATAAAGAGACTCATCTCACTCCTGATTCCTGTCCTTATGTCAGAGACATAGGCGTTGAACAGAAGGGGCCCAAGGACTGACCCTGTGGGACCCCACTAATGACCCTCCTTAGGGATGAGACTATCCGCCAACTACGACCCTCTGGGTCCGGTCCTGGAGCCAATTGCCTATCCATCTGATCATCTGGTTCCCCACCCCATTTTTCCCAGCTTATCCAACAGGCCCACGTGAGGAACAGTCTCAAATGTCTAGAAAGAGGGCGTCCACTGGTCTACCCAGGTCCAAGGCACTAGTCACCCAGTCACAGAACTCCACCAGGTTTGTCTGACACGATTTCCCAGGATGAATCCATGCTGTCTATCGTCCAGGTACCCTGACTTATCCAGGTCCCCTCCTAGCCTCTCCCTGACAATGCCCTCCATCACCTTGCCCACCACCGATGTCAGGCTGACAGGCCTATAGTTCCCTGCCACCTCCCTTGATCCCCCTTGTGGACCAGGCACTATATCGCCACCTTCCAGTCTTGGGGCACCACCCTGTCCTCAGAGATGGTGAAAAGCTCCGCCAGGACATCATAAAGTTCCTTCAGCACTCTGGGATGTAATTTATCCGACCCGTGCTTTCTCTGTCTTAAGGGGCTGAGGGCTTCCCTCACTCTCTCTGCTGTGATTTCCACTTCGGTACCTCTTCTCCTGCTTAGCCCTCCCACCTGCCAGTGATGCCTCCCTCTCCCCCAGACCCGCCATCGGTGAGGGTCCCCCTCCTCAGTATCTCTGTCTCCTCCCATGTATGATGCAGCACCCCATTTTCCTTGGTGAAAACTGAGGTGAAGTACTCATTTAGTACCTCAGCCTGCTCCCGGGTCTTGTGCCCATCTCTCCCCTGATTTAATCCTGCTAATCTGCCCCTTCACCCTTCGTTTTTCCCAAATGTATCTAAAGAACCCTTGTTCCCTCTCCTAATTTCCTGGCCAGGTTCTGCTCCTTCCTTGCCTTAGCCGCCCTCACCACCCTAATGGCCCTTCTAGCCATCAGCTCGTACTCCCCTCGATCCTTTCACTCCTTGAGCACTTGAATTGCTTATAGGCTGCCTTCTTTCCCTGCACCACCTCCTGGACCTCCTAGTCCACCAGCAGGGTTTTGGGCCCCTACCGCATTTCGTCTTACTCTTGCACAGGTGCTGGTAGCATCCTGCACCCCTCTCCTGATGATTTCCCACCTACTATCTGCGTCCATGTCTGACCCAACCCCATTCAAATGCTCCTTAAGGATCCTTCCATTTCCTTAAAATCCACCCCTGAGTGGTTACTTCCATCTTTGTGCAGCCTTCTACCCTCCTAGGTCCAGGCAGAACCAGACCGTGGCATGGTCACTCCCGCCAATGGGTCCCTTACCTCAGGCCCCAATTTGGTCACTGTCTGCCAGGACCACATCCAGTACCCGTGCCTCCCTGGTCGGTTCCTCACCTGCTGAGTTAGGAACGTCTTGAAAGACATCCAACAACCTCTGTTCCCTGGTCACAGAGGATGTGATAGTCTCCCAGTCTGTTCCTGGCATGTTTAAGTCCCAACACCACCACCGTTCCTCTGCCCAGTCTGCAGTGTCTCCCAACATCTGCCATCAGACTGTCCTCCAGCTCCTCCGCCAGGGCAGGGGTCTATACACCACTCCTATTTTACTCTCTTGCCCCCCTTGTTATCAAGGTGACCCAAATCGCCTCCATGGTTCCCTCCGCCTCCTCTACTCCCCTATGCCAATGCAGTTTTGACTATCATTGCTACCCCTCCTCCCTTCCCTCCCCGTGTCCTTCCTGAACATAGTGTAACCCTCCAGGTTCAGGTTCCAGTCATGTCCTGCAGTGGCCCAAGTCTCAGTGACCGCTGCCACATCCACTGCTCCCTCAGTTAGCATCGCCTGGAGCTCAGGCATTTTATTGCCCAAGCTCCTGGCATTTAGCAGGACTACCTTCCACCCTTTCCCTATAGTTCCATTTCCTGCTCATGTCCCCATGGGATTCTGTTTTCCCCTGGTCTGCACTTTGCCAGTCGGCCTTTTCCTGCAATCCTCCTGGTCCCCAGGGGGTGGAGACAGAGTCCCTCCTTTAATCGGCACCCCTTGACAGCCTTTTCTCCCATCCCGCCCCTTCACAAGTTTAAACCCACTTTTCACCAATGAACCCTCTATTTTCAACTTAAGGATTCCCATCCCTCCAAATTGAGATGGAGTCTATCTCTAGCATGCAACCCTTATCCTCCCAGGTCTCCCCCAATCCCCATCAACCCATACCTCTCCGCCCACACCACTCCCTGAGCCACTGGTTTATCTCCCTAATCTTCCTTTTGTGTTCCCCACTAGCCCTTGGCACTGGCAGGATTTCTGAGAAGGAAACTGTGCATCCTATGTCGTGACAGACCTGCGAGCTCCTGAATCTTGCCTGTATCTCTAGCTCACTATTTCCCTCAATGTCATTTGTACCCAGGTGGACCAGTATGTCTGGGAACCCCACAATCCTTTGCCAGCTGATATACCTCGTTAGTCCAGGGAAGCATCTTGTTCTAACTGGCCAGGATTCTCCCTCCCTATCCCATTTGATACCCTGATCATAGAATCCCCCAACAGGAGCACTCTGACCGCTCCTTTTCCTCCATTCCCCCTTCCATGTCCCTCATCCTTTCTACGGCCCTCCACCCAGCCGGCTCCTTGTTCCTCCCCTATCTGGGTGCCACATGCCACCTCCTTATTACTTTCCTTACAAAACCTGATAACCTCGTGCAGGGAGAGGGGCATGTTCAGTTCACCCTCAGCACGAAATCATAAATATGATGTAAAGGGATCAGTGAATCAGTGCAAGGGCTGTAAATGAAACAAACAGGACACGTTACTGAGACACTATTACAAGAGGACAAGGTTAGTACAGACTTTTCAACCATCAGATCTCCTGGAAGGACCTATACAGAAAAAGATCACTCCCAAATGCAGCTGAGTAGGTCAATGTGTTCATTCTGACATCCTTTTCCAGTTTCTACATGTACTCAAGAAAACCCTGATGTTCTGTATCAAATACTGTATGTTCTGTAACCTGAACCCTCAGGTAGGATTTTGTACATGGCAGAAGCCAAAAGTTGCCATGTTTTGATTTACCAACTGTCAGGCGTACTATAACTAAACCTCCACAAAATCGGCATGGGAAGGCGGTACCCAAAGGGCAGGTTTAGGACTCTTCATTCCACTGTCACTTTCAAGTGTGAGCACAGGTTCCTTTATCTCATATTCTGGTTTTAGTCACAAAAGATAACAGATAATGTAAAATAGCTCCAGCCTAACAGCAACATAGAACACAGAATATGATGGCAGACCAAGACAGCAGCCCTCAGTCTGCCTATTTTCCCTACCTACATTGTTGCTGCAGACCGTACTTGATCTCTGGCTCCCCCCACCCAACTTCCTTTTGTGCCTATCCCATCTTGAACCTCACCAATGTTTTAGCCCCACCACTCCACTAGAAGACTGTTCCAGGAATCCACCACTCTTTCAGTGAAGAAGTACTTCAACACATCTCCACTAAAGCTACCCTCTTCCAGCTTCACTGCATGTCCCCTTCTTCCTGCGCATCTTTTTTCTGAAAAATACTCCTCTCCTGTACCTTATTTGCTCCTGTGCGGTCTCCAGAACTGAACACAGTACTTTAGGTGGGGTCTTGCCAGCGATACATGCAGAGGCAACACCACTCCCTCCTTCTGCTGATGGTACCTTCCTATGCACCCCAGCATCCCACTAGCCCTTTCAACTGCCTGGCCACCTTTGGGTCATCCAGATGTAATGTACTCCCAGTTTGCTGGTTGTGACTACCTCTCCACCCATTTGTACTCTGCCCTAGCTGCCTATGCCCTCAGTGCATGATTTTGCCCTTTTGGCACTGAAACCTAGCTGTTATACCCTTGACAACTCCTTGAGTTTCTCAGGTCTCTGCTCATTCTTTCACACACCCTCACCCGGAGTATCCATCCTGTTGCAGATTTTAGTGTCATCTGCAAAGAGGCGAGCCTTCTCTTCCAGTTCCTCTGTAACGTCAATTACAAAGACAATAAAAGGACAGGTGATGGGCTCATTGAGGGGAATTTTCTTTTCATCCCAACTGGATAAAAACACAGCCATGTTCTCAGCCACTCTGAAGGTCAAGCAATGCCAACCCTTCTTCCCGGTGAGGAGAGATTACTTTTCCTAGTTACTTTTAACAAAAGAAAATACCTGTTTTAATTAAGAACAGTTACAATTTTTTTTTTCACTTTTTCAGTTTACCCATTTTATAAGTGCAGTAAAAATTCAGGGTGTGCATTATGCTGCTCTAACTGCACTCCCAGGGACAGAAGGCATTCCACCTAAAACACTGTGCCTCAGTAGGGTTACCAGCTGTCCCTATTTTGCAGGGGACAGTCCTGATTTGGGCAGCTGTGTCCTGCAGAAAAACATGAAAAATACTAAATGTCCTGACATTATAGTAGAACAAATATTTTCTGATGTTCCTCTAAATGTTGCAAAAACTATATAATACCTTAAAATAATAAAAACACATGAAACAACTAAAAACTACAACACTTAGTCTTAATTCTGATTATTTAGAGAAAAGATGTCTGTTGCATTGGTCGAGATGACATACTGTCCTGTGAATAATCCAAGTTCAGTAAGAAATGTCCCACGTCGGGCTTCTTAAAAGGTGGTAACCCTATGCCTCAGACACCCCAACACATGCAGTTCCATCACCATCACCATAATGCACACCACCACTGAGTTTTATGCTCATGTACGTTACTTGGTGACTTACCTGTCTAGTTCTGTTCCTCTTCAGACCTCATCAGCATTGTGGCTTCCCTTATCGTGACTTCTCAAGTGACCGATCTTGCAGCAGGTGATTGGCTCGACTTGGTAGTTCTGATGTTACAGACAGTGAGATCATAATGCTGGACAAGTAGGAGGAGGAACAGAACTAGCTATGTCAGTCTCCAGGTAGAGCACTGTTCACACATCACACCAAATACAGTCAGGCTGAAAATCTTCTAATTAGCAAAAGGAAAGAAACAAATACTGCAGATATAAGAAGTAATAGTTCATTACCTCAAATATACCATTTATTTCTGGCTGTATCACTAGCTCTTTAAGTCCTGAAGCCGGATATGCTGAAAAGGTGGAATACCACTGATTTCCAGCCCTAACCAATACAAACTATGGATGGATGGGTGACCTCCTGATCGTAGGCTACAAGTTGCACAGCGTAGCAGTGCACATTTGTGCAAGGCAGCCTAGCTGTCTTCACAAGTCAAACAGGGCAGGGTGAACAGTCTGTGAGGAACTGAATCAAGTATTCATCTAATGGTTGACCCTGGGCAGGTCATCAGTGTTGCCACATTTTTACTTTAGCTTCTGTTGACCAGGTAAGCACACTAGACAAATGTATATGCCTATTTTCAGGTACAACCTGGGAGATTACAAGGAATATACAGACTATGCAAGGTACAAAAGACAGACAGACAATGCAGAGTTTTAACCGTGAGGCAAGCAACAGCATATAGCAATGTAAACAGATTAAACAGTTAGGTTAAGGCTATACTCAACCTAGGCTCTAGCAGAGCAGGTATTTTTACTGACCTCAAACTAGGTAACATGTCCCTAACTAAAAGATCAAAAGAGGAGAAAAAAACGGAACAAAAACATTTTGAAAACCAAACCACCAAAGAAGTACTGTATATGCTGCACTTGAGATAACCAACCAAGCTGAGAGTATAACTGACAGTGCTGTTAGGACACCACTGTAAATGAGACTTGTCTCAATGGTTATTCCTTAGTAAACTAAACTGGATTTTGGCACTACTTGATCTTTAATATTATTTCTGGCACACTAGTGTTTTACACTTAAATACCATATCGCCATACCACTAATCTGCAGCTGAATGTTCAAGCACTGCCTCTTTGGTTCACAGAGTGCCAGGGGTTCATGTGTGGAACAGCAAACCTAGGTATCTGATAAATACCTTCTACAATGCCTATTTGGTGGCATATCTACCTCAGTATATCCATTTTGTGTTATCTTGCACTATGCTAGTTTTGGGTAGTTGTACTCTATACTGTATTTAAAGTTAGCAAACAGTGTAGTGGAATACATGCATACAATCTATGAAACTACATGTAAAATTATAAAATGGACCCCTGGTAGTTATTACAGCTACCACAGTTTCAAACCTGCATTACATAGCCTAATGTTATATTATTTCAGACTAGAAATACATAACAAAATCCTCAAGCCCCAACTTTATACCCGACCACTTTAGCTACCGAGATCACTGTGAGGGGAAGACCGAAACAGATTAGAAGAATCCCAGCAGATCTAGAAAAACATCAGGTTCCAGACATCTGGCTACCTCCATTTACAATATACTTACTCTCCAGGGCTGGCACTAGGATTTACTGGGCCCTGGTGCAAGACCATGAAGTGCTCACGCCTTCCGGCCTCACCCCTGTGAAGTGCGCTGATTTTCACTAACTTCACTCGAACACAGACTGACTGTGATCTCAAGAATTATATGAGAGAATTCCTTCCGCGGACACACACGTTTTAATTGTCCTCTGCCTTGACCAAGTTCTACCACCACACTCACACAACCTCCCTCAGGGTACACCCAAGGCCATCAGGCTGATCCGGATCTCTCTCTTCTCTTTTCCCTCCTCCGTCCCCCAGGCCTCTGAGTCCCCTCTCCACACCCACCTTCCTTCTACTTAATCTTTCTTTCCCGAATCCCACTGACCCAACCTGTCACATCAGGACTATGTGTTGCTAAGTGTGATGTATGTAACAAACTGTTAGGTACAGAAGTTTTGGGGGTTTTTATTGCGCAGGATTGCGGTAACACGTCTCATCTCCTCGACTCCCTCCTGAGACTGCAGTGAATCATAGAGACACTCCCCCGAGGCTTACTACCATAACCCATCTAACCAACTAAGCAGATGGTCAGGTGACTGTGTCTGTCAATCTGACTCGCATAAACGCTGTTAAGCTCTCTGTACCACACCCCACCCCACCCCACCCCCATGGCTGCTACAGCAGGATGGCACTCGCATAGCAGACACTACTGGGTGGTCGGGTCCATGTGGGCTGGACGCAAGGCATAGAATCCATGGAGATTACTTATTCACCATTCGCCAATTCCAACCAAAGCAGCGCCAGCCTGAAGAAGAGGAGGGAGCATGGAGACCAGCCAGCAGGATCGGAGAGAGACACACAGTCACAGGCTAACAGCAGCAGTGCTGCCAGTAGGTAGGTGTGTATGGCATGCTGCCACGTTGTACTTTAAGTCATTTAAATGTCTCGGCTGAGCTGCTGGCCGGCAGGGCGTAGGGCAGGCTGTGGGCACTGTGACTGTTACAAGTTGACACACAGCACAGCTGTCAGATTGTCATGTTAAACTGAAAAATAAAATTTTGCCAGCCGGTGGCACTGAGGGTTGAGCGCTGGATGCCACACCTCGCGCCACGCTGGCGACCAGGGTTCAGAAGCGAGCCGGGGCATCAGGAGTCGGAAGGGAAGGCTGGGATTGAGCGTCAGAAGACTGCTCTCATCCCGTGAAGGATCCAGGGGACTCAATGCTCTGTAGCGGCCCTGGTGACGACCAGGGCACTACAGTGGTGCAGAAAAGAGGTGGTCTGGCGAACATCGGTAGCATTGCAATGTCATTGCCTTTCGCACTCCAGGGGACCACATAAGGAGGAGCTGGCCCTCTAGACAGTACAGCAGCATATGCCAGCTGAGCACGCACAAACTCCTGGGTGGGTGGTGAGAAGGAGGCGGTGGCTGGAGGCAGTCAGGGACTGTGGCTGCAGGAGAAAAAACAGAGAAGAGATGGAAAAAACAAATTAAAATTTTGACTTCTGGGGCGTGTGCCTCACGAGCTCAGGGCCTGGGTGCAGTAGCATTCCTTGCAAACCCCTCCCTCCCCCACCCAATGCCGGCCCTGTACTCTCCGAGCAGGGACATGCAACAGAAATTCCCATTCTCTTTCTACCAGAAACTAATTTTGAGCCAATAAGCACTCTGTGAGTGACCGTGACACACTACAATCCTTACTGCATCATTTTAGCTGCATTTTGTTTTAATGTATTCTGTACATACTGGCATATAAATCTAGTTTTGGTGTAAGAAGAATTGACTTATTTGCAAGACTTACAACTGTTAAGGAGTACCAGCGTGCTCACATTTGAAATCCCAAACTCTATAAAGCTCCTTTACCTCTGTGGGTGTTTGTCAGAGCAAGCTGAATATTTGTTTTAAAGTGTACAGAAAGAAAGGGATTGATTTTGATTCCAAGGCACCGCAGCACCCAGCGCCAGATTTTCAAAGGGCCTAACGTGGCCCAGAGACTACAGGTGCTTTTACACAGTGCCCTACCAAATCGCAACAGTTTTGTTGCACTTGCTCCTGCTTTGTCTGCACTGCAAGTGTGTGCATTTACATGGCAGCCCTCACATTGGTGCCTCGGCTGTTCCGTCATTTTAGCCACATTTCCAGCTGAAGACTTCCTGGTCCCCAGTTCAGCTTAATATAGTCTCAGATACCAGCAAGAAAGTTGAACTTGGAAAACTAGCTATTTTGTAAACGGGCTAAAAGTACTTTAAAAGTGATCGGAAAGTGAAGCGTGATACTGGGCATGTATTTATACATATTAATAGCCCTTGGGATATGAAAGTACAGTTACGTAAGGCATTACCATAACAGATGATCTTGAGAGAGGTTCCTTCAGTAGGTCATTAAATATAGGACTGGCACCACCTGGCGTCGCGGGACGCACGGCAGACGTTTCTAGCAATAGATGACAGGGACCACCCACCTGACGTCACATGACTGACGCCGGTGTAGCTGTATATAGTGGGCAGTCCCCACGCCGCTCTCCAGTTCTCCCACCGAGCCAGGAAGAGGCCTGACAGCAGCAGCGAATAGAATTTGGAATCCCTGAAATAAAATGAGGGGAAGGAGGGAGGAAAATATGACCTACTGAAGGAACCTCTCGAATATCTACTGTTAAGGTAAGTTCCTACGCAATTGTACTATCTTACTTGAGAGGGTTCCTTCAGTAGGTCATTACATATAGGACAGAGTCCCAAGCAGTCCCTCCAAGACAGACTGAGAGAAAGCAGGGAGGAGGAGAAAATAGCTCCAGCAGAAACTGGGAACCAGAATGGACTCAGCCTGGACAGAAGGCCCTGCAAGACAGCTAGGCTGAAGTCAGCCCTCCGCCTAGAAGCAATGCCCAGACTGTAGTGTTTGGTAAAGGTGTGAACAGAACTCCAAGTGGCTGCGGCACAGATATCAGCCACAGAGATGTTCCACAAAAAGGCAGCGGAAGCAACTATGCCCCTAGTAGAATGACCTCTGATGGGACCCGGCGGGGTTTTAGCATTTTGGTAACAATACGAATACAGTTGCTAACCATTTGGAAAGGCACTGCTTGGAAACGGTTTGCCCCTAGACCTGGGGGCAAAGAAACAAAAGTCTGATCGCAGCTACGGAAGGACGAAGGATCCGATGGAAGTCCATGGTGTGCAGGAGTGCCTCACCTCTATTGGAAGGGACAGAAAGTAAACAGGAAGCTCTACTGATTGGTTCAGTGTGACTTCTGACACCACTTTGGAAGAAAACCTAGGATTTGTCCGAGGACCGCCCGGTCCTTGTGGAAAATAAGATAAGGCTCTTTACAAACCAGAGCATGAGGCTCGAAATCTTCGGGCTGACATAATGGCAACTAAAATAATGTCTTCCAGGAAAGGGCGCCATCTGACAGCTCATGGCCAGCTCAAATTGGGGAAGAGTGAGCTTCTCCAACACAAGTTCAAATCCCAAAGTGGAGTTGGGCTGCAGATGGGGGGTCAGATGGAAGATCCCTTTCAGAAAGGTTTTGAGACTTCCAACTGAGCCACAGGTTTACCATCCACGAGGCTCGTAGTGCGCGAAACTGCAGAAAGGTGGACCTTCAAGGAAGAATATAACAGACCAGAGCCTGACAGATGAAGGAGGTATTCCATGATTTGAGGGGCAGAACAAGGAAAGAGAGTTCCAATTCAAGGAAGTCGCTCAGATGGAAACGTTTCCACTTCATGGCGCAAGTGGAATGAGTAGAGGTTTTCTAGCCTCTGTGAGACTTGAGCAACTCGGGAGGAGACCCTGGCGAAAAACCACTATGTCTGCAGGAGCCATGCATGAAGATGCAGTGTCCTGAGCAACGGATGTACAAAGGCGACCTCGATCCTGGGTCAAGAGGTCATGGGTCACTAAGTGGGAAGGTGGTTCCCTGGATAGCTGTTTTAACAGCGGAAACCAAATCTGTCTTGGCCAGAGAAGAGTGATGAGAATCATCCTCGTCTTCTCTGCCCTGGCCAGAAGGACCCTCTGGAGAATGGGAAGCGGAGGAAGGCGTGAAAAATTTCCCTGTCCAGGACAGAGACAGCGCATACTGCCAGAAAGCACCATGCCCTGGAGCGAGCGAGCAAAAACTGGGAAGCTTTGTGTTGTATTAGGAGGTGAAAAGGTCGATTTCCGGACACCCAATTTAGAAAGAGATTCTGCAACTTCCTGATGTAATTCCCACTCGTAAGCAAGAGTCTGAGACCTGCTGAGACTGTCCACCAGGACATTTAGAGCGCCTGGAGCGTGCACGGCCACAAGAGCCAGATTGTGCTGGATCACCCAGTTCCACACCGAATCGCCTCCCTGCACAGGGGTACAATCGGGTTCCTCCTTGTTTGTTGAGGTACAAGACTACCGACATACTGTCCATCTGGACCAGCAGTGATCTCTTGGGAAGGAGGGTCTGGAAGGCTTGCAAGGCACAGAGACCGCTCTCATCTCCAGAGCGTTGATGTGCAAGGTGCTTCCTAGCTAGACCACAGTCCTTGAGCTTGGTGCTCCCCAGATCGCTCCCCATCCTATGTTGAAGTGTCTGTAGTTAAAGATGCCAGAGGAGCAGGGCTCCTGAAAGGAGACAAGGAAAGGCTGCAGGGTCCCTCCACCAAAGCAATTCTTTCCTGAACCGCTGCACAGACCAGTACTGGATGGTCTAGGTCATCCAGGAGTTTGTCCCACTGCACGACAAGGACCACCGAGTAACTCTCATGTGAAGCCTCACCAGGGAACAGTAGTGATGGAGGCTGCCATCAGACCAAGAAAGCTGAGGATCTCCTGGGCCAGGATGGTCCTGGATGAAGCCACTCGAAGCCCAACGGATCAGGTCTCCACCCTGTCTGGAGGAAGGAAGGCTCTCTGTTGGATCGATCCAAGACTGCCTCAATGAACTGCAGTCTCTGGGAGGATCATGGATGACTTGGAAATATTGATAGTAATCCCTAGTTTGCCAAAGAGGTTCAAGGTGAAAGAGAGAGCCTCCAGTAAAGAGTCCCTGGACAGGGCTCAGATCAGCCAGTCGTCCAGCTAAGGGAAAACTGCAATACCCTGGTGGCGTAAGGAAGCCACCACCACTGCCAGGCACTTGGTAAAGACCGGGTGCAGAGGACAGACTAAAAGGAGTGCCCGATGGAAGTGCTCCCCTTGGAATTGGAAACCGCAGGAAACTAGGAGGTGTCTGAGGAAGATTGGGATGTGCAGGTAAGCATCCTGCATGTCCAGAGCTGCAGCCAATGATCCTCCAGAAGGAGTGGGAGGAGACTCTGGAGCATCAACATCCAAACTTTTGTACTAGACAAACTGATTGAGGTTGCTTAAGTTAAGAATGGGTCTGAAGTCTCCTGTCTCTTTGGAACCAGGAAAAATGGGAGTAAAACCCCTGCCCCTTTGCTGGAGGGGAACACGCCTATTGCTTCCTTGAGCAAGAGGCTTTCAACTTCTTCTCAGACAAGAAGAGTCTGATCCCTGGAGTAAGAAGACCTTTTGGCGGAGATTCTGGAGGAAGTTCCAGAAACTCTATGGTGTTTCCGACAGACACTAGTTGCAGGACCCATGCATCGGAGGTTAATGCCTTCCATTCCCGTGCATGGCGGCTGAACCTCCCCTCCCAACCTGCTCTCATCGTGAGACTGAGGGATGTAGGGATAGTGAGTCAGGAAGTGGCAGGACGCTCAGGAGGAAGGCCCTTCGTGTCTCTGGTTCTTGGAGGCCGGAGGAATGGCGGAACCTGTGGACTTGAATTTGCCCTGGCGTAAGTCGAGGCCTGCTTCCTCTGCCTCCAGGTCCTTTTCCAAAAGGGCTGCTGCTGCTGTTGAGTGCCCGATCGGTATACCAGACCTCACTGATCTGAGGACAAGGCCTCTGTCCCGGAGATCAGTGATATCATCTTGGTGTCCCCACCAAAATCACCGAGCCCCGGAAGGGCATCCTGAATCACTGACTGTACCTCGCTGACAAGGCCAGAAATGCAAAGCCAGGAATGCCGTCTTGGGACAACGGCAGTTGCCAAGGTGCGAGCTATAGAGTCGACGGAGTTGTAAGTAGCCACAAGGCATGCCTGCATGAAAAGCAAGAGAGGCGAAGGTCCTTGGCAAGCTCCTCTTTGAAGCTCAAGAGATCCAGATGACTGGACACGAGCCTCTAACCTGGCCAGGGTAGCCTTTGGTAGGACACCATGTGGGCCACATAGTTGAGGGATCTAAGCGTGCATGTGTCCGAGGCGAAACTTTTCACCGAACTGGTCCATCTGCCTTGACTCTTTGTCTGGAGGAGAGGTGCTCATGTGATTGGGTGCAGCGAAGCAGTCATGACAACAGAGTCCACCTTAGGATGCATCTTTAGGAACGGAGCATCCTTCAGCGCCTGTAATCCTGTCCGCCTCCTTGGCGACAGCTGAGAGGGAATGAGGCATCTGCCAGACCACAGAGGTGAGGTCCGATACAAGAAGGAATGGGGACCAGAGACAGAGACTCTAAGTCCAGACCTCTGTCTCACTGAGTCTTATTCCTCCGACTCCCAGTCGAAGAAATCCTTATGGACCTCAGAAGACCCGAAAGGCAGGGTCCTCCGGGGACTTGGGAAACCTGCCCTTCAGACCCTCGGGCTCCTCCAGATCCTCCGACTCGCCGGCATCATTATCACCATCGCCATCTGCCCCCTCGTGAGGAAGATTACGGATGTCGGGAAGGGTAATGTCCTGATGAGCTGCCCCGAGACATGTACTGTGGACAGAGAAGAGCTTCTCGGGACGCAGACCTAGGAGACCGTGGAAGAGGGAGTCTTGTCTCCGGTCTGAAACCAACTCCAAGCGTGCCCCTGCCACCAAGACTGGATGAGAGTCTTAAAATCTGGTGTAGCTGGAGAGGTTGTGGCTGAGGGGAGAAGCAGGACGCATCACCGGGTGGGGCGGGTAATGGTAACCATGGTAATGGTGGTAGGGTTATAACCAGGTAGTACTGCCCAAAGAGCTCCATTCAGGAAGAGGACCAGCCAGGAAGTGGTCCCAAGATACCCAAAAGGGTAACGTGGGACAGTCCGGGTCTTGTATAAATCCTGTAGTCAGATCTGATGGAGGGGTACCCACGCGGACCCGCTGTAATATAACTTGGCAGGGGATCGGGCAGGATAGCCAACGTCAGGGGACAGGCGTCGGAACTGGCACCACTCAATCCAGCATCCTAGGGGCTGGTGTCGGGCCAGACAAAGGGGAGCCTGATGGCAGGACCAGGTCTGGCCGGAGCCTAAGGCTGGGGCAGACCACAGGGCCCTGGCAGTGGAAGAGTCGTCGGAATATCCGGCATCGAATGGGATTCGCGGATCAGGCGATGGGATCGGGGCAGGATAATCGTCAGCTCGAGGGATCCCACCTGAAGGAGGAGGAGGAGGAGGGCCTCGCTGGAAGGCCAGATGTCCGAGGAGGAGCCTCCTTCTCCGTGACCCCGCCAGGAGAGCGAGACAGACCCCAAGGATCTACACATCAAGGGTTCCACGCTGTCTTCGCCTTAAGTACCCACCTGAGAAGAGGAGAAAGGTGAAGGAGGAGGAGGGGGAGAGGGCCTTCTCCCTGGTTCTGCTGGCATCGAGTGAGGTGCCGCTAGGCCCCAAGGGAGAACCCCGCCTGAGTGGCAGTCGCAGATGGGCATCTCATCAGGTGGAGCCGGGCAGGAGGAGCCCCGGCCGACTTACCGACTGGTGCCAGGCAGGTCCCGAGAGCTGGGAGGCACAAACACCAGCCCATCTCTGATCCTGGAGGAGCCACGGGCCGGCTTAGTGGCCCGTAGCAATGCAGTCATCAGAGGAGCCGACCCACTGAAGATTTGCCAGACTTACCGTCCGAGGTCTCTTAGGCAGTGGCTGGTCTTGCCTGCCGAGCCACGAGGTCTCATCTGTGGAGCCGCTCCACTCCAGAGATTTCTCCTTATGGTGCTTCTTTGAGGGAGAAGATTTCTCAGAAGAGGACTCTCCAATGCGGTCCATCTGCTTTTCTAAAGAAGCTAAGTGGACCTTTAAAAGGTGGCCTCAAAACCTGCTGTCTCCGCTTTTGGTGGCCTGATTAAAAGTGTGGCACTCTGTGTAGGAGAGACAGAGTGGTCTGGGCCCAAACAGATCACGTACTATGGTGACCGTCCTTATGAGGGATCTAAGCGCCACAGGACAAGCACTTCTTGGGCGAAGACATCAAGTAGAGGAATATCGAAAATGAAGATTTGACAAAGAAAAAATCAACGCAAGAACTAACACGGCGATCGGCTATGTGAAGTCTGCAATGCGACTGACGCGAGGCGATGGCAGGAAAGAAATGAAGGAGGGATGGGAACCGCTTCACTATATACGGCCACGCTGACATCGGTCACGTGACGCCGGTGGGCAGTCCTCAATCAGGGATTGCTAGAAAAGTCCGCCGTGTGGGACTGATGTCAGGTGGCGCCAGTCCTATATGTAATGACCAATTGAAGGAACCTCTCGAAGAAGATTATGCATTACTGCATGCCCAGTATTACGGCTCCACTTTTAAAGTACTTTTCCCCCACTTTACAAAGTAGCTAGTTTCCCAGAGTTCAGCTTACTTGCTAGTATCTGGTGCTATATTTAGCTAAACTCAGTTTAAAATTCCATGCTTAGAAACATAGAAACATAGAATTTGACGGCAGATAAGGACCGCTTGGCCTCCTAGTCTGCCCATTTTCCTACCTAACAGATTAGCTGCAGATCCTAGTTAACCAACAGCTTACTTCCTCCTACCCCCACTAGGACTGCCTTATGCCTGTCCCATGCATTCCTGAAGTCCTGGGACCCCGTACCAAGAAGTGCTGCAGAGTAAGCAAGATGGGATCCCAGAGGTCTCGCAATACTCTTTCTGGGATCGATGTGCCATTCAAGTACAAGCAACATAAAACTGCAAAACACAATGACAAACCCAGGAAAACCAGATCAGCTAGCTTCTCGTTCTGTATGCTTCTGGATTCCTGTACACAGCAAAAAGGGTAATAATTCAGGTGCTCTGCACTGCCTGATGTGGTGCAGAGCCGCTATATGAAAGGGGCTTATGTCTTTGTACACAACCTCCTGGTGCAAGAAAAACCCTGTACCTGTGAAAATGCTGTTTTCAACATTTTATGCACATGAGCAACATTTTCCTTTTCCGCAGCTGCACAAAAACGTTATGCCTGGTAATACCAAGCGTAGCATTTCTCCATAGGTGCACAAAATATGCATGTAACTTGTGGAAAAGGTTGCAGAAAGGCAAACTTTTGACAATGAAGTGCACTCAGAAAAGCTGCTGCTGCACAAGAAAACCTTCCTTATGGAACTTTTTTTTTTTCCTCACATGCGTAATTCTTCCATTTTTGAAAATATGACACCTGATCCCTACCATTTTCTGGGGTGGCGTCCAAACAAGAGCCTTGCTAGATGATTGGTGGTTTTCATTTTACCAAACAACCCGCTAAATTATAAAACACGCATTAGAAAAGATGACCCCATAACCCTGTATAAAATGCACAACGGCACTCTCCAGACTCTTACATCACAAAATGTTTGAGCGGACACTCACTCTGGGAAGACAAGGTGATTGGGCAGACAGCTCTTCAGAGACTAAATATGATCCCTATCCTTTGTTTCTGCAAACTTAAAAAATTAACTTATATTGCCACACTACCACAAAGGTAAGGGAGCTATAGATTGTTTTATGGCACCAAACTGGTGCACTTTAACCATTTTGCAACTCTGTGATCCGATTTTTGTCTCCAGTTAAAAGATATCGACTAATGTTGGTCACAAAACAAATGTTTGTATCTAAAATGGGAATAAAATTATGTCTGCAATTTTGCTGTAATTGACAAGGTAACAGGTGGATCAATATATGCAAGATCAACTTATATGCAACCCCAGAATCCGTGGGTTACTAAACTTTAAAGAAGATGATCACTGGCACCTCAGAGGTTAAGAGCTTCTGTTGCCTTCTGCTCTGGTGCATGCAGGAGATGGGAACAGGTGTGCCGTACAACTGCCGCTCAGGAAAGTGTTGGTTAAGTTCTTTTGGGAGTTTGGTGGATGAGGAGGAGGGCTGCCTGCATCAGAGCGGAAAGAGAGGTAATTTTGTCTCGTTCCACTCATGCTACAAGCGATCCACTCGAAGCTTCAGTGAAATGGAGGTGGACTTTTGACTTTCATCCAGCTATCAAGTGTCTGCCCTGCTGGCGTCAAATGATAGCTGCGGCTGCAATCAGCTTGGTCATGTCTGATAATCTGATAATGGGAGACTTCAACATGCCGGATACAGATTAGTCAATACCAGCAGGAACATCTGCCAGAACTAGACACATGGTGGATTCCTGCAGGGAGGGCCTCACACAACTGGTACAACAACCCACAAGAGACAGGGCTATCCTAGATCTAGTACTGACTAACACAGAAACATAGAATTTGACGGCAGATAAGGACCGCTTGGCCCACCCAGTCTGCCCATTTCCCTACCTAATGGATAAGCTGCAGATCCTAGTTAACCAGCAGCCTACTTCTCTCTACCCCACCCCTAGAATTGCCTTATGACTGTCCCATATATGCTTGAATTCAACCACTGTTTTTGACTCCACAACCTCCTCCGGAAGGCCATTCCATGCATCCACAACCCTCTCTGTGAAAAAATACTTCCTTACATTACCTCTGGAGCTCCCCCATCTTCAAATTGTGCCCCTTGTTCTTTAACACTTTTTTTGAAAGATGCTACCCTCTTGGACTTTGTTGATTCCTTGAGGTACTTGAAAGTTTCTATCATGTCCCCTTTCTCCCTCCTTTCCTCGAGGCTATACATCTTTAGTTCCTTTAGTCTTTCTTCATATGTCTTCTGATGCAGACCCTGCATCACTTTGCTGCCTCCTCTGGACAGCTTCCATCTTGTCTATGTCCTTTGGAGACTCAGTCTCCAGAACTGCACACAGTACTCCAGATGGGGTCTCACCAGCTGTCTGTACAGAGGGATAACAACTTCCTGTTTTCTACTGGTGGTGCCTCTCCCTATGCATCCGGTATCCCCCAGCCCTCCTTACTGCCCTCTCACATTGTTTGCCCACCTTAAGTCATCTAATATGACTACCCCACATCCCTTTCCATTTTATGTCGTTGTTAGTATCTCACCCCCATTGTGCACTCTTCCCCTGGGTTTCTGTTTCCCAGGTGCATTACCTTGCATTTCTTAGCATTGAATCTAAGCTGCCACATTTGACCATTCCTCTAACAGGGAAGGGATTACAAATCTCCAGGCAGAAGGTCACCAGGGCCAGTGACCATCACATGGTATGGTTCAATTTGGCCACTACATCTAAATCATCCCATTCCAAGGCAAAAATATGGGACTTCAGAGGGCTGACTTTGATATGATGGCCAACAGAGTTAAGCTAGCCCTGGCAAAAAGAAACACAGGTGAGGGGTATAGGCAAAGTGGGCAAGCATTAGGGATACAATACTTGAAGCAACATCCCATTGTGTTAGACAGAAGGAAGTTCAAAGAAGAAGAAAACCACTTTGGTTCTCAAATACAGTAGCAGAAAAGGTCAGAGCCAAAGCGCTGGCCTTCAGGAAATATAACGTAACACAGCGGGATGAAGATAGGGAGACATACCAAACTGCCCTAAGGGAAGCAGGGAAGGCAGTAAGGCAGGCAAAGTCCCAAACTGAGGAAACACTAGCACGAACAGTAAAAGAAGGTGACAAGACTTTCTATAGATACATTAGAAAAGGAGAAAGTCCAGAGGGGTACTGCTAAGCTCAAAGAAGAAAAGGGGCATGTGAGGAGGAAGACCCTGTAAAAGCATCTATCCTAAATAGATACTTCTGCTCAGTATTTACTGAAGAGAGGTAGGGCAGGGCCCAGAGCTCAGCACCATGGACAGAGCGGGAGGGAGGTGAGCACTATTCCGTCACAAAAGAAAGGGTCCTACAAGAGCTCGATAAGCTCAGGGTGGACAAGGCAATGGGACCTGATGGCATACATCCCAGGGTACTTAAGGAGCTAAGGGTGAAGCTAGCAGAGCCATTAGCAGAACTGTTCAGTGAGTCTCTGAGCACAGGAGAGATCCCAGAAGACTGGAGAAGGGCTCATGTGATCCCACTCCACAAGAGTGGTAGCAGGGAGGAGGCAGGGAACTACAGACCAGTCAGTCTTACCTCAGTAGTGGGCAAGATTATGGAGGCACTCCTTAAGGAAAGGATAGTGCAACACCTGGAATCCATAGGGGCACAGGATCCAAGACAGCATGGGTTTACAAAGGAAGGTCCTGTCAAACTAATCTCAGATTTCTTTGACTGGGTAACCAGAGTAGTGGACCAAGGGGAGCAGTTGATGTCGCCTACCTTGTCTTCAGCAAAGCTTCGACACTGTTCCACATAGAAGATTGATGAATAAGCTGGGTAGGCTCGGGTGTGTCAGAAGTTGGTCAACTGGGTGGCAAACTGGTTGACGGTCAGAAAACAGAGTGGCGGTAAATGGTATACAGTCAGAAGAGATGCAAGTCACAAGTGGGTACCTCAGGGATCAGTCTCATGTAAGTCCTCTTCAATATCTTCATTAGTGACACTGCAGATGGACTAGAGGGTAAGCTTGTCTGTTTGCAGATGACACCAAGATCTGCATCCAGATGGGGTGGGCAGAATGAGAAGAGATCTGGATAAACTAGCAAAATGGTCAGAAGAGTGGCAACTGGGATTTAATGCAAAGAAGTGCAAGATCATGCGCATAGGAGAGAAACCCTGAAGCCACCTATAGGCTGGGATGGGAGCTGCTGGCAGTCACAAAGGAAGAAAGAGACTTGGGCATCATTATCACCGATGACCTGAAATCATCCAAGCAGACCTCTAAAGCAGTAGGTAAGGCTAGGGGGATGTTAGGGTGTATTAGTAAGGTATCACAAGTCGTAAGAGGAGGTAATCCTCTTTACAAGACACTGTTAGGCCCCATCTGAGTACTGTGCAGTACTGGAGGCCACACCTCCACAAGGACATTAACCAAATTGAGGCAGTCCAGAGAAGGGCAACCAAAATGCTGCAGGGACTGCAACAGAAGACATATGAGGACAGATTAACGGAGCTCAATATGTATACCTCTAGAGCAAAGGAGGAGGGAGAGAGGTGATAATGATCAAACATTCAAACACCTTAAGGGCATTAACAAGGTGAAAGAGTCTAACATGTTTCAATATAAGAAAAACAGCAGGACAAGAGGACATAGCATGAGATTAGAGGGAAACATAGAACGAGACTGTGACGGCAGATAAGGACCGCTTGCTCACCTAGTCTGCCTATTTCCCTACCTACAAGATAAGCTGCAGATCCTAGTTAACCAGCCTCTTTCTTCCTACCCCCAACAACTGCCTTATGTCTGTCCCATGCATTCTTGAATTCCTCCCACAGTTTTAGACCCCACAACCTCCTCAGGAAGGCTGTTCCATGCATCCACCACCCTCTCTGTGAAAAAATACTTCCTCACATTGCCCCTGAACCACCCCTCCTCCATCTTCAAATTCGTCCCTTGTTCTTGCATCATCTCTTTTCTGAAAGCTGCTACCCCATGGACTTTGTTGATTCCACTGAGGTGCTTAAAAGTTTCTATCATGTCCCCTTCCTCCTTTCCTCAAGGGTATACATATTAGGCTCCTTTAGTCTCTCCTCTATGGCTTCTCTTGCAGACCCTGCACCATTTTAGTTGCCCTCCTCTGGACTGCCTCTATCCTGTATATGTTCTTGTGAAGATGGGGTCTTCAGAACTGGCTGCAGTACTCCAGATGGGGTCTCACCAACTGTCTGTACAGACGGATAACAACTTCCGCTTTCTACTGGTGATGCCCCTCCCTATATATCCCAGTATCCTCCCAGCCCTCCCTACTGCCTTCTCACATTGCTTGCTAACCTTAAGGTCTTCTGATATGATTACCCCGCCCCAGGTCCCTTTCCATTTTTGTTGTTGTTACTACCCCCCATTGTGTAATCTTCCCTGAGTTTTTGTGCATTATTTTGCACTTCTGCATTGAATCCAAGCTGCCAAACTTCTGACCATTCCTCCAACCTGCCAAGTCTCTTTTCAACCTTTCCACACCTCCTTGTGTATCAACCCTGTTGCAGATCTTTTGTGTCATCTGCAAAGAGGCATACTTTTCCTTCCAGTCCCTCTGCAATGTCACTTATAAAGACTTTAAAAAGGACTGGACGAGATACCGAACCCGCGGTATCCCACTAGTAACCCTCTTTCTTCAGAGTGGACTCCATTTACAATTACCTTCTGTGTCCTTTGTCCAGCCAATACTTTACCCAGGCTACCACCCTGGGACCCACTAATCTTTGTGTGGGACTGTGTCAAATGCCTTGCTAAAATCTAGATAGGCCATGTCCACAGCCCTCCCTGGTCTACTACTTTGGTCACCCAGTCAAAGAAATCAATTAGATTACGTCTGACATGACCTTCCCACTGTGAACCCATGCTGCCTTGGGTCCTGTGCCCCACTGGCCTCTAGGTACTGAACAATTATTTCCTTCAGAAGTGATTCTATCACTTTCCCTACCACAGAGGTCAAACAGACAGGCCTGCAGTTTCCTGCCTCTGTCTTGCTCCCACTTTTGTGAAGGGAATCACATCTGCCTTCCTCCAGTCCTCAGGTACCACACCATCCTCCCATGATTTGTTAAAAGGGTAGTCAGTGGTGTCACTAGTTCTCCCTTAATTCTTTTAGAATTCTGGGGTGAATTCAACAGCCCCATTGCTTTGTCCACCTTCAGTTTTAGGAGTTCTTTCAGAACCCTTTCTTCCGTGAAAGGACTGGGATCGACCCCCTATCCAGAGTGCTTCTGTTAATTGGATTAGGCAGTTCCCTCCTCCTCTTTGTGAATACTGAGCAGAAATATTTGTTCAGTATCCTGCTTTTTCACTGTCCCTCTCTGCCAACCCTCAGTCCATTCTATTCAGCCTCATTATCCTTCCCTTTGTCTTTCTATGCTCCTGATGTACCTATAAAGGTTTTATCCCCTTCTTAACCGAGTTGGCTATCTTTTCCTCAGTTTGGGCCTTTGCTATTCTGACTTCCTCCCTGCTTCCTTCTGCCTCAACTGGTACAGCTCTCTGTCCTGCTTCTGTGTTTCCTTATACTTCCTGAAGTATATACTATCTTTTCTCCTGACCTTCCCTGCCACCTCTTTTGAGAACCACAGTGGCTTTTGCTTTTGTTTTGATTTGTTCGTTTCACACAAAAGGCTTGTTGCCTCTGTGATGGCAGTTTTGATGTTTCCCCATTGTTGCTCCACCCTCCTCCTAGCCTGTTTGCTATTGCTTTTCTAAGGCACTCTACCACCTTGCCAAAGTCAGCCCTCCTGAAGTCCAGTACCCTCACTTTTGCATGGCTTGACTCTGTAGCTGAATTTATCGTGAACCACACTGTTTGGTGGTCACTTGTTCCCAGATGGCTACCCAGTTCTAGATCTGAGATCCTCTGTCTCCATTTGAGAGACGAGGTCTAAGATTACTCCTCAAGAGTGGGTTCCAAAACTAGCTGTCTGAGGCATGCCACCTGTAGGGCATCGAGAATGGCCCTGCTCCTGGATGTGGCTGTAGCAAATGTGCTCCAGTTAACATCTGGCATATTCAGGTCTCCCATCAACAGTATCTCCCTTTCTCTACCATCCTAAGAATGCCTTCTGTCATATCCTTGTCCATTTCCTCCCGGCATGGGGTCTGATACAACCCCTGTGCGGATTGTGGTGCCATTTCCAGTCTCCAGGGTGACCCACAGTGCCTCCTCTCCTCCCTGTTTACTCTTGTTCACTTGCTTTTATCCCTTCCCTTACATGAGAGCTACTCCTCCCTTTTTCCCCTCCCTGTCTCTCCCTGTAGGTTATGTACCCTGGTATGTTAACATCCCAGTCATGTTTCTCTGTGTACCATGTTTTTGTGACTGCTATGATATCCAGGCATCCCTCTTCCATCAAGGCCACCAGTTCAGGAGCTTGTTGCCCAGACTACAGGCAATGGTACTCATTACCCTCCATTTCCTGATGGCCTTACCCCTTTTGCCCGATCCCTGTCCTTACTGCCTTTGTCACTTTCTCCATTTACCCTGCCCTTCTCCCTATCAACATCTCTATCTTAGTGTTTACCTCACTTACTACCTTGATTTATTTGCAGGGCTAAGATTTCCTAATGCTTTCCAGTGCCTTCCCCTTGGCTATTTTAAATCCTTGCCAATGAATCATTTAAACCTATCACCTAGCATCCTGGTTCCCTCCTTGACAGATGCAGACCATCATGTCAGTATAGGCCTGCATCACTCCAGGTGGACCCCAGTCCCCAATAATACCAAATCCCTGAGTTCTGCACCAGTTTTCAACCACTGATTGAATCCCATGGTGTGGAGCACCCTAGCCTCACCTACACCATAAACAGGCAGCACCTCTGAGAAGGTTACCGTGCAGTGCTACTTGTCTAAGGCCCCTCCCCAACTCCACAAACTCTTCCTGCACTGCTCTGATCCCTTTCTTAGCCAGGTCATTTGTCCCTAGGTGGATAATGACATCCAGCTCCAGCGATCCTGAGTTCGCTCCCTGTCCCTCAAGCCATGGCACCTGGCAGGCAGCTTACCTCCCTCTCCCTTCCTCCCCAGTTCTACTTCCTAACAATGGAGTCCCCACCAGGAGTTGTTTCCTTCCCTGTGGGGTTCCATGCCACCCTCCTGTGGGTCTCCTTTGTAGAGGTTCCCAGCATCCTCCTTGGTCTCCACTCGGGTGCCTCCATAGAGGAACCACACTTTGCCAGAATGGCATATGAATTGTGGAGAGGTACAACTGGAGCACAACTGGAGGATGCGCCTCTGTTCCCACCCTCCACCCTCCCTGAGCCCACTGTGGTCCAACCACTCCTCTTTCTTGGCAAACCCTGAGGCAACGGCAGTGGCCCTGGTGGTCCCTGAATGGGAGAGGAGGTCCCAAAATCCTGGCCAACTCAGCCTGGAGATGAGCAACCTCCTACCTCAGCACAGAGGGTGCCTGCAGATGTGACAACACCGCATCCTCCAAACGTCTCCCGGAGACTGCTGCTCCACAGCCACTGCACTGCACCACTCCCATCATGTCTTATTTCCAGCCCCTTCACTGTTGTTTGGAATACTTACTCTTTCCTCTGTTAATTTTTTCTCCCCTACTTACTTACTGCCTCTGTGCCCTTTAAACTCCTGATCTTCCTGTTCTGAGACAAGATCCTATACTTCTCAGTAGTCTCCTTACTTGCTCAGAGGCAGACCTCCAGCGCTAGAGGGATGGAGAGCTACTCTTGTCCTTCTAGGATGGTGAGTCTTTGGTAGCTCTGTGATCACTCACTTCCTGCTCCCAAACAGGAGGCCGATTAAAGGAAAACTACACCCAAAACTTGAAAAAATATATGTTGTGCAGAGTGTTTTAATTTGTATGTGAAGTTCTAGTGTTTCCTTCCCTCTGACTGGTATTAGGAGTTTTCCCAAATTAGCTTGCTAACTTTATGCTAGTTTCGACCCCTGGGGATCTTCATACCTGATAGTGTAACTGTGATTTTGTTCCCACAGTGCATCTTGTCTCACGTGACTGTGACGTAAGAGACCCAACATTCAGCACACACATGCCAAACAAACTAAATATCTTGAAGCTTTACAAGCTGCACAAAATTACCAGCAGCAAAGTTTTTCAGGACAGTAAAACCTTTAGGATGAGGGTGGTCACCAAGCTGAATTCTACAGATTTTAAAATATAACCATCTCTATTGTTGTGAACTGATTGTAATGCAATGCTTTCTGCTGGATTTATGGGCTCTGCTACATCACCATTACATGAAACAAGGTGATTTGTAGGACAAAGAAATGCAATAAACCTGTTTGATATGGAGATCTCCAGGGTCGTAAACTACCCTAAAGCTAGCAGGCTAACTTAGGAAAACTCCTACTACAAGTCAGAGGAAGGAAACACTAGAACTTCACATACAAATTAAAACACTCTGCACGGCATATATTTTTCAAGTTTTGGGTGTAGTTTTCCTTTAAGGGGTAATGTGAGTAAGTTCTTTTTACAGAAAGGTGGTGGATGCATGGAACGGCCTACCTCAGGAAGTGGTGAATATAAATACAGTGCAGGACTTCAAACAGGCATGGGATAGACATAAGGGAGCAATACAGATGAGTATGAATAGATAGGCCACTGACAGAGCAAAGGACAATGGCACATTCATAAGGTAGAAAAGAAATGGGCAGACTGGATGGGCCTTGTAGTCCTCATCTGCCGTCACCTTCTATGACTGTCAAGTGCAGTGCAGTATTGAACGGATGGACTGTGATAGATGCTATTATCTTTGGCTGAAGTTTTATCAGCTCAAAAAAACCACACACTCTAGGGCTCAGCTAATCTTTTACAATCTATGCAAACAGCCAGCCTGATGGATGAGTAGCAGCAGTGTAGCACGCACCAAGGTTCCTCACAGGAAGATGCCCGCCCTCTCCTCTCTGGTGGTCCCATGTTTGTAGTCGCTATCCGTCTGCCATTTCTGCACCTACACATATTTTGTTCTGGTATCATTTGGAGATAAGGTGTTGGGGGAGGAAGAAGGAAACCTGTTTGCAAAATTATGCATTTTCTGCTGTAAGTAGGACAAGAAAACCAAATAATCACTATAGATAAATTTTAGAAACTGAAAATAAAAATGCTGACGTACACTTATCTCAGTGACCAATCCTTGCTGCTGTCAGTTTTGGCGTTGAAACAGAGTGCCTTTTCTGTTCCTTTTTTTTTTTTGCAAATATAAAACTTTCTCACGCTTTTGTGAACAATCAACACTAATGATCTGTCTACATTTAAGGACCTTTTATAACCCATAACAGGGTCATCTGACAAAGTGGAATGTTTCAGTGCTGAAACAGGGTGTATTTTTTTTTTTTTTTTAACTTTCTATTTCTGCTCCTGATGCACTCAACCTGCCCCATTATTCCCTTCGGCAACCATGCATACCTGTCACCCCTACCTGCACTTTCATGTAGTCCCCTAAGTCAGGTTCTGATGATATAGGGGATCACCTTCTGAAGAATCCCTATGACATCTGTGCTGGCAACCAGAAGTTGAATCCAGCCACTATGCTTGCTGCACAGTTAGGTACACACATTGCGTAGCAGTACACATTACAGGAACTTGACAAAGTTTATGGGACATGACAAAGTTGAGCTAAGGCATGCTCAGTTATGGAGAGGTTACCTAAATGCCGAAATGTCGGCTTATTCCATCAGATGGGTATTTTGCATCAAACTGCCTGTACAAAGGCTGGTGGAAGGCACATTAGCAAGCGGAACTCGAGACGCCAGTGACTTTAGTAATGAGCCTAAGTCATTGGGAGAGCTTGTGGATGAGGACTGTACATTCAGATTAAGCTCCCTTCTCTTGGGCAGGTTGTACCTCCTGCTGCAATACCATCACCTAGGTGACCACAGGTGGCGGTGGTATAGCCAAGACATCAGGTATGCTTGTAGTGGGGTGTGTGCAAAGACTGGGGTATCATCAGTGAAGCGTGCAAAGGGAAGGTGAAAATGAGAAATTGGCAGCCAAGAAGTAGATAAAACATACGACCTCCCATCACAGGTTTTCCCATGCCTCTATTCTGGTCTGAACACTGAAACATCACATTAGCTGGCCAGGAAAGAGGAAGGCTGCAGAGCAGCTGTTGGGCCCCATACCAGGAGGGAAAATCTAGGGAGGAGGGTACCAGGGCTGTGGGCAATGGAGTTCAGCAAGGAACAAGTGACTGGAGAGGACTCCATGGTCAGATAGATGGGCCAGTGACATTTGTTTGTTTGCTAAGGCAACTGGAACAAGAAGTCTCACTTTTAGGGCCACATAGAATTAGTTACAGGCAGAAATATATGGAGTATACAGACACTGGGGTAAAAATGTAAAAGGAACTATACAGGGCAATTGCAAAAATGTTTTATTTATTGATACTTGGAATTAACACCTTTGAGGAAGAGCTCTTTACAAATGTTCCATGTCAGAAAGAAACAAAAAGGACTTACAAGACCGATGATACAGTGTACAAACAACAAGAGGCTTAGATACATTCATTACAAGGAGGTTACATAATCAGAGAGCATGGTATATAACAAAGGAGGAACAGTAAACATATACAGCAATAATCTTAACCTGGTTAAAGTGAGTGAATGGAGGAGAAGTAAAAGTATTAGGGAGAGGGCAGGCGGACGGAGTATGAGAAGCAGTAGATAAAGAATTCAGAGAGCTGGGAGAGGGGGGGCAAAAAGTAGCTCACTGAAGCCTTGTCAAGGAAAGGCAGGGATTCAGTTAACTCCATTTTGGAGTATTTGACTTCCAAAAATAAGGCAAAACTTCCAAAATAAAGGGAAGGAAGTCACTGACTTCCAAATATAAAACAAAAATGTTATAACTTCCAAAATTGCAGTCATGGAAGTCAAGACATTATGGATTTTTCTGAGAAAAGGTATTCTACCACTAATATTTATACTAACATCTATTAACTGGTCTTTCCTTAAATACTGACTTCCAAAATCTTGGTCCGGAAGTAATTTGACTTCAAAAAATTGGAATGACTTCTAGATTTTGACTCATGGAAGTTTCAGACTTCCACTACAGATAAATTAACTGAACCCCTGGGAAAAGGGTAGGAGAAGGGAGGAGGTGGAGGCAGGAAGAGGGTTGGTGGTGGGAGGGAATAAGCCAACACCCATAGTCACACATAGGGTTGTTGGATGCCAGATGAGCCCTCAGGTTCGTTTTAAATTGGTCTATTTTAGTATTGGACAGGAGGTCTGTGTTAAGGGAGTTTAGCCATAATGAGGGCCTGTAGTTGAAGGATCGTTGACCTTGGGAGGTCCGGTGGAAGGGTAATTTTAGAGTCTGACAGATCAAATGGATGAGATATCCAAGGTATACAAATTATCATGCTGCGACCTGGAAAGGTTGCTCAGGTGTTGTAAACTAGAGCCATTACATCTGAACCAGCAATATTTCGTTCTTTCAAGCTCGGCTCATAGAAAGACAACAATTAATTGGAGATCAGATATAGGATGAATAAAAAGTTTTTATTTCAGGAGATATTCACTCAGCAGAGGAGCTCCCACTACAGCCGTTTCAGGTTTAATAACGCTTTATCAGAAGTTTTTATTTCAGGCGATATTCACTCAGCAGTGCAGCTACCACTGAAGCCAATGTTTCAGGTTTAATCACATTTTATCAGCCATGAATAAAAGAACAGTTAACATGCTGTGTCCCACGGTTCCAGGATTTGCAGAAGACATAATGAATACTGCGGACATGAATGACTACAAGAGGTGGTCAGGGCACCAACAGGTAACATCCTCATTAGCATCAGTAGACTACCACCAACAGCTTAATCTAGTTCAAGGTCAGTTGTCATTCATCTGTATCCCCTCCCCTGGGTTGTGCCTGAAAAATGCAAGAATTTGTCTAGTGCACTTACCTGGTCAACAAAACTAAAATAAATGAAGAACACTGTGACACAACATTTCCCCCACCACCAAATTGGAATATCCAGTGTAACCCCTGCTCACAATGTATCTGGGATGGCCTGTATGACTAGCTCGTAAACTTAATTTCAACCTTTGGGTTGCTGGCCCCAACTCTGGAGCCGATAATGGGGATAGGTGTGGGCGATGCCCCCCACCCCCTTACATGCATCCTCTTGACAAACCAGATGCCAGGGTGTTGCGCCATAGGAAACTAATAACCTCCCATCCCTCAATGCACAGAGACCATTACCATTTACATACCATCTGGAGTTGTGTGCTACTGATTTTCTTATTTTGTCTAAAATAACAAGACTCCTCCCACAGAACAGCCAACTGTAATCTGATTTTAACAGGCAGTACAGCAGAGGTGCCACACTAGTACCCTGGGTTCCTGAAACTGCGTGCACTCTCTGTCCCTTTCTCCTCTCTCTATCTCTGATAACTCAGTGACAGTTAACAAATAAGTTGTTCCCAGCGGCTCAGTGTGGGGCTACCGGCTACTACTTTCACCTCTGGTTTAAGTCATCTATAGTCTGAAATGAAATGAGCCCTCCCAACTGTGCTCGTTCAAGGAGGTATCACACAACAAACTTCAGTGGTCAAAATCTTAAAGTCATTCCAGTTTCAGAGACTTCAAAATACTTCCCAGGTTACAACTCTGGAAGCCAGTATAATGTTGTCAGAGACAATTTTGTAATATACACATTACAGATAATGCCATGCCCCTCCCCATTCATTCAGAAAATATCACACCATTGTTTGACTTTGTAAGCACAATTATACAACTTCCATGCCTGCAAAATTCAAAGTCACCTACATTTTCACTATTAGGAGTCAAATACATCATCTTAAATGATTAAATAAAGCCCCTGGCTGATGGCATGGTGCCCACCTTCTCAGGGGTCACCGCTGGCGGGTTTAGGAGACAGTGAGATTAACATGCTTTTCCTAACACTTGCAATATTTCCTTCCAGTTCTCCATATTTTCAGGAGCCCCCTTATTTTTACCAACCACCCACACATGTCTCACACAGTCACGCCACTATCCAAAATATCCATAATTCATAGGATCTTCTCTGTTACTGGATCTAGCGCTGAATGTCTGTCATGTTATATTCATACAGGCTAGCTCTCCTTGATTTACTGGTCAAAATCTGATAATGTTGCAGATATGCCTCAGCTGCACTATGTATGTATGTATTTATTAGCTTTTGGTAACGGATAAGTGCACTAGGCAAAAACCCTGCTTATTTTCAGGCATGATTTGGGAGAGTACAGTATACAAAATACAAAGTCACAATCAGGACAAATCACTGGGATGCATTACTTGAGTAGGATAAAGCAGCATACTGTCTGTTTTCCATAATATAATATACATATTTCATCTGGGCTCTGGAGACACTAAGCATTCCCCATAGCCCTGCATCACATAGACTCCAGGGACACATGGCAGCCCCAGCCTTGACATGGGTTCCAGAGATACAGTGCCCCCACCTTGTCTTATTTTATATAGACTCTGGAGACACAAAGCACCCCTAGCCTTGCCATTATCTCACATGGGCTCCAGAGATGCACAACATCCACCACTAGTCTTGCTTTACTTCACATGGGCTCTGGAAACAACCCCCAGCCTTGCCTTGCTTCACATGGGGTTCAGGAACAAACACATACCTCTGCCTCGTCTTACCTTACTTTACATGGGCTCAGGAGACAAAAGACCCCTCCTCAACCTAGCCTTACTTCACATGGGGCCTGGAGACACAAACCCCCAAACCAGCCTTGCCTTATTTTACATGGGCTCTTGAGACAAAAACAACCCTCTCTAGGCTCCTTACCCTACTTCACATTGGCACTGGAGACAAGTACCCTCCCAAGCTTGCCTTTCTGCATATGGGCTCTGGAGACTAAAGTACCCCCCACCCCATGCAAGGTCAGGCTGAGGAGGCCAAAGAGTGTAGCCCTGGCCCATTCAGGGTCTCTCTCTCTCTCTATGGTGGCAGCTTGTATTGACACTGCCAGAGGGTCCTGGTCCTAGTACAGCTCCGTATCTGGCCCTACCCACACTCCAGCCTCAGCAAGCTAGCACAGCCTGCCTACCTCAAGTTCCTCTGAGTCCTGACTTATTCATCCTAATTCCTGCATATCCCCCGCCTTTATACAAAATAATTTACATATATTTACATACCGTCTGGAGTTGTGTGCTCCTGATTTTCTTATCTTGTCTAAAATAGCAAGACTCCTTTCACAGAACAGCCAACAGTAATCTGATTTTAACAGGCGGTACAGCAGAGGTGCCACACTCGTACCCATGGTTCCTGAAATTGCACGTGCTGTCTCTTTCTCTTCCTCTCTCTATCTCCCTCTATCTCTGATAACTCTGTGACAGTTAATAAATAAGTTGTTCCCAGAGGCTCAGTGTAGGGGCTACTGGCTACTACTTTTACCTCTGGTTTAAGTCATCTATCGTCTGAACTGAAATGAGCCCTCCCAACTGTGCTCGCTCAAGGAGGTGTCACACCAGACATCAAAGAAGGCAGCACTGCAGCATTTTTATAATAATAAGGTTACAGATAAGGATCACCTTTTAAAGTATCCATGAAGGACTAACTTTGGTGCCAGCTACGGATACTACTTTTAGCTGTGGGAGGCCTTTGTTTATTTGTTTTCCAGGAAAGCAGCCATCAAAGCTTAAACAATGGCATGCTGTCACTAAGGCTTGTTTACAATCACCGCCTTTGCAGCGCAGATCAGCCCATACACACGTTGATGCGCTGCAAAGTCATCTTTGTAAACACTGTCCAGTGCAGTAAGTGCACTTTGGATCCCTTTCTGCTGCAGCTCAGTTGTGGGTACCCGTATTGGAGCGAACGCTTAAACATCATTGTAAACCCTTTGATGCGATCGCTCTGATGGGAAGCCTTCTGTCCCAGTGTCTCCCAGCATCCTCTGCTGAATTACAGCCTCTCCTCAGGAGCGACCGGCAGCACTGCGAGGGCAGGCTGTGTAAACATTAAACTGATGTAGTAGCAGACAGCACAGAGGAAAGGAAGCAGCACAAATGCAACAGCGCTATGGCCATGTAAACATAGCTTTAGATAAATATCTGTCTCAAGAATCACTTAACTCACTTTGATGCTGGTTGTATGGCTATTGTTTTCCTGGATGGCTGTCAGAAGGAAAACATGGTGTTAATTACTATTTTCACTCCAGGCAGGGCTGCTGCAATTTGTGTTCCTGAATGGAGATTGGCAGCTTCAGCAGTGAGAAGGGGCCAAAACCGGCCCTCCCGGCACCTTTCAATCACGTGGAACTCAGGGTGCCCTTCAGAAAGTAAGGGGGCCCAGTCCCCTCAGGCCCCCCTGTAATTCAAGCACTGCCTAGCACTGACCCTTGGGGCACCCTGCTCATCACCCTTTCCTCACTGGAATGCACCATTCACCACCATCCTCTGGCTGCTGTCCGCAGCTAATTTTTTATACCTCATTATTTTGGTCCCACCCCAAGCTTTCCAACTTATTAACCAGCTTTCTGTGAGGACAATGTCAAAGGCCTTCCTGAGGTCCAGGTAGGCCACATGCATGGCCCCTCCCCCATTCCACCACCCTTGTCACACAATCGAAAAACTTGATGAGGTTTGTCTCAGCACGGTCTCCCTGCAGTGAAGCCATGTTGCTTGTCATTCTGCAGTCCATTATCAGCAAGGTGTCTGATCACCCTTTCCTTCAAGAGTGCTTCCATCAGCTTACCCACCACCGAGGTGAGGCTAACTGGATGCTGGTTTTCTGCCTCCTCCTGCTGCCACTCTTGTGGAGTGGTACCACGTCCGTTTCCTGCAGTCCCTCGGCACCCGTCAGGGACAAGTTAAACAGACTTGCCAAGGGTGCTGCCAGCTCCTCCTTTAATTCCCCGGAGTACCCTAGGATGCAGGGTGTCCAGACCCATAGCTTTATCCTCTCTCAACCTACCTAGCTCCTCTCTTACCCTGCCTTGGTGAACAGGCTTTGATTTACCCCTGCACCTTCCCTTTAACTCCCGGCCCTTCCCCTCCCTCTCTACCATGAAGACAGAGCAGAAATGCCTATTTAGCACTTCAGCCTTCTCAAAGTCCTCCTCCACCTGTACTTCCCCTTCCCTTCAGTCTAACAATCTTCTGCTTTGCCTTCTTTCTCTCCCGAACATACCTAAAAAGTTTTGTCTCTCCTTTTGGCTTGTCTGGCAATTCTCTCTTCTGTGTCTGCTTTAGCCTCCTAATCTTCTGTCCGCCATCCTTATTTTTCCTTGTAGATCTCCTGTCTTTATCCCTCTGGGTCCTCTTATATGTTTTGAGCCCTTCTTTTCTTCCCAATTGCTCCCCTCACCTCCCAGGTAAACTACAATGGCCTCTTCCATGCTTTTGCTTTTCTTAATCCTCTTGATGCAGATGTCCATGGCCTTCAGCAACCCCCATTTGCTTCCCATAACTCCTCCACATCTTCCATCTGCCTTTTCCTGGGGGATGCAGTTATGTACCACTGAAGAGGAATAGGATCTAGGGGTGGTGACAATGGTGAATATGAACAATTCAGAGCAGTGCAGGAGGATGGCACTGAAGGCCAACAGGATGCTGTGTTGTATAGCTAGGGGCATCTCCTCCAGAAGCAGGGATGTCATTCTGCTACTCTACAAGTCCCTAATCAGACTGCACCTGGAATACTGTGTGCAATTCTGGCACCCTTATCTGAAGAGAGATGTGAGATTGTTGGAGGGGTACAATGAAAGGCGACAAAGTTGATTCAGGGATTACAGGGCATGCCCTGAGGAGAAATTAAGGGAACTGAATATGTATTTCCTGGAGGAGAGAAGGGATCGGGGATATGACTGAGACCTTAAAGGGAATAAATAAGTCTGGTACTGAAGAGATATTCAAGCTCTGGAAGGGAGGGAAATCAGAGGGCACAGACTTAGATTGGAAGGAGGTAGGTACAAGTGGGAAATGAGGAGGCACTTTTTTTTTTTTTTACAGAGAGTAGTGGCAGTTTGGAACACTCTGTCGAAGGAGTTGGTATCCTGTAGGACAGTGGGCAATTTCAAGAGAGGGATGGGACAGGGTGAGAGGGGGTATTTGGGAAGGGGAGGAGGGCAGCTGCAAAGTAGGGTGTCAGCTGCACACTGGAGCAGACTAGATAGACCTAGAGGCCTAATTTCTGCTGGCTATTTTCATATGTTCGTATTCCTCCTCAAACAATCACCATCATTCATCCTCAAATGAAAATATTACTATTACTACAACTACAACTACTACTAGTACTACAGAAAACCTGTAGATTCTGGCAGAACCCACTACTGAACCCTCTGAGCTGATGGAGACTCTCTAAACAGAAGTCCTAGGCGGCTCTTCAATTTGCAGTGCAAAGTCTTTGGAACAAAGTCCCAGGCAGGAAACTCCAACCTTCTTCCCACTCTGGCTGATATCAATTCCCTCAAGCACTCAACAGCAGTTCATACTCACAGCTTCAGTGTCTGATTGGTTGGTATTAGAGCCTAGAGACATCCCTGCCCTTGACTGGATGTCCAAGTCACACTCTTTTCAGCCTGCCCACAGGGCTTCAGTTATCCTTGGTAGATTGGTTGGCTGTGGCTGCTGTGATGCATGCCTGTAAGCTTCTGCTGCCTTCTTATTGGTTCACATGATTGCAGACTTCTTCTGGCCTCCGGCCAGACTTCTTCTTACCACACATCAGTGGGGCAGAAACAACGTAGTACCACTCATTTGCCTAATGGCTGTAGGCTAAACAGCAGCATCAGTAAATGGGCGGAGCTATCAAGATATCACAGAGGCCAGGTCAGGACCAACAGTGCAGCCAAGGGCAGGAGGGAAGTCCTGAAACAAGAGGGAGTGGAGTATGGGCACAGGTCAGTGGGAATATACCTGAGCATCTTCACAGGGTTGGAAGGTATTTTCTTCTAGTGACAGAGCCAGCAAGGCAAGACTGGCATACAGCATGGGCTTTGTCCCCTCAGCTCTCAGGATCCTCTCCAGCAAGGGCCCTTTGCATCTCGCAATATAAAAGTAGGCCTGCAGACAGAGAACAGAAACGGAAGAAGTCACAGGTGGGGACAAACACCATCTTAACTCAGTTTTGTATGGGTGGCCATTCTGGATCGAGGTTAAGCAAAGGAAAGCTCAGACTATAAAGAGCTTCAGGTAGTAAAGAGTTACTACCCAGTTCTAGAGCTGGCTCTGCTACTTGCCAGTGGAGACAACAAAGATTTAAATTTTTAAATGGTGATTTTGCGGTCCAGTGGTGCAATGATTGGATTTCCGCTTACAGCGCCAAAGACCGGGTTCAGGAACAGACCCTTGAGTTGGGCGCTGGCGGGGAGAAAGGATCAAGTGCCCTGGGGACTGCTGTCCTTCTCCGGGGGTGGGGATGGAAGAGTATCCAGCGCTTTCTAGACCCTGGCAGAGGCTGGGGTACCGCGAACAGCACCGTCACATGAGGGGCAGGGCAGATGCTGGACATCATTGCACATCCCCACCCCAGGAGCAAGCATGGGAAAAAAACCGCCCCGGCATGCGACCTGCTCTGCCCCACCGTCCACTGCCTCTGCTGTCCGCCAGGGGGCCGCTCCTGTGGCCCTGACCTGGGGGTAAGCTGGGGCTTTACAATAGTGTCCACTGAGAGGAGAAGCCCAAGCCTGGGCATGGGGCGCGGGCAGAGTAGGAGGAACTGGACAAAAACAATGGTGATTTCAAACAGTATTTCATGCTAATTAGAGCTGAAAGCAGATCCTGCCTACCATACAGCACAAAACAATGTATTTTGGTGAAGACATTGGCGCATACACGTAAAAGCCAGAGATGCCTCTGCAGTTCCCCAAGCAGAGACCTACATATCATATAACTGTACTGCTCTGTCCAGACCAAGGTGAGCCAAGACAGAAAAGGTGCAGCAATAAATAGTTAAAAATAAATAAATAAAATAGGTGTGAACATAACTAATCCAACGCAATAAACCAAACACAATCTTAAATAATCTTGTGCTGGGGACTGGATAGCTCATTGGTTTTGTGGAGGATTAAGGAGACTCTCACCTCAACATCAGTATTCGAATCTGACCTAGGCTGACAGTAACAGAAAGACGTTATCAGACTGCTATTCAGCAGCCGTGAAATGAGCTGTGTTGGTCTCAATCCAGTTCCTAGCTGACGAAGCCCACATAAAAAAACAGCAACTCAACAGTCACGTGGGCCCGTCCACTACACCGCTTGTGCCCAGTAGCGGATGCAAACTGTTACGGCCGGAGGCGGTGCAGTCGTCAAACCTCAGAAGTGTCGTTCACGGGACCGGCTGCCCGATCCACACTGAGATCGGCGACCGTTACAGCAGCGCCGATCCCACAATGCGCTCGCGCTGCGCCAGCCTACAGGAGACCATTACCGCAGTCCACACTACCGCCGATAACGGTCCCAGGGCGGGACTGGTCATAATCATGTGGAAACCACCTCAGGTGGTTTCCACAACGTTACGAAACGCCCCTGTAACATTACCAGTAAACACACACCATTACCGGCGCGTTTACACCCTCTGTAACATTACAGAAGGGTCTCGGGCTGCAGTGTGGACAGGGCCTAACTGGCAACCTGCTTGTCAGGCTCACATGAGACACCATGGGTTGTTTATTTGTTTGAAAATTGGTAACTGGGAGAGGCACACTAAGCCAAGGCTCGTTTCTAAGTGCCATCTGGGGAGAGGAAGGTGGAACAAGCAGCATACAAAACAAGTGTCAGAAGCATCTGATCAAACATGAAGTACAATATGATAAAAAATAGAACACGATTCATTTATTTATTCATTCATTCATTACAAAATCGGTCTACAACCCGATTTGTAATGAATAAATAAATATTCAAAGAATGCACATACAAAATAAAGGGCAGAAAATGCCAGTTGTACATGAAAACAAAATCGGCAACAGCAAATAGTAAGCAGAAAAATAGGCTGGATGGGTTAAGGTTCGGCCATGGAGATATCAGAAGGAAAGGTAACAGGAACAGGTGGGTAGGGGTTGAAGTTTTGACTGGCACCTGGGGAGCCAGGGGATGGGGAGTAGCAGTGGGAGGACAATAGTTTACTCTGGGTGAGGGAAGTCAATAGGAGAAGACAGATTAGCAGCAGAGGAGCAGGCTGAGGAGTGGCAAAATGAGATGATCTCTGGAAGGGGTGTTGGGATAAAAGAGGAGAGGTAAGATGGAAGGAGCCAGATCAGTATTTGGACATGAAGGAAATACAGTAAGCCTGGCGGCGAGAGGGCAGGAAAGAATTCATAGGATAAGTATATCGAATAATGGTGTGGCGGGGGTGGGGTGGGTGCATTTGTGCCACACCACATCCACATAGTCAAAGACAGGAAGCACCATTTTGGTTGACATGCTCCATGTGAACATGCAGAGATAAGCAATCCTTGTTATGGTGTAGGGCACCAAGCTTGGAATGGAGATTAGCATGGATGGCATCAGTGTGGGCTGAGAAATCAAGCTTACTGTCTAGCTGCACCCTAGGTATTTGAAGGACTGAACCGCTTTTCAAGATGGGTGCCATCCAGAGTGGTGAAGACAAGGGTGGGGGAGAGTGAGTCTGGCCAGTTTATGACTGGTTCCAAAGGTCATGGACACAGTCTTCTTAGTGTTGACTCTAAGTTGGTTTGATTGGAACCAGAGCAGATCATTGCTGAAGTCCCGCTGGAGCAGGTCTTCAACAGCTGCAGTGGATGGACCGTGGTAAATATGACTGACATCTACAAGCGTGTGGATATGTGAGTTGGCACTTGCAGTGGGGAGGTCGTTGAAAAGATGGAGAAATGGATGGGAGCCAGGATGGAGCCCTGTGGGAACCCAGCATGGACAGGAAGGGAAGTGACAGGGCACCACCAAACTGCAGACTGCTGTTGACCTATTAGGTAGGAACAGAACCGAGCAATGGCAGTGGCGGAGAGACCAGCAGAACTCCAGCTTGTCTAGGAGGGTGGATGGGGGACCAGTCAATGGCTTTGGCCAGATCGACTAATAAATCAATCGTAATATGCCCTGATTCACCACGGAGAAGACGCATTGGTGACATGCGGCAGGAAGACATGGTGGAGTGGTGTTTCCAGAAACCAAATTGGATTGGTGAGAAGAAGTTGAAGGATGAAAGGAAGTCGAGAAGTCTAGAGTGAACCAGTTTCTCTTGCAGTTTCAAGAGGCAGGGGAGGAGGAAGATGAGACGGAAGTTGCCAGAGGAGGAGGGTCATCCGTTTGTGAAGTGGAATAACTCTGGCCAACTTCCGGGACGAGAATAGCACAGAGGGGAGAGATTAAGTAGGTGAGTAAGGGGCTGCAATAGCAGGAGCTGAGAGGTGGAGGAGTTTGGGGTCCAGTCCGTTAGGTCTGGACTTAGGCTGAGGGAGGAAAGGGTAAGAAAGGCTTCCTGGCTAGTGACTAGGTGAAAAGTTGGAATTCGCCTCAAAATTCAAATATCTGGGAGTATGGCTGGACCACAGGCTTTCATTTACAGAGCACATTGAAGAACTACTCAAAAACGACGACAGAGACTCGGCCTGCTCTTTAGGATAGCCCACTTCTTAACTAGATACTAAACTGCAGCTGGTCCAAGCAACCTTTCTATCACTGATAGACTATGTGACCTCCTGTATTGTCAATGCCCTACCTCCTACCTCTCTAAACTTGACACGCTCTACCATAGAGCTTTGAGGTTCATCACAGGTCTTCCTACTCTATGCATCACTACTCCTTATATCAAGCAGTGGGGTGAACTTCTCTTCAATACAGGCACAACAGAAATGCAGCCTTACAGACCCTGAGAGCCATCTCCAAAAACTTCCCCAATATATTACAGACTGTCTTCCTCTAAACCCTATAGGCAATTGTGCCCTGAGAAGTTGCACCACCTCTTACTGAAGGTTCTCAAAGTTAATACTAAGCTTTGGCAGGGCCGCTATAAGCTTTACACTGTCCACCTTGTGGAACAAACTGCAAAAATGCTAAAATTAAGGACACCCGTCAGCATCTCTACCTTCAAGTATTTATACTCCCCGTCTCAGAAATGAACAGTGCAATTGTTTTCCTTGACCTAAATTGTCGTCATGTTAACCATTTGCATGGTCTCTATGTCCCCTCTTGGTTATGGCTCACTTAGAGCATACTCTTCACCAACCCCTCACAGGGTATATTTTCCATTTCTCATGTTCATACATCATCAGTCCCCTCTCCCCAACCCTCCCCCCTCCGTGAGCCCCGCCTCTTCCTCTATATCATATCCCTATCTATGGGACCTACCCTCCTCACCTTGAAATCCCTTCGTTTACACATTACACTCCCTCCTGGTACCCCATCTGCCATTAGCTGGCTGTTCCCTCATGGCCTCTTCTTGGCTAGATTTATGATTGTCACTGTCAAGTGGAATCCTTGGTATTTCTCTACAGTGGATATGGACTACATGAAACTGTATTTATGTATTTAATATTATGAATGGTATGTCTAATTTTTTTGTATCTGGATTCTCTTGTTATGGTTTCTTGCTCTTTTTGTTGTTATTAGAACCTCTTATTACTTGCACCAATGTGAATGTATTTATATACATTTTATATATATGTATATGTTAATATGTATAATATGTATGATGATACCCTGACCTTGTTCTAACCAGGTCCATCTTGTAAAGATCTCTGCTCAATGGTGTTCACCTGGATAAATAAAAATTTTGACTGACTGAATGACTGACTAGGGAATGGAAACCCAGTGAGGGGTGGAGGAGAGGAAAAGAGAAGCCAGGAGTGGTAGGGGAAGGAAGGATGGGCACAGCTTGTGAAGAACTCATTTAAGAGAGCAGCAACAGAGGTAGGATCAGACACTGGTGAACCATACACTATAAGAATTTGGGAGAGCGGACTGGCGGGGAGAGGTCAAACAGGGAATAAATAACCTTCCAGAATTTAGTAGGGGAACTAAGGTTTGTCTGGAGGTTGGCCTTGAAATAGTGTGATTTTGTGGCCTTGACAGCCTTTGTACAGTTGCTCCTCAACACCCTGTAAGAGATTAGGTTATCAGAGTGGGATAATTTGTAACAGATCCATGCAAGGTCTCGGGACTTGCACAAGTCAGTATTATTAGTGGTAATCCAAGGGTGGTGGGAGGTTTTTACTCTGGATTTCTTGAACACTGCAAGGGCCGTGTCAGTATCTGAGGCAGTGAGGATGGCTGACCAGTCTGTTGCAGAGGTGTGATTCACATGAGCATTTTTATTTAACATCCGAGAGACCTAGACCAGACATATTTAAGTGAAGAGTGGCGCTGAATCTTTCTGATGCAGAATTTCATGCAGCCCACTAAAATAACCTGGCAAGACACTTGCTGCAACTATCGATGTAGGGATGGGAGGGTTAGAACTCAGTCCAAAGCAGTGTTCCCATTTACCCCATCTGTACTTGATTCAAGTACAGATTATGAAATTCAAGTACATTTTTGTGTGAAGAATTTGTACATACATAATTCTGAAGTATATGTACCCCACAAAATGTTGTACAAATGGCAGACTAAACCCATATAATTTATTTTGTACCCTGAACATTTTGGAGAGGTGCAGTGCACCCCAGATCTGCAGCCTTAATGGGAACACTGGTCCAAGGGGCATGATTTGCAGAGTGAGGACTGAGTCGTGTGGGCTCTGAAATAACCTGGAAAAAAAAAAAAAAGGGACTCAATCCTATGAATGGTAGAGTTGGAGGATGCAGAAGCCACTTCACCTTAAATCCCCAAGGGATGAGTTCACCTGTGGAGGGTGAGAGGCGATGGGTTGGGAGTCTGGAGGAGAGGCAGGACTCAGTGATACAGAGGATATCAGGGGTGTAACTGAAGGTAAACAGAAAGGTCTAGTTTAGGTAGAAGGTTGAAGGGTACAGAATCTGAATTACTCTCTGACCCACAAGAGGCAGTTTCTCCATGACCAAATAAGGCATACCCTCCCCAGCTGTACTGCATACAGATAAATCAAGGACATGGTCTCCACTTGCTGTCAATCTAGCATCTTTAACAAGTCAAAGAAATGCAATGCACAACAAAATACTACAATGCTGTGATTCAGTGGCCTGTTCCTATTCATCGGACACAGGTCAAAAAGATAATTCTGGGAAAATGGTCAGGCTGTCAACAATCTGATTCTGGAACAACCTCAGGATCCTTGCTTTCTGGGCCAGAATGGAGGTGCTCCTCAGAGAGTGTGGGAGAAGCACAGGTCGTTAAATAGCTACTCCTGATAGTGGATTCACAGATGGGGTTTGGTACCCAGTATGGCTACTGTGCGGTGGACAGAACACAGGAACACATGGGAAACTAGGAAGTCTCCTCTGCCCTGTAAAGAATTAACATTATATGCCCCAAACAGCACCTCACAAAAAATGCTGGCAGTCAAACCACTCTGCATCTCTCGGTTACACTGGTACAAGTACTGATCACTTCAGTACTGAATCCACCCAGTGCACGTAACCCATTTGCACAGCAGAGGCACTCAAGAAATCAGTGGTCAAAACTAGCACTAGCCCACTAGTAAATGCTGGTAGACTGTGTATACAGCTAGTAACACATTCATTAACTAGCCCTGCTGGCTTGTACTGGAGAAGGCAACATTTCAATAATACACCAGCTGGGTCAGTGGAAAAGTCTGAGAGGCCAGAGGATTACCCATGTCAGTAAGCCTGCTGACTAGGAGCTGCAAAATTAATTTTGATCCGAGAGAATACTGCGTAGAACCCTCTGAAGGGTTAACAGAGATCAATAATTGTTAGTTGGCCTCAACTAAAATAGAAATGTAAGAACTGGTTTTCAACTAATCTGTCAAAATAGCTCTGTGGCTTTCCTGTTACACACAGTATTACTGTAGAGGATACAGCAAAGACCCACCTATGACTGATCAGATTAAGTAGCCAAAGTGCTAAATGACAGATAAATACTCCCAGACACTGTACAATAAAAGGAAGAATAAAAACTCTGTGAGAAACAACTGCAAGAAAACTAAAATTAGTTTCTGGACCTTATCAGAAAAGACAAACTAGGCGTGACTTGCTACAGTCAGTTCCACTTGTGTGCCATTTGGTTTGTGTGCACATTCTGTTCGTGTGCACAAGCGTCAGGTCCGATTCACTGCCTATACTTTACATGTTAAAGAATTGGTTATGTGCACCGATTTTCAGATATGTGCACACATTTCTAACTGAAATCAAGCAGTCAGCAGTGTTTTCACCAGCTGTCATTGGTGTTAATTGACGCTAAGTGAATGCGGCATTTCACAATGGCTAGATGGACCACGCTGCTAATCAGTAAGCAGCTGTTAGTCATCTGCCTAATCATCAAATCGTCAGGCCGTGGTAGCCTGGGGTCATGAGGTTAATAAATGCCATCTCCAGTGATTTAAACATTCAGTTGTCCTTGTTTTTAGATCAGTCTGTTACAATGGAGAAGCTGACTCGAACTGTCCTGATGCTGGAGCAGAAGGTGCAGCTCCTGGATAAAGTGCTTGTGCCAGGGGTGCCAAGAAAGGAGCTTGTGGCAGAAATCTCAGTTGATGTTTAGGTGTGTTGGCGCATTTTGAAAAGCGAGAATCCATACTGTCTGAGTAGAGTTCTGGGGCCAACAAAGACAGAGAGTGGAAGCAAGAGGGCAAAGATGTCGGTGAGGATACCCTATTGCACTATTTTACACGCGCCCGTGACCATGGAGTGCCCTTATCAGGTCAAATTTTACTTGAGACTTTTATAAATGCTACTCCACTAGCACTTCACAACAGCAGTAAATGTAATGGTCTTTGTACTGTACATCTCTGATTGTTACTACCTCTTACTTATTATACAGTAGTATTGCAGTACAGTCTGAGAACATAAGCCATGTTAAATAAAAAAAAATAGGGCACAGGATAGAGGCAGAAGGAGAAGAGCAGCAGAGGACACTGCACTGGACAGAGGGAGCAACACAGGAGCTGCGAGCACCTAGCAATGGGCAAAGTAACAGGAACTATGACAACCTACCTCAACACAGAGCAAGCAGCTGCAGGGGACCTGGCTCCGGACAGAGTGTCAGGAGAAGTGGAGGACTCTGCAGCAGACAGTAACAGGAGGAGCAGTGAAGGGCTCTGGAATGGAGAGCACAAAAGGAGGAACAAAGCCTCCTGTATCAGAGGAACTGGACTATGGAGGAACCAGTACTGGATACAGTGGCAGGAGGCGGAGATCCCTGCATCCGACAACTGTAAGAGCAGCAGTGGAGTATCCTGCTCTAGAGAGAATGATAAATGCAGCAGAGGACCCTGAACCAGTGAGAATAACAAGAGCAGCAGAGGCCAGCACCAGACAGAGAGAAAGCAACAGAAGCAGGACTGGATCCTGAACTGGCGTAACAGGTGAAGCAGAAGACCATTTACTGGACAGAGCAGCAGAAGCCTGCAACAAACAAAGTAACCAGAGCAGCAGTGAACCTGTACTGGATAGAGTGAAAGAAGCAACAAAGGACTGGCACTTGACAGCATGGAGGAAACAGCAGAGGACCTTGCCAGACAGGGCAGCAGAAGCAGTGGAAGACCATGCACTGGACAGAGTAGCAGAGGACCTGCAGTGGATGGAGCCGCAGCAGCAGGGGACCCTGTACCAGATGAAGTGTGAAACAGCAGGGGACCCTCACTGGACAGAGCAACAGGAACTGCTGAAGACCCTGCCATGGAAAAATAACAGAAGCACTGCAGCAGAGCACTGGGTGAAAACAGAGAAGTAGAGGAGGACCAAACAGAGCAGCAAAACAAAGGACCCAACAGGCAGTCACTGCACAGGTCAGCAAAACAATGTTAACCCTCCAGGTGGGGCAACGCTGCACTGTTCACTGAAAAAAGTTTTAGTCACCAGAACTGGGACAGAGGCTCAACTGAGTGAGACCAGAGTTGGGACCATGAGAGCAAGCCATCTGAAGTGGGACAGCATGTGACAGAGATCGGAAGCTCTGAGCTAGGACTGACTACAAGTGAGAAAGAAGCAAACAATCTATTTGTCGCCAAAAACAGCTACAAAACAAGGCTGACTGAACACCACAATGAACATCTAAACTGGGCCATTCTTTTAACACATTAACATAGCTTAACTGTCTGCTTTGTCATTCAATGGTGGGTGTGTGTGTGTAAATGACAGTTACATAAGAACTTGCCATAACAGTAGATCATCGAGAGGGTTGTTGCAGTAGGTCTTTACATACAGTACTCGCCCCTGGCATCAGGACCTTACGGCAAACATCTAACTAGCAATCATTAGCGGTAGACCGCCCCCTCAAATCACCTGATCAAGTCAGCATGACAGTATATAAGGGTGGTCCCCACCTGCCTACAATTCTCCCACCATAGACCTCAAAGAGGAAACAGGAGAAGGGTGAAAAACAACTCCTTAGGCCCTGGGCTCCGAGTGAAGTCTTGGGAAAGGAAAAGGATAAAAATAACAAGAGCTGGGGGAAGGTGGGTGGGAAATCTAGACCTACTGCAGGAACCTCTCTTGAAGAAATACTGTTACGGTAAGTTCTTACGTAACTGTCATATCTTATTTGAGAGCGTTCCTGCAGTAGGTTTTACTATAGGACTGAATGCCAAGCCGCTGAAAATAATAAAGGAGTCGGAGACTAAATTCCCAGAGGAAGGAGTGCCTGCCAACTAGAAACCCTCTTAGGAAGAAGGCCTTGCAGAGCGGCAAGGCCGAAACCGCTCTAGCCTAGAGGCAATGTCCAGACTGTAATGCTTGGCGAATGTATGGACAGAGGACCAAGTGGCCGCTGCTGAAAATGTCTGCAGTGGACACATTCCTGAGAAAGGCCATTGAAGCAGCCATGCCCAGAGTAGAATGACCTTTCACCTCCCGTGGAAGGACTTCTCATACTTGTTGTAGATGTACTGAGATGCAGTTAGCCAATCATTTTGACAAACACGGTTTGGAGATGGCCTTGCCCTGACATTTGGGAGCAAAGGTCACAAACAACTAGTCGATTTTCGAGCCTCTTTGGTCCTAGAGATGTAATATCTCAAAGTCCTATGCACATCTTAAGTGTGCCAAAAGTATTCCCCGTTAGAATACTGCTGGTAAAAAAAGCGGCAATTCAACATTCTGGTTCAAAGTAAATTCCGAAACAACCTTTGGAAGAAAGGATGGGTTAGTCCTCAGAGCCACCAGTCTCTGTGGAAAGTTAAATAAGGCTCCTTACAGACAAGGGCCTGAAGCTCTGAAATCCTTCAAGCTGAGGTTATAGCGACCAAAGAGCATTTTCAGGAAAAGTAACACATGCGCAACTTGCTGCCAGCTCAAAAGAGGTAAAGTAAGTTTTCCAAAATAAAATTTAAATCGAGGAACCAGATTCAGAACCGGAGGCTTAAGTGAAGGATCCTTCAAAAGGTTCTGGAAATCTCCAACTGAGTGAGGGTTTGCCCCCTACGGAAGGTCGTGGTGGAAACCGCATGATAGGTGGACCTTCAGAGAGGAATAACTGAGGCCCGAATCAGACAGGTGCAAGAGGTACTTCGAGGGACCTGGGGAGCCAAACAAGAGAATGGATCCAGGCCCTTGGCTGTGGCCCAGGTTGAAAATCTCTTCCACTTCATAGCATACATGGATCTGGTAGAGGGTTTGCTAGCTTCTACTAGAACCTGGGCAACTTGAAGAGATGCATATGAGAGACAGCTATGTCCAAAGGTGCCACCAGCATGCAAGTGGTCAGATTTTCCAGCCTCTTTGGTCCTAGAGATGTAATATCTCAAAGTCCTATGCACATCTTAAGTGTGCCAAGGTATTCCCCTGTTAGAATACTGTACAGACAGCTGGTGAGACCCCATCTGGAGTAATGCATTGCAGTTCTGGAGACCCAATCTCCAAAGGACACAGACAAGATGGAAGCTGTCAGAGGAGGGCAACTAAAATGGTGCAGGGTCTGCACCAGAAGACATATGAAGAGAGACTAAAGGAGCTCAATATGTATAGCCTCGAAGAAGAGGGGGACATGATAGAAACTTTCAAGTACCTCAAGGGAATCAACAAAGTCCAAGAGGGTAGCATCTTTCAAAAAGGGTGTACAAGAACAAGGGGCACAATTTGAAGATGGGAGGGCAGCTCAGAGGTAATGCAAGGAAGTATTTTTCACAGAGAGGGTTGTGGATGCATGGAGCAGCCTTCCAGAAGAGGTTGTGGAGTCAAAAACAGTGGTTGAATTCAAGCATGCATGGGACAGTCATAAGGAAATTCTAAGGGTGGGGGTAGAAAGAAGTAGGCTGCTGGTTAACTAGGATCTGCAGCTTATTCATTAGGTAGGGAAATGGGCAGACTGGGTGGGCCAAGCGGTCCTTATCTGCCGTCAAATTCTATGTTTCTAAGTGGAGAGACTTGAGGCTTGGGTGCACCAGGCTGCCCTGCTCCTGAGAAAGAAGGTCGGGAGAGAGGAAGAGGTACTGGGGTTTCAATGTCAGCTGCTGCAGCAAGGGAACCAAATCTGCCAAGGCCAAGAGGGGCTATGAGAATCATGTGAGCCCTTCTGCCTGGAGCTTGCAGAACCTTCTGCAGAATAGGAAAGGGAGGAAAAGTGTACAGAAATCTCCCTGTCCAGGATAGAGACGGCACGTCTCACCAAAAAAACAACACGCCTGGGAACGAGAGCAAAACCTGGGTAGTTTTGTGTTGGATGGGAGGCAAACAGACCCATTTCTGGTCGACCCCACTGAAGGAAGTGATCTTCCACTACTTCCTGCTTCAGCTCCCACTTGTGAGCCCGTGCAACAGTGCGTGACACTGTCCACCAGGACATTGTGAACTCCTGGAACACAGACTGCTATCAATGACAGGCCATGCTGGACTGCCCAGTATCACACTCTCATCACCTCCCTGCGAAGAAGGTATGATCGGTGCCTCCTGCTTGTTTATGTACCAGACTGTAGTTGTGTTGTCGGTCTGGACCAATAATGTTCCTGGAATAAAGAGGGACTGGCAACTTGGAGAGCACAGAGCACCACTCTCATCTCCAGAGTATTGATACGTAGATGTTCCTCTAGTGAAGACCATGTCCCCTGCATTCGGTGGTCTCCCAGGTGAGTGCCCTATCCTGGCCTGGGGCGTCCGTCGTCAGGGTCATGCTGGGGATGAGGGAGAAGGGGATCCCCAATGAAAGGCTGGAAAGGTCCTGCCATCATGGGGATCCTCTTCAAGCTGCTGGAGACCAGGACCATCTGGTCCATGTCGCCAGGCGTTGATCCCACTGGACCGGAGGGACCACTGGGTCACCTCATGTGCAGTCTGGCTAAGGGACTGTAGGTATGGCAGCCACCATTAGACCCAACAGGCAGAGCAGAGCGCACCTTGGTCCACAGAGAGAGGACACCAACACCGCTGGTAGCATCAGAGTTTCCGCCCTGTCCGTGGGCAAGAAGGCCCTGCCGGAACCATGTTCAGCACTGCTCCAATGAACTGGAGCCGCTGGGAGGTGAAAGTTGAGACTTGGGAACATTCACAGTGATGCCAAGTCTGAAGAATAGGTCAGGGTGGAGAGGGAAGCCCTCAGACTGTCCTGCGACAGTGCTGATAGCAGCCAGTCATCCAGTAAGGGAACACATAATCCTTCGCATAAGGCTGTGGCCACCACTGCTAAGCACTTGGTAAAACCTGAGGTGCCAAAGAGATGCCAAATGGAGAGCCTTGAACTGATAATAGTTCTCCTGGAAGAAGAATCTCAGAGAAGCGGTGGGCCTGGAGAATAGGGAGTAGGTGAGCATCCTACATATCCAGGGAACACCGCCATTGGCTCTGTTGGAGCAGGGGTAAGTCCCTGAACATCAATATATAGAATCTCTTGTATTCTACTGAAGAGATTGAGTAGGCTGAAATCTACAATAGGTCTCAGATCTGCTGTCTTTTGGGAACTAGGAAGAAATGGGAATAGTATCCTTTTCCTATTTGCCTGGCGGAACCGCTCAATGGCTGATTTCTAAAGTAGAGCCTGGATTTCCTAATGGATGAGACTTAGATGGCCTGACAGGTAGTGAGACCTGCCGGTGGGTTGTTCGAGGGTCTGCCCAGGAACTCGATAAAGTGTCCTCTTGTTACTAGCTGAAGGACCAAAAGCATCTTGGTTATCGTCCTCCACCCTTACAGGTGGAAGCGAACCTTCTTCCCTCCCCTACTGGTTCCACGGTGAGAGGAGGAGGAGGAGGGACCCTCTTATGTTAGGACGCAGAGGGAGTGCCGCTTACCACCTCTGGCGGTCTTTGGAGTTTTTCCTGAGGGAGTCTGGGAGCCAGAACCAGGGACGATGCTTACCCTGTTCACCTACCTTGGTTCAGTCTGTTCCACCTCTTCTGGGGGTGATGAAAGATCTGCTTGGGTTTTTGTCCCAAGCAGTACATGAACAGACATCCTTAAGAGACCTGCAGCTCTCCTGTAGCTCCGTGATGATGTCCTTTGCATCTCCCCAAACAGGAAGGGCGCTGAAGGGCGTCCAGTAGGAGTTCTGGACGTCTTGCACCAGTCCCACAAGACAGAGCCAAGCAAATGCTTCAAGCAAATACCCATAGCAGTGCATTGGGTCACTGAGTCAACCATATCGTGAAGTGGCCCTTAAGGCATGGCGGCAAGAAGACTTATTCAGTCTTACCTTCTCCAAGAGCTGATTTCTGAGGTCCTCATCTGGAATCTCCTGCAAGTCCTTCTCCAAATCGGACAAAGCTGATTTCTGGAAGGACACCATATGGACTCGTAATTCAACAACCAGGTGGCACAGGTCGATAAAGAATAGACTTTCGCCCATATTGATCATTTGTTTGGATTCTTTATCAGAGGAGAAGCACTCCAGGTGCTTGGCTGTGCCTGCCTGTCATGGGCCACGGTGATGACCACTGAGTCGGCCTCTGGTTGACTGGTCAGATGACCAACCCTTCTGGGGGGTGATATGTTCAATCAGCTTTTTGGATAAAGCGGGATAGAGGCGGCTGTTGCCAAACTTGAGAGTAAGATCCTCATGTGGTCCCATCCATGGGGAATAGGGAAGGGATCTCCACTCGTGAGATCTAGGTGCTTGGCCAGACATTTCCTCCTGTTGTCCAACTCCTGAGACACCCAGCCACAAGCCTGTTTGATGGACCTTATGAGTTCCATAAGGATGGATCCTCCAGTGGAGACTCTGGGGATTCCTAGACTGGGGTTCAATGGAGGAGGAGGTTCGGTGACCAAAGGACTCGAAGTCCGAATCAGAGGACTCCGCCTGCTGGGCAAAGAGTAACGTCTGGGACTGTCTCTGTCACCTGTGCTCCTGAGGGAGGTTCAAAGCACGCCCACTCAAACCCTTGTCTGACGCCCTGTCCAGGGGAAGGGCTCCTGGTAATGGCCCTATGAGTCGGGTGGGGACCATGACCATGGGGTTGTCCCAGCTCCTGCAGGAGCTGGGTTTTATCTTGCCACCATGCCAGAATGGAAATGGGTTGTTCCAGCTGGGAGGTGATGGAGGAAGAGGCGGAGGGGTGGCGGAGGCTGGTACCCTTAAGAGTAAGGAGGGTAGCCAGGAGGCTGGTATCAATAGTGGTATGGTTGGTGACCCTGGAAGAAGTATGGCCCTTCTGGCCAGGGAAATTAGGAGAGGAATAATGGTTCTTTAGATACACTGGGGAAAAACGAAGGGTGAAGGGGCAGATTAGCAGGATTAAAACAGGGAGGATGGACACAAGATCCGAGAGGCAGGCTGAGGTACTAAATGAGTACTGCCTCATTTTCACAAGGAAAATGGGGGCCTGCATCATACATGGGAGGAAATGGTGAAACCGAAGGGTGGGGACCCTGCCGATCGTCGGGTCTGGGGAGATGATGAGCCATCACTGGCAGGAGGGTGAAAGGAAAGGCAGGGGGACGGTGGCGGAGGTGGAAATCATGGCAGAGAGTGAGGAAGCCCTCAGGTCCCTTAAGATGGAGAAAGCACCAGGGCCAGATAAATTACATCCCAGAGTGCTGAAGGAACTGGCGGGTGTCCTGGTGAAACCCTGGTAGAGCTTTTCAGCATCCCTTTGAGGACAGGGTGGGTGCCCCAGGACTGGAAGGTGGCACATATAGTGCCTATCCACAAGGGGGAATCAAGGAGGTGGCAGAGAACTACAGGGCCGTCAGCCTGACATCGGTGGTGGGCAAGGTGATGGAGGGCATTGTTAGGAGAGGCTAGGGGGACCCGGAAAGTCGGGTGCCTGGACGATAGACAGCATGGATTCATCCCAGGAAATCATGTCAGACAAACCTTGTGGAGTTCTATGACTGGGTGATGAGAGCCTTGGACCTGGGTAGACCAGTGGGCGTCCTCTATCTTGACTTCAGCAAAGCGTTTGACTGTTCCTCATGGGAGCCTGTTCAATAAGCTGGGAGAAATGGGGTGGGGAACCAGATGATCAGATGGATAGGCAGTTGGCTCCAGGACCCGGACCCAGAGGGTCGTGGTTGGTGGGATAGTCTCATCCCCAAGGAGGGTCATTAGTGGGGTCCCTCAGGGATCAGTCCTTGGGCCTCTCCTGTTCAATGCCTATGTCTCTGACATAAGGAAGGGTAAAAGGAGTGAGATGAGTCTCTTTGCGGATGACTCAAAACTATGGGCGGTGGTGGATGGGAGGAGGGAGGGTGGCCCAACAGGGGACGGGAGGCTCTGGAAAGGTGGTCTAGAAAGTGAAGCTGAGGTTTAATGCAGGCAAATGCAAGGTACTGCATCTGGGAGCCAGAAACCGGGCCAAGAGTACACCCTGGCGGGAAATGCTACAAGTCTCAATGGCTGAGAGAGACTTGGGGGTGGTGGTGGATGTCAAGATGAACAACTCTGAGACTTATAGGAGGGCAGCGGACAAAGCCAACAGGATGCTGGGTTGCATCGCTGGGGATCACCTCCAGGAGGAGGGATGATACTCCCCTGTATAACTGCTTGGTGAGGCCGCTCAGTACTGACGATGCATTTTGAGCCACACTTAAGAAGGACATTGAACTCCTGGAGAGGATCCAGAGTACAGCAATCAAAATGATCTGGGGCTTGAGGACAGGACCTATGGGAGAGGCTCAAGAGCTAAATATGTACACAATGGAAGAGAGGAGGGACCGGGGACATGATAGAGGTCTTCAAGTACATGAAGGGGTTTAATAGGGAGAAGCAGTCAAGGTGCTCCAAAGAGGGGGCAACTAGAGGCATGGGTGGAAGCTGGAGTGGGGATTCAGGAGAGAAAGGAGGAGGTGCTACTTCACCGAGATGGTGGTGGAGCCATGGAATCGCTGCCCAGGGGGCTGGTGGAGGCAGAGGCGGTGGAGGGGTTCAAGAGGGGTGGGACAGGTACAGGGAAGGGTTCTGGATGCAAAGTACTGTGCAGTGGGAATATCCGGGACTGGGAAGGAGAAGCCAGAGAGAGGATGAGGAGGCAGCAAGGTCAGCTCCCAGGGTGGTGGCTGACCAAACCAACAGAACCACGAAGATCGTTAGGCCTATTCTGCTGGCATTTTAGTATGTTAGTATATTAGTATGCAAGTATCCCAGCCAGAGCTTGTGGCGGTATCCCAGTGACACCCCTGACGTCGGGTAATAGGGAACGCGGCAGCAGATAGCCGGATAGTGACCGGTGGACCAGATCGGGGGTGCAGAGGATCCAGGGATATGTGGTGCTGAGGGACCACTGGGTGAGGTAGGGTCTGTCGGCAGGCCTGGGGTCTCTATTGGGACCCCAGAAGGCCATAAAGGTGGCTCCAACATCGGACCAAGAAAGTCCTGGCCTATGTTAGGAATAGGAGTATGGACCAGGGCATAGCCGCGTCAGGGTAGGCAAGTGACCCGGCGTCTGATCTAAGAAAGGTGAGGGAAGCAAGGGATAGGAAGCCCCATCGACTGATCTGGCCCAAGGCAGGAGTCTCAGAGTAGTGCCCAATGCAGAAGAGGTCTCCTGGACAGCCATGCTTCGTTCCTGGCCAGGGAAAGCAGTCGGGCAGGGTCAGTAAGTCTCATGGAGGGAACCCTCACGGGATGAAGGAGGCCTGGAGGCTCGCCTGCGTGACGTCAGAGACCACAGGGTGTGTCTGACTGAGGGGCACCACCGGACGGTGCGGCAGACAAGCCGACAACCAACTTAACAGTGGAGACCTGGCGGGTGCTGGAGGAGCAGGCGACCGACTTACAGGAGGCGGTTGGGCCAAAACAGCCGGGGATTGGAGTGAGATGGGCGCCTGAGGCCATGCTCCTGACAGGAGAACTGGGGAGGCTTAGCGGCTGAGCCTTCAACAGGACCTGAAGTGTCCTCTGGAGAGGAGTCCCTGACTGCCTACTGACCAAGGGCGGAGGGGAGAGGCATCCAATCAGCCAGAACAGATGGAGACCCTTGAGGCAAAGTACTCACGATGTGGAGGCCTCCCAGTGGCAGTGGCGTCAGCTGTCTGATGGCGATGAGATGGAGAAAGATCCCGCTCCTGGCATCTCCTTCTCCTTCCACTTTTTCTCGGGAGTGGATGAAGGCGCATTCCCTCAGCTCCTGGAGCTCTTTTTCCATCGTATGCGAGGCAACACTTCCAAGAGGTGAGCATCGAGGGCCTTTTGGCAATGGGTGCATGTGGCCTAGTTAAACAACTGGCAGATCTCACAATCTGCTACCAGTGCTTAGGACCCAGGCAAAGAGCGCAGCAGGAGTTGTTGTCCCCATGCGAGATTTGGGTGTCACACTGTGGGCACTTTTCTTTATTTTCTCGAAGACATACACGAGATGAAAAGGGGCAAAAACTTGCACTTGGTGAAAAGAAATGGTGGACAACTGAGCTAGTTGACCCACGAGGATCTGGCGAGTTCAGATCAGCGGGGGAAAAGAACTGCAGGGCAGGCGTGGGGACCACCTTTAACTGTCACGCTGGCGCCTGATCAGGTGACATCGGGGTGGTCCCCACTAAAGATTGCTAGCCAGAAGTTTGCCTTGCGGTCCTGACACCGGGGCACAGTCCTGTATGTAAAGATCTACTGCAGGAACCCTCTCGAAGTAGGATCTAACCAATCAACTGTCATGGGGCTCTGCTTGCTTAATTCCTACTGCGCTGTCACTTAAAGAGATGCTCCAGTAAAATGGACATTTGATACGATAGTGACCACCTCAATCCTGTTTTCCGATTTCTCCATTTCTTGTTGTCATTGTTTTTTTGTTTTTGTCTTGCTGCTGCCGCATAAGTGGTGGGACCCAAACAAGTCTCTGACTGATTACAATTCAGTGTGTGCATTTTTATTTTCTAGCACCTTGCTTTAACTCAAGAAAGGGACACTGCTACCTAGAGTGGACAATCTGTAATAAATTATCCAGTCAGCCACCTGTCGGAAGAGCTGGGAGAAATTTGAGACGAGCACCTCACAGACACTGCCACTCATGGACTACTGTGTGGCAAGCTTTAGAGACCTGGTTTCAGATTTGAGTGAAGTGTTAATCTAATTTACAGCTTTTTGCTTCAGCCCCACCTGGAGTACTGCATGCACTTCAGGCTACTCAATACAAAAGAACATTAAAGCAGTCAAGCAAGTGGAATGCAGAGCCACCAAAATGAGCAGTGGCATGGGAACAAACAGCTATCAGCAGAGGCTTGCGGTCCTTAACATGATCACCCAGGAGAAAAAGAGGTTGAAAGTGGACAGTATCTAGGACTCCACATACTCAAGGGTATCAACAAGAGTGAACATTTAGAGATGCTTGATCTGGTGTCCAGAGGAGTAAATTCATTAAGTAACAGCAGGAACAATGCTATCTCCCAGAGAGGCATGAACCTATGGCATAACCTGCCAGCGAGGAGAGTGGATATGAAGACAGTACAGGTTTTCAACACCTGTCTGAACAAATTTCTGCTTACCAAGTGAATCAATAGGCATCCCTGGTCTGCCGGCCCAGTGGTGCTGAGGTTGGCGCTGGGCGCCACATCTCGTGCCACACGGCAACTCGGGTTCGGGAACAGACTCGGGCCACCGGGGATGGCAGGGAGAGGAAGGATCGTGCATCCCACGACTGCTCTCCTTACTCTGGGGAGGGCTGGGGCACTGCAGAGCACTGTGGCGGCTACTGGCAGAGGCCAGTAGTGCTACAGCAGTGATCAACAGGCGGGAGGGGGGCGCAGTGGGTGTCAGCATGTATGTGCTTGCACGCCATTGTACGTCTGGCTCTCTGGGGCAAAAAAACCAGGCGGAAAATGGGCGCGACCTGGCGGCGGATGGCCGCACCTGGCGCCCCAGTACCGAGAGGATCCTGCATTCAGAGCGATGTGAGCGATTAATGGCGGCTCTGAGGGTGCTAGACCAGGCCGGGCGGGTGTCAGCGGCGGAAATCACAGGGATCCACTCTGCAGGAGGAAAGAAATAGAGATGTGATTAAAAAAAAAAATAGGTGTCCTGCATAGTACAGCAGGCCAGAGAACCCCTATGAATTAGTACAAGTCTGCATGGAATACTTTCTTGTATGTCATCCCTGCTTATGAAACAGGGGTGCAGACTTAAGAGTCCTAGACCTTAGATCACTATGTTACTATGTAAAGGCATTGTAAAGGGCTTACTGCTTTACATGGATAGTAAAATGTTTGCAGATGGGCAAAATACCAATTTGCAGACGGTAACAGTGAATGCCCAGTTACGAATCTAGGCTGTAAAATCAGAAGTATAATTACCACTACATCCTTCACCACTTAACAGTATTTGTTTCAACTGCTTGCAAAAATGCATTTTGGGGAAGTGTTTGAGCTTTGATATGTTTCAGATGAACACAAGTAAATTACAAAAGTTTTCTGACCTTTACTCGACAGAACAGAAAGATACATTATTAACCCTTGCTGTGTCACAGACTGATATATCAGTCCAGAATTCCTAAACGTTCTAATTCTGTTGGCAGCCTAAGAGTAAAATGTTGATGCTGTAACTGTGGTTTTGAGCGTTTTTCCACAATGCTGTGCGGTGTTGGGGTCACCCATGTCACCGCTCCAGTTGGAATGGGTCACACTCCATGCTGCTGCACTATGTCGAGGTTACTGCAGGACACTGATGGCTCTGGGTCTGCCTTGTGGGGTCATCATCCACACTTGCTGCTCTGGTCAGATTAGGTCACACTCCATGCAGCTTCTCCAGTTGGGCTGATTACACTCCACACTGCTGCTCTGGGTCAGGTTGGGGATTGGGGGTCACATGCCACACTGCTGCTCTGGTGTCTTAAGGGGTTACACTGCTGCTCTGGGTTGTGTTAAGGGTTACACTCCACAGTTCTGCTCATGGTTAGGTTAGGAAGAGGTTTCACTCCAAGTTGCTACTCCCATGTTACAGGATAAAATGTTTGAGAAACACAGAAACTGACAGCAGATATGGACCGCTAGGCCCACCCAGCCTGCCCATTTTCTCTACCTGCTGCAAAATTACAGATCCTACTCGATCTCCGGCTTTGTTCTTTCCTATCGCTAGGGTTTCCTATGCCTATCCCATGCATTTTTTTTGATTTCCCTACGAGATTTGCCCCACCGCATCTGCAGAGCGTCTGTTCCATGCATCCTCCACCCTTTCTGTGAAGTAGTATTTCCTCATGTTACCCTTAGTCTACCTTCCAGCCCCATGTCATTAACCCTTGTTCTAGAACATCTCTTTTCTGAAAGATGCTGCCCTCCTGTACCTTATTTATGCCCTTGAGATATCTGAAGGTCTTATCATATACCTCCTCTCTCCTCTCCTCCAGGGTATACATATTGAGGTCTTCCAGTGTCTCCTCATATGACTTTTGGTGCAGGCCCTGCACCATTTTTGTCACCCTCTCTCAACTGCTTCTACCTCGTCTGTATCCTTACAGAGATGCAGCCTCAGAACTGGATACAGTACTCAAGATGAGATTTCACTAATGATTTGTACAGAGGCATCACCACCTACTTTCTTATGCTGGTGATACCTCTCCCTATGCACCCCAGTACCCACTGGCTCTCACAGCCTTGGCACATTGTTTGGCCACCTTTAGGTCATCTGATCGATTACCTCCAGATCCCTTGCCTGTTTGACGCCCATCAGCATCTCGCCCCTCCATCCATCATGTAAACCTCCCGTGGGTTCCTGCACCCCAAATGCATGATTTTACACTTCTTTGCATTGAATCTTAACTGCCACACCGACCATTCCTCTAGTTTACCTAGGTCCCTCCTCATTTTTCCACACATTCCCAGAGTGTACCCTGTTGCAGATCTAAGTGTCTGCTGCAAAGAGGCATACCTTTCCTTCCAGCCCTCTGCAATCTCACTTATGAAGACACTGAATAGTAAGACATTGAAAGGGATACTAATGTGGAACCCTCCATTTTCTATACTAAAAATGGTTATTTACAGTATGTTTCTGGAAAATCTACAGCAAACTACAGGGAGCAAGTCAAGTGTAATAGTGGTGAAAGCAAGTCCATTTACTTTAAGAAAGCAGCCTAAGTCGACTCTGTAGCACAGAGTGGTAAGGCGTCCACTCAGTGTGCTGGCAGCCCAGGCTTGTGCAGCGCACCTGGGATGACTAGAGACCGATGGGGAGGGTGGAGGCGTCACGTGGACACTCTCCTCCCAGGGGCAAGAATAGACTGCACCACTCCTTGAGTGGTTCCTGCTGGTAGGCCAATGGAGATGCACTTGACAAGGTGGGTGACCATCGTTGCTTCGCATTCCCTCCAGGGTGCTGCAATGGGCGACCATGATGTGGGGAAGTAGGCGAGGTAAGAAAAAGAGAAAGAGGCCGTTTCTTCTGCACCAGATGACAGCCCTCAGTGTGTCTCCCCATCCCACCTGACCACCCAGCTTGCTGTCTTTGCAGCCCTGATTGCATCCATGATGTTTGAGGCACTTCCTCCTAGGGTGAGAGCGGGAGGCCCCTGAAAAGGGATAAGCCAGAATGAAGGGAATAGCAAAGAAATCAGGAGCTTGGAAGTCAGAGCCAGTAGCAGGGCTGAGACCAGCGGAAGGAGAGCACATGCGGTGGGCCTGAAGGAATGTTAAACAGAAGAGCTACTCCCTAGACTGTGTTTTCTTGCATCTTGGGGGCATATATGCCGCCTCAGGAATATTATCTATCGACAAAGGTCGGATGCAGCATTTTCAGGAAGGAAGTTGACAAAAGTTGAGCGGCCCGTCGGCGCAGCGGTTGAATTTCTGCTTGCGGCGCCAGCGACCGGGTTCGAGAACAAGCTCGGGCGCTGAAGGCCAGCCGCGGGGGGAGGCAGCTTGAGCGTCCCACAACTGCTCTCTGTCTCCAGGAGGGTAGGGGTCGTGACCTGGTGCTGAGGCGACCTCTGGCGGAGGCAGGTGGTAGAGCAGCACGTCGGGGTCATTAGGGGTGGTGCGTGACAGACGCTTGCTCTCGCCTTGACGTCCCACACGTCACGCACCTCAAGAAAGCCAGGAAAATCGCTCACTGGCCTCCGGATGCGACTCTCAGTTCCTGAGGGCCTCCAGTTCTTCCAGCACCTCCTGTTCCCCAGCAGCATCCCGGGCCCTAGAAGTGTGCGCTGGGGCTATCCTCCCAGGTGCCTCCACCTCGGAGGACAGGGACCCACCGGTGAAGGGATACACCAGGATATCCGGGGTGGCTGCGATCTGGGGAATCAGAAGAGGCCGGGTAAGGACAGAAGAGGTCAGGGGAACTTGGACTAGTGAGCGCAGGCGGAAAAATAGATCATACAAAAAAAAAAAAAAGGTTGGCTTTTCTTTTCACTTTTCTTAATATGCTCGAACTCAAGGTTTTAAATGTATGTGTACAACTTTAGGAAAGCTTGCAGGTGACAGCTGGAAGCTTAAAGAGTTAGTGTACCCAAAGCAGGCAGACAAGAAAATAATACAGATTTTAAGAAGTAGTCAGTTGTAACTATTTCTGAAGTATTTTTCTTTTTCTTTTGCTCATCAGAAAATCTTCTATGTAATAATATTATGCTGATGTATGAATGACGGCTCTTAGCCTGGCCGGCTGACATTTATCTACTACCACACTACATCATCAGCACTGTGATCTCACTGACAGTGACATCACAGGTGAATGACCTGGCAGTCACTGAATTGCTGTTCCTAAGCAGCAGTGATGTCACAGTCCATGAGGTCACAACATTGGTGATGTAGTTGAGGGGCACTAGAGCTAGATGTGTCAGCTGCCAGGCAGAGTGCTGTTCCACATCACTCCTACAAATATCAGGTAAACAATCCTCCAATTAAACAAACGGAAAAGAAAAGTACCCCAGATATAAAAGGTAATGGTCGACTGCTTTTAAATTTTAATATTAGTTTTAGGCAGTACACTAGCTCTTTAAATTGTGTTCCCTCTCTTGAAAGACTTCTCAAACTAGGCTCCCATGGCAACTATCATGGGAACCCAATTTACCAAAACCTTGCAAAAATGTTCAAAGTTCTCAGGTCTTCGCACACAGTATTGTCTATCAGCTACAAATAGGATCTCACTTCTGTTTTTAAGGAGAAAGAAAATTAAGTAATTGTGTTTGAACCCACCTTGCTTGATTTGCTAATTTTATATTATAGGTCATTTGTGCCCGTCAAGGGAGGTTTTGTGATGCTTAGAGTAAAAAGCCTACTTCAAGCTGAACCCATAATGGATTATGAGCTGCTTTCTGCGTGTATGGTTGCCTTTTGCTTTGTGCTAGTCAGCTGTTCAAGTTTTTTTTTTTTTAATCCATAAAGCTCTCTGACCTCTGAGCTGCCATCTACTCCTAAATTCAGGTCCTCATGCGGGCAACTTCAGACCCATTTGACGCTAACCCTACCACTGTAGCCCAGAGGAAGCAGGGACCAGAGTGTGCCCACCACTGCCGTTCAGTGGCTCAGTGTACCTGAACTACTTCCCTACAGTTTTGTACCTTTTTGTCCTTCCTGCCTCCCGTTACACAAGCAGCATAAGCATGCAACATATAATGAAGTGTGGAGGGAAGCAAGGCCCCTGGCTCCTCCTGCAGGTGGTGCTGAAACCACCACCAGCCCTCCCAGGCAGAGATGCACTGCCAAGCTGCAGCTGTCTCAGTCATAACCAGCCCCCAACACGTCCTCCCAGGTCCACTCCCAAATCCACGTCACCAGCACAGCAACACCACTGTGCCACCAGGCGACCCTCTGTTCAAGTCTTTTCTTAATTTTATCTGATATTAATGGAAATAAAAGGTCAGTGCGCTTTAAAGAAACAGACTTCATTTTATGTATTCTGCAGTTATTGCTAGGCTGTAACTTTAGGGTTTAAATTTTATTGCACTATTTAGTTTTGGGGTTTAGGTTTTTTGGTAATATAAATATTGTGCCCTTTCAGGTCTTAATTTCGTGAATAATAGATGTTTAGGCAGTTTAATTTGCCTTTTTTTTTTTTTTGCAAGGTGCACAGAAGCGGAGGAGTCTGTTTCAAAAGTCATGTTATAACACAATCCATCTAAGGCAGCACTCCAGGCTCCTTCCAAGGCAGTGTGCTTTTGTGTGTGTGTGCCACAGGTTGACCTCAACTTTTCTGTACTAGGCAGAGGTCAAGTTAATAAAAACTGCACTATCCAGCCAAAGTCTGCACTAGTCTGCACTCAAAGCCAGCTAGAGATCTGACACGACCAAGGAAAAATGCACGTATAAATTCTGCCCAAGAAATTCAAACAAAGAACTATCATTTAACAACTTGGCACCTGCAACTCTTAGAAGTGACGGTGCCACTTCTAGAGGTGAAGAGCAGTAACTCTGGCACAATTCTTCACATTGACTTGATCTGTACGGTTTTCTTTCATTTATGACATTACTGTGATTTAAGTGTTGGATAAATTGTATGGAATAACAAATTAACTAAAAACAGCACAGCAAGCTATTGCAACACCAGCCTTTGTTGGCCCAAGTCAACTCTTAACTGTAAAGGTTCCTGGCATCTTTCACATTATTTCCTTGTTCTACCAGAATGTAATTTAATTACATGTTTTAAATTAGCTTTTTCTCATGAGGAAAAGACAACCTTTTCATTTTAGCTTTGAAAGATCATTGCTTACCCGACATGGGTTAGGTTTTGGATAAGGATCAAGATATATTTATATAAAACATACCTTGTTTATATAAAACCTCTCCAGAGTTCAAAGTTCTTCACAATACAAATGTTAGCAGATTCAGTTCATAATCATACCTCTCAAACTTCTGTCACTGAAATGAGAGACACGGACACTCAAAATGAGGGACACTGACCCCATAATGAGGGCACATCCTCAAACATGGAGATACAAGCTCAGAACACTGTGGAAACTATTGTGTTTTACCTGTACAAAGTTTAGTTTTGATTTAGCATTAGAATGTTGTGAATTTCTGTTTTAATGTCTAAAATTTACAACACATTCTCTGTGTGGGCAGCACCTTTTCTATTAGGGACAGATGAGTGACAGAGCAATTTTGAGGGGTACAATGAAGGGCGCCCTTAAGTAATCAGGGACAACTGAGAGGTATGTTCATAATTACAAATTAGGCACATAATACATATTCCACAAAGTTGGTGGAGCTTATCAGTCTCTTGAAAAGGCCTGTCTGAACAGCCAGGTCTGTAGTTGTGATTTAAAACGTTTCAGTAATGGGGCAGTGGCAATGGATTCTGGAACAATATTCCAGAGTCTCGATGCAGATGCAGAAAATGCTTGGTCCTGGCAGATTTTAATCCTGCTGCTGGGACTCACAAAAGCCACTAGGTATCCGAGCGGAGAACTCTGGTGCCTGATAATCCTGCTGACTGCTTGCCAGGAATTCACAAATGTAGAATGGGCCCAGTCCATTAATGGCCTTATAAACCTGCAATAATTCAAATATATAACATGCAGCATAGGAAGTACTTAGAAAAGCTAACTTAACAGGAACACTAAGATATTCATTAATTAAATGTTGCTGAAACTAATTTTTGAAAAGCACTTTTCATTGCTCAGGACCTCATTTAGTAGTCCTTGCCAGATACAGTTCCTTTCAACCAACTCTTCATTCCTCACAGCTAAACTAATGATTCTTTCCCTCCTCTAGGATTCCTTCGGACCCAGATTTGAGCTACACTGCCCATACAGATATGTTGGTCAAAAATGTGAACAAACAGGTCACAGATCTTGTGACTGCTCCAGAAATAGTTTGCCAAAGTATCTGTAATGTTGGCAACCTCCTGCACGGGATGGCACCTTCACCCTTACCTGATTTACTTTTTCTCCAAGCAGGATCTTTACTGGGGCCCATGCTACAATTATATATATCTGACTACAGTATGCCCTACTAAGAACAAAACTTGATCAGCAATAGAAAAGAGCTCTCTGAGCTCATCACTGCCTCTAGAATGCCCGGAGTGCTTTTCAACATGAGAGAAGGAACATACCAATTCACCAAGGTCAGAATCCAGGCAGTGATCCAAGTCTAGTCATCCAGCCTTCAGAGGCTGACTGTGACATCTCAGCAGTGCCTTCACATTCTGGGCCACATGGCTGCCTGCACAGCTCCACCCCATGTGGGCGAAACTGTACATGAGGGAACTACATTACAACTAATCCTCTGTTGTAATTGCAATAGCAAAGATCTTAGCTACCAGGTGAACTTGAACCTACCCTACAAGGTACATCCCTCAACTGATCGTGCACTGTCAATCTATACCACTGGTCGTCAGGGCACATCAGCACAGAGCAAGTGAAGAAGTACACTTCTGCCCAGGAGATGGTGACAGACATTTCAAACTACTAATTTTTTCTAAAGATACAGCGCAGCCTGAAGTACTGCCTTCCATTTGCTGGCATTCTTGTAAACTACATCGGGTTACCCAGTGTTTCAGAATTATATTGCATACGACTACTATGCAAGCTCTAGAACCAGAGGTCTAACGTTTACTGCTCTGATCTACCTCAAAGTTCTATAATCTTCCTCCTATAAAAATCTCGTCTCCTTTAAACTTTCAGAATGTCTAGCTGTACCTCAAACTTCTATGGTGCATTGTGATAAGTCTGTTAGTACGTGTTTGTGTGGTTCAGTGGTTCTAATCCAGTTCATGCTACTTTGATACAGATGGGGTGGGCAGAAAGAGAAGAGATCTGGATAAACTAGCAAAGTGGTCAGAAGAGTGGCAGCTGGGGTTTAATGCAAAGAAGTGCAAGATCATGCACATAGGAAAGAGAAACCCTGAAGCCACCTATAGACTGGGAGGGAGCAGCTGGCAGTCACAAGGGAAGAAAGAGACTTGGGCATCATCATCACGATGACCTGAAATCATCCAAGCAGACCACTAAAGCAGTAGGCAAGGCTAGGGATTTTAGGTGTATTAGTAGAGGTATGACAAGTCGTAAGAGGAGTAATAATCCCTCTTTACAAGGCGCTGGTTAGGCCCCATCTGGAGTACTGCGTGCAGTACTGGGCCACACCTTCACAAGGACATTAACCAAATTGAGGCAGTCCAGAGAGGGCAATCAAAATGGTGCAGGGACTGCATCAGAAAACATATGAGGACATATTAGCAGACTCAATATGTACCCTAGAGCAAAGGAGGGAGAGAGGTGATATGATCGAAACATTCAAACACCTTAAGGGCATTCACAAGGTGAAAGAGTCCAACAAGTTTCAATATAAGAAAACAGCAGCACAAGAGGACACAGCATGAGATTAGAGGAGGCCGATTAAGGGGTAATGCATAGTCGTTCTTTTCACAGAAAGGGTGGTGGATGCATGAACGGCCTACCTCAGGAAGTGGTGGATATTACAGTGCAGGGCTTCAAAACAAGCATGGGATAGGCATAAGGGAGCAATACAGATGAGTCGAACAGATAGGCCATTGACAGAGCAAAGGCCGATGGCACATTTATAAGGTAGAAAAGAAATGGGCAGACTGGATGGGCCATGAGGTCCTTATCTGCCATCAACTTCTATGTTTCTATGTTAATCAATAATCTGATGGGAATCTAAATGTTGAATGTGGAGGACACTGTTGGCTTCAGTGAGAGGGTTGATATCTCCTGTGCCTTTTCAGTATGGCATCATCTAACCTGTGGTTCAATAACTCTTTAGAGTTTCTATTCCTTCTGGGGATACAGTAATTTTTTGACAAAGCCCCTAGATCTGCAGCCACTCCCGTATTGAGAGCCAGACTTTGAATGGAGCCTCAACACACAGGGCCTGATGTCCTCCACACACATGCAGGTCATCAAGACAGCATACATTAGTATGTGCACGTCCCCAGGATGCACTGCCGGCTTCTCAGACAAGCTACTGCGTATTGTCCACCCACACACAGTAGTGAAACACACCAAAGTGACACCACAGGAACACAGCTTAACTTCCAAAATGTGTTCCAGGACCTAATTTGTTTTCCATTTTGGGAATCCCAGACCCCAAAGAGGCAAAAGCTACTGAGAGCACTGTTGCAGATAATCTCTGTTCTGGTAGCTACCACTCAGCTTTCACCATTTGTTTAGATTTGCAGCAGTTGGTTATATCTGGTAGTCCTAGGATAAGGTTTATCTGTCAAATCAAAAAGCACTGCATATCTCACAGGTGTATAGCCTCTTTTCCATGTGCAGTTTGGAGGAGTTAGAACGAAGCGCTCTCCATCATCATCATCAGTCAAAGTAGAAAGATAATGAAGAAACTTCCTGTGGTGTGACACCCTTTGGACTGGGAGCCGACAGAGTGTGTTGTCCACTTCTTTAAAGCAGATGTAGATATGTGACTTCCTTCAGTCATTCAAGTCCTTTTAATGCTGAATTTGGGTATGGTCTCCCAAAAACTACATTCAGCATCACAGCTAACTCCGGTATAAAAGTAGTCAATGTTTGTGACAGTCTGCTGATCTCTAGTATCAGCAGGGTGCTCCTAATGGATTATGCTTCCTTCCTTATTTATTTAGTTACTGAAAATTGGTAACAGGAAAATAAAAACTACGCTGAGGCTTGTTTCCATGTGTGACCCGATAGTGGACTTTCGCTGCTTTGTTGCAGAATGGCCAGAAGAAGCTGGCAATTTCAGAATGCATTCCAAATGGCAACTGCACTTGAGTGACTTTGATGGCCTTGCTTTTCAAGTGTCAGAGAGACCTGAAAAGGTGAGAAACTGGTCCAAAGTCTAGCAGCTGAAACTCGGTGCAAAACAGTGCAAAGTGCTGCTGCACTTAAGAGTATTGATTGGGGGTGGGGGTTCAAGCTGGACACAACTTCAGCGGAAGGGGACCTTGGTGTCATCATTACTGACTACCTTAAAACAAACCAGCCAATATGACAAGGCCTTCAGCAAGGCTAACTAGATGGCAAGATACATCAGTAGGCGATTCGACAGTAGAACACTATTAAGTACTGTTACCACTGTATGGAGTCGCTGGTAAAGCCATGTCTGGAACACTGAGCCCAGTTCTGGAGTCCCCACCTAAAAAGGACACTAACAGGCTGGAGAAGGTACAACGCAGAGTGGCCAAGATGATTCAGGGCCAGAAGGGCAGATCTATAAGGATCATCTGAAAGTGCTGAACATGTATTCACTCAAAACCAGAAGAGAGCGGGGGACAGAGATCTTCAAGTTCCTGAAGGAATTCACAAGGTGGATTGTGAGAAACTGTTTACCAGAAACAGAGAAACTAGGACATGGCGTCACAAGTGAAGATTAAGGGGGTAGTTTAAAGCGGAAATACTAATTTACAGAAAGAGTGCCTGAGGGTCCAGATCCTCTCTAACAGAGATAAAATCCATCACACCCCTTACTGGAGGAATTTGCATGAAAATGCCGCTCTAGATACTTCAGGACACTAAATGAAGGACCTCCCGGACGATGCAGGGAAATGTTGGAGAAATGAGGATGCCATGTTGCCACATTGGGTCATGTGTTTTGGTCCTGTCCATCCCTTATGCCTTTTTGGCTAACCTTTCAAAACAAATTAACTACCTTGTTTACGGAATCTATAGAACTTACTGCGAACAATTTTAATGGGAGTTTATCCAGACCATGCTCCCTCTGGGAGCGAACTATATTGCCAGTATGTTTTACTGCAGCCAAGAAGGCTATAACTAGGCGATGGATGACGACTCGGATCCCAACTGTTCAGGACTGGAGAAAATAATGTCCGAAATTTATAAAACGGAGAGCTTCAATGCTGAGCAGCAGGAGGAGCCACATCACACATGTTAAAGTGCAGGATATGGATCCATTTCATAGCTTCAGAACAACCTGACTTTAGTCCATAAAGTATTAAAATTAAGTATAAACATCACCAAAGGCCAAATTAAGTCTGAGAATGTTACAAAGCAGATGGTTTTCTTAACATTAGATAAATTATATCAAAGCACATTGAACAGAAGGTAAAACCAGATTTCATAGTCATTAAAAAAGGCAATGTACTGTCCCTAGTAAACTATACTCAACAAATTTATTACAGAAATGTTGAAATTGAAGCCTATGTATAAGTATTGCCTATAGAAATACTGAAGCATCCATTGTGTATGTATGTGGAAAAATTATTTAATAAAAGAAATTAAAAAAAAGAAAGAGTGCCTGAGCTACGGAATGCTCTGCCAAAAGAGGTTACAGGTGCCAAAACCATAAATGGATTCAAACATGGCTATTACAGAGTCAAGTGTATAACAGCTATTTACTGGAACAAGAGAAGCTGAAACATGGAGAACAAAAGTGGGATTAGTATAAGCAAAGACCCCACAGTGACAGTTCGTCCTGGGGCACTACAGAGGTAATATGGGCAGACTGGATGGACCATCAGACTTTTCTGCTGTCATCGTCTACATTAAGTGGCCCCTGACCTGATTCCATCATTGAGAAAGTGCCTAGGCATCTGCTGATTAAAGAGGAACTACAGTCAAAATTTACAAAACAATATGCTGTGCAGTGTGCGTCCTTCCCTTTGTACACCTGGAAGAGGAGAGGGGTCATTATAGAGACCTACAACTACCTCACTGGGGTGAGCAGGGTGAAGAGAGAATTTGAGGATGTGAAGCACTACTTCACTGAAAGGTGTAGACACTAGAAACAGACTGCTAGTGGAAGTGGTGGAGGCAGATGTAGTGGGGCATCAGGTATGTGTGGCATTGACACAGGGAATATCAGTTAATATGTTTCTATGTTTGCTGTAATGAGTTTTTTAATTTGCCTGCTAGTTTTATGGCCTGGGGATTTCCATGTTTGCATATTTTATTACTATTACTTTTCCTACAGCGCCTCTTGTCCCATTTGACAGTGATGCATTTGTGACGATTAGTACAGCAACAGCTGGTTCTCAGTCAAGTTTAAAGCAGTAAAGCTATGATTTTAAGTAACACTCCTTATCCAGCGAGCACTAATGGAGCTTTATTTACAGACAGAAAACACCAGAGGATAATTTGAGTGGGCTAGTCAGTAAAAGAAACAGCTAGGGTCTTCACTAATTATAGCATTGGTGGTCTTCGTGATTTGTGTGCTTTTTATGGCTGTGTGTAATTTCATTAAATGAAAAGCTTTAAATACAATTATAAAAGGGTCTCAGAAATGCGCATTCTTATTGGCTGTCAGCATTCCAAAAGCCATAAATTAAAGGTGAAAAGAAAACAGTTTTATACCTCCAGATGCCCTACAGTTGTCCTTTTAGTGTCTACCCAGTATTCTGGTATGTTTTGACCTTTTTTGTTAAATTAATAAAACTAATTTTGTTGCTTGTAACTACCTTGAATCCCTCTCCTCAGCTGCTGCTGCGCTCTCTTTTCATACTGTCCGAGTATTCTCGACATCAATAGCACCATTCCAGGCCTTTCAGATGAACAGCATGTAATGGTATATTGAAGTCACAGAATGTCTTAGAAATATGAAAAGAAAGCAGCAGCTGAAGAGGAGAGTGGTACTACTGTATGTAGATCTGAGGGCACCCACAGCTTTATATATTTTTTTTAATTTGTAGTTTCTGGGTTTTCCATGTTTCTCCTGTCCCCACTCCCACGTGTCCCCGGCGTGATGTACCCATGTGGGCATGCGCACCCATGTCTTGCGGGCGCCCAATCCAACCAGTTGCCTGGTACTGCCTGTGCTCATCACGAACCTCCATTCGGTGATGGCAGGACTATGGGCAGGTGACCCCACCTGGGAGGAGAGCAACCGCTCAATCCTGCTCCCAGCTACCCCCCGGCACCCGGTGATCCGAGGTCATTCCGAACCGGGTCACCAGCGCAGCATGAGGTAAGGCATCTAGCGCTTCAGCACTCAGCGCCACCAGGCCAGCTACCCACAGCCATATTAAAGGAATAATGCATGACGGGTGTGTGTCGTGCTGGGATAACGTCCTGCCTCGGGTGGTTCGGCATGAGGCCGTGGGGTGGGTGCATCCAACACCAAGAAGTGACGTTATCCCAGCACAACACACCCTGGAATGCATTATTCCTATTATACAATGGCTAGTTAAAAAAAAATAAGAAAAAGTATTAAAATGTTTATTAAAACTGCATTTTCTGTCATTTTTGAAACAGTAGGAAAACTTACTAAAAAATAGTGTTTATTATTTTCTTCAACCTGTAAGTGGCGCTGCTGTCATGTTAGGGTAGTTCTGCTCTGGCTCTCTTTTGTTTGCTGTAGTCAGCTTGACCGCCCCCTTCTCCTCCGCTAATGTCTGCTGCTTCAGTGTGGTGTGTCTTACTTTTTAGATGTGCTCGTTACACACGAATGTAAAAGGCAGAGTAGGACACTACCGTTAGAGGTGCCAATCAGGGTGATAGCTGTGTGATAAAAGCCGTATTGAGTTACGGCACTGGAAACTATTCAGCAGAGTTCATTCTGAGATTTAGAGGAGTGAAAAGAAATTTTTCTGTTTCGCGCTCCTGTCAGTTGTCAACAAGGCTGTTTCAATGGGCATATGTTGTCACAATCCTGCTGTCAATTCACTGGACCCAGAAGCCAAGGACAGTGCCGTAATTTACTTTTATTTTGCACTGATTAACTGAGGGTACCCTGAAGCTGAGGACAGCTGTTAAATTTACTTTTATTGTTTTTTTTCCATTAGTAACAGTGTGGCCGACCGATGAAGGCTGAGACCGTCTGAGGAGCAGGGCACAGTGAAGTCGGCTGCTGAGTGGTGGGCAGTGAAGGCGATCGCGGCTTGTGAGTGATTTAACATTTGATGCGGTGTTGTCAGTGCTGGAACTAAATCTGTGATGTTATGCTGGGATAACATCACGGGTTCAACCAGACAAACTAATTGGTGACCAGCATTCTTTCTTGCCATTGCTGTATCATAATATTTATCCAAAATTGGTTAAAGCATATCATAATACATAACTGGCATGGAAAGGAAGACATAATGGCATTAACTATGTCAAAATGATTTCCTATCTCCTTTAATCTCGATTATACAGTCATGCACAGCCTCATCACCATGACACATGAATTCTTCTGGTCAGCATTCTGTTCTCTAGCACTGCCAAATGACTGGAATGATGCATTCTGAACCAGCATTCCTAATCAGCTGGTGAATGAACTTTTGTTTTTATTAAAAGTCTCCTCTCAATGAAGAAAACATGCAAAGATACACTTCTAACAATTTATTTTTGGAGTAAGTTTTATATATTTATATAGTGTATTATACAGGGCTCCAGATAAGGTGAGTACCGACCTATTTTACTCACCTCATTTCTGAATACTCTTCAGAAAATGTTTTAGTGACTACCAGTACTCACCCAACATGTGTTAATACCCACTCCAAAGAATAGTGCTTCATAACATAACTGGTGATTTAAAAGGAGCAGGTTTTGCTACAGATTTACAGCACTCATACCCATCCAATTTTGTTTTACTCACTATATTTTAAAACTGGTGAGTAAATTACTCCTACCTGTCAACGTTACTTGGAGCATCGTTGGCACTGATTAATTCTTATCTAGAAAGAAACTACATTGTTTTTAAGCATGTACTCCTCACTCCCTCCGTCCAGACGACTGTACCCATTGAATTTGTTTTTACGCCTCACTTTTAAAATGAGTACAGTACTCATTCCAAAAATCTTATCTGGAGCCCAGTGTATATATTCTGAATAATCCGGTATGAAATTCTCTCCTCATAGCTCCTGCCTCCTCGTAACTCACTTAGTTTGGTGCCCTGTGCTCAACCCTCTCGATCTATTCAGTGTCCTTTCTATACTGCAGTAACCAGAAATGAATGCAGTACTTCAGGTGCAATCAAACCAAGACCTTGTACAGGGGAGCAGCTCCTACCTTGACCTGTTCTTGACCCCCATGCATCACCAGCATTTTGTGATACTATGTCAAAAGAGCAAAATGAAAATGGCAAGGATAACGCCACCTGAACAACAGCGCCAACAAAATAAGTGCAGAGGAATAAGAACGAGCAGTGAAAAATGGCACAAGGAGAGAATGCCACTTGTTTGGGGAGATTTATTAAATAACTCCGTGGACAGCACAACTGAGGAAGCGGGAGAAAGTTGGGGAGCAGATAAAATATTCTCACTCCGGGAGGCAACTCGAGGATTGGAACAAAGTCAGGAGCGGGGTGGATTATATATTCTCACTTGGGGGACTGAACTGGTGGGGTGCAAAGGCAGGTGGAAAATGTTCAAAAAAAAAAAAAGACCTGCAAGTAGTGAACCCAGGCCTGCTGGATGTAGCACACACACACACACACACACACACACACACACACACACACACGTGGTGACTAACCACTATGCTACACTGCCAGCACGGGTTCTAGCACACACCAGCTGGCTTACATCACTTAACCCATTACTGCCTACATCACTAAAGTAACCAAAGTGCTACAGAGACCATGTAGCCAATATGACATTCACTGTTTTTCATGCGCTGTTATTCATTCACCCAAATTAATTTGCTATTTTGATAGGACACTACATTTTGTTTGCATTCTTGACTGCAGCAGCACACAGCCAGTCTGTGTCACCTCAATATCTACAATTACCCAGGACCCTTGTCTCTGTTGTGCTGTGAACTACTGCACAGCACACAGTACATGTACAACCCAGATTCTCCAGCCCCAGATGTAGTACCTTGCATATTTCCACATTACATATTAGCCCCATTTCTCAGCCCAGGCCTCAAATGTTGTGCAGGTACCCCATATACTACATCCATATTCTCTGCTGTGTCCACTGTTCTCGCCAATTCATTGTCATCAGTCAATGTCAGCAGCCTGCAGCTGACCCCACGACTCCAGATCATTAATAACAATATGTGAAAGAGCAATGCACCCAGCATATCACCTCCACGATGAATGATGACCATTCACTACTAGTCTCCGCTTCCTACCCTTCTGTTTCATTATAAACGGTCTTGACAAGCTTGCAAATCATTTTGCAAACACCTATGAAATCGGATATGTGAGTGGCTGGGGAAAGGTGGAAGGTATGGAATTTGGATTTACTTTTAATTTTCGTACCTGACAAATAATCCCTAAATTCCCAGCCCTGAACATGACAACTAAAAAACAAAGAATTAGGAGGGTTGCATATGGCTCAGTCTCTCTTAGTCTATGTTATCCTGAAAAACAATAAGAGAAGACGGGGACCTCTGTGTCTGCATATGTACATTCCAAGACAGTAAGGCAAGTGGCAAAAACAGCAGTCTGAAATAGCTACCTGTATTTGGTTCCAAATCCTTTTTATTGAACCATCATTTCTATGTTTGCTTGCGCATGTGCAAGAAACATAGTGCCATCATCCGAGGTTTTCAGAGGTATGGCACCTGTCTTCCAATGCAGTCATGTGTTTGGTATGCACACAGTTCCCCAATCGAATGCTGCAGCTGTCTATGACAGCAGCTGGAAAATGCAGTGCCATACAGTTCAAAGGGAGAGCTACGCTTCAGTGAGCAGTGATAAGATATTGCGTGCTCATACATGCTTCCACACACATGCATACTGCATGTTCATGCTTCGCCCCCCCACCCCCACGCGAACACTGTGTAGCTGACAGTCTGCTGTATCCCTCTGGGCAGAGTTCAGGTGCCACGCTGGGAGGCCACCCAGCGTGGCAGCGATGTGCCGATGGGGTGCCCAATCCCGTCGGCTCCACTGCCCCCAAGACAGCCTTCCAGCTGCGGCGTGGCAAATGTCCCGTCGTCCAAGAAAAAAAACGAAAGAAAAACCCTCGCTGACTGTCCTGACCTCTGCTCCCCCACCAGCGCCACTCTCTGCGCATCCTGCCTCCCCACACCCACACCTAACCCCATACTTACCTCTGGAGGCGGCTCTATGATCTTGATTGGATTGGGAACACGTCTGCACTCTTCAAAAGCCGACCGCAAACTGAGGAAATGCCGGTAAGCTGTATAAAGTGATAAATAGGGTTTTCAACTTTGGTGCATATCTGGGGCATTTTGGGAATTTTTCACCAAAATTTCCAACATGAGAGTTTGGGACCCCACCTCATGAATTCTGTCACTGTCATTTTGTTAATCGGGCCTGAAAGGTGATTTCGCGGTCACTGCGGAACCACCTTTCAGGGCCGATTCAAACAACAGTGTCAGGAGTTCATGAGGCAGGCTCCCAAAACCCTATGTTGAAAATTTGGTGAAAAAATTCCCAAAATGACTGCTTACTGAGCATGCGCTATGCTTGTTCCTACCACATCGCCATAAGTTCGCCAATTTTCAATATGTTCACTCCAGATTTTCAACATTGCCATTTTACCACACCTCCTTATGAGCAGTACAGCTGTCATTTCTCACATCTCGTTCAAAATGTGTTTCCACAAATGTGGCGCAGAATGGTGCAGTCGGTGTACAAAATCAATGTTCGGGACAGATTAAGAAAATCACAGTGACACTGTTCATGAGCAGAGGTGTTAAAATGGGTATGTTAAAAATTTGGTGAAAAGATTCCCAAAGTTACTTTCACGAGCATACGTGGGCTGTTCCTCGCATGCGCTCGTAAGTTTACAATTTTCAATATTTCACTCAGATTTTCAACATTGCCTTTTACTACACCTCCTTATGGGCAGTACAGCTGTCATTTTTCACATCTCGTCCAAAACATGTTTCCACCCATGTAGCGCACAATGGCGAGTCGGTGTCTTGAAATCAATGTTCAGGACAGATTAAGAAAATCACAGTGACACTGTTCATGAGCAGAGGTGTCAAAATGGCTATGTTAAAAATCTGGTGAAAAAGTCCATAAAATGACTGTTACGAGCAACCATTGCGTGGTTTGCCGCGCACTCATAAGTTCATGGAGTTCTAATATTGTCGGTCCAGATTTTCAACACTGGCATTTTTCCACACTTCCTTATGAACAGTGCAGCTGTCATTTTTCACACCATGGCCGAAATGTGTTTTCACACTTTCAGTGCAGAAATGCATGGTGCTGTGGGAAATCACTGTTCGGGACAGATTAAGAAAATCACAGGACACTGTTCATGGCGGAGGTTTAAAAATCCTTGTGTTAATCTGCTGTCAAAGTCCGAAACTAATTGCATTACAGGTGTCGTTGCACATTTTCACTCATACTTCGTTGACTTCACCAGTTTTTTAATATCTTCACTGCAGATTTTCAACATTGCCATTTTGCACCTCCCATGAACAGTACAGCTGTCATTTTTCACATCGGGTTAGTATGTTTCGAACCTGTGGTGCAAATGGCGTGATCGCATCTGCGAAATCAGCTTCGGCTAACAAACTGATATTGCCACTGTTCATAAGGTGGGGCTCACAAAAACCCATGTTGAAAATTTGGAGTGAAAATGACAATGAGTGTTTCCGACCATACGCCCCACCCTGTAGAGACTGACAGGCATCAGGGTTGTGACCTGGGATTCGCCTGTAATGCTCACACCATTCCACAGCCTGCAGCCAGTGAGAGGCATCGAGGTGTGCCTTGGATTCTTCGCCTAAAGTTCACCCCATTCTCCTATACAGGACCCATCTCACCGTATTTCCTGATGGAATGGGTAAGCATAAGGGCCAAAGACCCCAAGGGACACCGTGACACTTATCAGTGTCTGCAGGGTAGAATGTGGTGAAATGGCACGTCATATGCCCGATGACCCAAAGGCACATCCCAATGCCTGTCAGTCTCTGCAGGGTGGTGGTGGGGTTGGTTTCAGTTCAATACTTCACTGACATTCCTATTATGCAGCTCTGTAACTTCTACTACCAATGCCAATGCCAGCAAGCAAACATTGGCATTGACAAATGCTGTTATTTCAGAAATGCGACAGAATGCCAGCCATCTAGAAAAGATAACCAGGTCTGATGTGGGTCCATAAACAGGAATAGGGAACAGGGCATGCATGCAGGAGTCCAGCTGACTGCCTTGAAAAGAAATGCAGGAGCCCAACTGCCAAGCAGCCAAAAGAAAGGATCTAACCAAGCCAATGTGAAGACTTGAAGGTCTTTTGGCTGATGGAGGAAGGAAGTGCAGGACAGGCTGGTAGCGTGCGAGAATTATATGTAAGAGGTGGCAGCAGTAACAACAAGAAATACAGGTTACTCACCTGTAACAGGAGTTCTAGAATGGTATATGTTGTTCATCCACACTCATTGGCAGGTATCCTTGCCGCTTTAAATCTTGCGGAAGGTCTTCAAGCTTGCTCCCACCCACCGGGTGGTATAACTCGCTCCGCCCATGGCCTAGATCTGGCCCGCTGGAAGCTCAGGTTGTGCGTCGAAGCAGAGGGAGGTGGTGGGTGTGGATGAACAACATATACCATTCCTAGAACTCCTGTTACAGGTGAGTAACCTGTATTCTAGGGACATGGATATGTTGTTCATCCACTCATTGGCAGACTCCTAGCAGTTCTCCGGAGGAGGGAGGCAAGACGCACACCCCAATACTTACTTGGGAAGAGACTGGAGAACCGAGGCCCCAAACCAGCATCCAGCGTGACTCAAGGTCGATGTGGTAATGGGTAATAAAGGTGTTTGCTGACTTCCAGGTAGCAGCCCTGCAGATTTCCTGGATAGGGGCGCCCTGGAAGCAGCCACCGTTGCAGCAGTATGGCGGGTAGAATGAGCTCTTATCCTCTGGGAGGCTCCATGCCCGCCAACTTATAGCAGAGATCTATGCAGGAGGTTACCCACCTGCTTATCGTCAGCTTGGCTGCAGGTCTGCCAGATGCGGCTTCAGCGTAGGGTGACAAACAGCTGGCGAACCTCTCCCAATTTCAGCCGTGCGCTCCTTATAATAAGCGGCGCCTTCTAGGGTCCAGAGTATGGAGCCTATATCGACCTCCGAGGTGTGATTGGGGTAGAACACGGCAGAGTCAACACCTGGTTAAGGTGAAACTCCGACACCACCTTCGGAAGGAATTTCGGTGGGGCGAGGACAACCTCTGTCCCTGTGGAAGACCAGGTAAGGAGACTCGATGGAGCGCCTGGAGCTCTCCCATCCTTCTGGCTGACGTGATAGCCACCAAGAAGGCGGTCTTCCACGACAGGTGAGAGAGAGCACACCTGTGCATAGGTTCGAATGGCTTGCCCATGAGCTTTGCCAGTACCAGCAGTAGATCCCGAGGTGGGGTTCCCACTGGAGGAAATGGATCAAGGCCTTTGAAAAGCGCCAGACCACCTTCTCCTGCGCCACCGACTGCTTCCCGGCCCGCCCGGTAAGCAGAGATGGCTGCCAGGTGCACCCTTAGGGTCACGACCTAAGCCCTTGACTAGAAAGGGACCATAAATAGTCCAAGATGCTTGCCAAGGAACAGGAGGAAGGGTCCAAGCCCTTGCCTGACACCAAATGGAAAACCTTTTCCATTTGAAGGCATAGCATTTTCTGGTCGACTCCTACGGGACGCCTCAACTACATTGAGGACCTCGTCGGAAAGACCCAGGCCTGGAACTCTAGCCGCTCAGGAACCAGGCCGTCAGGTGCAGGGATTGAAGGTCCGGATGGAACACCTTCCCTGATTGACTGAGAGCAGGTCCGGGCGAGCTGGAAGCTGCCAGGAGTCCTGGAGCTGAGACTGAGGAGATCTGGGTACCAGAACTGGCGAGGCCAGTCTGGGGCTATCAGAATCACCTGCCTTGTCCCTCCTCGCTTGAGAAGCACCTTGTGGATCAAGGGAAATGGGGAAAGGCGTAAAGAGGCCCGGGGTCCACTGCCTCGAGAAGGCATCCCCTGCAGAGCCCTGCTGAGGGGGCGGGCATGGAACAGGCTCAGCCAGCGTTCTCCCTGAGGCAAACAGGTCCACCTGAGGTGTGCCCCAATGGGAGAACAGATGCTGTACTACCTCGGCAGGAGAGACCACTCGTGGGATGCAGCCCTATCCGGCTCAGGGCATCGGCCAGGGTGTTGGAGGCTCCTGCCACGTGAATGGCTAGGAGATCCGCCTCCAGGCTGCGCACGAGTGACCAAATGCGGAGAGCTTCCTTGCATGGAAGCATGGGCGCGTCCCGCCCTGGCGGTTTAGACAGTACATGGTCGTGGTATTGTCCGTCTGGACTCGGACCACTTGACCCGAGGAGCGGAGCAAAGGCGGTGAGAGCTAGGCGGACCGCTCGGAGCTCCAGCAGGTTGATGTGGCATCGGGGACTCGAGGACCAGAGGCCATGAGCCAGTGTTCCCCAGATGGGCACCCCAACCCATCAGAGAGGCATCGGTCGATAGAGAGACCGTCGGCTCGGGCGGACGAGGCGGATGCCCTCCTGCAAATGATCTGGAGCGGTCCACCACTGGAGGCGTTCACATCCCTCGTCACCGACCTAAGCTGGTCAAAGGATCGCGTTGCCAGACCACTGGCTGGCCAGTCCCCACTGAAGGGGACGATGTTCCAGTGGCCCAACGGACCACGCTGGTGCAGGCCGCCATGAGACCCAGGAGGCGCAGGAAGTCCCGGCAGGGGCGCACTGCCCAACCAGAAATGATCGGGCAAAGGAGGAAAGAACCTCGGCCCTGTCCGCGGGCAGCGCTCTGGCTCGAGAGAGTCGAACTGCGCCCGATGAATAGAATCACCTGCTTGACTCGAGTTCGACTTGGCCTCGTTGATAAGGAGGCCCAGTTGAGAGGCAGACCTGGAGGCCAGATCTCTGGACCACTCTTGCTTCCTTCCTGGAGGAGCTGCTATCAGCCAGTCGTCCAGGTAAGGTACACCGGACCCCTCAAGCGCCGCAGGAATGCTGTCACCACTGCCATGCATTTGGTGAAGACCCTGGGAGCTGAAGACAAGCGAAGGGCATGGCTTGGAACTCGAAGAGGATCCTTCGCTCGAGGCGAAGGAATCTCTGGTGAGACGGATGGATAGGGGCGTGAAAAAGCGTCCTGCAAGTCCAGAGAAACAGAACCACCACGCTGCGTTCCAAGGATGGTATTATCTGAGCCAAGTGACCATCCTGAAGGTTCGAGACCTTAGGAACTTGTTTAGGTCGTGTAGGTGAGAATGGGCGCCAGCCCTGTCCGCTCGAACCAGGAAGTACCTGGACACAAACCCTGGGTCTGAAGGAGGGTCCACCACCTCTCTTATCACCTCCTTCTGGAGGAGGAGGCGATGTCGGCTCGACGAGCCGCCAGTGAGCTGGGATCCCGAAGCCCCGAGGCGGCCGGCTCTGAAGGGTGGTGCCTGCTCGAATTCCAGAGGCAGGCCTCTCCACCACCTCCAAGACCCACCTGTCCGTGGAAACAGCGGGACCAGGCGGAGCGGAGGTGCGGGCCGTCCCCGGGGGACCAGGATAGGTGGCGGGAATGGGCGACACCCCTCAGCCCGTCACTGGGCAGGCTTGGAGGAGGGACCGGCCGAGGGACCTCCTGGGCTCTTCCTCCCTGCCTCCTGTTAGAGGAAGCCGGCGGCTTGGGTTTGGGATGCCAAGGCCGAGCCTGCTGGCCCTGGCGTTGCTGGGCGGCGCCGGGGCGACAAGGACGAAGGGCTTAGGCTGTGGTTTCGGGCCTTTGTCCTTCTGGCGGAAGAGACAGAGTCCAAGGTAGCATTGGACTTCTCGATCCTCTGGTGACCTTCCACCCCAGGGCCGAAGAGGTCAGTCCCAAAAGGAACATCCGCCAACTTGTGCTGGGTATCCAAGTAAAGGTGGATATCCTCAGCCAAGCCTGACGCGCATAGCCACTGCGTACGCCACCGATCTGGCACATGAGTCCCCTATATCCAAAGCAGTCTGGAGCTGCTGTTTGGCCACTGCCCTGCCCTGGTCCCGCACCTGCTTAACCGTAGTCTGCAGATCGGGCGGGAAGATGAGGATGACCTCATCCAGGAGCCCAACAGGGCATGAGAAAATGTGCCATGAGGGCGGCCAAACTGGCCTGGCGAAGCCGAGAGAGGACGCAGCGTAGACTTTTCGCCCGACATAGTCAATTTCTTGGACTCCTTGTCAGGAGGTTTGTCCACATCCCTAGCGTTGCCGTGCGCCGAAAGCGCTGTCGGTAACCAACCCCTCAGCAGAGGGTGTTCAAAACCGGACAAGGAACCGGTAGGGACATACTTCCTGGCCATCCTGGCCGAGCGCAGGGCAGGAAGCAGGCGCTGCCAAAGCTCCAGTGCGGACCCACTATGGCCTCGGCCACGGAAAGGCCTCCGTCGGAGAATCCCTCGGTCCAGAATCTCCGTGAGGATACCTGGCCCGTTTGGAAGCAGGTTCGAGCTCCATCCGGTGGACTCCGAGATGAGCCAAGTAGTCCTAGGAAGGACGACGGCTATCGTCCATTGACTGACCTCCTGAAGACTCCAAGTCCAGTCGCTTGGAGAAAAGGAGAATCATCTTCGGACTCGGAAGAGTCCTCGAAAAACTGCCTCTGGCCTGAGCCACCTTCACCTGCGAGGTCGATCGGGAGTGAGGGTAACTGACACCGATGGGGTAGACCCTTAGCCGACCGAGAATCCTTGGTCGAGCCCCAATTGGTGGCTGTGGAGGCGGAGGTTCCACGAGGATCGTTGGAGCAGCTGGTTTGGCCGAACAACGGCCTGGGTATAAGCTCTCGGATAAGTCGGGGGTTGTGTCGGCGATCCGTGACAGCCACTTAATGGCCGGGAAGGCGGCAGGGGTCGGCTTATTCCCGGCCAGGAGGAGCTGTTGCAACATAAGGTCTCGTACCGTCGGCGTAATTTATGCGAAGCCTCCCCTCATCCGAGGAGGGGCGAGAGCCCAATGCAGGCGCCGCTTATCACGTGGTGCCGAGACCGAGACCGCCTTATGACGGTGGATCGGCTGGACCGCCAAGAGGTCCGAGACAGAGACCGAGAGTCCCGGAATTTCCGAGGTCGGTGCGGGAGGTGTCGGCCGGAACCGCACTCCCTTCGCCTCGGATGGTGCATCCGAGGCTCGGAACCGAGGCACAGGCAAGCCCACGGGATCCTCAACTCCTCCCGGGGAACCGGGAGAGGGAATCTCGGCTGCTAAAGGCGACAGCCAGTCAATGGGTCGAAAAATCTCGACTTCATCGGTGGAGTCTCGGTCAACTGACCTGACGGGACACCGGAGGCCAGTGGTCGGCTTCCAGCGGTCGATCGAAGCCGACGGTCGACGGTCGGGAGAGGACCTTTCCGCTCCCAAGAGCGCCGACGGAGGGACTTACCTTGTCCCTCTTTTGGACCGAGAATAAGGTCCCGCCAACGAGGCCCTTCTCCTTTAGTGGAGAGGACAGACAAAGCTCCTTAAAAGAAGCCGTGTAGAGAGCCCAGAGGCGGGATAAATGCAGCGGCCGAGGAAGATACGGCCAGCGCCGCCTCCTCTTCGAGGCGACCATCGCTCGAGACTGATCACTGACACCCTTGTGACACCGCCAACCGGCCCTTGGACTTCACCGAGGGAACGCTTCGGACGGCCCAGTTGTAATCGGGCAGCACGTCTTCGAGGACGAGGCCGAGAAAGATGAGCACAGGTCAAGCCCGCGGGTCCTGCTCAAGGCCTAAGCAGTAGACACCGTGAGTGTGGATCCGTCTGAGACATCTTCTGCCCGCATGGGCATCTCCGAAATCCGAGTCGATTGTCCGTCAGCCAGCGAGGATAGAAGACTGAAGTCTTTTGCAAAATTTTATTTTTAAATCCATGCAAGCGGAGAAATAGGAACCAGTCTCAAGCGCAGAGCGTTAAGGAGGAACCTGAGCTTCCAAGCGGTAAGGAAGATCTGGCGTCTAGGGGCGGAGCCGAGTTATACCACCCGGTGGGTGGAGGAGCAAGCTTGAAGACCTTCGGCAAGATTTAAAGCGGCAAGGATACCTGCCAATGAGTGTGGATGAACAACATATCCATGTCCTAGAATGCAATATCTCCAGGGATTTCCGTGTTATTTTTTTTTGTTAATGCAAATTCTGCAGTCTGCTGGAAGGTTGACAGCACAGTCCTGCACTGGTTATAAAGCAAAACAGAGCTATACAAGTTCCATAGGAAATCATTCAATTTACAGGAGGAAAAAAAAAAAATAGGACAACCCTGGGATCTCAGGAAAATGTCAAGCTGCTCTGGGAGTCAAGTGATGACAGTCTACAAAACCACAACGTATCACAGTCTGATAGATGCCAAAGGCCAGAAGTAATCAATTCATGTAAACAAACAACAATAATGTAATTCTAAGGCCCTGTCCACACTACACCACTTACAATCTAACGGTTCCAAACCGTTACAGACCAGAACTATTACAGTGTGTCCACACTGCTGGCAAACAGTCTAGATAATGGTTTGGGACAGATTTACAGCCTGTCCACACTGTGGGTGTCGTGTAACCGTTGGGCTGTGCCCTATCCTAATGCAGTTCATGCTGCACTGGAGGAATCTGGAGCTACGCTCACCCATCCACACTATGGCTGGTAACGTTAGGGCAGAACTGGTTATAATCGGCCGTTGAAACCACCTCAAGTGCTCTAAATAACTTACGAAAACGCCTTCTGTAACGTTATAGGTAAACACAAACCGCTATGAACGGTTTGAGCCCTCTGTAACATTACAGAGGCATAGTGTGGACAGAGCCTAAGTCACTGGCACGTATGATTTTGTTTGTTTTGGTAATCTAGTTTTTCTGCCTTGGTGGTTAACCTTTGGAATGGTTTACTCAGTGAGGTAGTGGTATCAAGCATTGTTCAGGCAACTGGAAAGCAGCACTTGACAAGATTACCAAAGAGGGAAAAGCATAAAGGGTTACACAGTATGAGTAGGGGTGTGTGTGTGTGTAGTTCTGTGTGTGTCTGTACTCAAACTGGGGTACTGTCACCGCCATGAAGATGGACCCAAAGTTCTTTTCATGATTACAGCACTGTGTAATTATGTTTCATTAATGTAAAAATACTGCTGAATAATTTTACTTTTGAAACATTTATCATCTGCAGCTGCAATCATTGTCTCTACCGAAAAAATTATATAGTAACCCCCTTTTTTTGCAGGGAAACTTCATGTAGAGGTTTTCAGTTCCACATAATCAGCAGAACAGAGGAAATGTTTTGCCTGTCCAGATATTCAAATTCAAACCCTATTTTGTCCCAGTGACTTACACAGTTCTCATTTTGATTTCAGGGATCCACCCATAAAACCACGCCACCACACCCTCCCAGCTGTAATGATTTTTTTTCCTGCAGCCCTGTTCTCATGGCATGTCTAGAATCGCAGTGACTCCAAACAAACAGGTTCTTGGCTCCAAAAGGCTGTGACAGCAAAGTGAAATTTACTTATAACCCTGCTCACGCCGCTGCTCTCCTTAACTTTTCCTCACTTCTAAAGTGTCCCACAGAAAACTGACTGGCCTAGTTTGTGAGCCAGGGCTAGTGTTAAGGATTTAGTGGGATGTGCTCCTGCAAAACAGGAGCACACTTGATTGAACTTGTACCATGAAATATGTGCCCCTTTACACCATGGCGTACTCCTGCCTACTTTCTTATTTACAAATTAGCAATTTTCTGACGTAAATTCACAGTTTCCGATAGTAATAGAGGTTTAAAAGTGCAAAATCATACACATGGAGCACAAAACCAGAGGTAATATACCAATGGGGCATGGAGGATTGGCAACCACAAAACAGGAAAGGGACCTAGTGGTAATCATTTCTGACGACCTGAAGGCAGCAAAGCAGTGTGATAAGGCATTATGGAAAGCTAGCAGGATGCTCAGGTGCATAGGAAAGGATATCACCAGCAGAAAGAGGGAGGTAGCGTTACCCTGTATTGATTTGGTGAGGCTCCACCTGGAGTACTGTATCCAGTACCGGAGGCCTCATTTCTGGAAGGACACAGATCAGATGGAGGCGGCACAGAGGAGGGCAACCTAAATGGTGCAGGGCCTGCATTAAAAGCCCTATGTGGAAAGACTCAAATAATTAAATACATACTCTAGAGGAAATAAGGGAAAGGGGGAGCATGATATAGAGAATACTGGCTGAGCAACTGTGCTGAACCAGTGTGTTCAACCACAGAGCGGAGTTTATGATTCCATGCGACATAGAGCGAAGCTGAGAGGTCCGCAGTAATCATAAACCCCAAGGTAACTGAAAACACACTGGTTTAGAAGATTGAAGCCAGTATTTTTATAGTGTATGGTGGCATTTTTAATGAGAACAATGCTTGATTTGCGGAGGTTCCGTGTGCCTTGTGACTTACATTTCAAGATCGAGTCTCTCATTCCAAATGAATGGGCAGCTGTTCTGCACGTACAGTCAGTACAGCGTTCCATTCATTGACTCCGGATAAACAGCGTTTGGTATGGTGGGATTTTAACAAGAACAACATTCCACCATACACTATAGAAATGTTCAAATACCTCAAAGACATTAATAAGATATAGGAAGGTAGCAATTTACGTAGAAAAAGATGCACAAGGACAAAGGGGTCATACTATGAAACTGGAGAAGACAAACACAAGAATTTCTTTGCACACTGTGTCACCTTCAATCTCTGTGGTGTGTGTGTGAAACACAGAGACACACAAAGGACACAGTTCAACATGAAAAGTTACTTTGCCACACAGATTGCCCTGCTCAGGCAAACCCTAGAATAATTCTATCCAGTCAGACACTTGTCTTGACCACCACTGACAACCATAACCGTCGCTGGCATCAAGTGTGACATGCCTGCCTCAGAGAATGAACTCTTTCCTCACCACATCCACAAACCTGCTACTCCAGCAGAACCTACACCTTCATTTTCCAACAAAACAGAATCCTGCTCTTTCCAGGAGCTGGCTGAAAAGTAAAAAAATATACATATATGTTGATGGTCAGAATGGATGAGGCAGGGCAAGTCATTCTGGGACATGCAGATGGTAGTACAGTCTTGGCACAATGATCAATGATGCAAAGCGGGCCATGCTCCTAGTGCACTGCAGGAGCACAATGGAACCAAATTTCAATTTGAAAAGCATGCTCCTAACATAAGGAAATGTGCTCAGAGCATGGAGCACACCACAGCTATCCATGTTGTGAGCCCAGCCTATACTATATCCAGATTCCCACAGATGTCAGTGGTGGAAACACACTACTGACGCAGGGAAGAACGGTCTTCAGCTTCTTTCCATTTTGGCCCATACCCGTTGTATAATGCCAAGCTGTTTAACCAACCTGCTGTTCATTACTAAAATATCTGTGCCTCAATTTACTGTGCTTTTTTTTTGGTTTGTTTTGTTTTTGCAGGGTCGTTTGCCAACACGGTAACTACCAAAAAGCATTTAGTTATGGGAACAAAATACTATATAGAGGTTTAGCAAGACTGCAGAGTTAAAAGTCAATTGGATGTCCAGTGAACACAGAAAACAGTTTCAGCAAATCTTTATTTTGGGCAAAATTCTGCACCCTTACAGTCTCAGACATTTTAAACCAGCAAACTCTGGGCCTCATCCAGCAACACATCGCACATCTATTCCCATAAGGATCAATAGCAAAATATCTACCACTAGTGATATATGTATTAACTAGGCCAAGCGAGCTGCCTCTGGTAAGTCAATGGGCAAATGCCCTGAAGGCCTGTGACAGCCACACCAAGATTATGGGTGTGTGGACATGATTCAAAAGATATATCCAGAAATATAACAAGCAACAACAAGTAATATTTCATCAAAAACAAAACTGTTCCAACTTACCTACAGGGTTTGCCACAGCTTTGTTTCACGGTCCCCCTTTCCTGATTTTCACATGCCCATCACTCTGATTCTGTTATTTAGGTGAATATTATTGTGACAGAATTATGCTAAGTGATTTTATACCAACTACCAAGAGGTCCAATTTGACACGTTTACGTTGAGGCAAACTGTGCTGACTTATATAACACTGTGCTGCCTGTTACGGAATGCTGCATGGAATGTTGCTGAGAGCTCAGAGCAGAGACAGCCGTGACAAAAATATTCTACTGTGGTACATTTCAACAGATGAAGCACCCAGTTCTCAGGGAGAGAGGCATGGACTACTCAGCGTTAAGTGCCCCCCACAAGAAACCAAGGGGTTACACTGGTGATGACAGTGTACACAGCTGCTCATGCAACTCTACCGGGCTGAAGGAGTACAGCAGTAGTGGCTTACACTGCTAGGGAGGGCACAGTTAAAAGGAGGAAAGCAGGGGTTATCTTCTTTTCTACCAAGTGGTTTATCTCCTGCACCTCGGCCCTTATTCCACCAGACCCCACCCCAGTCCAATCATCCACTTGCTCCGGACTTAAAACCCCAGATGTTGCCCTCATGGCGGGTCCCTGGTGAAGCAGTGTATCATTGATAACTGGAGGCCTAGTCATCAGAGGTGTAGGTCCTCCAAAGGTCCGGCGGCATCTGGCTGAGAGACACATTTTGCCGTCTTCTTTGCCCAACAGAGTCCCGGCATATAATGATGCACTTCTGTATCCAACAGGAGCTCCCCGTTGGACCTCTGAACTGTGCTCACACCACCATCTGCTGGGTGTCAGTCAAACAGCGAGCTGCAGAATCTCACTCCTTGAGGAGGCTGCCCCGAGATATTCAATCCTTCCTCCTCCAACTTCCATGCTCTGCCAAACATTCACACCATTCACCCCTCTCCCCCAGGAAAACAAGGTTGATGAGCGCAGATGGTAAGCGCAGCCACTCCTTACACCGTATTGGATTGGAAGGAATGGCAGTAATAGCTATCATTGCTAGGTTGGGCAGAGGTAGACAAATGGGAGGGAACTGGGGGTATTTTCTTTTTCTAAGCCGTTTATCTCCTGTGCCCACCTCTACCCTTGCTCTGCTGGACCCCCACCCGATCACCACCTTCCCCAGGACCCCCAGATGTTACCCTCATGACTTGTCCTTGAGATGGGGCCCTGGGGCAGGCCCTTACACTGGGAAGCATTATCCAATGGCACTGTGTCTGGTCATCAGTAGTGTCGAGCTCTGAGAGCCCAGCATCATCTGGCTGCGGTGGAATTTTCCCTCTGTTTTCTTTCCCCAACACTGTCCCAGCATGCAATGATGCACATTGCGTCTGGCAGGATCTCCCACATGTCAGACCTCTGAACTGTGGTGGCACCCACCTTCCGCTGGGTGTCAGTCAAGCAACAAGCTGCATGCCTTCCTTTCCCAATGAGGAAGGGCTGCCCCAAGGCGTTCAATCCTCCCTCCACCAGCTGTGCCTCCAATGACATGGGTCTGTTCTCGAACCCCAGTCACCAGCACAGTGGCAGTGAGTGCCACGGGTGGGATTAGCAAAAAAAAAAAAAAATTGGTTCTCAGTTTTATATTGCTGTTATCTTTAAAAGTAAGTCTGTCACTTTTGAGAAAACTGAATAGCTTAACATTTATACACAAGTCAGCTTATATTTTTATTTATTTATTTCGATTAGGATTAATACCTTTGGGACAAAGACTCATTTTCAAAGGTTCCAAATCAGGGACAAACAGAGCAATACAGTAAGTACAAATTAAGATAATGTGAAAAACATGGTAGGCATCATGAAATCATTAAAATGTCACATGAGGTTCAAGACTTGATAGTTTCAGGTACATCTTAACAATAGAATAAATTACATTGCATCAAATTGTTGCAGGGAAGGGATACACAGGAGGAGTGAAACATGCTAGTCATATGGCCGTATTAGGTTAGGGGATGATAGGGAGGAGTAAGCAGCCAGGCTGGCATTGTCAAAGTAACTAGAGGTGGTGTGGGTTGGGAGTAAGGGAAAGGTGGTGTAGGAGGGTAAGTCGAAAGGGGGAGGTGAAGGCAGGGGATAAGCCAAGAGGAATGTGTCGATTACTTACTTGCACATTTCATATATTGTTTGCATTTCCCCTACCTTAGCTCTTCACTACAAGGTTAATTTTAACAGAAGCCAGATCTTGCCCTAGAGTTCATCTGCTCCTGCTGCTTAATTATTTGCTGATGCTGTAATCCTCTGTTTGGGATATCACCGTTTGTTGCTGTGGATGTATTATGATGTCACAAGTAGTGGACTGACTTCAACAAAGAGTTAAACAGTAGTTCAATTCTAGGTACAAGGATACTTCCTGATTCTATGTAAATGAATCTAGTAATAAGAACTAAAAGGATCAGAAATACAGAAAATGTTTTACAAAATAAGCAGAACTGTGGCTAAATATTATATTTTTCAAAGGTTTCCTACAAGCGACCATCTTACACAACAAGTTTAACAGAGGATTGCGACTTCAACAAAGGATGAAAAAGCAGGAGTAGGTCTCTTATAAGGGACACAAATTTGGTTCCGTGCATATTAAGCTAGTAATGAGGAATAAAAGCAACAAAAATAGAGAATGACTATTAAATATCAGCTTAACTTTGTCTAAATATTTTGTTTTCAAGCTTTCCCCAAAAGTGACAAACTCACATCAGGAAAACAGAACGGAGGAGCTAGCCCAGAGGCTTACCTACGCTGCACTATTATATACTGCAGGTTATTCAGGTACAGGTCAATGCTCACTGGGTCTGAAGAAGGCAGGCACTCTATCAGCTGATACTGTCAATCTCCAAGGAAGAGGTGGGAGGCGTGTTGCCCTGTAGTGCCCCTGCAGGTAAGCAATGAGCAGGGTTTGGTGAAAATTCAAAAAGATCAACACCTTCAGCCCTCACCGATCAAGTGCAAACCGCTACGTGCTCTACAGGCACTGGAAGGGAGAAAGGAGTCAAAATAGGTGCAAGCCGGGCGTGCTCTACAGGCACTGGAAGTGAGAAAGGAGTCAAAGTAGGTGCAAGCAACATGCTCTGCAGGCACTGGAAGGAGAAAGGAGTCAAAATAGGTGCAAGCCATAACGTGCTCTACAGGCACTGGAAGGAGAAAGGGAATCAAAATGAGGAAAATGTGTTGTATTACCTCTACAATACAGAGAAAAGAATAGGAGAAAAGCAAGCACAACAAAGCAAATATATTGCTAGGCACAAGCTCGTAATAACAGTTGCTACTGTAAAGCCTTATGACTCTTTAGCGGTACTGCAGTCTAAGCCTTGTTAGTGAAGTGGCTTGATTTTTCAACAAAAGGCCTCTTATAATATATTGAAAAAATATTCCAAAAGATGCCCCATTCAGATTGATGGGAGAATGATGCAGTGTTCTCACAGCTTAAGGCGTCATAAACTGTCCAGAGTGCAGCGCCATGCCATCTAATAAAAAGTGAAAGGGAACTGCCCGCTATATCTCTGACTCTTCCTGCTTCCTCATCAAGTTGCTATGAATTCGAAGCCTTTCCTTCTTCTCCTGTCCTTCACCTAAGATTATGACGCACTTTGGTGCAGCGCTATAAGTTGCGCTCTTCCTGAACTATGGAATAAACTGCAAAAGACCCTAAAGCTTGTAGTGCCTGTAAGCATGTCCCTCAAGTCTTTGTTGCACCACAAGATCAGTGAAAAATGTGATTGCTTTAATTAACTTTCCTCCTTCAACTCCTCCTCTGTTCCCCTTCCTTTCTTGCCCATGCCCACTTCCTGCCCCATGACCCATAAACCCCTCCCTTCTCCCCTGTCCTAACGTTTCTCTTATACTAAGGTATATCTTAATGTCTATTGTATTGCTATGTATCTCAGAGTTATCACTTGTTCTTATAGTGCATCTCATGTAATTTATGTACTGAAATATTCTTCTGCACATAGGAAAATTCTGCATACTTGGTATTGATATCTCTGTTATTGATTCATGTAATATTATGAACCTGCTCTGTATTGCCTTTTGTTGCACTGTTGTTTTTCAAATATTGGTGTATATGACTTAATACTGTTGTATTCAGGTCCACTTTGCAAATGAGCATGTCTCAATGGTGTATTTACTGATAAAATAAAGATGACTGATTGATTAGGCTGCTGGCTACACAGAGCCCAAATACAATCTCCACCTTTCCTAAAATGCATAAGTTAATATTTGGCCTATGATATCCTTTAAATCCTAACATATATAAAAACATTTAAAAATATGGCCTGCCTTTCCAGGAGAAGGTAAAATATTTTTGTTTAGGTAGGATTTTATGTTAAGCCCGACTGGTGCTCTCTGACTTTTACATTCCACTGGACAACGCGGGTCATAAGCCAAGCTTCAACAGAGAGAGACAGGTGGGTTCAGAGAGGAAAATGCAGAGTCCAGGAAGTATTCAAAGGAGATTCACAATTGTGGGAAGTCTCCATAAAAGTGGAAAGCAGGGTTGAACTGGAAGATAAGGTGACCAAGAAGCTGGCTAGAGAAAAGGAGCAAACCGAAAGATCCGAACCCTATTTTTTTTTTTTTAAAGGACAGGCTTAGTGGAGGAGGAGAATCTGTCACTGGAGATGAAGTAGAAGCTATCACAGAGACATGGCAGGACTTAAACCAGACCAGAACAGTCCCAGTGACAACACCACAGCTGGCCAGACAGTCAGCTAGGATGTGGTGGAAGATGGTGTTGAACACTAGGCTCGAGTCAAGGAGTGGTAGAACAGTGAGGAGGAGCCCTGGCCTAACCCCAGGAGATCACTAACTACATGGACCACTGCTGTCTTGGTACTTCAACTGAGGCAGAAACAAGACTGTACTCTGTCAAGAAGGTTTCTACTGAGGAGGCGTGCGGATTGTTGAGCAGACAACCTTCTCTCGTATTTTTCTTACGGCACTTAGAACTTGGGTAATCTGTTCCAACACTATTATTATTCTTTGTAAAAACTGTGTTAATGCACCAGTTAGGATAACTCATGCCACAAAAGTAGGGAACTGTGGTGTGAGGGTTTAACCCTACCTCGCCCACCCCAAGCAGCAAAGGAAAAAATCACTATGATTTTGGCTGTCCAGAGTCTTGGCAAATCAGGGGTGGGGTCTTCCTAGGGGTTTTCAACCCTAGCACTCACCAATTCTGATATAGTGTTTAACCATACAGAACTGTATCTCCCCACATGGTACCAACTGCCTGTACAGATTACATTTGACCTTATTTGCTGATGGAATGGGAGAGTGTTAGGGTGGAAAACCCAAAGAAGACCCCAACCCATATTAGCCAAGACTCCGGACAGCCAAAATCATAATGATTTTTTCCTTTTGCTACTTGGGGATGGGGTGGGAGTTAGGTTAAACCCTAATGCCAAATTTCCTACTTCTGTGGCATTAAGTTACTCTAACTGGTGCATTAACAAAGTTTTTGCAAAGAATTTCCTTTCTTTTGAGATAGTGGAATCATAACCTCATTCATGCAGGTCCCTTCAGGACCCTCGTGAACAGATGCAGATGTGCAGGAATCTTTTGTTCCTGCGCCATGGAAGAATCCATCCACCTACAGAAGTACAGGGTCTGGCATATTCACTTTTTACACATTCACTCTTCACATACTTACGCTTTAAAAAATTAATAATTTGACGCAAATGTTCAGGATAGTAATTTTATGACTGCCTTATAAACATGACAGGTAGCATTTATATTAGCCAAAATGTCATTTCAGTACCACAAGTGTGAAAGACCTCTCATCCAGCATTTAAAAATAGCTACATCCGTTTATGAGGTGCTGTGGAAAAATAGCTATGTTGAAATTTTGGAGTAAAAATATTGAAAATTATCAAAGTTATGAGTGAATGTTGAAATACTGCAACATTCAGTCATAACCTGGGCATTTTACCATATTTATAAACCAAAATTTCAGCACAGCCTTTTGTTACCCACCTCATAGACAGTAGGTGAAAATGTTCAAATCCCCATTAAAATGCGATTCCGCACCAATCGAAACTTAATTCTGCCTATAGAAGCGAAACACATTCTGGCCAGGATTTGAAACTGACAGCTTTTATGTTCATGAGGTGCTGTGAAATAAAATGGTTATGTTGAAAATCTAGGGTCAAAATATCTAAATTATGGAAGTTATGAGGGCGTAGATAAATTTTAATGTCGCCATAACTTTGTCATTTTTAGATATTTTTATCCCAAATTTCAACACAGCCTATTATGAACCCACCTCATGAACAATGACAGAGAACATTTTCAAATCCTTCCAAAGGTGTTTTTGCCAAATGACCACAAAATCGCCTTTCAGGCCGCTTGGCATAATTCCACCGACACTGATCCTGAGGTGGGCTCCCAAAAAGGCCATGTTGAAAATCTGGTGTGAAAATATACACAAATGACAAAGTTATGCATCAAAGTTCAAAACCTCACTGAAATACACTGAAACACACTTACCTTAGTTTCTCATACTGCAGTTGCCAGTTCCAGCAGCAAGGCGTGTCTTTGATTAGGGAGTGGATCTTTGCCATGGATCCTATTCAGGTGAGTGAGGGTGTGTGGGGGTGTTGGTGGAAAGTGCTGATTGGGAGGTCACAGTTGCCCGTCAGATAGGCAAGGGACCGTTTTCTTTTACAGGATAGTATATATAAAAAAAATTAAAAATTAAAACACAGAGGAGGTTTTCTTTATTATAGTTGACATTTCCAGGGCAGCTACTGTAGGGTAGGGTGCCATCAGACACCAGGAAGCATTATAATCAAGGCCACTGATTTATGGTGATTAAAACAATGAAATTCCGTTTTCAAGACTTCAGATTCCAGAATTACATCGGTGATTGTTACTCTAATTTCCGGATTTTACTGGGATTCTGCTATCATTCTTTTAGTATGTGCATAAATAATCAGAATTAAAGAAGGCTTAATATACAGAGCATTAAATAGGGCAAATTGAAAATAGCACAGGAAGGAATTAAAGAAAACACAAGTTTTGTAGATTTACTGATCTGATATAAAATGCCAGATTCCACGAAATCGTTGTTTTACCGGGTCTTCAGGCAGCCTAATTCTGGAATTTTACCGATTTTCCGGTAAAACCGACAAACAGTGGCCTTGATTATAATACATAAGGAGACAGTGATCCGAGGACTGGAAACACCACTAGACAAAAAGGGAATCATTATATTATATAAAGGACAGCAATCGGAGGGTGGGAGGACAGAAGACACTAGGAAACATTATATTAAATAAGGGATGGCGATCAGAGGGTGGGGGTTGCCACTGGACACCAGAGAAACATAGCACACATAAGTGTGCGTGGCACCACTAGACACCAGGGAGATGGCAGCTCACTGCTCTCAGAGCAGCCCGCACGAGTTGCAGTTGTGGCTGCAGAACTCAAGAAAGTCCTGCTGTTCTCATACAGAGAACATGGGTCGACAGCTCCTTCGCTAAGCTGGACACCCAGGTTTTGTGGTGCCCAGAAAAGGTATCTCAGGCCATTAATTTAAGAAACAAACATCAGAGTCTAGCTAAACAGGTCCCATTTGGCTTAGTTCTGGTGTTTGTTTTTTAAATGATGGCATTTTATATCTTTCTATGCTTATTAGTTCAAAGAGAAAGAAACAAGATGATGGCTCTCACGGCACAAAAAGTGTTTTGTGCTGTGAGAAGCAATGTAGAAACCAAATCAGCCCTCGACGTAGAAATTTTGGTGTCATCAGAATGTCATCCCAAGAACCCTACTGAGCACGCTCAGAACATAACACAAACTTTAAAGCCTTATAACTCAGGAACCATTGAATATTTTTCACGAAACCTTTCCAAGGCACTGCCTTCGGACATCACGCCTGTAGCCTGAAAGTTTGGGGAAACAATTCCATGCAAGCTGTAGGTGAGAGCATTAAAAATACCATGTTAAGTACAGGAAAAAATTAGGCATCTACAGAAGAATGACATGCTGATCTCAGAAAACGCACATGCTGCAGTCACTAAACTTTCCACATATTTAGATCCTGCTTCCTAGACAACACATGCAAAATTTCAGCTGATTTTGTCAAATGCTGCCAAAGCTATTAAGGTATAAAGTTAGGGTTTAACATTGAACAGCTTATTCAACCCTAAAAATTGGGGCGCTAGTGCCCCGTAACAGTAATTGTAGTAGATATATCATGGCTGTTAAGCAATTTGGGGATTTTAAAATTAAAACTGGCTGATTCAGTTCAGTTTTGCAATTTGTGACCTAGTGAAATAAATGCATCAGCACAGCAGGGTATTTCAAAGGCCAGAATGACAGGTAAGAAATGAGGGAAAAACTGAAAACGGTAGTACAAACCTCAAACACAGGAAGTCTTTAGTTGTGGCTGAGACTCTGCAGAAGATATGACTAACTTCGCAGCTTCTTTTGTTTTCACCACATATTTTGTAAACGCCCAGCCATGGGATCTGGCTGTAGCTGTAAAGAAGGTGCAGGGGCGACAAAAGTCCTACCCAAATGTTACCCTTTCCCATGTCCATACATAACCCTGCTGTTCACCATATGGCAAGAAGAGTTATATGGGCAGGAAAAAACCTGTCTGCACAGGAAATTCAGAACTTTCGTGTTACATAGCTTCTACCTATCACTATCACCAGTGACCCCAACAACAGGTGGTAATATGTGGCTGGCCAGGCTGGGGAGTCAGCAGGTGACAGGGGCTGGTGAGAGCAGTTCAGGCAGCCGGACACCAACCTGTCAAGAAAGAAGAAGGAAAAAGCTGGATACAGTAGCAAGGTGGTAGTAGTCAGTGACTCCACAGTTATTTATTTATATTTATTTCAAAAGATTTACCAGGAAAGACATACCAAATTACCAGGAAAGACATACCAAGTGAAACAGTTATTTCCAGATGTGTCCTGGGGCAGGGGAAATAAGATGAGTGCATCAATAAGTTATAACAATCAGTTACACAAATCAAAAACCTATAAGTTAATATAGTAGCAGAAAATGAGGCTAGGCAGAGCATCTGAGGAGCAGCAAGTAATACCTGTAGAAGTGCAAACTGGAATACTGTTGAAGTATGACAAGTCACTGCTATGTGCGGTGTTAAGTGTAGATGGCAGTGTTTTGAAGGGTGAAATGAGCGCTAAAGATGTTTTGTAAAGCAAGGACAGATGGGAAACTGGGGTGCAGGGGACAGTGAATTGTGGCAGGAGTAGGGGCAGTGGGCGGAGAAACTGGTATTTAAAGGAGGAAACATCCTTAATAGTAACACTATCAAGGGTACTGAAGGAGGGAGGGTGTAAGCCTAGCTAGTCTCTGCCTTGCGCTTAAAAGTCATGAAGACTACTTTCTTGGCACAGGATAGCCGATTAGCTTGGAACAAGTGCTGGCTGATGGTGAAGTCCAGTTGGAGCCAAGCTATGCGGTCAGAAGCAGAGGATCCATAAGCAAAGAGGACCTTGTCATCTGGTACATGTGCATGGATGCAGAGTAGCAGGCTGGAGGATGGTCATTCAGTAATATGAAGACTAGAACAAGGCCAAGGATGAAGCCTTGGAGTAAGGCAAATCAGATAGGCAGAGCTGGGCATAAGACGTCACCAGTATACACAGCTTGAGACCTGTACTCAGTGTAGGAATGGAACCACTCAACTGAGAAAGCAGTGAGCCCTGCTGCCTTAAGCTTGCCCAGAAGAACAATGCAGGTAACAGTTCTGAAGACTTTGATCAGATCGACAAAATGGCTGAGGTGACCAAACTAGAAAGAATAGTGTCAGTGAGTGCAGGAGGGAGGTGGGTGGGACTTCCAAAACCAGAATGGAAGGCAGTGAAGGAGGAGGAGAAATCAACTAAAGGGAAGAGTTGGGAGAGAGCAAGGTGTTCCTGGAGTTTAGCCAGAGAGGAGGAGGAGGAAACAGGACAGTAGTTACCAGGGATGAGGGTTTTCACCTTTGGGAAGGGGATGACTACAACCTGTTTCCCAGTGTCAGGACTTAGGCCAGAGTGAAGGACAGATGTAAGAGGTAGGTGGCAGAAAGAACAACTGCAGAAGTGGAGAGAGATAGGAGTCTGGACTCAACCACCATTGTGAGTGTTTAGAGCCAAGAGGGCTTTGAAGGAAGCAGAGGGAATGGCAGGGCAAAGGAGACGAGGAGAGTGGGGGATGGATGGGATTTAGGCTGGAAGGGGTGGGAAGGGGAAGAAAGGAAAGGACACAGAAGGTAAAAAGGAGTTGAAGATGAGGAAACTGGAAAAGTCTGAGTCAGAGGTGTCGCCCACCTTAAGGATGGGAGTAGACTGGGTCGGAGGAGAGAAGAGAGGTGAATGACCTTCCAGAACTTTAAGGGGTCATTAAGGTTGTTCTGGAGTATGGATGCAAAGTAATCAGTCTTGAAAGCCTAGTAGCTCTAGTACAGGCATCATAAAGGGCCCTGTATCTATTAAAGTTAAAGGGGAACCAGTGGACTTGTAAGTCCGGCAGGCAAGGTTACATGCTCAATGACAGGCAGTAACTCAGGATGATATAGAAGGTAGGTCAGAACCTCTGACCTTAGTTTGTCACAGAGGGCACAGTGATCCCAGACAGAAAAGAACCTGAAGTTAAAGAATTTGAGGGCCTTGCTGATGTTGCTGTCAGTTGAAATGGGGACCAATCAGTAGCCATCAGGTCAACATTATGGGAGGACAGGTCCAGAGATCAGAAAGACTGGATCTGTATAAGTACTGGCGTGTACTTTGTGACAATGTATCCTCGCACCGTAGATCATATGGCGGTCACCAAGGGCACTGGGAAGGGTACTAGCATCCACTATACTGGGGTGAGATGAGAGAACCCAGTACAATGGCACCCCCACCACAGATCCACTCCTCACAGCCGACTGCCTTAACACTGCCTTCTCTGACCTAAGCTCGGTCCTCCCCAGCAGCTTCTTTGACCCAATCCCATCTGTCTCCTCCGGTCCTGCATTGCCCACCATTCTACCTGCACACCCTATCCCCCCAAGAAGCCAGGCAGCACCTGCTAAAAGCCTTAGGCAGCAATAACTCCAGCAGTGACCCCTCGACTCCAGAATCCTCCAGTATGGTCTTGGGCGAAGTCCTAGTCCCCTGACTGACCTTCTAAACCGGTCTCTATGCCTGGGTCAGTTCCCAAGTGCTTGGAAAACTGCTGCTGAAATCACACCCATACGTAAGAGTAGGGACCATCCACCCCCAACAATTACCGCCCATCTCCATCCTCCCTCCACTCTCCAAAGCCCTTGAAAAAGTGGTGTTGATCCAGCTCTCTGAATACCTAACCAAGTTGACATTATGTGCCCAGAGCAGCACGGTTTCTGCCCAGGACACAGTACAACCACGGCTCTCCTGGAATTCTCCCAACACTTGCATGCTGCTCTTGACTCTGGAAGCCTTGCAGAAGCAATGTTCATTGACCTCTCAAGGCCTCTGACACGGTCTGTCATCCCCTTCTACTCGACTCTCCACCAACTTGGCTTCTCTGGTGGTCCCATTTCCTGGTTCTCTAGCTACCTCTCTGCTAGATCCCAGTGTGTCAAAATCAGTGGCTCTCTCTCCAGCACTCTTCCCGCTCGCCTCCGGGTCCCTCAGGGCTCCATCCTGGGTCCAATACTTTTAGCCTCTACCTCAACACCTCCCCAGCTCATGTACCAGTAAAATACTCCTTACGCCCGATGATGTAGTCCTTGTTGCCTCACATCCCAATCCCATCTCCCTCCAATTATCCCTCCAGCAAGCTTACAACCAAGCCACAAGGTGGTTGGAGACCGTAGACTGGTCATTAACCTAAAGAAAACCAAATCAATGCTCTTCTCCCACCACCAAAATAAAGCTAAAAATACCCCTCTTGATTTTCCCCAGCACTCTGCACCCACTAGAACAAGTGACCACATACAAGCACCTAGGCATCACGCTCGATACTGCCCTCTCCTCCACACTCACATTAATGCCCTGTCAACTGCCATTAACTCTCGGATTGGCCTGCTATACGGCACAGGACTGCCTGCCTCAGGTTGCCCTCAGGCTGGCCATCACCTCCTCAGTCTTGTCCCTCGTGGAATATGGCTTGCCCATCTACGCTGCAGCTGACAACACTGCCCTCTCAAAATCCGACTCTCCATCAATAAGGCCTGTAGGCTCCTGACCTGTGCCCCAGCCGTATTCACACCTGCCTTCTCTATACTACCACCAATCTTCTCAACTTTGAGGGCGACTGCCCTACCAGACCTGCCTTCTTGCTAAGAAATCTCTGTTAGGACTCTCCCCCGGGTCTCCACCTCCTACAGCAGCCATCTTCGTCCGTCACCACCCGTAGCTCTGTTAAGGCCACTTTCAAGGTGCTCAGAACCAAGACCTCTCTTGCCCAGAGATCCTTCCTCTACCGAGCCCCCACCTGGTTCAACTCCTTCCTAGCTGCATCTCCAACTTGCCAAAAAGTGGCTCCTTCAAAACAGCCCTTCAGAACCATATATTTAACTTCCGCTGTTGTAGGTGCAACTAACCCTGTTGTAACCTGTGGTTCCCGCCGCCTTTCCCCTGGCTCAACAACGCCCACTGGACAGCCTCTCCTCTCCCAGACCTACCCCTTCCTACTAGGTCCAAACAGGGATGTAACCCACTGTCTTCTCTGAGGAAGTACTATATCCATGAGTGTAACTCTCAGTTTTGTAATATTATGTAACCTAAGTAATATACAAACTACTACAATATGTAACCTAAGTGTATCTATGTTAAATGCTCCTTTTACTTTACTTGTAATGTTATCCTCTGTTTTAATCTGCACTGTAATAACTGTCTTGATGTCTGGCCCCCGCGATGAGGTGCCTTTGTAAATGAGTCTCTGACTCAAAGGTTGTAAACCGATTTGTAATGAATAAGTGAGAGGTTGACAGATTTGTGATTGAGCCTAGTGGAATTAGAGATTAGCTATGAAGGCTGGAGGGACTTCACGTTTTGATATAATTTGCAAAGGGTGGGGAAAAGCCAATTAGAATTCAGTCACCTAGGATGGGCAACTCACCAGAGGAGGCATGAGAGGATAAGATGATGAGGAGATAGTGACTGCGTGGGAGATGTGCCATGATGGCAATAAACTCCAGCAATGAATATGGGAACTGAAAAGGGAGTGAAATTTTGAGGAGGAGCATCTCACGGGCAGAGAGGGAGGAAACAGAAAGAAGAAGGTCAAACTAGAAGCAAGAGGAAGGCAGATAGCAACACCACCACCCTTCTTTTCTCTACCCTGTCTGATGATGGAGAAACCTGAGCTAATGTAGGCAGAATCAGGAGGTCTTGGTCGATAGCCAAACTCTGAGATTACCAGCACATCAGGTTTAAGCTTAACTATGAGTGGTTGTAATAGGTCAGTTCTGGGAGGAGACTGCAAAGGGTGACATGAGCTGCTCTCAATCTTTTGGGGATGTGGGGGGTGACAGGGCTGGGCAGGGACTGAGCCCAATTTGGGTGGCGTGGAAGAGGCACTGCTGGACAAGGATGGCATCTTGGGAGACGTGGTCTGCCTCTCTTGAGTGTGGTAGGTCAATGAAAGCACGCAGGTCAAGTAATGCAACTAGTGGGAGAGGTGGACTGTCTTCGTCATCGTTGGCATGAACAACATATGGTGCACAATTACCGAGTACATCAGGAGTTTATTCATGAAATGAGGGATATTCCTGAAGGAAATGTATTTACTGTGGTCTTTATGAGATCCACACAGTTCTAGTGGCTTGTAAGCAGTGACAGCAGACCATTAGGCAGGTAAATGCTTGGTTAAAGGTCTGGTGCAAGAGGGATAATTTTCTTTTCTAGCCAACTGGAGGTTAACTGGATGGCCTTCTGGAGCAAGGTAGGCCTGTATGCTCATAATGGTCTGTACCTGTGGCAGGAGGCAAGAAGGTACTGGCCAGTAGAATAGACAGGGCAGTTAGGGGATTTAAACTAAATAATCGGGAGGAGGTGGGCTGGTGCAAGAGCAGAAGGCAGATACAGGATCACAGAGGTAAGGACGACAGAGCAGGGAGCAGAAGAGCCCACAAATGGAGTGAGCAATCACAGAAGTGAAAATATTTTAACTTGCATGCAGGCCAATATGAACAGCGCATCCAGCAAAATGAACAAGCTCGAGAGTCTGATGCACTTGAAAACCAGGACTTAGTGGCACTCTCGAGATCTCGTGGTATTAGGAAAATGACTAGGGCAGGCCGGCCCAGTGGCTGAAGGGCTGGCAGGTGCATACCTTACCTCGTATGCAGAAACCGGATTTGGGAATGACCTCAGGTCATCAGGGTGCTGACACAAGAGGGAGGGAAGCAGGATTAAGCAGCCTAATGGCAGCTCTCTTCTCCAGGGAAGTTCTTACCCCCCAGTAGTTCCACTGCCACTGGGTGGAGAGTCCAGTGTCAGCATGAGCCAGGAAGGTCACGGCAAGTTAGAAGTGTCTCATATTGCAGCATGTACATACACGTGCCCAAGTAAGGGGAGGGAAAACCGGGGCACAAAAAGAAAATGTAAATTAAAACAAAAAAGGAAATTGCTAGGGCACACACCCAGATAGACGGCTGCAGGCTGTTCCAATGAGACAGGCCTCAAAAAATGGGATGGTGCAGCTCTTGTCATAAGAGAAGACATCACTGTGGAAGACTAGAAAGACATCGGAGGCAGGGAGGATCTAGTGCCACAGAATTCATCTGGGTTGAGCTGGGCAAAAGAGTCAACAGAGTATGTGCTTTACGCTCTCCAAACAGTTCAGCAGAGTATAATACCCTGCTGGTTAGGGAAATTATGAGAGAAGATAAATCAGATATAGTGATGATCTTGAGGATTTTATCTTCTGTGCATACAGGCTGGCATCTTGAAAGGCTAATGGCAGGGCTGAAACTGAGTTGTTTTTTTCCCCAAAATTATTTTTATTGAATATAAATTCATCATATACATTTTGTCATCTCATAGGCAATACATACACTTGAATAAAAATCATCATATGATAGCAAAATTGTGGCGTGCACTGCATGATGTTACAAGATAAAACTCCATTTGATGTAAACTGGATTATTAAAACATGGAAAAACTTACTAAAACTCAGTAACTGCAACAGGGTACTACCTGCATATGCTTAATAAGGAACATCAGTAAAATCAGTAAAGTACCTTACTTTAGTGATTGCATACTCTCCCACCCCTCCCCAATTCAGGATCAGGGTCTTCTTTGGTGGTTATACTGATTGCTATTATTCAGAAATTCTTCAAATGCCAACCAGCACCTGGAAAAGCAATCATGTTACCCTTAGCTCTGTACACCACTTTTACCAGAACACACGTTCTCCTAGTTGTTTTAGCCATAATCGGCTGATAGGGGCTCCTCACTTTTCCACAGGGTGAGAATGCCTAGTCTTGCACAGATAATGACAATGTATATGAATATCCTTGCCCTTTCCCAGATACCTGCTATTTTTCTAAATCTTCCAGGAGAACCATCTGAGATTCTAATATAACGGGGTGGACGATACCTGAGAGAGACCTCTTCTATTTCACGTCCAGTTGAAGCTGAGTTTCTGTCTGCTTTCAGGGACTGCTTCCTAGAACAGCAGGTCCAGGGAGACACTAGGTGTGAAGCCATCCTTGACCTTGTTCTCAGCAGTGGGATCATCTCCACTGGGAACATCAGGAAGGCTGCGACCATAGCCGGGCAACCTCCTGGTGATAGGGAAGATGAATCAGCCCTTAGCCACCAGGACCGAACTTCAGAAAGGCATATTTTGCCAAGGGACCTAGGGCAATTGCTCCTACATGAAAATAAATACCTTCACTTTTGAAAGGGACAGGTTGCCTCCAGGCAACAGAGTACAGAGCAACACTGAAGGACTGCAAGAATAGAACTAAAAAGCCAAAGAGGGTCTGAAACGTGGGCAGCAGTAGGGGCTGCGGATAACACCATACCCTTTTTGAAATACATAAATAGAAGGAGGAAGGAGATGGAGGGATTAGGTCCTTGAAAACAAGGGACAGGGAGGAACCTATGCATGAGCCACAGGCGATGGCGAGATGCTAAACAGATGCTTCACTTTTTCCCCATAATGGATTTATATCCACCACAGCCAGGGCAGCCTTTGTCCCCACCTTCCCCATTGGCAACCTCCCCAGGACTTACCTGATGGCTTCAGTCTCGATGGACTGCCCTGTGGTGGGGCCAGGAGAAGCAGGGCCATCTTCCCCACCCTGAGACTCAAACTAGATTCACCAACAGGAATCCTGGCAGTGACATGTGAGAAGGGCTTCAAGAGAACGTCATTCGGTCTGCCCCACAGTCCATTTTCTATCCCTTCTGTTCCTTTGTCCACAGAGCTGGGCACAAGTCAACATGTGCCTGTGCAACATGCTCACAGAGTCCCACAGCATCCCTCCCGCTCTGCCTGTCCTGTCCTGCACTACCATCAGTCCTCCACCTGGTGGCAGTAATATGGCGGTGCCGGCAAGCCCTACTTCCCAGGAGAGGAGAGCCGTCCATTGAACTCTCAGTCCTCTCCCCCAGCCCCCAGCAACCCAAGACTGTAAGGAATCTCTGGTCACCAGTGTGGTGGGTGTAGCGCTACTAGTGTGCCACTGGGCTAGCTCAAATATTTCACTTCTGAATTCACCAAAAGACCCCACTAGGTGAGTGAGGTGGTACAAGGAAGATTTGCACAAGTGCAGGACGGACCAGGGAGCACTCTGAAAAGACTCATACTATGTGTGCCAAAGTATTTACTGAAAATGGTAATACAGGAAATTAGGGCCATAATTTGGATCAAACAATGAAACTAATTCATCTCAGATGTACAGATGCGGTAATATTCTCTGCATTCAGTCCAGGGGACTTAAGCTCAGTAACATAATTGCTGGAAACGCACATTGTCCCAGAATATCAATTCAAGCAGCAGACTTAAGCAAATGAGCTTCCTATAGCAACAATTCCAAGTGATGTGGAAAGAAGCAACTGATCAGAAAGCATCTTACTGGCAGACGTTCGATTCCATTCACAGAAGGTGCAGTCCAAGTGCAGATTCTGTTAAATGCTGCAGCTCAGATCAAAACTCTAGACATGCTGCTTTTCAACTGCTTCATGCTCTAGAGGTCTAATAAAATTAATACCGAAAGCAAAGAAAATGGACCCAGAGCCCAATGTGGGTGTGTCCTGGGTGGGTACTCCCCATCAGCTGGCCACTCACAAAGAATGGTAATCCCTGCAAACTAAGGTGCTCTGTGACAAGCCCTACCTATAGGGCAATCACAAAGCTGCAAAGGGACAGTGCAGCTGGCATGGGACCGAGAATGCCATTTTACGCCAGTCCAGTCTGTGAGGGAACAGGACTAGCGAGTGGGGTTCCACTGGATGCCAAGGTGCTAAAATCCTGGTGTGTGGTTGGGATGCCTCTACACTACGCTAGCAGGGGTAGGCCTACGGCTTTGCAAAATGAAACATAAGTGGCCCAGAAGCAAGCCTAAAAGTAAGGAAGGAGAACAGGAGACACTTCTGGGTGGCGCCCGTGCCATGGTCATGTAGCGTGACATAATACCAAGTGGCCAGAACTATGCCATGCTCTGACACCACGGAGTCCCATACACCAGCATGTTAGCAGTTGCAAGCCGGTTTGTATTCATTAACTTCTGGCTACTGTCTTTACAGTGTGGCATGTGACTCCACCTTGTGACTATGCAAGTGTTTTGTAAAGGGCTCTAAATGGTGATGGTATAATGCAGTGACTGTGCCCCTATTTTGCACCCTCACGCTTTAGGCCCCAGCTCTTTTAAATTTCTTTCTTCTCACAAACATTTACTTATCTTCTACTGTGAATTTAGAAGGAATTCGCAAAACTGACATTAAAAGACCCTTCCATTTTCTAGCTGAATTAGTTTCCTGACAAGATTTCCATGGTTTTAATTTACAGTTCTCGTTTATCCTTAATCTTCATCACACCCTCATCCCGATCAATGAACATCACTCTGTGTTTCCACCATGACTAACCTCTTATTTCAAATAACTTGTTTCCTTTCCCAGTTCTCCTGTACTGGTCTGTCATGCCAAGGAAGGTAGAGAATACTAACTGGATTTGCACTAAGTGATCTTTCCAAAGAGCCAAAGCCATAATTGCAGTGTGGAAATTCCCATCATCTCTACATCCTTTTATCCTCAGAAGCTGTGGCAGTAGGGCTCAACACCACCACACGGAAAAAGACACACCCTATAATAAAGACTAGCAGGTTGAAGGGATCCTCTATAGTACACAGCCTGTTGTTCCTGCTCCTGCAAGAACAGCATGACCACCAGGAAGGGCCTGTGAGGAAGGGAGTAAGGACTAGTTAGTGTTTTGAGTAATTAGGCTTTTGCTTGTGTATCTTCACTTAAGAGTGTCACATGACACTCAGTGATATGGTACCTGCATCTTTTACCCAGCCGGCAGTTCAGGATATGGTTGGTTGCTTCCCTGATGTACATCCCTAGGACATGCAACTTTCTGCAACTGCAGTAATAGCAAACTGCCATAATTTGTCCTGCAGCTGAGATAAAAACTGCTGAACTGCTGCACTTTTCAGGACTCTCAAACATTTTCCTGGGACCCCACCCATTTCTTCTGCAGAGTTCGGCCCTCAAAATGAAAATCACAAGAACAATGCTGCACTTCTCCATATAATTTAGAGTGTGGCTTTTGATTAGTGAGTTGGAGCAGCTTAGCTCAGGCTTTTGTTGCAGGTCACTGGTCAGTCAGACCATGAGTTTGAGTAGGATGTTATCTGGGACTCTCCACCCACTGTCACATTACCTCCCTACGGTTACTAACATCCTGAGCCAACATTTTTATACCAAAATGACCTTGACTTAAAAGCAGCCAGCACCTTGATAGTGCTTTGCCATGCACTCTTCAAAGACAGTAGTGTGACACACTGTGGCAGCCAGTTCATCCCACTCAATGAGAGCATGGCATCAGGTAAGGCTGGCACCAAATCTTAACAAAAGAGCTCCGTCTGCAGCCTGGCCATGAAGGCTTTGTGTTTGAGTTCTCTGTAATGGCATACTGGAAGCACTACTAACTGTACAGTCCTGCTACAGCAATAAGCAAAGCTGGAAACAGCAGGTAATATACCAGCTGAGAGTCCCTTTCACCTGTCAATCTTTACTATATGGACCCCTACTGCCAGAGTTACTGAGGTTAGAAAGATAAGAGACTCTGGAAAACCAAACTACCAAGTATGAAACTCTCCATTTCATTTTTTTGTCAATCTGTACCTGCTGCATCCCTCTGGAATACCAAGGCACACCCAACCTCCAACATTCCAATTTGCCCACATCATCCTCCCATAAGCCTTGGCTCTGCCCCAGATGGGAACAGGAAGTGGGATGGTTTACCGGAGTCTCTTAGGCAGCATCAGGATGCTACTGCTGGCGGTGGTGCTGGGCCTGGATGTTCCAGAGTCCTCATAACCATGCTGGAGCCTTTTTCCAAGTTTCTCCATTTGCCCATTTGGATGGCAGTATACATGCGGCTCAGTGCGGTGGAAGGTGCACCCAGCCGCAAGCCAGGCTTCTGCCTTTTGCTGCACTACCACCTGTGGTCACCCAGGTAGCACCACTGCAATGGAGGCAGTGACACTCCTTCCCAGAGGAGAACAGCGCCCCTGGCTGCTCAATCCTCCTCCACCACCCGGTTCTCTGATGGCCAGGGCTCATTCCCAAAACCCAGGTTGCTGGTGTCATGAATAGTATCTCTACTGCTTCACTGACAGATCGGCTACTTTTGCACAGTATAAATGCTGAAACTTAGAATACCATGGTACACTGTAAACATGTTCATTGCGTTGTGGAAATTTCACACAGTATCAATACCATGACTTTAAATACCATAATACACTACTAAACATTAACCACAGTGTGATCAGTTTCTAACTATATAACTATCCCTAACTTTCAGTACTGTGGTACACTATGAAACCAGCCGCCACTCATCAGCCATTTGAGACATATGTCAAAATGTTGTGACGACAGTAGAGGGGCCAAATTTCCATGTTGTAGTTTCCTGAAACCATGAGGAAATATGTTGTTTTAATAACTCCTTTTGCTTCACTGAAGTCCGTTTGATAATCTACAAGCACCACAACATTTCTTTCAGTATCGGTACATGGGGATGGTACATAAGCGCTACTTGCAGTTTCTGGGTCTTTTGATTTACAGGGCAGTGAGCTGCTGTCGATACACTGCCATGCTGGCACTCCCACACAGCATTTGAGTGCTGAAGCGTCTGATGAATTACCACTGAAACAGGTTTACTGCACACTGTGAAATTCTACATGGCAATACCATAACTTTCAATACAGTTTTTCACTTGAAAACAATTAGACCTTAGCATTAATAAATAATAGGCAGCTAAGTGGATTGATGCCTATACACAAGATATAAAAAGAAACAGTATCTATTACTACTGCAATGTAACTTTGGTTGCTCACTTCTTCATCTGTTTGGAAGATAGAAGCCATATTGCTTTTAGTTACGTGGCTCCCAGATGTGGTTTTAACAATCCAGTAATTGCCCTTCTCTTTCTATCTCTATGATTTCATTAAGTTCAGAGTCAAGCTGGAGTTCCACGTAAGTGCTGTTAAACTGACCTGTATACTTTCCCCACATAGCTGCTTTTTACCCCTCAAGTTGCCAAAGCTCTGAGCCCAGCTCCTCCAAACTGGTGACCACCTCCCTTGGGATTACTTCTGCGTGAGATCCCTGCCCGTGGCGAAGCCAGGAGGAAGAGGCTGTCCCCACCCCACCCCATCATGAACACATCCAGTCCCCAGATAATGGTGCAGGTCCAGAGGTGTGTCGGTGCACCAGCAAACCCATGGGTCCCATTTTCAGTTTTCTGCCCCTGATTGAGCCAAGGCAATGCATATGCGTGAGAGACAAACATCGACATGGAACCTGCAGCCCTCTCCGCACCCGGTGACACAACATCTGCCGCTGCCACAGACCTCCACCAGGTGGAAGCCAAGAACCGAGCCGACAAGCCTCTCCAATCCAGGAGGAAGAGCTGTTTGGTGGCTGCTGCATCCACTCTCCGCCCACCCCACCCTCCTGTCGACCCCCAACAATCCGAACTTGTTCCCAAACTCCGGTCGCCAGCATGGCATAAAGTAAGGCCAGCACCACTGGGACGGCTGCACTTTTTTTCTCCCTGGTTCCCGGATGGAATGTCCCCCATGTAAGCCTCTCTGATTTCCTTTCAGTTTCTCAGTGCCATCCAGAGGAGCTACTGGCAGCCCAGAGATCATGGTTTGCCCACATGGTGGGCCCAGATGCTAATCCAGTCCATCAGTGGGCTCGGGACAGCAGAGGTGGTGCTGGCATGGATCCCAGCATCAAGGAGCTCAGCCAAGGGGTTTCCTTGCTTGAGTGAACCCTGGAGAAGGCCGGCATGCAATGATGTCAGCGCATAGTCAGGCACACTCCCACCCTGGCATGAAGATGCCTGCCACCTCATCAATCCCAACCACAGTACTGGTCCCAGCGCACCTACTCCTAGCCTTCGCTAGAGTCAGTATACTGCCAGGCACCAGATCCCACCCCAGAGAAGACGAGCAGCCCACCAGACACTCAGCCTTCTCCCCAACCAAACCTGGAGCATCGGCATCCCAAGTTATAGCTCTACCTCTGCGCCAGCTGTATTGACCTGTATGCTTAGTATAAATAAATCTTGCATCTTATTATTGTACTGAATTTATTTTTGTAACAGTTAAATACAACTTTTCATTTCACATATATTCCTGGATTCTGGATTAAATAAGCCTGGCTCAATGGTTTTGCAATTCTTTTCTGTATAAACATAGTGAATGACTGAAAATAAAAATCCAGACTCTGAGCTGCAAGTGAGCTGCACTTATCCTGAAACAATATGCCATGGTTTAATGACAAACTTTACCAGATGAAATTACTTGAGTAATGGTTAAAAGCCTAGGTTGGAAGTCCAGCTCTGTGACTGACGGACTGGTCCTGGCATTAAATTATCAAGCAAATCAGGAGGTACTGCCTGTCGTGAGAGGAAAATTCTTCTTCCAGCAGCCTTTTTAGGGTGGTTGATCAACTTCTCATCCCTGACTGTCATGGCCAGAAGGGAATGGAGTAGGACAGATAAATGTAAGCACTTTGCACAGTTCTTCTCAAAAATGGTCACAGACAGTAGGGCCAAATTTCTCCACTGTTCCCATGCACAACTGCAGGGCCAAGGTGGCGTAATTAACAAATCTAAGCTTCTTTAAAGTAAATTCCAGCCTGCCAATTGTGTGGAAATCTTTTAGGTTCTAACTTAGCTATACAATACACACACACACACACACACACAGATACTGTCGGCAGATAAGAGCAACAAGCCCATCCATTCTGCCGTTTATGCTACCTAATGAAGCAGCCAGTGACCCTATCTGGTCACTGGCTTTGCTTTGTCCCATCTCTAACATTCCTTTATGCCTGTCCCATGCATGTTTGAAGCCTGCCACCATACGGGTGGCCACCATGATGGGGAGGCTATTCATGCATCCACCACCTCTCCGTAAAAGGAACTTCCTGACATTTCCCTTATCGACCATCCATCAGTCTCATGTCATGTCCTCTTGTTCTGGCACTACTTTTAAACTGGATATGTTGTCCCCTTTGACCTTGTTCATGGCCTTGAGGTATTTGAATGTTTGTATCATGTCACCTCTCTCCCTCCTTTGCTCCAGCGTGTACAAATTGAGGTCTCTGACTCTTTCCTCGTAAGGCTTGTGATGTAGACTCTTCACCATTTTGGTCACCCTCCTCTGCACTGTCTCTGTTTTGTCAATATCCTTCTGCAGTGTGGCCTCCAGAACTGGACACAGTACTCAAGGTGAGGCCTCACCAGGGTCTTGTACAGTGGAACTACCACCTCCCTCCTTTGGCTTGTGATTCCACTCTCCAATACACCCCAACATCACAGTGGCCTTCCCACCGCCTTGGCCGTCTGTCTTGTGGCCTTCAGGTTATCTCTGATTATGATCCCCCACACCAAAGTCCCTCTCCTCCTTAGTAACTGCCAACAGCTCTACCCCAACCAGTAGGTTGTTCCAGGGCTCCTGCTCCCCACATGCAAGATTTTGCATTTCTTTGTGTTAAAACTTAGTTGACATGCCTCTGACCTCTCTCCAACCGTTCCATGTCCTTTCTCATCCTTTCCACCCCTCCAGGGTATCCACCCTGTTGCAGATCTTGGTGTCATCTGCAAACAGGCAAACTTTCCTCTAGCCCATCTACAATGTCACTGATGAAGACACTGAAGAGGACTGGCCCCAGAACTGACCCCTGAGATACCCCACTGGTCACCTCCTTTCCTCTGATTGGGTTCCGTTTACCACAACCTTCTGTTTTCTGTCTCTTAACAAGTTTCCAATCCAGTTTACCATCTTGTGCCCCATCCCAGGCTACCTAGCTTGTTGACCAGTCTCCTATGTGGGGCAGTATCAAAAGCTTCGCTAAAATCTAGGTAGGCAATATCTACCCCCACTGGTCTACTGCCTTTGTCACCCAGTCAAAGAATCTATTAGATTAGTTTGACAGGACTGTCTTGCAGTGAACCCATGTTGCCTGGGATCCAACACTCCCATGGCTTCTAGGTGCTCCACTATTCTTTCCATGAGGTGTCTCCATTATCTTTCAGACTACACAGGTTAGACTAAATGGCCTGTAGTTCCTGCATCTTCTTTACTACGCTCTTCTAAAGATGAGGCGTTAAACCGAGGTCCCATCTGCCTGGATTAGTGGTAGTTCAGGTGGATGTTAAAGATCCCATGGCACTTATCGAAAAGAGTAAGGAATTTCCCGGTGTCCTAGCCAAATTTCCTCACTCACTAAAAATACCACCAACAGCTTAATCTGGTTCAAGGTCAGATTTGGGAGGCAGTATATCATAGTGATTTAAGGTTCTGAGCTGCAAATCTGGTGACATCCAGCAAAACCAGACCTGGGTTTGAATTCCACAGGTACCACTTGTATACTGTGTGACCCTGAGCAAGTCACTTAACCTACCTGTGCTCCCAGGTCGCTCCTGTAAAAAAGCTTTCAGCTTAGTGTGCTACCCTGGTTAAACAAAACAAAAAAGTCAGTTGGCATGCATCTGTATCCCCTTCCCTGGGTCGTGCCTGAAAATAGGCAGGATTTGTCTAGTGCACTTACCCGGTCAACAAAACTAATATAAAATAAAATAAAAGAGGACATCATTTGCCCTTCTCCAGTCCTCTGGGACCACTCCAGCGTCTAGGGACTCACTGAACAGGGCTACCAGGTCAATTCTCAGTTCCCATAGGACTCTGGGATGTATGCCATCTGGACCCATGGCTTGTCCACCTCAGCTTTGCAAGCTCTCCTAGGATTCTCTCCTCTGTGAACAGACTGGTGTTTACCTCCTTATCCTTTGTTCCTTTAAAGTCTAGCTGTGGGCCCTTCCCATGCCCTTCCACAGTGAAAACTGGACAGAAATATTCATTCAGGATCGCTGCTTTCTCCATAGCTCCCCTCTGGCTCCTCAGCTTAGCTACCCCACTATGCCTATGCTTGACAACGTGTGTCCTGGACCCAATCCTCTGCATTGGGCAAGGCTGGTTGGAAAGTGCTGATGTTAGAGTTTTTGAGTCCATTATTGCTTCTATCAGTGAAGGTCTCATATCAGATCTATGACATGAGCTTGGTTGTTCTGGTTTGCGACTAGCAGTAGACAGCTATCTATACCATAAAGGTTACTGCCTGTCAACTAAAGTATTCATATCAGGTACATCAAGTAGGCAGCATCTTTTACCAGGTAGGGTAATTAAAAATCCTCAATGTTCTCAAGTTCTTAAATCCAGCCCTAATCCTGAGCTCCAGTGAATCAGGAAAACCCTCCCAGATCCCCAGCACTAAGAAACACACAGACCATAAAGCCATGTAGAACCGTAAATCCCGTATCCTGTCCCCAGCTTTTAAAAATAAAATCCTAAGAGTCCAACCAAGCATTGTAAATTAGAAATCACCCTCCCACATGCCCCAGTTCCTAGCCAGCTCTGCTCATGTAGCAACACCTGGTGGTGGTGTTGTGCAGCTGCCAGTCATATTCAGACCAAAGTCATTGGTTGCTGGTGTGCTCATAAGAAGGTAGTGCGAGGGCACAACTATAAGAAAATCTCCTCCTTCACTGGCAGCAGCATGGTATAGGCCAGTTGCTACCTCGCCCTCATAGCATGTGAACAGGCTGTACCCACCAGTCTCCTGTCACGCCATTGCGATCCTTCTGTCCCACCCTGTCCATTACACTGCCAGCCAGGCTGAAACAGGGAAACACTGCCTCAGGGTGATAGCAGAGACTCTGCAGCTGTGCTGGGGTGTCAAGTGTCTGTATCGGAGTGGCTCAGTCAAACAGTGGAGTCTTGGGCAAAAGTAAATCAGAACAGAAAACAGGCCGCCCGGTGGCGCTGAGGGTTGAGGCGCTAGGCGCCACACCTCGTGACGCGCCCGGCGCACCGGGTTCGGGAACGGACTCGGGTCGCGGGGTCGGCCCGGGGAGGGAGGATTGAGCGTCCCAACGGATGCCTCCTCCTCAGGGTGGGTTACTAAAGGCGCATCGCGCTTCTACACTCCTTTCCATAGCCGTGGAAGCACCGCAGAGGGAAGGGGTGGAGGCGGCTCTGCTTGTCGGAGTCGGGGAGGGGGGACGCCTGGCGAGATGAGGGTCTGCGTGCGTACACGTACCACTCGGGACGACGTCCCCCAGCGCAAGGCGCCCTGGGGGAGCGGGGACGCCAGGAGAAAACTGAAGTCACCTCCGCAGCTCCTAGATGAAGTCCCTCTAAGTCCGCCCTCGACCACCGATAGGACAGACCCTCGAGTGCAGAGGAGAGGAGGTTGGGCACTCTAGGGGCAGATCCCTGAAGGTAGGTACCGGGGACATGAGCGACGGAAGGAGGGGGCACCGAGGCAGTAAGGAGGGATAAAGATGAAAATAAAAAAAAAAAAAAAAAAGAACCACAAAACAGCATAAAGTAACTAAAATAAATAAATACATAATAGTGTTTCTGATACTACCCGACAGAACCAGAGACCATCAGATCATGGATACTAGATGGTATCAGATACTGCAGATATCTAACTACTGGTTCCTATCACCTAGGATCCAAATCAGATCCCAACTATCCAGTGAGACTATCGGACTTGAGGATTCAAGGGGACCTCTATCCTCAGATCCCACTATCAGACCTTGGATCCAAAATCCAAATGGGGTCCGATAGGATCTTGGATTGATGGACTATCCACCAGATCCCATTCAGATAGTCAAAAGTACTTAAGTGAACATCACTAAAATAAATTCCATTTACTAGTACAATGCTGGGGGTATCCTTAATCTGTAAGCATTCTTTTAATGGTTTCCTCCAGTGTCACACAGGGAAGTTCTATCTCTGGTACTAAGGTATTTTGCTGATCACTTCCACAGTTCATCCTTCTTGACAAGCTTAAAAGGAAACACCTGTGTCAGAATGTAATATTTGTAATCCTAGACCTAAATAAATGAACATAAAAATAAACTTATATAATTCATTTTATTCTGTACAACTCAGTCATAATACACATCATATTGTTCTTCTTTTGAGGAGATCTTCTTGGGGTCTGGATGTGTAACCCAACACCCTCTGTTTAAATATGAACAAAATTCAATCCTTCCGGCCTGAGTCGGGTGCCACTGAACCCCAGTTTCTTGAGCTCTAGTCATGTTGCAGTCACGCTGGGTGCACTTGACCCCAGCCCATGTCCCATTGACCCCACCTACCCCAATCCATCACCCCCTTCCACCACCTTTCCCCAGTATATAGGCCAAATCTGGCCCCTAATGACTTATGTTGCCTCTTCCGCAACTCTTTTCCCTTCCTTTTTCTTTGTCATTCACAATCAATTACCATTGCCTTCTTTTAGGCAGCCCTTCATTCCATCATCCCACTCCTGCCTTTTCAGGCCCCACTTACCCACTCTGGCACCTTTTGTCACCCTCTTTCAAGAGCCCATTCTTTCCTCTCTCTTCCTTCCCTATTTCATTCCTTTTTCTATCTAGCTTCTCCCAGGGTAAGTAGGTGGGTACATTCTCTGTGAATCCCAGCAAAGAAGGGGATCTGTGTCTTGCTTCTGTTCTTATATCCCCTCAGCACACCTACCTCGCCCATCCCTTGGCCAATCCCTGCATCACCTTCTCCTTCTGTCGTCCAACTCATACCTGATGTCATGGCCCCTCCCTGCCCTACCTCTCTACCCCTCCCCCCTGTCCACCCCCACCTTTCCTGGCTCTACTTTCCTTCTTCCCACTGCCTACCCAGTCAACACCCTCCTATCCCCCATTTCTGGGAATTCCTCGACAATTCAGGTTGCCATTTAGTGGCAACCATGTGTCAGAGGAAGAGTCCCTTTAGAAATGACATACGAACTCCAAAATACTGGGTGCTCGATTGGCAATTTATTTTCTTTCAAAATCACCCTTCACCATACACCCACAATTCATCATGTCTTTTACAATATATACATTTTTCAAGCCATTCTTTATATACTTATACACTTATAAAGTACATTTTATTTTGTACGACTCAGTCATAATATATATTGTCCTTCTTTTGAGGAGATATTCTTGATGTGTGGAACCCAACACCCCTCTGCTTAAATGTGAACCAAAATTCAATTCCTCCGACCAGAGTCTGGTGCCACTGAACCGCCCCCTCCCCAAGTTCCTTCGACTCTTCCTTGTCATGTTGCAGTCTCATGGCTGGGTGCGCTTGACCCCAGCCCGTGTCCAACTCCCCACCCTAAACCCGTCTAACAACCCCTTCCCCCACCTTTCACTAGCCCATAACCTGCCCTAGTGACAGATGATGGGCTCCTCCCCCTTCCTGCAGCCTTTCATTCTCATTCTCTATGAAATCCTCTAATTGCAAGACAAATGAAGACGTTCCTTACTGTGGATAAATGAACCCCATCTGGATTTGTACATGTTATATCCTTATACCCTATGCACCACCCCTTTAACTTCGACATCAATGCTGCTACCTCCTGTTAACCCACCTTCTGGCTCTCTGCACTCCTTTATATCCAAGGCATGCCGCCATACCATCCTGGAAATGATGTCTGACCAGCCTATCTCCCTCTGGCCGCCACTGCTGTACTGCCGCTAAATCCCTCTCTATATCCTTTAAAAGAATCCCCCAGGCTTTTCACCAAAATCGCACTTCCAAAAATGTATAACCATGTCCGTTTGACATTTCAATTTTACTCTTCTAGAGTTGGGATGATTTGAGTCCACTTCATGCCCTAGACCCCTTCCAATGCACTCTGGTCATGTCCAGATCCCACCCAGTTGCTTCCTCCCAGGTGTATGGATGCCCATCGCACTGCCCAATAAATGTAGGCGTCTCCAATAATCCAGACTTGTCGTGTCCTGCTTGTTCTTGTGAAAAATAATGTCAACAATTGTTAGAGAAACTCCTCACATCTTCTATAACCATTAGATTTCATCTGTCCACTTTTTAACCTCCTCCTCACAGCCCCGTGCTGCTATTTCTGATGCCGCACCTATCCTGAATGAGTGGGATGAAAACTTTGGGGTCTTCTCCAATAAATGCCATCCTTTCTTTAATACTGCAGTCAGTTGGTAGCAAGTGACTGGTTTCCTATCCTTGTGTATGAAGAACACCTTGCCCCTTGATCATATAACCAGATATACTCAAGGGCCCTTATCGCACAGTCCCTCCCCTCTGTCTTTCCAGTGTTACCTCTGCCCCATCCCCATCTGATCCATTTTGATCTTCTCAGCCAAATTATCACCGATCCTGTCCCCACCGTATCTCTCCCCAACAACCCTCCGTTTCCATATTTTATTCTTTGCCACCACCTCACCTACCTAAATGCCCTTTAGACATGACCATGAAAATTGCTCTAAACAAGTATGACTCATAAACTGAAATGCACATACTCTAACACCCCCAGTAGCTTTTGGAGACCCTCCTCCACTACCGGTTTTCTGTTATCCTCTGATTAGCCTTGTAATTTCTGCCACCCCAACAACATGCGGCACACCAACCTGAACTTGTTCGGTTCTGCCCAACCCCTGATGTTGTTACATGCCCACCTTTATACCTGACAGCTGTACTCCCATGGTCGCGCTAGCCATCCCGCTTTCCCATTTTTGAACCATAAACTTGGTCATCTGGTCCTGTGTTACTGACTCACTTACCTCAAACCCTTCTTGCTGGAAGTCCTGGAATGCATTCCATGCCCCTCAGAGCTCTCAAGCGTGCTCACAGACCATGAGCTCCTAAACAGCCAGCAGGCTCCTTCCAGCCAATGTCCCACACCTGTGCCGCACCTTGTCTTTGCAAAGCAGCTTGTGGTGCCACAGACCTGAACCTGTCCAACTGAAGATGGGAGAGGCTGTCAGCTATCTGTTGACCCCTGGATGTGTTTTGCTTTAAATGATAAGTTTATTCTTAACTCAATTAAAACCAACTGCCTCAAGACCCTATTCACGGTTTTTGTGTGCCTCCTTTGCCTGTTGATCACTTCCACTACTGCTTTATTATCGCACCAGAAAATGATCTTCCTATTTCTCAACCTTGTCCCCTAATCAATACCCCCACCTATATAGTACTATTTCTAAGAATGTAATATCCTTCAACAAACCTCTTTCCTCCATTCTTCTGGCCGTGCTTCAAATCCATTCCCCCTAAAATGTACCCCATCCCAAGTGCCCACAATCGTCGTGTATAACTGGGTGTATTATTACCCAACCACTCATCTTGCCAAAATGTGACCCCATTATATCCATCCATGAACAGTTCCCAGACCTCCAAGTCCTGCCGTATCCTTTTGTTATAGCCATCCAGTGGTGTAGTAGGCTTGCCTTCCCTGTTGCTCTCCCAAACCTCCTAGTAAAAGCCCTGCAAGCAAAATTCAAATGCCCAGCAGCTGCTGCATCTATCCCTAGCGGGACTCTCCTCTTACCCTTTACCTGCAGCAGTAACTCCCTCAACCTTATCATTTTGCCCTGAGGCACCTAAATAACTGTTGCTCTGTGTCCACCTCTATACCTAAAATTCCAATTTCTTATCTGGGCCTTCCATCTTCCCTTCTGCTAACAGCACCCCCAAGATTGCACACATCTCTCTGAACCTTCTTAGCATCAACACTGTCCCTCTTTACTGCAACCTATCAACAAAAATCGTCCAGACAGTGTACTACGGCTTTATAACCGCATCTTTCCCCAAATACCCATTGCATCCAGCTACTAAATGCCTCGAATTTTGCACAGGCAGTTGAACATTCCATAGGCATCGCCTTATCAAAGTAATAACTCCTGAAAGCAAAAACCTAATAAGTCCCAATCCTCTGGCCTAACTCGTAATAGCATAAATGCTGCTTGATGTCCGCTTTTGCCAGCCATGCCCCTCCTGTCATCTTAAGTTCTACTGCATGATCCAGTGTAGCATATAACACTGTACAAAGTTCAACCAGAATGCTGCCATTCACCGATGTCCCTCTGGGTATGGCAAATGGTGAATTAACCTATACTCCTCACTTGCTTCTTTGGCACTATCCCCAAAGGTGACATCCTAAAGTGCCTCACTGGTGGCTCTGAAAACAGCCCTCTACCCTGCCGGCCTTCACCTCCTTCCCAATATTCCTAGACACTATGTCCTTTTTTCTTTTATTGAGCTTAAGTTCTTAGCCATCATGTCTCTCTGTGCCCCTGTAGCCCAAATCCAAGCCCTTTCAAACCCTTCTGTAAGCATCCCTGTCCAGGTATCCCTTGGTCCATTCCCTCAGTACCTCTAAACTGACTGGAGCCTTTGCCAATTCAAATCCTTGTCCTTCACTTTCCTTCATGCCCGTTCTGTTCCCATTAAAATTAATTCCAAAACCTCGCGCCTCTTGGAATCCCTACCCTTATTGTTTTGGTATGATCCCTCTTGCATCCCTGTTCCTCTCGAAAAGGCTGCCCACTGCACCCATCGCGATCCCCTTTGCTTATCATCCATTGACCTGCAGCATTATACGGATACTGTCCCAACATTCAGAACACGATGTTTAAATTTACAGTTTGCCCACGCATGATGCCTTGTTGTAAACTCCAGCATGTTTTCCCAAGATGGCTATCCCCCACCTACTCCCTTCCCGTCCCCCATTTGACCTGATAAAGTCCTTAGCCACAGCTTTGAGTGTGTGAATCCCACCTAAGATCCCCTTGCCGCCATCCTCTGTCTAAATGCTTCACCATACTTCAACCACCCATAACCTAGCTTGGTCTTATATGCATCCTTTATTATGGTCAAATCGTCAAAGTGGAACAGCCAGTTCTGGCTTCTTCTCCAAAAGAATGGCACTAAATACCATAACACTTGCCTGCCATGTATCAATATTTTTTCCCTGTGTGGTTTCCTCTACTCTTACCTCACCAATGCCAGTGCCACCGCCATCTCCGTTTTTTCCCCACGGCCTCCCTCTGGTCGTATTTTTTCGCTGTGCCTGTATCCACTAGTGAGAATATGTCGATATATTCCCTCCCCATATCCTTTCCTTAATGGTTTGGGCACGTGTTGCCAAGGTCATACCTGGTATACCTTCATTCCTTCCTTAACCCCCAAACTATCTCTCTCTCCACCTGCTCCCCCTTTGCGTCTTCCTGTATCTCTTTAAATGCTTGTTTCATCTTTTCCAAACTTGTCTCTCCCCATATCCCCTAATACCAGCCAAATATTCCATCAAATCCCCATCCTTCACCAAGCTAACTTCTCCTTACCATTCCCTAAGCCTGCATCCTCCACTTCGTTCTGAGTCTCTTCAGCCATCACCTCCTGCACCACCCGTTTCCTGCTGGGCTCTTCCCAGTACCCCAGTGGAGTCTTCCTCTTCTTCTCGCTTTCTCCTCCTCCTACGTCTGCCGTCTCTTGCAGTTCACTCACTTTTTCCATCAAACCTTTGTTCTGTGGTTCCCCTCTGTTTCTCTCTGCCTCCTCTGCTGCTTCCTTCTTTTCACTATCTCCAGAATCTCGTTCACCTTTGCCATCATCTCTGCTGCCTGTGTCATCAGCTGGGTGCTTGTCAACATCTCTCTCTGCTCTTGACTCCATCCTGAATACTGCCATCCATTCATGGGCAAAGAGGGGACACAGAAAAACCCATTACTTCCATTCCTTAATGTCCATAGCCTCCACCCCATACACTTTAAAACCCTTGTCTGATTTACCTACTCCCTCTGACCTCTTTAGTACCCATTTTCTAAAACCTATTCTTTGATACCCTCAACCCCCCCTTCCCTACCTCCACCTGTCGGTAATTCAAACACTAGCTTAATAGCAAATAAATAAATAAATCTGAAGCAAACTATTTAAGGGAATAACTACATATCCACAAGGACCAAAGGCACCAGTGGACAACAGAGAGTACCCAGGCGATAACACTCATACCCTGAACTCCTTGTCAATCCAGTAGGTCCCTTGACCCAGGAGCTAGCCCTCCTGGAGTACCTATGGGAAGTGTTGCTAATCCATCCCCACCCATGACCTGCACGCTGAGGCACACCCAGGAGGAAATAGTGTAGCTGCAGTCTATGTTCATGCTGTAAACAACAATGCCTGAATGGGAGGTTCCTTCAGAAACATACATGCACAAGAATATTGAAAAGCCATATACTGTAGCCCTCAAGGATTGCTGTTGACTCCAGTCATGTTTGTAACCACGCCGATGCTGGATCACTGCACCCTGGGATAGTGGAAACAGACTCCTCATACAACTAAATATGTCCTCTATAAAGACATTTACCAGGCCTGCATACAGGGGAGGTTGTCTGGCATCTGCAGAAAATGCAGCATGCTAAAGAGAGAAAATCATCTTCATGATCTGCCATGTTTCCAGAAACTAATACAGGTTAACTAGGAACCATGCAACTGCAACTGCTTAATATATACAGCAACTGCATTCATCACAAAATACTAGTTTCTTAAAACAATTCTGAGCACCAGATTATGTGATCATACTACTACGTGACCAGATTTTGTACATTTTTATAAATACAGAAACAAAGAATGCAATGGCAGATAAAGGCCGATGGCTCATGACCTCCTTGTAATGCTCGGCCTAACCATGGCTCCAGCACCCGAGTGAAACCCAGGCAATAACACCACTGCAATAAACAACAATTTTTCTGTACTCCTGCGCCTGTTTTCCCCGCTCTTCCTTTTCCGCCTGATCGCGGCATCGATTCCCTGGCATCCTACACAAATCCCTTTGTTCATTTCAACCTCCCTCGCCTGAAAGCTACAAAAATGGTTCGTGTTGTGCGTGCGCGCGCCCATGGTCTATCTCACTCTCTCTCACCTACCATCGGCCCCTGCACCTATGCCAGGCGTAACCCTGGAAAAAATACAGCTACGGTACCAAGTCCTCCATCACGTACACTTTCCAGCCCTCCTCCTTTCTTCATGCTGATCCGATAGACGCCTCGGAAGCGACCTTCGACTACTAAGGGGCTCTTCCCAATCAGCTGTCAGCTGGAGTGCCTCCCACGGCCCGCTTAACCAGCACCGCTTCCCCACACTTAGAGCCAGCAAAGAAAAAGAAAGGTCTCTCTGTCAGGTAACAGTTTTTCTTATATGTGTCATCTGCACTACCTTTTTGCTACCACCACCTGGAAGTCACGATCGCTACCTCCAACCTAACCTACCTATCCTCTGTGCACTTACTTGCGTGGCCCATGTGGCTCTTTCTAGGCCCACTAGCCTCCAACCCCAATACCTCTCCTTAGCCTCCCTACACCTAGTTTGAAACTTTGCCCACAAACCTGGTTTTAAATCACTGATAAAGTGCACTACCCCATAACGCTTTCTAGCCTTACAATTTGTGCTCCTGGCCCAGTGCTACCAGGTCCTGTCCATAGCTCACACCAAAACTTTCTGCTTGTATATACTGTAGCAATCAACACAATTAAACACAATTCACCAACCTTTCCACTTACGCCTCATTCTTACTACATTAAACCCCTTCTACCTTACCTGTGATCCTTTTATTATCCTCCCAAAATGCACAAACCCTTCAGGTTGCCATTTAGTGGCAACCATATTTCCTTGCATTCCCCACGCCAGCTTCTACTGCCTCCTCTGTGTTCTTGATGCGCCCACTCCTACTGAATATTTCCTCGCAATCTACCTTGTTCATTCCTTTCAGGAACTTGTGATGGTCTCCATTATGTCATCCCTGTCCCTTCTTATCTCTAGTGAGTACACATTCAGAGTCACAAACGATCCTCGAGGATCTGCCCTGCTGGCCCTGAATCATTTTGGTCACCTTATGCTGCACAATATCTCTACAGTCATAAGTGCCAACTCAATGGGTGCTGGAGTGCTTAAACACCCACAAGAGGACTTAATCACCCTCAATGTTTTGAGGGCAACCTGCAAAACCTGCAAAAAGGAATATGAGGGAAACTGATCATAGGTAAAATACTACCTCCGCAGTGAGCACCCACAAAGGTTCATAAAGTTGGCACCCCTATCTACAGTCATTGTCTTTTCTTAGGTGGGAATTCCAAAACTGAGCAAAGTATTTCAGATGTGGGCTCATCAATGTTCTACTGTTATCACCTCTTCCCACCTGTGGTTGAACCTCCTCCCAATACACCCCAACATTTTGGTTGCCTTGTTGAAGGCCTCATTACAGGTGTTGAAAACTGAGCAGACTCGAGAGACCATTAGGCCCATTCTGCTGGCATGTTAGTACATTGGCTAGATTGTTTTAAGGAGTCATTTATGATGACTTTCATCAGAGGTAGTATCCAACTTAACCCCGCCATCCAATATTCCGCCCTGGGGCTCTTGTTCTTTATATAGTGCCACTTACACTTCTTAGCACTGAGTTTCAACCATCAGACTTTGATCTGCTCTGCAGGTCCATCTGCAACTCCCAACCCCTTCCCTTGCTGTCTACCCTGCCAAAGAGCTTAGTGTCCGCCTGAAAGAGACACCCTTTCCCGCTTTTCCTTGTCCTGTCACTGATTAACATACTGACATGACAAGCCCCAGGGAATGAACCCTGTGGCACCCCACTGTGACCTCCCTCTCCTCCTACTTGATCTCATTTACCAGCCACCCACTGCTGTCACCCCCCAAAGTAAGTTTCCTACCCATCCAAATAGATCCTTCCCTGCATCCAGATCCTCTAACGTTTTCAGCAGCCTTCTCTGTGGCACAGAGCTGAATGCTTTGCTGAAGTAAACAGGGTTTTATTTAACTCTAAAATTTGATTAGCGCTTTTGCTCATAAAGGTTCTAAAACATTGTGAAAATGCATAGCACTTGCCTCACTGTGCTTAACAAACATAACACTTCTAGAAAACCTATATAAATGCATTCTGTACAGTTAGTATTGTCCCAAGAAAAAATGCAAATCAATTATTTAAAACCCTGGTAAATCTACTCCTTGTCCCTTATCCACTGCTCCAGTTAACCAGTCCAAGAGCTTATCAGTTTGGTCTGAAGAGACCTCCTGCCACAAGCCTGTTGCTTACTCTGCTGGAGCCCATTTCTCAGAGTCCGCTCCTCTGGTAACAGTAAAATATATGGGACTGGTTTTAAAACATTATGTATCAGCACTGTGTGAATCTGCTCATATGTATTGGTACTTAACTTGTACACCAGATATTCTTCCATTACAAGAGGTGGCCTCACTCTGACAATGTAAGCACGATGATAACAGCGCCATTTCATTACCTGGGTGGCAGCTTAGCAGCATGGGACTTTCCACCACTTGTTTACATGTCAGGCTAACTTTCAAATGCTGTGAAATCATGCTGAACCTTAACATTTAAGGTACATATTCCTCTATTGCACTATCATCTCTCTGGGTTAGGAACCAGGCAAAGGGTCCCGTACCTCTTGTTCTGAAGTGACTTGTATGCTAATAAGCTATTTCACTAGCATTGTACTGTATATATTCTGTGTTATATAATTGCATGCAATATAAATCTATGTTATTATACCACTTGAGGTGCGTGATGCCACTTAAATCCCAAGAGCAAAGCTTGAGGTGTTTAAAAGGCATCATGCACTGAAGCGTGTGAAAAAAGTGTGATACACATTTGCACGTTATATAATTTGCTGGTTTGCATTGTTTATCAACACTACAGATTAAATTTTACTTAAAATCACACAATAACTAGGTTTAAGAAGTGAACATTAATTTATTAACATAAAGACTAAAGCATTAACATTTCAGTACTGTGAAAGAGTTTTAAGTAGTAATAGTATGATACTTACAAAATAAATCTGATAGAAGAAAGCACAAAGGTTCCTTGTACAATCAGCAAATAGGCAGTGCTAGCTCAAAAACAGGAAACTACAACAGCACAAGGAGTGCACTCAACATTAGGCACAAATGCAAGCGGCATAGAAACTGATGCAAAACTCATGGTTTGTAAGAAAACCCAAGTGGAAGCATGGCAAAGTAGACTCCATAACAATAAAATAATTTAAAAAATCCTTTTAAGAGTGCCTGGGGTGGAAGCGTGACAGCAGCCAAGCTAGCAAAAGCTTTTAGCGTGAGCTCCACTAAAGAAAACTTTTTCCAAGCAATTAAGCAGCAAAATTGGTCTAAATAATCTTAACTGTCTTCCACTGACAGAGACTGCAGCCTGCTACACTTAGATACCTTTCTTGTGAAAATCAAGCTGAAGAATTGCAGATATAGGCCGGACAAATAAAACTGAGGTAGGTGGAGAAGGAGCCCGCTCCAAAGAAGCTAAACCTGGGGCCAGCAAAGGACCGAGGTGGGGCAGAAGATTTTAATCAGCTTACAAACGCTATCATCTCGAGGCAATTCAATAGCTAGACGGAAAGATGGAGGAATTTGCCCAACAATTTAAAAATATGGACACAAATATCGTTAAGTTGGAGGAGGAAACCAAAGTGGCAGTTCAGGCAGCCTCATCAGCGATGAAAACGACATTGGGCCTGATTAAAGAAAATGGAGTACTGAGAAGGCGCTTGGAGAATCACTCCAGAGTGGCCAATATCAGAATCCTAGGTCTCCCAGAAACAGCTTGGGGGGGGATCTTGCTGAATTTATAGATAAATGGCTAAAAGAGACTTTCACGTGCATGGAGAATTGCTCGGTACTCAAAGCTTACCGTATAACTCCTCGGGCTCCAGACACCGCATGGCCACAGGGCAGCTTCCTCCTCGCACCATCCTTGCAGTCCTAGGGTCTGCGGTTGAAAAGATTTAATTATAATTCAAGCTAAGAGAAGTGGAACAACAGAATGGGAAGAAATTCCACGTGTTCCCAAACCTCAACTACGCGACCAGACAAAGGAGACGTAGTTTTGATGCAGCATGGGCCTGTGTCACAACTTGAATCGAACATGTCCTGGTAATGCCGGTAAGCCGCATGATTTTCTACGGGAAAAACATACCAATTTGCTGAACCTGTGGAAGGGAAATTCATAGACCAGGCAGAAAAGAATTTCAGCTTAAGAGTGGTGATTCTAACAGTGAGGAAGCGGACGGTGATTGAGAGACTGATAATGCAGTGTATTGGGACTTAGTGTTCCTTTTCTTCTTTATTAAGAGAGAAGTTTATGGTAACTTAGCTCACTAGAATTATTAAAGGAAATACCTAATCCCAGTCTGGACCCTGACTTAAGTGGACATTCTCTGTTTTGTTTTGTTGCTTGGATTGGGCTTTTGGGGTAAGAGAGCTATGCAAGAAGCTAGATGGATGTTTGAGTCGATGTAGTGGAGAGCAGTTACTATAGAAACATAGAAACATAGAAGTTGACGGCAGATAAGGACCACAAGGCCCATCCAGTCTGCCCATTTCTTTTTCTACCTTATAAATGTGCCATCGGCCTTTGCTCTGTCAGTGGCCTATCTATTCACAGTCATTTGTATTGCTCCCTTATGCCTATCCCATGCCTCTTTGAAGCCCTGCACTGTATTCATAGCCACCACTTCTTGTGGTGTTTCATTCATGCATCCACCACCCTTTCTGTGAAAAGAATTTCCACATTCCCCTTAATCGCCTCCTCTAATCGCATGCTGTGTCCTCTTGTCCTGCTATTTTTCTTATATTTAAACATGTTAGACTCTTTCACCTTGTTTATGCCCTTAAGGTGTTTGAATGCCTCGATCATATCACCTCTCTCCCTCCTTTGCTCAAGGGTATACATATTGAGCTCCGTTAATCTGTCCTCATATGTCTTCTGATGTAGTCCCTGCACCATTTTGGTTGCCTTCTCTGGACTGCCTCAATTTGGTTAATGTCCTTGTGAAGGTGTGGCCTCCAATACTACGCAGTACTCCAGATGGGGCCTAACCAGTGTCTTGTACAGAGGATTATTACCTCCCTCTTACGACTTGTGATACCCCTACTAATACACCCTAACACCCCTAGCCTTACCTACTGCTTTTAAGGTCTGCTTGGATGATTTTAGGTCATCAGTGATGATGATGCCCAAGTCTCTTTCTTCCTTTGTGACTGCTAGCAACTCCCTCCCAGCCTATAGGTGGCTTCAGGGTTTCTCTTCCCTATGTGCATGATTTTGCACTTCTTTGCATTAAACCCAGTTGCCAATCTTCTGACCATTCTGCTAGTTTATCCAGATCTCTTCTCATTCTGCCCACCCCATCTGGATCATCTACTCTGTTGCAGATCTTGGTGTCATCTGCAAACAGACAAGCCTTACCCTCTAGTCCTTCTGCAATGTCACTAATGAAGATGTTGAAGAGGACTGGCCCCAGGACTGATCCCTGAGGTACCCTACTTGTGACTTGCATCTCTTCTGACTGTATACCATTTACCACCACTCTCTGTTTTCTGCCCGTCAACCAGTTTGCCACCCAGCTGACCAACTTCTGACCCACCCCAAGCCTACCCAGCTTATTTATCAATCTTCTATGTGGAACAGTGTCAAAAGCTTTGCTGAAGTCAAGGTAGGCGACATCAACTGCTCCCCTTGGTCCACCACTCTGGTTACCCAGTCAAAGAAATCTATGAGATTAGTTTGACAGGACCTTCCTTTGTAAACCCATGCTGTCTTGGATCCTGTGCCCCTATGGATTCTAGGTGTTGTACTATCCTTTCCTTAAGGAGTGCCTCCATAATCTTGCCCACTACTGAGGTAAGACTGACCGGTCTGTGATTCCCTGCCTCCTCCCTGCTACCACTCTTGTGGAGCGGGATCACATGAGCCCTTCTCCAGTCTCTGGGACCTCTCCTGTGCTCAGAGACTCACTAAACAATTCTGCTAATGGCTCTGCTAGTTCCTCCTTTAGCTCCTTAAGTACCCTGGGATGTATGCCATCAGGTCCCATTGCCTTATCCACCCTGAGCTTAGCAAGCTCTTGTAGGACCCTTTCCTTTGTGAAGGGAGTAGTGCTCACCTCCTCCCCCTGTGTCCATGATGCTGAGCTGTGGGCCCTGCCCTACCTTCTCTTCAGTAAATACTGAGCAAAAGTATCTATTTAGGATAGATGCCTTTACAGGGTCCTCCTCCTCACATGCTCCCTTTTCTCCACTAAGCTTAGCACACCCTCTGGACTTTCTCCTTTCACTAATGTATCTATAGAAAGTCTTGTCACCTTCTTTACTGTTCGTGCTAGTGTTTCCTCAGTTTGGGACTTTGCCTGCCTTACCTGCTTCCCTTAGGGCAGTTTGGTATGCCTCCCTATCTTCATCCCGCTGTGTTCCTTTATATTTCCTGAAGGCCAGCCTTTTGGCTCTGACCTTTTCTGCTACTGTATTTGAGAACCAAAGTGGTTTCCTTCTTCTTTGCACTTCCTTTTCTGTCTAACACAATGGGATGTTGCTTCAAGTATTGCTTCCTTAATGCTTGCCCACTTTGCCTGTACCCCTCACCTGTGTTTTTTTGCCAGGGCTAGCTTAACTCTGTTGGCCATCTTATCAAAGTCAGCTCTCTGAAGTCCCATATTTTTGCCTTGAATGGGATGATTTAGATGTAGTAGCCAAATTGAACCATACCATGTGATGGTCACTGGCCCCAGGTGACCTTCTACCTGGAGATCTGTGATCCCTTCCTTGTTAGTCAGTACTAGATCTAGGATAGCCCTGTCTCTTGTGGGTTGCTGTACCAGTTGTTTGAGGCCCTCCCTGCAGGGAATCCACTATGAGTCTAGTTCTGGCAGATGTTCCTGCTGGTATTGACCAATCTGTATCCGCATGTTGAAGTCTCCCATTATCAGAACCTCCCTTAGCTGTCATGTTTGTATATCTTCTAACAGTAATGTCTCTATGTCTTCCTCTGGTCTGGGGCCTGTAGACAACCCCAGTTCTTATGGCTGTCCCATTTCCTGTTTCCAGGTGACCCACAGTTCTTCTGGCTCCTTATGTGTATTCTGAATTTCTGTAGCTTTGATATTTTCATTAACATACAGGGCCACCTCCCCCCTTTTTGCACCTCGGTCTCTTCTGAACAATACATAGCCAGGTACTGAAGTCTCCCAAGTGTGGTTACTGGTAAACCACTTCTCACTAATTGCTACTATGTCCAGTTTAGCCTCTGACATTATTGCCTGCAGGTCTGGGATCTTATTTCCCAGGCTGTGAGCATTGTGTACATTTTATTTTATTTTTATTTATTTTTTTATTTAGTTCATCAATCAGATTTACAACCTTTGAGTCACAGACTCATTTACAAAGGCACCTCGTCACAGGGAGGAGACAACAAGTAGTCTTGGCGAGACAGGGTGGAACAATACAGTGCGTATATACATTATAAAGAGCATGAGACATCGGTGTTTTACAGAGTAAATTATACATAGCATAAAGAATCGGCCAGATTTTGGTGTGTTAGTTGTTGGGTGAAGTTTGGCCTTAACCCTGTGAGTCGTATGGGGAGACAAACCTTTTTCTTACCTGGTGATGCAAATGAACGGCAAACATGCTGAATTCCTGTTTGACCACTAGCTGAGGGGAGGGGTGTTCTTCCCATTCGACGATGGGGTGCTGCACCCTCTCCCCATTTGCTAGTTTAAATATTCTGCAAAGACGCCAAACTTCTGCCTCAATGCACTGACTCCTCTTAGTCAGATGCAGTCCATCAAATTTAAAGAACTTTCGCTCCCAGAACTGTTGCCAGTTCCCTACAAATCTGTGTCCTTTTCCTGGCACCAGCCCTTGAGCCACGTGTTTAGCTCCCCATCTCCCCTTCTTCTGACCTTCCGTCCATCTGCTCCCTCTCCCAGACTGGCAGGATCTCAGAGAAGATGCCGGACGAAATAGATGATAGTTTGTCACCCAGCCTAGTCAGGTGTTCCTTGGTCTCCACAACTGACAGGCTGGCGAGATCATTAGTCCCTATGTGTACTAGGACATCAATGTTTTCTCCTGCTTTGTGAACAATTTTAGCAATGCGGTCAGTGTCTCTCCATGCTGATGTACCTGAGACATCTGACCATCACCCTGGCTGGAGATGGGTATCAACTCCCGAATCATGGAGTCTCCTATGATCAGAAGTTTTTGGTTTCTTTGTGCTTGTTTTGTTTTGGTTCCTGATTTGGGTGAGTTTTGTTGTGCTAGCTCCTGTGCTGCAGTGTCCTGCTCTGCAGTGTCTTCTGCCTCTTTATTTGATTTCAGAGATAGAGGCAGATACCTGTTTGTAGTGTTTATATGGTTTTTGGAGGTAATGTGTTGGAGAGCAGAGAGTGATGGGGCACCTGATTTGCTCTCCTAACCACCTGCCAACCTCCTGGACCAACTACCCTCTGCAGTCGAGGTTTTCTGTTAGATGCTGGGGAAATGGCGTGGTTCTTATAATGTATTTCCTCTTCAATATGAAATTTGAGCGTGCAATCTCTGCCCATGCTGCCCGAGCTGAGCCCTAAGATCTCCAAAGGCCCAGCATGTAGGACAGTGTCCTAAATCCTGTAAGACTGCCCTTCTGAAAATTGTTCCACAGTACCTGCAGTTAATGAAATCCATTCCAAAAAGTTGCTGGGTTTGTAACCTAGTCAGAGTAATTAGAAGGAAAAAAAATGCAAGTAATGGTTTAATTGTGCTTTGTTTAACTTGTTATAACAAGTTAAACTACTAGTGCCCTGTAAATGAGATCACCTTGTGGAGGCCCCACTGATCCGCCCCTTCCTGCTCTGCCACAGGAAATGTCACAACTGTGGTACCCTATAAAGGTGTAGTGTGGGTGGTTGGGGATGGGGTGGGTGGCTGGGCCTTCCCTGCCTAAAAAGAAGAACCACGGATGAAAGAACAAGGAGGTAAGAGCAGAAACAATCAGTCAACAGCAAATGCAGTAACCCTGAAAGCTTATCCTAATGTTAGATAAAACTGTAAAACCTGTAAAGCACCACCTGTAATAATTTCAGAGAAGATATACGCTGTAAGAAACACTTTGCTCCAGAGAAAATAAAGCAGTAACAGAAGATACACCTTGCAAAAGACATTTGAATCAGAAGATTACAGGAGTAATCTGTTAGCACACACCTGTAGGCACACCTTGTAATAATGCAGAAGGTGGTATACCAGCAACAACAATTTGAATCAGAGAAAAAATAAAGCAATGAAATGTTAGCAACAAACAGTAGCAATCCCTGTGAGTAAAAATAAAAACACCACCACACAGTAAATCTGCTTAGCCAAACTAAGTCTTAATCCTTTTCCCTTGCTCTGGTAAGTTTCTCTATTCTGCCTTTCAAGCAGTCTTAGAAGGAAAGAGCTCAGGTGAAGCTAGGTGCCTTGGCCAGCAAACCAAGTCTCTATGATATCTTCATGATGGCAAAAGATGTTCACTCTATCAACAATATGGAGTACTCCTTGCTCATGGTTGCAATATGCCAATCTTTAAAATGTTGTTGTATTTGTTTTTCAATAATTTAGCTAACCGCCCAGTGATGTAACTAGGTACAGGGGTCTACTAAGTGTGTTACTGTAAAATGATGTGTCACTTTACATTGTGGCTTGTAATATCTGTACACCTACCTGTACGCATATCATGCTGTATGTTTTATACAGTAAAATCAATAAATACAAAGTACGTAACTTCCAGTGATGTCACAAACCTTGATGGCTGCCTAGCCTTTGAGCTCCAGCTCCCCACCACTTATAATCTTGTTAAATCGCCCAGTAAAGATGTCTTCACTGGCCAAACTGAAGCGCAATAAACCACGTAAGCCCCGACAACCCCAGCACACAAATTATGAGAACTTAACGACACAGATAAACCTGATATCTCTGATGACCGAGACACCAGGCCCTGACTCGTGGCGAACTTGCACAGGAGGATATCGCTACACGATCATGCAGACCGCATGTACTGTGAATAAAATTGATCAGTCTTTGTCGGAGTTGCGATCAGACATTTCGCATTGACACAAAACGGACCAGCTGGAGTTGGGCTTATCCAAGCAGGGTTTTAAATTATTGATTAGCAGTTTTTTCTTGGGACAATACTAACTGTACAGAAAGTATTTATACAGGTTTTCTAGAAGTGTTATGTTTGTTAAACACAGTGAGGCAAGTGCTATGCATTTTCACAATGTTTTAGCACTTTATGAGCAAAACGCTAATCAATTTTTGAGTTAAATAAAGCCCTGCCAAGTATCGGAACAAACTGATAGACAGGATCGCCTGCTTCTATATCTCCTCGCGAGGACAGAACTTACTCACCGCTTAGATGACCTGGAGGGGAGAAGCAGAAGGCACAACATAAGGGTGTATGGGGTCCCGAGGGTATGGAGCATACTAGAGACACCATTACTTTCCTTCAGAACATACTGCGAGCTGCTATAGCTTTGCCAGAGGAGTACAACCTGTACATGGATCGGGCCCATCGCTCCCATAATCCCAGACCCCAAACCCAGACGCAAGGCCAAGATACTTCAGAGCCCCTAACCTCGTGATAAAAGTAAAAGGAATAGGCGCAGGGCTTGGCAGCAGGGAGCTCTAACATACCAGGGTCACAAAATCTCGATTGATAATGACCACACCACAGGAGTCCAGGAAGCACGCAGGACCCTCTGGCCCATCATAAAACAACTCCATCAACAACATTAAGGCACAGAGGACAGATTTTGTACTGTTGTATACTATAAGCTGACAGTATAGTCTAGAGGATGAGTAACGAGTTGTTAACAAGCTTGGTACATTCAGCGGACAAAACCTGGGTCTGAGTCTCACAACCTTCACCTGCAACTAAACAAGTCACTTCACCGCCTAGTGCTCCCAAGTCGCTCCTGAAAATAGGGCACTTGTGCCTAGTGGGCCTTACCTGGTTACCAAAGACTAAAATAATAAAATAAAAAATAAATAGCATTACTTCAGAAACATAGAATTTGACAGCAGATAGGTACGCTTGGCCCACCCAGTCGGGGAGTTATTCCCTGCCCACTCTACTATTCAGGTATGTGTGATTCCTGGGTTACAGAAAGTTTTCTGGCTTACTTTTTAAAAAAATGTTCTATATCCATTTTACTCCTCTTGAGCGGACAGGCGGCTCTGGTCTCTCCCTTGGAGGAGACTCGCCTGTAGCCGGCATCTCCTGCACACATACCGCCTGGCATCACCCATGGTCCCCTCCCCATGACAGGCATGTGGCAGAAGTGCCGGCTTACCCCCACCCAACGGAAACCAACATCCAGATTGCTAGGGTTCGGCGTGGACATAGCCGCCGTTCATAGAGCCTGCCAGCTCCGCTTTTTCCTCTGGTTTCTTTCCCGAACCCACACATGTGCAGTGGGCAGGGTGGCTGTCTCCACCTCCGCAGAGGCAGTCTTACACCCTGTGTGTGGGTCTAGCGTGATGCTGTGCCCCCTGCACCCGAGGAAGGAAGAGCTGTCGGTGGACGCTGATCCTCGCCTCTGGCTGATCTCCTCCGAGCGACCAGAGTCCGCTCTCGAACCCGGGTCGCCAGTGTGGTGCCAGGTGTGGCGCTCCAGCGCCTCAAGCCCTCAATGCCACTGGGCTGGCTCCTCAGGCTTACTTTAAAAGCCTGTACTATATGTTCCCTGTCTCCTCTGGCAGGCTGTTTCATAGGTTCACTGTCCTCTGGGAGACAGAGGGCCTCCCAACATTACCCCTGGAATGTGCCACCCGATCTTCAAGACATCTCCGTGTGTCCAGCTGCAGCACAGCAGGGCATATGACCCAAAGTATTCAATCTTGCTGACTGTGTTTGGTAGGCCTAGCATACAATAATCCAGGATAACCTCACAGGTAAAATGCATATGATTTGAGTAACATCTTGGACACCTGTAGCAATATATTATATAAAATATAACCAGGCAACATACCAGTGTAGATGGTGATTATCTCAGTAATTGACAGAAGTATGTGATCATCTGTGTTGAGACAAGCGGTGTGGCACCACACTTTCATACCAAATGGACCCACACAGCATCCACCATATCTGAAGATTGCGGACTTTACAAAACTAAATACTGAAAGTTCCAGGGAATAAAAATTTTGCAACATTGATAAAAGGCCTAATTGGGGGTAAAGCTTTGGGGCTGGGGTTTCTACTTAAATGACTTCATTCCTTTAATGAAGAGAAACAACAACACAACCCAAGGTTAGTTTTGCACTGCTGTTCACAGTCCAAGGTTTGTAGAGTGTGTTCACGACGGCAGCCTGTTAAGGAAAATGCCGCCTCACGCAACACTGCGCCGAGAGTGTCTCAGGACTGCAGCAACTCAATCAGTGCTTAATGTGCACGTGTTTCTTGTAATAACCGCCCATTATTACGGCAAATAATAAGGCGCAATCACCACAGAAAACAAATGATGGCTAGTTAGCATAGGTTTAATACATGGTGTAATTATGCTAACAGATTTGAAAACAGTGCAGTTATAACAGATTTATTTACTGTATAGTTATAATAACAGATTTATATACAGTACAGTTATAATATAGCCATAATTACTAGATGCAGTGTTTATCAACCTGCAAACTATGTCCTTCAAAAGCTATAACAACCAACCGGTGATATGAACCGTTACCTGGTTATTACGGAGCTCTAATAAACAGATAACTGATTGATATAGTTGGAATGCTCTTTCATTCACATTATCATTTACAACCTTTACAGAAGTCTGAGACATACTTTTCGAGATGAATAACAATTTTCCAAACTCAAAACATCTTAACTGACTTGGTATTCTGTGTAACTAGACAGATCCCCGCCCCCCAACGGACACTTGAGACAGCGTAGCAGTTTGCCTGACGCTTGTCTGTAGCTGTTGCACATCTCCAGGCACTCTCTGTTTTTGTTTTGTACTTTGTATTTATTTTTTTTAAATTCAAGTTTATTAACACCAAACAGGTACAAATATTCAATACATACAAGTATAGGCATCTAAACTGTTAACCAATTCATTAATTACAATTGAATAAACCTTTCATAATCAACATTATACATTTGTCAAGGATTATATTCAAATAAACATTCCATTCAACAGTATATCCAAGCAAGTTAATCATTTCTGAAAGATGTTTCTCACTAACAACCAACCCCACAACCCAGCCATCACCACTCTTCAATGCCCGAGAAGGTGGGTATACCTCAAGCCCATATTATACATGGGAGGACCCATGAACGCCTGGGTCCACGGCCGAGGCCAGCCAGATCTGCCATCTTGTCCATCTCCTAGTGAAGAGGGTCAGTCTCTGATTTATTTTGAAGGCAAGTTCCACCATCTCAAAAATGCCTAGCACCACCTGAATCCAGTCTTGTTTAGTTGGGGGAGTGGCTTCAGTCATAATCTCATTATGGCTTTATGCAGCCGAAATAAGAGCAGCCCAGAGGCAGTACGAGTCTGCACCTCTCAGGCCCAGAGGAGGAGCTCCGAGCACTGCTGCTGGCCAGCCCAAAGGACTCCATCCAGGTAGAAATATCTCCGAGAGCTCGGGACACCTCCCCTATGAAGAGCGTAAGCCTTGGGCAAGCCCAAAAGATACGAGAGTGATGTGCCTCCCCATCTCCACAGGCTCTCCAGCAGGTTACTGGGCATGCCGGGTTTCTTTATTTATGACTTTGGGAGTTAAAAGTAGTGGACCCTAGTCCTCCATGCAATTCCTGTCAGTGCTGGGGACCCTGGTCCTCAGGACAATGTGAAAGACACTGTCCCAGTCAATGTTCGTCTGGACAGGACCTCCTCCTCCTCCCACTTCTCTTTGATTTTGATTAGTGGGTCTCCCTCAGACCGTGCAGAGACTTATAGTTGGTCGAGATCAGACTCCTTTGGACTTCAGCATTCCTGGCCTTTTGAATATCCAATAAAAGGTGGTGGCCCTATCTAGGTCCTGGTCACTCCTCTGCAATGAGAGAATGTAAGTCCTGACCTGGAGGAATCTAAAATGATCGAATTCAGAGGCTATATGTATTCTTAATGGTTTCAAAATCTAGGACTTAGCCTCTCTGCAAGAACTGCCCCAGATATCTCAAACCCGTTCTGTCCCAGATCTTAAAGGTGTGATCCTGAGTGCGCTGGATGGAAAAGTGGGTCCCAAGCAATTCTATTCAGGGGCCATATTGATGTCTTCAGCTTATATTTTTGCCAGATCCTGTGGACTGCCCTCGTTTTATCTCTAACTGCCTTGAGTCTGGGAGCGGAAATTTAGTAGAGTTAGGAGGCATTATTAATCTGGATTCAAGGGTGGGCCCAGATCCTATTCCTCTCCTCTCTCCATCTCACTCCAGATTGCCTTGGAGTTAGATTAGACCACTGTAAGCAGCCTTCAGCTGTGCCGTAAGGTAGTAGTCTTCTAAGTCTGGAAGAGACCGAGCCCCCCTTCCCGTTCGACCTGCAGGATGTTAAGGCTAAGTCGGGGCCTTCTGCTATTCAAATAAATTTTGAAATCATTTTATGCCAGTCTTGAAAGTATGATTTATGTATGAAGGTAGGGAGACATTGGAACAGGTACAGAAATTTGGGAGCAGGTTCACTGCGATGGTTTGAATTCTGGAGTGCATGGGAAGTTGATGAGGACCATCTCTCAAAGTCCCTTTTCATCTGAATAGTTAGAGGGCCGTAATTTGCCTTGAAGAGGTGGGAGTAATTTTGGTAATGTATATCTCTAGGTATTTTATCTTGTGAACCCCAGTTCAAGGAAAGAAAATCTGGATGTCTTCTGTTGGACTATAGAAAAGTTAGTATCTCTGTTCTGGATCTGTTAAGGGAGTAGAGAGTGCCTGCCAAATTCCTCCAGGATGGCCCACACCCGTGGGATGGACTGCTGGGGTTTAGTAAGGCTAAGCAGCACATCATCGTCATAGAGGGATATTTTCTTATGCAGTCCCCCACCTCTAATCCACTGACACCTCCGATTGCCTTATGGCTTCAGCTAGGGTTCAATATATAGGCGAACAAGGCGGTGAAAAGGCAGCAGCCTGTCATGTACCCCTACCCAGCGAATCTGTCAGATACACCCCATTCACCCTAACATAGGCCCTGCGGACTGGAATCATCTGTTTAATAGTGTCTATAAAGGTTTGTGGAAAATCCATGCACTCTAGTACCAGAAACAAGAAAGTCAGGAGACCTTATCAAAAGCCTTTTCAGTATCCAAGCTCATCAGGCAAGAGGGTGCACGGAGAGGTGAATGATGTTCAATAAGTTCAAAGCAGACCTTACGCTATCCGGAGCCTGGCGGCCCAGTATGAAGCTCGCTTGATCCGGTGAATCAGATTAGGGAGGATGGGGTTCAATCTAGATGCTAATATTGAGGAAAATATTTTATAGTCCAAATTGAGGGAGGGATATGGGCGATAGGATTCACAGTGGGTTGGGTCTTTCCTTCTTTATGAATGAGAGAAATAGTGGCATATTGCCAGGAGGGGTATCAATTACCCCAGACCAGACACTAAGTAGACCTCAAGGAGTAGAGGGACTGTCTCTTTTCTAAAGGTTTTATAAAATTCAGCACTGTACCCATCTGAGCCAGGGCATTTTCCTGATTTTAAATTCTTTATGGTGTCTAGTATTTCTTGCTGAGAGATGGGTCTAGTATGGGCCTGCGCTACCTCGGAGGAAGGGAGGGAGAAAAGAGTCAAGTGTTTCTTCTTTTGTTGATGGGATGTCTCTTCCTGACAGCCATAAAGTTTGGTACAATATGACACAAAAGCTTCACCAATCTGGGTAACTGGTGGACCAGTCGGCCTGAATATGGAGTGAAATTTTGTGATGGTCGCTTTAGCTATATGCTGCCTAAGCCTACGTGCTAAGAGTCTGGTTCCCCTGGGGCCTCCTTCATAATATCATTGTTTGAGGAAGTGTAGGACTTTGTCAGTTTCTGTTTTCTGGAGTTTCTGTAAACTGCCTCTACATAATTTCAGTTCCCTATCCCTCCCCTCATCCCACAATCTTCTGGGCCCTTTCAAGCATTTTAATCTGGGACAGGAGTTTTGTTGTTTCTGTCTAGCTATGGTTTCCTGTGGGAGGCTATTGATATCAATTTCCTCTAGGGAAGTCTTCAGAGTATCCCACAGGATTTGTGGTGTAGCCCTGGTGTGCTGTTCTCCTCCAGGGTATGCGAATGAACTACATAGATACATAGACAGTGTTGGCAGATAAGGCCTATGGCCCACCTAGTCTGCCCATTTGAGCTTGTAAGTTCAGTTTGTTTTCCTAGAAGTCTATTTCCCTTACCCCTGACCTCTAGAATTCCTTTATGTCTTTCCCATGCATTCTTAAATCCACGTGATTGTTTCAGCCCCCACCACTTCCTCTGGCAGGGTGCTCCACTTGTCCACCACCCGTTCTGTGAAGAAATTATTTCTCATGTTTCCTCTGAATCGTCCTCCCTCCAACTTCATCCCATGCCTCTAGTCCTGAAACATCTTTTCGCTTAAAATAGTGTTTTCCTGCCCTGTTCCTCCCTGTAAGATACTTGTATGTCTCTATCATATCCCTTTCTCCTCCTCTCCTCCAGGGAGTACATGTTCAGTTCCTTCAACCTGTCTTCATAGGACTTGTGATGCAATCCATGCACCATCTTTGTTGCCCTCCTCTGAACCTTCTCTACCCTGTCTATGTCCTTACGTAGGTATGGTCTCCAGAACTGTACACTGTACTCCAGGTGGGGCCTCACTATTGTCTTGTATATAACTGTCTGAGGTCTGCCACCACAGCTTTATCCTGGAGAAGGGAGGTATTCAGCCTCCAGTGGGTGCGTCCGGCGGCACGCCCAAATCCACCTCCAAAAATTGGGCTGTGAGTGCGATAATATAGAGGTCCCCACCCACATCGAGGGAAAGCTGGGGAGGTCTCTAGAAAAGGTGAGGAAGGTGTCAGTCTAGAATAAATGCAAACCTCGGAGAATAACAGGTATACTCTCTGCCCTGGGATATTTTCCCCACCATACGTCCACCATGTCAAGCTGGTCTAGTATCATCTTTAGGGATTGAGCTCTTCTGAGCTGCGGCCTGGGGATTTGGGAGGTGATGTCCAGGGATCTGTCAAAGATCATGTTCCAGTCTCCCCACCCCACTATCAGCAGGCCCTTGGTCTCTCTGCTGTAAGTAGTAGGAGGGACAAGTAAAAGGAAAGTGGGGACCCTGGGGCACGTGCACATGTACCAGGGTGAACTGGATATCCTGAATGGTTCCTATCAGTATAATGTATGGTGCCCAGATCCTCAATTACTTCTTCCTGTAGGAATGGAAGGTTAGATGAAAGCAATGTGCCACTCCCTTTTCTGCCGAAGACAGGGATGAGTGATAGATTTGGGGATATGGCCTAGACTTTAGCTTTAGGGCCTCGGGGGATAGAGTACGTTTCCTGTGGGAAAAAAAATAAAAATTACATCGCATTTTGTGTTGCTAAATAGCGCTGGATCAGTTTCCTTTGATAGGGTTTGTACACCCATTTATGTTGTAGAAAAGGATCTTAGAGCACTGTTCAGCCATCTATAATCCAATGTATGAATGCAGTTAACTTCAAGACAGTTACAGTGTGTCTATATAAATCTTGTCTTATAGAATTAAACATTAATGCACCCTGTTGAACTAAGAACATATACAAAAAAAAACAAGTAAACAATAACTGAACCTTTAGTAACATTATAAAATTGTAAATTTTTTGCTCTGGTCTCTTCCAGCTATGAGCCATGAGCAGTCTATATGATAGGTAGTGCGAGTGGGGCTCTGGGACCACCTTTCAATGTTTTGACTTCAAGGATTAGCTGAGAGATAGGCCTCAGCTGACAGGTGTTCGCTATTGCGATCCAGAAAAGGGAGTGCAGTAGAAACATAACAGTTTCTATGAGTATTCCCGTGGCCCCCTGGACATTTCCTGGGTTGACCAACATTTCTTTTATCAACAATCTGTCGAAGAATCTTCTTCTATTGCTGCCCCCCATACAACTTAGTATTAATAAAAGTATGGAATTACCTTGTTCAATGACATCTGTAATAAAAAAGAAAATATATGCTTCAGATGCTACCATAACCTTTAGCATGAACAGGCAGAAAAGATTAATTGGTTAAGCCCCCGCCCCCGGATAGTGCGTGAGATGCCAGGCATCCAGAATGTGTGGAAATGGTTTTCAACATTATTTAGACATGTTCATCAAGCCTGGGCCCCATTATTGATTTCAGCATATTGAGTTTATTCAGTACAAACAGCTTCATACCATATGAAGGGGGTGTCTCATATAGGATCTCCCATTGACCCCCTTGGCTCTCACCTTCTATAATGCAGTTCAGTTTGAGGGAAGGAGTAGGGTGGAGTCAGACTGGCTGAGAGGGGCACAGCATACCGATCAGGTTCCCCAGGCCCCATGCAAGGCGACCAACAGGAAGGACTCATCCTGTGTCAGGCACACAGCTTCAGAACTCCGCACCCCCACACGGGCCCCAATGTAAATTGCCCCGGGTTTGGCGTGAGGTAAAACCGACGACACTCACTATAACTGGAAGGCAGCATTTCTTCACATTAGGAGTGTGACCGACAAAAGCAGGAAAGAATCGAACTAAGGGCCTGTGTAAGTCAGGGATGGGGTGATGCTTGCCCTGTGGTGCATCTAAAGAAAGATTAGGACTCAAGTGGCATCAAGAATAAGCAAGGATTAAGTCTTCAGGTGTTCGGGTGAAACCAAATCCGCTGAGACTGCTGGGTCTGATTCCACGTCTTGCCCTTGGAGGGTGAGGCACCTTGCAATTTACCGCTACTGGGTCCCCGTGATTGAAGCTCATCGCGAGACATCCACTAATAAATTTGCCTGAGAGGGCTTAGGCTGAGCTCTCCGGTCGCCCCTTCTGCGCACCGCCACGCTGAGGCCAGTAAGTCTTTTTCCAGTTTCTCCTTAATCAAGGGGAGTGCTGATTCCCATTGCTCAAGGTATGGTACAGCGGCCAGGAGGTCTTGAAAGATTTTCGCTCCACTCTCTGTATTTATCTTAAGATGAGCTGGGTATAAATGTTCTTGGTGCGGAGTTGTTTTATGATGGTCCAGAGGGTCCTGCGTGCTTCCTGGACTCCTGTGGTGTGGTCATTGTCAATCGAGATTTTGTGACCATGGTATGTTAGAGCTCCCTGCTGCCAAGCCCTGCGCATAGTTCCTCCTTACTTTTCTACGAGGTTAGGCGGGCTGTGAAGGATCTTGGCCTTGCGTCTGGTTTTGGGGTCTGGGATTAAGGGAGCGATGGTTCCGATCCATGTACAGGTTGAACTTCTCTGGTAAAGGTATAGCAGCTTGCAGTAGGTTCTGAAGGAAAGTAATGGTGTCTCTAGTATCCTCCATACCCTCGGGGCCCCATACACCCTTATGTTGTGCCTTCTGCTTCTCCTCAGGTCATCTAAAATGGTGAGTAAGTTCTGTATTCATGGCGAGGAGATATAGAAGCAGGCAATCCTGTCTATCAGTTTGTTTCCGATACTTAGGATAAGCCCAGCTCCAGCTGGTCCATTTTGTGGTCAATGCAAATGTCTGATCGCAACTCCGACAGAGACTGATCAATTTTATTCACGTACATGCGGCCTGCATGATGCGTGTAGCGATATTTTTCCTGTGCAAGTTTGCCATGAGTCAGGGCCTGGTGTTGATCTGCGGTGTCTCCGTTTTCGGAGATATCAGGTTCATCTGTGTCGATAAGTTCTCGTAATTTCTGTGCCGGGTTGTCGGGGCTTACCCAGTTTACTGTGTTTCAGTTTGGCCAGTGAAGATATTTTCTACTGGGCGATTTAACAAGATTATAAGTGGTGGGGAGCTGGAGCTCAAAGGCTAGGCAGCCATCAAGGTTGGTGACATCACGGAAGTTCGTGCCTTGTATTTATTGATTTTACTGCATAAAACATACAGCATGATATGCGTACAGGTAGGTGTACAGGTATTACAAGCCACAATGTAAAGTGACACATCATTTTACAGTAACACTTACTAGACCCTGTACCTAGCTACATCACAGGGGTTAGCTAAATTATTGAAAAACAAATACAACAACATTTTTAAGGATTGGCATATTGCAACCATGAGCAAGGAGTAATCCATATTGTTGATAGAGTGAACATCTTTTGCCATCATGAAGATAGTAACTGCTCGTCTACATCAACTCAAACATCAATCTAGCTTCTTGCATAGCTCTCTACCCCAAAAGCCCAATCCAAGCAACAAAACAAAAACAGAGAATGTCCACTTAAGTCGTGGGTCCAGACTGGGAGTAGGTATTTCCCTTTAATAATTCTAGTGAGTAAGTTACCATAAACTTCTCTCTTAATAAAAGAAAAAAAAACACTAAGTCCCAATACACAACATCACCAGTCTCTCAATCACTGTCCGCTTCCTCACTGTTAGAAATCACTCTTACTGAAATTCTTTTCTGCCTGGTCTATGAATTTCCCCATTTCCAGAGTTCAACAAATTGGTATGTTTTCCCCATAGAAAATATGCAGACTTGCCAGCATTACCAGGACATGTTAGATTCCAAGTTGTCGAGCCGGGCCGTGCTGCATCCAAACTACGTTTCCCTTTGTCATGAGTTGAGCTCTGGGAACATATGGATTTTGTTCCTTCCTATTCCGTTGTTCCACTTCTCTTAGCTTGAATTATAATTAAATCTTTTAACCACAGACCCTAGGACTGCAAGGATGGCACGAGGAGGAAGCTGCCCTGTGACCATGTGGGTGTCTGGAGCCCGAGGAGTTATACGGTAATCTTTGAGTACCAAGGAATTCTCCATGCAGTGAAAGTCTCTTTTAGCCATTTATCTATAAATTCAGCAAGATCCCCCCAAGCTGTTTCTGGGAGACCTAGGATCCCGATATTGGCCACTCTGGAGTGATTCTCCAAGCGCCTTCCCAGTACTCCATTTTCTTTAATCAGGCCCAATGTCGCTTTTCATCGCTGATGAGGCTGCCTGAACTGCCACTTTGGTTTCCTCCTCCAACTTAACGATTTTTTGTGTCCATATTTTTAAATTGTTGGGCAAATTCCTCCATCCTTCTGTCTAGCTTTGAATTGCCTTGAGGAGTTCATGAGGTGTGAACACATGGCAATGCTGAAAATCCTGGAGTGAAAATATGAAAACTTGGTGAAGTTACGGCGTGTGCAGAAACTCTTGCCAGCGCTGCGCCTGTAACGTAATAATTTTGAATTTTTCACCTGGCAGACAGTGACCAGATTGGAGGCCTGAGGTAAGGGATCTACGATGGGAGGGGAGCACCATGCCACAATCTGGTTCTGCTTGAACCTAGAAGGGTAGAAGGCTGCATAAAGACGGAGGTAACTGACTACAGGGGTTAGATTTCAAGGAAATGGGAAGGATCCTTAAGGAGCACTTGGATGGGACTGGGCCAGACACAGATGCTGACAGTAGGTGGGAAATCATCAGGAGGGGTGCAGGATGCTACCAGCACCTACAAAGAGTAAGACAAAATGTGGTAGGGCCGAAAACCCTGCTGGTGGACCAGGGAGATTCAGGAGGTGGTGAGGGAAAGAAGGCAGCCTATAGGCAATTCAGGTGCTCAAGGAGTGAAATGGAGCGAGGGAGTACGAGCTGATGGCCTGAAGGGCCACTAGGGTGGGAGGGCAGCTAAGGCAAGGAAGGAGCAGAACCTGGCCAGGGAAATTAGGAGAGGGAACAAGGGTTCTTCAGACACATTGGGGAAAAACAAAGGGTGAAGGGGCAGATTAGCATGAGTAAAACACGGGAGGGATGGACACAAGACCGGGGAGCAGGCAGAGGTACTAAATGAGTACTTCACCTCAGTTTTCACCAAGAAAAATGAGGGGCTGCATCATACATGGGAGGAGGCGGTGAAACTGGGGGGCATCACTGGCGGTGGGGGGAGGCAAAGCAGGGGAGAGGTAGTGAAGGTGGAAATCACGGCAGAGAGAGAGTGAGGAAGCCCTCAGGTCCCTTAAGATGGAGAAAGCACAGGGCGGATAAATTACATCCCAGAGTGCTGAAGGAACTGGTGGATGTCCTGGCGAAACCCTGGCAGAGCTCTTCAGCATCTCTCTGAGAACAGGATGGGTGCCCCAGGACTGGAAGGCGGCGCATATAGTGCCTGTCCCACAAGGGAGGGTCAGGGAGGTGGCAGCAGCTACAGGCCCATCAGCCTGACATAAGTGGTGGGCAAGGTGATGGAGGCATTGTCAAGGAGAGACTTGGGGGCCTGGAAAAGTTGGGGTGCCTGGACGATAGACAGCATGGATTCGTTCTGGGAAATCGTGTCAGACAAATCTGGTGGAGTTCTATGACTTCAGTAACAGTGCCTTGGACCTGGGTAGACTGGTGGATGTCCTCTTCTCGACTTCAACAAAGCGTTTGACTCTGTTCCTCACGTGGGCCTGTTGGATAAGCTGGGAGAAATGGTGGTGGAAACAGATGATCAGATGGATAGGCAACTGGCTCCAGGACCGAACCCAGAGGGTCGTGGTTGTGAGTCTTATCCCAAGAAGGGTCATTAGTGGGGCCCTCAGGGATCGGTCCTGGGCCCCTCCTGTTCAACGCCTACATCTCTGACATAAAGAAGGGTATCAGGAGTGAGATGAGTCTCTTGGATGACTCAAAACTGGGGCGGTGGTGGATGGGGAGGGGGAGGATGGCTCTAAAGGGGACCTGGAGGCTCTGGAAAGGTGGTCTAGAAAGTGGAAGCTGACGGTCAATGCAGAGAAATGCAAGGTACTGCACCTGGGAGCCAGAAACCCGGCCAAGTGTACACCCTGGGGGATGCTAGAAGTCTAGATGGCCAAGAGGGACCAGGGAGTGGTGGTGGTGGATGTCAAGATGAAACAATTCGGAGACTTGTAGGAGGGCAGCGGCAAAGGCCAACAGGATGCTGCGATGCACTGCTAGGGGATCACCTCAGAAGGAAGGAAGGAGTGATACTCCCACTGTATAACTGCTTAGTGAGGTTGCACCTTGAATACTGCGGGCAGTTTTGAAGGCCACATTTAAAGAGGGACACTGAACTCCTGGAGAGGGTCCAAAGGAGGGCAACCAAAATGATCTGTTGCTTGGGGCAGGACCTATGGGGAGAGGCTCGAAGAGCTAAACATGTACACACTGGAAGAAAGAAGGACCGGGGGTCATATGAGGTCTTCAGGTACATGAAGGGATAAATAGGAGGATTAGTCAGGGTGCTCCAAGGAAGGAAGGAGGGGGCAATTAGAGGGCACGGTGGAAGCTGGGGAGGGGATTCAGGGAGAAAGGAGGAGGTGCTACTTCACTGAGAGGGTGGTAGAGCCATGGAATCGCTGTCCAGGGCTGGTGGAGGAGTTCAGAGGGGTGGGACAGGTACAGGGAAGGGTTCTGGAAGCAAAATCCAGTGCAGCCGAGAATATCTGGGACTGGGAAGGAGAAGCCAGAGGGGCAAGGTCAGCTCCCAGGGTGGGGCTGAACAAGCGAGCAGACATGAAAGACCATTAGGCCTATTCTGCTGGCATTTTAGTATGCTGGTATGTTAGTAAATTTTCAACATGGGCATTTGGGACCTCCCTCATGAACAGTGTCACTGTGATTTTGTTACTCGTCAGTGAAAGTTGATTTCCCACAGTGACCGCACCATTCTGTGCCACAGGTGTGAAAACACATTTGGGCAGGATGTGAAAAATGACAGCTGTCCTGTTCATAAGGAGGTGAAAAATGGCAATGTTGAAAATCTGGGTGAAAATATTACAAATTGGCAAAGTTACAAGCGTGCGAGAAACTGTGCAACGCATGCTCGTAATGAAACATTTTTTGAATTTTTTTCAATTAATTTGCAACATGGTTTTGGGGATTTCACCTCACGAACAGTGGCACTGTCATTTCATTAATCGGTCCCGACAGGCGATTCCACGCCGCAACCCTGAAATCATCTTTTGGGACAGAGTACCTAAATGACAGTGACAGTGTTCATGAGGTGGGTCCCAAGAACCCCATGTTGAAAAGTTGGGCCAAAATTCTAAAAGTGGGTGAGATAACAACTTAAGCTGACCCCCATTGACTCCCATTATACAGCTTAATGGCTTAATGTAATTTCTTCAGTTTGCCAGTCGGCTTTGGAGAGTGCAGATGATGTGTCCCGTTCCATAAAGATTGCTGCCCGACCTCTGAGGTAAGTATGGGGTATGGGAGGGTGCGGGAGGTGGGTTCGCACAAGGAGGGTGGGGTGGGGAGGGTGGAAAGGAGACAACGAGGGACTGTTTTCTTTTTACAGGAAAAAAATAAAAGACTTGGGGAGGGTTTCTTTATTTTACAGGTTACAAATATTGGGCACACTGGGGTGGGCTCCCAGTGTGCCACAACAGTGGTGTGTGGGGGGCATGTCGACGGGATTGGGCACCCATTAACAGCACATAAAATATTCGGGCAGGTGGAGGGTCATCTGACACCGAGTGGGCATCCCAGTGTCGGAAACATAAATAAAAATTATTTTGGCACACTGGGGTGAGCTCCCAGTGTGTCACATTAATGGGGGAATACAAGCCAACATGGGGATTGGGCACCACAATGTCAGCTTTCGGAAAGTGTGTGGTGGGTGGCAGGAGCTACCAATGTGAGCCGCGCCTCATTTATTTATTTACTGAAATGGTTCACCAGGAGAAAGGCACACCGAACAAACAAAGATGCTCAGCGGCAGGAGCCGGCAAGAACACGTAACTCCGGCCATGTGCATTATGGAGTCTCATCATTTGCTACCAACAGAGAGAAGGTATGTCTGTGTGCCTGGTTGTGAGGGAGGGGAGATCCTGCTGCAGTGAGGAAACTGTCCTTCATTGCAGCAGCAGATTGTTTTCAAGTGTGGTCCTCTCTCTCTCTCTCTCTCCTCCCTCCTCTCCCCCTCTCTCCCCCAAAACTGCTGTCATATACAGCTCGCCAATTCATTGGTGCCTGAGGGACGAACCCCATAAAGTGTCAACTGCAGTGGGCAGAAACTCACACACCTCTAAAATGTCATACTTTCCCAAGATGTTTCTTGCACATGCGTGCAAGCAAATATAAAAGGGGAAAAAGAAAACATTGGGAAGAGGGTAAGGGATTAGGTGGGAGAAGATGAAGAATTAACAGGAGGGGAAAGTGATATAGAATAAGGGGAAAGAAGGTAAAGGCTTAGGCGAGGAGAAGGTGAAGAATTAAGAGAAATGAATAATAGGCAAAGGCATGTGATCAAGAGCAGGAGCAGGAAGGGAAATGTGGTTACGGAGAAGATAGGACAGCAGTTTAGAGGATGGGGCAGAGCGGATATTTAAAGGAAGGAGTTCCATATATTTGGGAAATGGTAGGAGAATGCAGCCCATTTGTAGGGATTTAGACCAAATCATAGTATTACATCACCATTAGCTAAGGTCACTAATGATTGGCTAACAGCACTTGATTGTAAACTCCCAACAGGAGCAGTGTTCTTAAACTTGAATAAAGCCTTTGATATACTTGACCATAATATACTGTTAGGTAAACTTAAAGAGACAGGCCTGGGTAATTCTGCACTCTCTGGTTTGCAAGTTACCTCATGGATAGACAACAGCAAATCAAAGCTGAAGGGGAATTGTCCTCTTTATCAATGTTCGAAGAGGTGTCTCAAGGTTCTATCCTGGGTCCCCTGTTTACAATACACATAAATGACCTCAATGGAAATACTGATAAAGGCAAATGCATTTTTTTTTTTTGCGAGACAACACCGTCCTGTACATATCCAGACCTACCCATGACAGTATATGTACAGATCTCCAGAGGAGTTTATTTATTACAGTTGAATCTTTTCTGTCTAAATTACTTTTAAATGCGAAGACGACAAAAGTTGTGTTCTTTCAGTCTACGAACATGGCAGCCTCCACCACATTTGCCCCATCATTTCCTCGTTATTGAGTGACACACTCGAGGCAGTTGGCAGTTACAAATACCTCAGCATATGGTATGACCAGTGCCTGTCCTTAAACTACTCATAATTACTGGCAAGCTTTTTTTTTCCTATAGGCTCTGCCGGTCCAGTATTCATCGTAATAACCCACGGGTTATTCACGGTGAACTCATGACTCAGTCCATCAAATTGAGCACTCCCTTATTGGCTCTCCTTCCGATGGGCGGGCTTAACAGTTTTAAAACATGGCGGTCCGCCTCTCGCTATCTGAGGAGCCGCCACAAGTGTAAACTCTCCTTGTAATTTATTTTGTCAAGTCTATCTGATTGATCCCACCTTCCAGATAACAACAACAACAAAACGATCTCATTGATCTTGCTCCTCGTTAGCTTCAGGAACCAGTCGCGGCTTCAGTTCCACCACTACAAACTATCTGGTTGATCGTGCTCCTCATCTGCCTTAGTAACTGGCTTCACTGGCGCCACTAAGCGGGATCACGCTCCAACAGCACAAATTGTAAGTTTAAAATAAAAAGAACAAATAAAAAGTAAAGAAAAATATTAAACTGCAAAATTAGAGGGACATTGAGGTGAATCTCGTGTGTGTGACACATACTGCAGTCAGGTAAATGTGACTGGAGAAAAATTGCTGTGCGCAATTATGAAAAAACAAAGATGGGAAGTGTGTGCATGAGAATTTAATTCTGCCCTTCTTGGTGTGGATGCTTAATAAACCCCTTGGGCTTCGCCTCGAGGTTTATGTAACATCCCACACCTCGGTGTGCATTAAATTTTTATATCACACACTTCCCATCCATTATTCTCTATATATTGATAGCATTTGTAAGAAAAGAAATAATAATCAGGCTGTTTTTTTTTTTTTCTATAGGAATAAGTGGTGCTTCCACTGGATGTTAGGAGGAGGCTGGTGCAAGCCACATTCCTTCCTATATTGGACTAAGCTGACCTGATTTATAGCCACTGTTCTCTTAACTACCTCAGCAAACTGGATGTATGCAGTACCGTAGGGCACTCTGCTTTATAACAGCTTCTCCACCTAGAACTTATCACTGCACCTTAACAAAGAGACTCTTGCTACTGCAGCGCTAAGCCACCTTAAAAGGCAACTGCGGCCATTCCTCCCTCTACCTCAACTTGTGACTGCCTCCCTAAGCAATAGTCACCACCGTCTATTTGTGTCTGCCTCCCTAAATGGTCTCCGCCCACTACCCTAGCTGCAGCTATAACCGAACACACAAGCCTTGCTTTCTTGGCTCCAGCCCTATCCCTCTCACTCTCCCCCATCCTCCCATCCCCTCTTTCGGACTCACTCTTGGTATGACCACTGGCCCTGTCCCCCTGCTCTTTCATCCTTGTCTGACCTTGGCACCTTTGAGTTGCTTTCCTACTGACTTTTCCCACAGTATACTGTCGTCACCATGAATCCTGTTAGAAACTAGCTTGTGGTTGTTCTTCAGCATCAGATTGACTGAACTATTTTATGTACTAGTTATTTGTATGTTATTACTGTTACCATGTTTACCACTGTTGTATGTTTCCCCATCATTTGATGTGGAACCTTTGTAAACGAGCAGTCTCTGCTCAAAGGTAATTGTAATCCTAGAGTTTTATACATTGCAACAGGGTGAACATCGCTGAGCAGGGAGACTCAAACCTCTATATGTGGGCCTATAAATTAGCTTCAATAAAACTACCACACTATATCTCTGAACTCATTTCTTGCTTACACAGTATTTACATTAGAAATAGCACTTATGTACTGCTAGAGACTCAAGGTTCAACACCTTAGATGGAAAATTGCCATCAGTAACATCATCCCTGGAGCTTGGAACAAGCTACAAATTACACTCAAGTTGACCAATATAGTAAGCACAGGCGCCTTCAAATCTCTCGGAGACAATGTATGTAAAGAGATACGTTCCTGTAATTAACACTAACGCACTAATGTGAGGTACAGTAACCTGACCTATTAGGGTTGTTGTATACTTGTATGGCACAGGAATCATTGACTACTAAACATCCTCTTTGCTATGACCTGTCAAGTACCTGTATAATAGTTAATATCTGGTTTTAGGATTATCAATTTCCTTCCTACCCTCAACTGATCACTACTGATCTCCGCTTGCATGTTATATGTGTATATCTTACTGCACTAAAATTATATTCTTTTTATTGTAAATAGTATACACTGGTCCGAATGACAATGTATATATGGCTCATTAATGACGACACTGCAACTGTATCTTTCCACATTTCATCTTCTGTATCTGTTTCCTTTTATATTGCTTGTCATGCGAGAAACATTATGTGGCAATTTAGGTGAGCGGGTTTTGAGGTGCACTGTGGCAGCCAATGATCCCACTGCATTTTGAGGCTTAGCCTTCTTTCCCCAATAATGCGGTGGCACGCTGCTGCTGACACTAGTTCAGCAAGCTACACCAACTTGAAATTAATTTGCCGCTGCAATGGGGAGTGGGCTCTCCAGTCAGTAAATGATCTGGGGATTGGGCACCCGTCAGCTTTCATGGGGACTCTGAGGCAGGCGGCGGCAGGCGCGCCATCATTGCACGGGTGGTGCCTTGCCTGGTGTAACATTGCACTACACATGGCGGCGCCTGCCGCCGCCTGCCCTCTAGAGTCCCCATGAAAGCTGACGGGTGCCCAATCCCTGTGATCATTTACTGACTGGAGAGTCCACTCCCCATCGTGGCATAATCTCCCCATACATTTTGTTTGCCGAGGGGTGCCCAGTCCCCCTCGGCATCCTGTCTTCCCCCAAACACAGATCGTTTTTTCTTTGCTGACAGGGGCCCATCCTCGTCAGTTCCAGTCTCCCCAAGAAAAAAAAAAAAAGGTGGCATGCTGGGAGCCCAAACCAGAGTACCAAATCTACCTGCAAAAGAAAAACCTAGCTACTACGGATTTAATTATTTATTTTTACCTGAAAAGTAGAAAACTGTCCCTCATTGTGTCCAGTGCCTCTCCCCCAACCGCACCCATCCTCTGCGCACCCCACATCCTCGCACCCTCTCATCCCACTTACCTCGGAGCCCGCACAACAATCTTCAGGGGACCAGGAACACGCCTGCACTCTTCAAAAGCTGACCACAAACTAAAGAAATGCCAGTAAGCTGTATAATGGCATAAATGTTTTCCCCTCAACTTAGGTGGATATCTGAGCCATTTTGCAATTCTGGCTCCACATTTTCAGCTTGGGTTCCTGGGACCACACCTCATGAATTCAGTCACTGTCATGTCGTTATTCGGTCCCAAAGGTGATTTCGTAGACTCACGAATCACCTTTTCAGGATCAAGTAACAAAATGACAGTAGTTACTGTTCATGGAGGTGGGCTTTCCAAAAGCCTATGTTGTAAATTCAGGAAATTTAGGCATCAGGTTACGAGCTGCATTGGGCGCAGTTTCTGTGCACACTCGCAACTCCGAGAACTTTAATATTTTCACTCCAGATTTTCAGCATTGTCATTTTTCACACTTCACTTCGAACAGTACAGCTGTCATTTTCACATCCTGCCGAAGTATGGTTTCGCACATGTGAGTGCACAATGGTCTGCGGTTGCTGTGGGAAATTAGTGCTCAGGGCAAATTTACAAAATCACAGTGACACTGTTCATGAGCAGAAGTCCCTGCCTACATTGAAAATTTGGTGAGAACATTTCACAAAATGACTGTATTACAAGCGTGTGTTGTGCAGTTTCCACGACGCTTAGTAACTTCGAGAATTTTTAATATTTTCACTCCAGATTTTCAACACTGCATTTTTTCACACCTCCTTATGAACAGGACAGCTGTCATTTTTACATCCTGCCCGAACTGTGTTTTGCTATTATCTGCAGAATGGCGAGGCTGCAGCAAATCAACATTCGAGACAGATAAAAAAAAAAAAAAAAATCACAGTGGCACTGTTCATGAGCAGCAGGTCACCAAAAGGCCATGTTGAAAATCTGTAGTGCAAATACCAACAAACGCCTAAGGCGTACTGTTTCTAACTATAACATCCCACCCTGTACAGACCGACAGGCATCAGGGGTGTGCCTTGGATTACTGGCTGTAATGCTCATGCCATTCCACCCCAATCCTGCAGCCAGTGACAGGCATTGAGGTGTGCCTTGGACTCTTAGCCCCAGAGTTCACCTCATTCTCTATACTGCACCCATTTCAGCGTATGTCCTTATGGAATGGGGTGACTGTAAACCGAACACCCCAGACACACCTCAACACTTGTCAGTGTCTGCAGGATAGGTGAGGTGAAATGGCATGAACATTATGCGCGATGACCCAAAGGCATATTCTGCAGGGTGGAGGTGGTGTTTACGTGAACTTCAATACTACTGCCATTCCTATTCTGCATCTGTCTAACTCCACTTCCAATGTCTAATACCAGTAAGCAAATATTTTGCATTGACAAATGCTTGTTATTGTATGCTGTCCTATCCAGGACCTCCTTGAAAATGAGTTTGCTCAATGAAGCCTCTTCCTGATTAAATAAATCTGAATTGAACTAAACACCTGCTTATATTTATTTTTTTATAATGATTAGTGCAGGAGTTTGGCTTTTGAAACGTTTTTCCCCCACTTGTAGTTAAGTAAGTGAGGCGAGACAGTGGAGCGTGGAGCCTGCAAAAGACGTAATGACTGGTGTGACATCTGACAGGCCATTACAGCTTTGAAAATGAAATGAAGCAAGTTGATATGGGGGAAATAAAATATCAGTATTTCAGTCAGTCCGTTAACTAGGTAACGTTTCGAAGTCAATTGCTTAATCAGGACCAAAAGTTAACTTTCCTGATAAACTTATCAGTTTTATACAATAAAATACGGTCAGGAGAAATAGCATACGGTGAGCAGCGTTTTATTTTATTTATATTGCTGGAAAAGTAAGGTACTTAATTTGGGGTCAGAAACCGGCCATGTATACACCGGGGGTCACACTGCGTTACATTGGTGAGAGGGATCTAGGTGGTACACAAATGAATTACTCCGAAAATTGTAGAAGAACCGCAGCCAAAGCAAACAGGATACTGAGCTGCACAGCCAGGGGAATTACGTCCAGGAGGAGGAGGTGATCCTCCCTCTATATAATGCCTTGGTCAGGCTGCAACTCGAGTACTGTGTACAGTTCTGGAGACATCATCTGAAGAAGTTCATAGCACTGCTGGAGAGAATCCAGAAGAAGTGACCAGGATGATTCAGGGCATAGGGGGAGGCCCTATGAGGAGAGACTGGAAGAGCTTGGGCTGTACACACTGGAGGAGAGGAAAGTCAGGGGAGACCTGATAGGGGACTTCAAGTACATAAAAGGAATAACCAAGAGCGGAACCAAGGAGCTGTTCAGGCTAAAGAAGTGGGAACAACCAGGGGCATGAGTGGAAGCTGGAGGGAAATTACAGGGGAACATAGGAGACATTATTTCACTGAGAGGGTGGTGGAGCCGTGGAATGCGCTGCCCGGAGACTGGTAGAGGAAGGCACAGTGGAGGGCTTCAAGAAAGGGTGGGACAGGTACAACAGGAAACTGAAGCCAAATAAGACCCTCTCAGTGGCTAGGGGAGCGGAAGGCAAGCACCACTGGGTGGCTGGCTACCGAGCAGGACGTGACAGACCATTAGGGCCTATTCTGCTGGCTTTTAGTATGTATGTATGTAAAACCTTTGTAATGCTAGTACATGGCACAATTCGAAGAAGCTCAGATTTCACACCTACACTCAGGTGCTTTCTCAAGGCAAAGACAAGACAGCACCCAAGTGTCAGCATGAAAATGTTTGGCAGTGTGGGAGTGTCCTACATGTTTGTATACCACATGGATTCATTTCAATAAACAAGTGTGCCTTTGTACTCTGCAACCCAGCAGTGGTCATGTTTTCTTCCAGAGCCAGTGAAGCCGAGTTATGAGTGCATTTCTATTTGCTTTGGCTCCAGCATTTATCTTCTTTAGCTCCTATCTGCCACTACTTTTAGTACATGGTCTAGTCTTGATCAAAATGCCTCCCGATGTCTTTTTACTTTTAGGTGGAAGTTGAGTCATACTGCATCTAGTAAGTAAGTATTTATTTATAAATGGCACCCAATCCCAAAGGCTCTGTGTGCCTTACAAGGTAATGCAACAAAATACAATGACAATACAAATAACACAAACAGCAGGGTCAATAAATCAGCAATTAAAGCCAATAAATAAATGACAGTAAAAATCAATAAAACAAACTAATTAAAAATGCTTGATTAAAAAGGTGCATCTTTTGACCTCTTTTAAAACCTCCACTGATTGGGCCTCCTCAGTGGTCTGGGAAGTGAATTCCAGAGGACGGGACAGCCACCTCAAATGCTCTAGCTCCTTGGGTTTTCAGCCTGGGCCTCAGAACCACTAGAAGGCCCTCAGTGGAGGGCGGGCGTGGCGCACTAGGGCAGCAGGGGTATAGAGCCTTATAGGTGAGCAAGCCCACTGAAGAGAATCCTCCTCTGACAGGCAGCCAGTGCAGATCACGCAGGGCCAAGGTCACATGACATGATCTCGAAAGACCCATCAGCAACCTGGCCGCTGCATTCTGTACCAACTACAGCCGATGGAGGTCCGCCTACTGACCCCAAAGTAGAGCACTGCAGTATTCCAGCCCTGATGTGACAAAGGCATGCACCAGTGCTGGCAGGTCGCCTGGCATAACTAGGGGTTTAATCTGAGCAATGTTTCTTAAGTGGTAGAAACCACTCTGGATGACGTTCAGTACTTGAAATTCAAGTGTCAAACTGTCATCAAGGACAACGCCCAATTTCTCACCCTGGAAGCAGCCACCAACAGAGGACCAAGAGACAGCCCTGTTCCCAAACCCCATGGCTACCACATCCACGCCAACCAGGCTCAACCACCAGTACCTCTATCTTGTCGAGGTTCAGTCGCAGCCAGTTAGAGGACATCCAGTCTTGGATCTGATCCAGACACCTATTTAGCACTTCACAGCGCTATTTGTCCTGGGGCAAAAGACATATACAGCTAGGTATGATCTGCATAGCAATGAAAACCCAGACTGTAATGTCTAATGAGCTCACCAGGGGCAGCATGTATGCATGAACAACATCTGTGACACATAACCTTGAGGACTCCCAAGGCAGGGATTTGGGCAGAAGTAGAAGTTCCCCATCACTACCCATTGTGTCCCTGCCCATGAGATAGGACTCAAACCAGTTGACAACAGTATCGGTGAGTCCACAATACTCTCTAAAGCGATCAAAGAAACACAGTGCGGTCCACGTGTGTCAAATACTGAGAGAGATCCAGGAGAATGACAACTCACTGGTCTCTCTACCCACCTCGCCCCTGAGCAGGTCATTTTGCACCCTGATCAATGCCATTTCAGTGCTATGCCTCACTCTAAATCCAGACTGGAATGGCTCATAGATGTCAAAAGCTGCGTGCATGCCTTCAAACTGCAGAGCCACCACTTCTCGGCAACCTTCCTTATAAATGGGAGGTTGGAGATTGGTCGATAATTCCCCAAGATGTCAGGGTTAGAGATGACTTCTTCAAACGCCACTTCACCAGTGACTCCTTCAAGGTGCCGGAAAGAACCCTCTGAGAGCGAGCACCGGACTATCTCAACAAACAGTGGACCATAGACTCAGCACGCCCTACTAAGAGGCGTAGCAGGCCGGGTCCAGTTCACAAAAGTTAGCGGGCACTTGGCGTTGAGATTACCTCGATGACCTCCGCCATCTCCACCAGCTGGAACTCCCCCAAACAACAGGAGCGCTCTGCTCACACAAAGGCTGGGATTGAGCCCCCACTGGGAGATCTCTGACCGGATGGAGGACATCCTGTCAGAGAAAAAACGAGCAAACTCCTTGCACAAAGTGACTGAAAATGCTTATTTTCGGCTGCAGGCAGGCAGGATGAAGTAACCTGTCTACAGTCGAAACAACTGGGCTGGTTGTTTTTCCTGTAGCAATCTCCCTGGACAGGAGCTCTGCCTTCTTACAGTTGATTGCCCTTTGATATTAACCGTAATGAATTCTCAAAACCAGTCTGTCCTCCTCTCACCAGGTCTCCGCCAGCAATGCTCAAACCTCCAACCCCCTGGTCATCACCCTGAAAAGCCATCAAACCACGGGGTCTCAAGCACTAAGACCCTGGTCATATATGGATCAGTGTGATGGCATCAAAGCGCATTGGAAACAGCACTATTATAGGCCGTCACAGCCACACCCGTGTCAACCGCACATGCAGTGCTCACAGAAAATCCACCACCAATAGTCCTCTGGGGTCAACCCCTTCAATGGGTGGTAGTGGACCATCTCAATAGCGGAAGGACTATGGGGGCCAAACCAGAATTTCACCGTGCAGTGATCCAACCACATGACTGGATCAATCCTGAGGTTGGTGACCTCAAGCCCCAGTGAGAATACCAGATTCAGGCATGGCCATGGTGATGAGTCACCATGAATCTGGAGTGCTTTTAAATCTTCTAACACACTGCAACTGCACCATCATTCAGCCCTCTGTGATGGTACGGCAAGTGGCTTATGTTAAACTTACCTTTTTCTCTCAGGGCATGTAATCACGTTGCACCCCTCAGTGAAAGAAGGGATGTTCACACTGCACTTTCTGCACCACTGTCAGTGGTGCAGGTTATTCCGCATTGCCACTGTAGTCATGTGAGCACAATCCGTGTTGCAGTTTCTGCATGCGTGCGTTCACCATGGTCCCTCTTTTCTTGGGACTCGTGAGGGCTGTAGAAGTTTTGAGCGGCGGCCTGAACAGCTTGTACCGCTTCACAACAGTACTGAAGTGCACCATCTGAAGACATCTGGCAGAGTTTGCAGGCTTCACCCCTACCGAACACCATTCACAATGCCAGAAGCCATCCTGCAACATCTCAAAGCCCTGCAGTCCGAACGCTCCTCAGGAGCATTTTACAAACTCAGTCAGAACTGATGGGGACAGAAGAAATTGAAATTCATGCCGTGCTAACAAGGTATTTGTATGAAGGAGTTTTTTCTTTGATATTTATCACTTCACCCATTGCTGTTCTCCTGATAGCAAAGCTGGTCAGTATTTCACCTGGAAGTGCAATAGGATATGCAAAGCTGTTCAAAAGTGCCTTTTCTAATTAAGCTAGAGTGTATTTCTTGTAGCTTGTTTTTTTTTTTTTTTTAATCTTTGTTTATTAAGTTTAAGCAACACAAAAACACCACAACATATGCTGCATTTACAGATTATGGAATCAAATCAGACAAAAAGTTGAGCTCTAGTGTTATATCAGTTCTATAAGAACTACAGAATCTAATGAAAGAGAGGGACAGCTACTGATGGGAGCAAATCAGTACATTGTACCATTATAGCGAGACAGTCAAAGGGTTGCACTGGCCAACCCCAGAACTGCGCCAGACAATATTCAAAAGTGGGAATTGCTCAGTGCAATTCCGTGTGCCGGGACAGAGAGATAATGTATCGGCACATCTCCAGGGGCACGCCCATGGCATATCGGCACATCCCGATATTCAGCTAGGGATATGTGGTGCATCTGCTGGCACAACCAGAGATGTGCCGATACCTAGCTCACAGTTGAGCCCATAAAATGCTGGTCTGCGTTATCCACCCATCAGGGCCGCTGTCTTGCAGTATGCAACACAGCAGTCGCCAGCTGGGTGGCAACCCCCAAAGCACCATGCATATGCACACACAATAGTCCATGGTGGTCCAGTGGAGCCCCCTCCCCATCCCAACCCCCTGATCGCCTGAATAAATAACTTTATTATCCCTGGTGGTCCAGTTATGCCCCCCCTCCCTGCCCGAATCGATCGCCGTCATATTATTAAATTATTTTCCCTGGTGGTCCAGTGGTTCCTCCCCACCGCACCACCCACACAGTTGTGAATTATTACAGTATGCACTGCACGCGTATTGGTCCACAGTGTGGACCAATGAGTTCCACAACTGCTGTAAGCTGCCATTCCGCAGGCAGCCGCAGTGTTATGCAGGTGGGTATGCTGCCTGCCGATGATTGAAGTGGAGTTGGTCAGATGGGGTCCTGTGTGGGAGGGGGAGACCTACTGACCACCCAAGGAAATTTATTTTCAATAATCAGAGGGTTTGGATGGGGTGGGGGGGACCCACTGGACCACCAGGGAGATTTATTTTAGTGATATGATGGCAATCGTAGGTATGGAGCAGGGGGCCACTGGACCACCAGGGAAACTCTACTGATGTATATTATGGCTTTTCGGGGTTATGGGTTGGGGAGGGGGTACTACTGCGGTCCCGATACAGGGACCACATGCTGTGCAGGGTGTCAGGCGCATGTCGCTGGCCGCCCTGCACAACACATCTAAATGTGCCATAATGACATGCAAATGGTCCCATTTCGCCATGCATGCATAATGGTTCCATTTGCATATCCAGGTCTGAATATCTGGATATTGTGCATGGCTCAGCTACAGCTGCGCTGGAGCATTCCCAGTCCTGGTATTTAGACCTGTCTGGGGGATGCACCAGCGCACTGTATTGGCACTGTGCACATTATTTGCTATATTCAGAAGAGATGTGCTATGGCACATCGTTTAAATATATCCCTTTGTTGCTCCAGCATCTCAGTTAGCGCTGCGCACAACCACCCTGCGCCATTGCCAAGCACAAGTTTGAATATCCGGGCCCTATATGTACAACCTATCTACGCCATAATATCTCAAAGGCAGGTAACTAATGTTGCAGCTTGTTGGTTTATCAATACACAGATCACAAGAATTTATCAGTGGTCTTAAGTCAGCCAAAGCCCCCTTTAAAGACCTTTGCCATTCCTGAGACCTGGCAGGTACCGGAAAACCTCTTCATGCAATATGCAACTGACTACTGTACTAAGCGGACAATCTCTGTCTACAATTTACTGAAACACCAGCCTCAAAGAAAGTAAAAGGAGAACTGGCTCTAAAACAGAACTTTCCTAACAAGGCTCACAAGTCAATTCATCATCCTAGTTCAAGAACTGAGTGTCAACTTGACCATAGAGCATTAAAATAGATATTTAAAAAAAAAAAAAAATCACATGCCACAATGCAAGAATGCAGCCCACCTAAAAATAAATAAATAAATAAATAAATAAATTGCACTTTTACTTTTTTTTTTTACAGGAATGTAAAATAGTCCCCTCCTCTCCTGCAAACTAAAGAAACCTCTGAAGCAAGATTCAAAACGATGCTGAAATACAGACTTGGCGACTTCCCAGTTGAATACTAGTGACTGTAGTTTAGGTTCTGATGAACGACATGATGTTATAAAGGTACAGCATATCTAGGATTATATAATGGGTATCTGCTGCAAGCCAATCACAGTGCTGAATACCCGCCAGTTATTCTCCCACAAACTAACCCAGAGTCGGTTATTCAACTAAACCCCTTCTACAGAGTCAGTTACTGAACTAAGCCCCTCCCAGTCGGTTAATCAAACCTTTGCCATGCCGACGATCGGTTATTCAGACAGTTCTAACGCAACCCTCCACCACCCCGCCGCCTCGTGTCACTAATCCTCCTCAGACAAGGATGCACTCCTGCTCAAGAAAATAGTCACTTCAGAGCTCAAAAGTTCCTTTTTCTTTTAGTGGGGACATCTTGACCATGACCCTCCCCAACTCGCTCCTTCTGCCTCCGAGGACAACAACAAAGCTGCAGCTGCACTCAGTTCTCCTGACAGACCCGGACGCCAACCAGCTCACATTCACCTCCTTCCTGACATGAAGATTCCCACAGAATTGTAAGAGCCTGGCACAACAGATTACTTGACTGCTGGCTGTCTCTCTCGAATTCCCCTCCTTTCTCTCTCTCAGTTCCTGGAAGACAGACCCGATGACTGCACATGCTGCCTTGCATTAAGTTTGGAAGGGGAAGTGTAGTGAGGGCAGCTGCGAGAGCGAAGCAGAATACAGGAGAGAGTAACTTAGCGCGTTAACTGACCTTCTTTGCCCTCTTTTCTTGCCAGTCACGCTGTACTGCACAAACATTAAAACATTTTTTTTTTTTTTTTTTTAAGCACACTTCAACTCGTCATATGTTAATAACATTCAGTGAGCTGGAGTATACTGCAAATAACCAGCTTCTGTGGGGATTAAACGCCTCAGCTTCGCCTCAGCATGTAATCATCCACAGAAGCCAGTTATTGCTTCGTATACTCTGACTCATTGAATGTTATCACTTAACAAAGCAAAATAAAAGTCACATATTATCTTCCTGTGATCATATTCATGTCAACTTTAAAGGGACGTACTATCAAGACTGTTTGCAGTTTTCCTGTGTATTCTACCCCAGGGTTTTAAATAGCTGGTACAGCATAGCAAAACACTACACAAAAACCGTGGGTAATGCTATCCATTTCCTAAAATGCATAGCAGTAGACTGCTAACCATTTTTTCCCCAGTGAGTCCATACCACAGTAGACAAAATTAATAAAATTATAAATTTTTTAAAAGTGCTATGCATTTTGATAGCTGATTAGCACTTTCACGTGTAGAACTGCTAACCCATTTTTTAGGCTTATTTAATACCCTGCACCACCATTCCAACCAGCTATAATGCATGACCGTGCTGTTTAACTGGCTGTAACAGCAAGGGGACTTAAGACCAAAAGAAATTACATAATGCTGAACACTGCCAGTGGCCCTTTAAAATGTTACACTCTATTAACAGCACAGCCTTCCAGCTGACTGTCCAAGAATAACCCCTCACTCTCTGATCTGTGCTGCATATGAAAGGCTTTTTTTGGTTCAGACGCCAGCAAGTTCCTTTGGCATATCCCAGGTAAAGAGTACAGGTACTATGGTAACAATCCTACCACAGAAAATGTTACCAGATTAAGGTACACAATACATCACTTCCCTTACGGCAGTATTGTTCAAAAGTACAACATTAGCTGAAGTGTTACTTTATTGTGCTAAGCATAACAAGGTAACCCTTCAGCATATCTGATACACTGAATGATAATGTAACCTGGATGCCATGTCCCAATGGGCTACTCCTGCCGCTACCCACAATGCAGGCTGAGGGGCCTGGTTTCTGGTTTGGCTGATAAAGAGGCTCAGTAAGAAAAGCAGAACTATTTAGTAGTGCCTCCACCCAGAGTAACTTTTAAGTGGGCCTGATGGCAAGGTAGTACAACCTCCAGGATGTTGTGCCTACCCACTGCCCCCAACCAGTGGTCCTACACATGGGTTACCATAACACACTTTACTTTGCATTCAAAAGTACAATTATTGGTGAGCGCTAAAAATATGCTCACAGTTACCACACTCACCAACAGGGTTAGGAATTCTGGGATACACCTTATGCACCTGTAAGAACTAAATTTCAACAACAACACTACATCTTTTGGTTTCCCACAATAAACTGGCACTTGGTAATAATATGGTCACAATGTATAAAATTCAAATGACAAATCTTATTTATTTGGGGATTAAGTTAAGGGGAAGTAAATCAAAGGCAGACTTAAAGGCAAGTGGTTAATTTGGCATTTAGCATAAACTTGCAATAACACATTCAGTCCCTCTGGACAGTCCAGTTAAATTCACTCTGTACCCAGAATTTAGCAGTTGCAGGCCCACGCGCACTGCAGCTGGTTGGCCAGCACTGGAGCCTTAAATAAATTTTAACTTAATTCTGTAACCGCTCGTGAAACCATCAGCAGAAACTTTGAAACAACTGGAATTTGTAAATTCCAGGCCCGATGGCTGCACAAACAGCACTTGGCAATCAAAGAACAAAATAACTAACTTAGTTGCAGGGACAGGCCCTGAATTTACTCATGGTACCGTGGCTTCTCGAGCTGGTAATGGTGTCAGACTGATTTGTGCTGGAGAGGGACTCGATCCTCTGGCTCTCTCTGCAGATCTTCTGTCCTGATGGAACAGAACCAGTAAACAGAGACAGGGCTAACACAACTCATACCACTTCTAGGCATTTCCTCCAAGGTGGCCACAAACCCATGCTGAACGTTGCAATGGAAGCCGACTCCCTGATCTGGTCTTCAGGCTGGCAATTCAAATTTACAGTGCAGCAACAGTCTTCTATTCTTTTGTAGCACATAGGCTAAACATACACAGTTCAGTCTCTGACAAAGTTCAACTAGGTCACACAGCTTACTCCGCTTGGCAAATGGTAGTCTCTGGCAGTAAGCTGGCACGCTCATCTTCCAGTCTCTCAAACACAGTTACGCAGAAGACAAGTCTGTAGCCACAGGCTTCACTTTTAAACAGCAGTCTTCACCTGTTTACATGGCTAGCTTTCTTGCTCCTTCTGTTGAGTGTTGAAGCGCTGCCTCGATGCAGGAAGATACTCTTGCTTTTATGTTTACACAGCCTCTCTCAGCACCGGCGCAAGACACGCTTGAGAGGGGTTGGAGTCAAGCGCAGTCAGCTAAAACAGCCAAAAGATGCCCGCTGGGTCTGGTATCGGAGTGAGTGGGCAGTCTGTCCATATGGCTGCTTGAACCGCCTCACCTCGAATGCATTCTCAGACCCTCTGGACTGTGGGAGTGGAGAATGATCGATTTACCGCTGATCCGTAAGTGTCCCATGGCTGCACTTTGCACCCTGCTGCGGTGCAAACCACTGTGTAAACAGGGCTTGAGGCAATATTTTGCCTTGCAGTAGCTTGGCTTGTCCATCTCCAACACAGGCTCTGATGCAGTTCAGTTAGAAATTGCAGTTTGAGGCAGAAACCACACTGTTTTGGCTTTGAAGTTTAGAGAATTTTTCTGCAGATTTGGCAGTTCAAAAAAAAAAAAAAAAAAAAACACTTTCGGCTGTAAGGTGCTAGAGAAGCAAGCAGGCCTCTCCACTTTCTCCCAGAGCCAAACACAGAAGCTCCTTCCCTTTGGAAGCCCTCTAGTAACTGCCCAGTTATCTGTCCCTCTAAACTGAAAAAAAAAAAACAAAGCCCTGTCACTCAACTGGCTGCTGAGGTTGTCAATCATATTTCTAGCATTCTGATTGGTGAAAATGGGCGCCAAACACAGTTCACTATTTCTTCCAGCATCCATAGCAGGAGGACTCTTAGGACCCTTTGGTTCCTATTAGCCAGAAGGCAGGGTCAAAGTACCAAACATGGCTGCTGGATGGCAGAATGTGAACAGTTCAAACTTTAAAGTTAATTTTAAAACACAGTTTAGTTTTAGGTTTAAACATTTACAGCATTTAAAAGAGCTACCTCTGCACTTAAGTGACTGCAGAGTGGAATCTGAAGGAGCATTCCTTGGCGGTCATGAGCTTCGTTTTACCCAGACACAGCACAGGCTATACAACACTATACACAGGGCTGAGCTTCTTAAGGTTACAGACAACGGGCACCATCTCGCATGTTCGCAATGGGACTTGATGCAACATCTCTATACATGGATCTACACCTTACTGGATATTAGCCAGGTTCAAACGGCAGAACACAAAGCTGGAACATGGCTAGGCAAGGGCAACAGCAGTGCCCAGGGAGACTGACTTAAGGTAAGCCCCACCACTTTGGTTGGGGCGGATTACAAACAATAATGTAAGAAGGAAGTGCTGTACTGCAGTGCTTTAATGTGGTAACCTGTTCTGTGGTAAAAGTACAAGACTAGGATACCTACCACTGTATACACAATACCAAGAAACCTTTTACAACTAACCAGACAGCCAATAAGGCCTTATATATCATACCAAGAATCCTCTACAATCCAGCAAGAACTTATTTACCAGACCAAGAATTTATTTTTTTTTTTACAAGCAGACAGTCAATGAGGTTTTATTTACCAGACTAAGAATCCTTCACAACCAGATAGTCAATCAGACCATATTACCAGACCAAGATTCCTTTACTGCCATGAGACCTTATTTACCAGTCTTGACTGTACGTTATTTTTCTGCTCCACAAGCAAATTTTTATTTAGAAATTCACACTCACAGCTGCCATCTAATACACTTCTTATACCCACTTAATTAAGACTCTTTGTGCAAGTTTCAAACAATTTGAAAAAAATTTAATAAATAACCTGATGGGCAGATGTTTTATGGTCTAAAATTGGCCTATACTGCATGTGAAGCATTGGTTACCAAGATGCCACAGCTTGCCACCCAAGATACTTTCTATCCAGTTGCCACCATGATGAAGCTAGAGCTATACTGCTGATCATTAGCTGGCCTTTAATAATCTGTCAGGCAGCCCCAATGCCTACAAGGTGCACAGAATCAGGTACCTTCTTGCAGAGCTTTCATTAGTGCATCACAAATGAGGCTCAGATGGACCTCCTTACTCTGATATGGGCAGGATCAGGCCAGAAATTGTAGGTGTCAGAAATCTTGATGATTTCATCTGGGATACCAAAGAGGGTTACTGAAAGAAATCTTCCAACCTGAGTCAGTGCATGAAAGAGGGCAAAGAAAGATGTCCAATCGGACCTACAAATGTAATTTCTTACGACAATGAAGATACCTGCATATGCACAAGGTAGCAGAGCCTAGGTCACTGGTGTGGTGTGGTAAGACTGTGAGACAGTGGTCCCTCTAAGCAACTTATTTTGTGAATCACTGCCTGCTCTGTATATAGCTACAAATCATGCTAAAACTGGTACCCAAAAGAGCCATCTGGGGTGGGTTGAGGGTATTTGATAGAAGTGGCTTTTAACAGATGAGAAGGAAAGCCTGTGGAGATAACATGCCACTAGAAACCAAGCAAACTCGGAAGGAACTGGATCATTTCCTCTTGGCCTGCCCCATTAGCTGAGCAGGTCACGACACACACCTTAACCCTGCCTCCTTGACATGTCTTCATATTTAAACAAAGAGAACCAGCCATGCAACATTAAAACATGCACAAACATGGTATTTGAAAAGGAACAGATGATTAATAATTTAGCAAGTATATTCTGACAGGTCTTCCTTTTTGTAATTAATAAATTTACAGGCCACCCAATAGCCCAGTGGCAGCACCATGCTGCCATGCAAAGCAACACACAGTTTCAATAGGTGGCTCTGGTCACCTCGGCCCAAAGGAAGGAGAGGCCGTAGCCAGCTACTGGAAAGCAGTGTACCATGGCCAGAGAGAGTGTGGCATGTTACAGCGCCTAAAGTGACCCTGCAGATGGACCAGGGATCTTCCACAGGGCATGTTATGCATGCACGCAGCTGACAGAGGCACTGCCTATGCCACGGAAGGGGGGCTGCAGGAGAAAAAACAGGAGAAAATGCCCAGCCGCCATCTATACGATAGCATTTATAGGACAGCTTCAGACTGAGCAGAGTAGATCCCGGACCACAAGGTATATCCTTGATCGACAAGTAACGTGGGCCAGGGATGAAAGTCTAAATAAATAAAATGCTGTTTTCAGGAGCTGTGTTGTGGAAGCATTTACCCCAGTACCCCAAAGAGATGTTAAAAACATTAAAAAGAAAACAAGTAACAGTGGAAAATGTGATTTATAGCTATTCACAGAAGCAAATGACATCTACTATTTACTCTCAGACAACAAATGTGGAACGTGGAAAATGGTTCCCAGAATCTATGCAACAAAACCTACTACTTGCCAGTGCCACAACTAACTATATTTTGGTGATAAAATCGGATGGAACAGGCATAATCACTCAGAGGTATCTCTAAGAAAACCAAGAGCTCGAGCTACAGAGCAGGCCTTTGTGGTACACCGCAGAATTTATGTACACTTGAGGAACAATGCAGCAACTGCACTTTACGCAATGGCAAAATCTCTTGGAAAATCTACTGACAGTTGCAGAATTCAATTCCACAAGATGCAGAAAATGTATTTTTCCAGCTGGATTTGTTTCCTCCTCTGCAAGAGTCTGGCTCTTCTTCTACCCAACCACAAGTTCTGATCCCATGACTTGTAGTGTACTGGACCTTTCCTCCATGTACACTTTGTCCAGCCATTCTGTGTTTTTGTATGCTGACATCCTCTGGCCCGGCCAGCTATAAGAGGAAATAACTGGCCAGTTTAGATGGGGAGGGGAGGGGGTCTGTGTTTCGCATCTGATGCGGAAAACATGGTGCTATCATTCATTCAAGCTTCACCACTTCTTCCGGCTTTCCTTTACTCCTCACGAGGGCACCGCAGGGCTCAGCCACAGCGGGTATTAACACCACCAACCCACTGGCCAAATGCTGGCAAAGTTCATATCAGGCTAGTAAAATTTTCCTTCAATTAGCCCCACTGGCTAGTAATGGAGGCAGTAACCTTCAATGTGCACATCACTTGGGCTCATGGAATATCTGGGGCCACTTTTATTTTCTCAGGCATTAGCCCTGCTGGTTTGTGCCTGAAGAACTTAATTTTGACCCTTGCCAGTGGCTCCACACTGTCTCACCAATCGCCCATCTTAAAGCTGTTGCTGGGGATGGAATGTGGGACTAAAGGGGAGGATCCTTGGAACTGCAAACTCAACTCCCTGAGCCACTATGGGGCAGCCATTCCATGGTGCTGGCTAGAGACCCACTTCAGGGAAGAGAGTGCTGTTGAGAACACCTTGCCTTCCCTTGCTTCTGCAGGTTGAGACAGCAAGCACTTCAACTGAACCCACAGTTCTTAGAATGGAAGGAGAGCACCTTAACTGCTGACCTAGCGGAGCTCACTGTCGCTCCATGCTGTTTCAGTTCTCCGTAGTAAAACTATGCTAAATTAGGACACCACAGAAAATGAGACAATGCATTTTAGCTGGCAATCCTGGGTAAAAAAAAAAAAAAAAATTAAAATGTTCAGCCTGTTTGTCACTCAAAAATGTATATAATTTGAACAGAAACTTCATTTGGGTGTAATACAGTGTTACAAACTATTGTAATTATCCAAACAGCCAAAATAATTGCTTGAGCAACTGGTTAAATTTCAGGGCGTTCACCACCTCTGTTTTCATTAAAAATGGAATTTGCTAGAGAGCAGTATCAGTCTAGGCAGTCTGCTTGGATGTGTGGACTCCTGCCAGCTAGCAACATGGAATGATGGCAAGCCATCACTAGGCACAGATCCAGACTGGTTCAATAATGCTTTCCTGTCAAAATCCTAAACTGAGCAGAGCGCTGTCAGAAACAAGAGGAAATGTAAATGACAGGATTCCAAGCACAAACTCCCGGCTTCAAATAAAGAACAAACATAAATAATACCAGCTTTGATCATGTTTCACCCACATACCCAGTATCAGGAATAAAATAGTTCTGCATGTTTTCTTTCCCCATAGTAATCATGCTGCAGACAAGTCACTGATCAATTTAACTTCCAAAGGGTAACAAGAAACATGCTAAGTCTTTCTCATTTGAGATCTAAGCAACAGTTTGTCAAGTCTGGATTACCATTTCCTGCACCTCATATAAAACAGAAATCAAGACACTTCATACTTTCAGCTGCTAATCACCAGATCATAATATAGAAAGGACAGCACGAGTCCAAGTCAGATAGGCCAGACCTTCAAAACCTTTTACTGCAATCAATCGCTCCATACAAGCCTCAGGATCACTGAATTTACATGAGGCTCTTAAGCAGGGAAGCAGGGTCCAAACAGGCACCATATTTTTCACTTCCATCTTTTTAAACATCATTCCTTTTCAGAAGTTCCATACAAATGTATTTTGCAAAATGGACTCCTAAAAAAAATGTGTGTGGGTCCTCTAAGTATGGGGACGCTGGTCCCACACTCTTCAAAATGTATCTGTCGGAAACTCTGAAGAGCAGTTCAGTAACTAGGGTGGATTCAGAAACAACTTTTGGGACTTACACTAGTAGTTATAGATTCTAGTACCACTTCTGCAAACTTTTTTTTTGGTTAATTCTTTGTTAACCTGGTAAGGTCCATTTACAGGGTGACTCGGGACCACTAGGGAGGTTAAGTGACTTGCTCAGAGTCACACTATATACAAGTGAAGGTTGTGGAATCAAACCCAGGTCTGCTGGAAGTATCAAGCTCATTCACAGCTCATTACTTCTAACCTCTATGCTATACTGCCAGACTCTGAACAAGGATGTCACAGTAAGATGCTACATCATGACAGTTACCAACAATAATAACTTATTAAAAGAAAAATGCAGCAAAATACCCAATGAGTTACCATGTCAAACTGTCTTGACTTTCTCACCTCTGATGCTGTGGCAGGTGTCCTCCCAAGTACGACCGAGATTCCAGAATCCCCATCTCCCAAGCAGATTTTCAGTAGTTTTTCTAAAACAGGAGATACTACAAATTTGAATCAATATACCATAACACTGTTTACTCAATGGCTATCTAAAATACAGATGTATGTCATAACTAAAATACGTAATATTTAATAGTGAAACACTTACATATGTTTGTCTTAATTTTTAATAAAATAGTTCCTCTGCCTGTTTTTTTTTTTTTGGACTTAAGGACTTTGAGCTGCTATGGCATCCTTACTTGTATTTGTAGTTGTTATGGCCCCCAGCAGTAGTCTTATCATTTAGTTTGAACAGGAAATTATGGCATTTCTTTTTAGCATTTTCTACCTTATGGTAGTAGGTAGCATACTCAGCCTATGAGGAGGAGGGCGGTCGGGCGAGTGAGTGAATGAAAATGGGAGCAAATGTCAAGTGAGAACGGCAAAACAGAAGGTGAGGTTTCTAAAGAGAAGACGTAAACCAGAGTTTTTAAATAATGGAAACATTAGGAGACTTTGTGAGGAAGTTGTCAGCAGTTGGTAAGTCAGCCTACGATCAGGACAGGGAGCAAGGGAGCGTCACGGACGCCAGCAAGCATACGAGTGGGCAAGGAGAGAGAGAGAGGAGTGTGACAGTTTTTTTTTTTTTTTGTTTTTTATTAAATGTCCTGCCTGCATCCATTAAAAAAAAAATTAGAAAAACAAGGAGTCTAAAGGAGGAATTATGGAGCACCTATGGTGCCAGCCGATTAGGACATGGCGAGATTCAAGTTGGCAAACAAGATGGCTGCTTTAGCTTTTATGAACATTCAGACTGGTCAGCTTTTACTAATATCAGTGCGGCTGGGCACTGCTGGACCTTGTTCCTGTGCGTTATACACTTTATCACACAGATATTGCCCAATCAATTCCTTATATTGTGATGCCCATTTCATACACAAAATGAAATACTGTTTAGTTTAACAACAACATTCTGGCCCTTCAGGGTTAGGTTACTTTCTAATTTAACCCTGAGTATAAGACACTCAGCTTCAACTCATAGCTCATAATTCCGTGGGTTAGATTAATTGACAGTAATCCCAACATCCTAACTATGTCTTAATGCTTAATTTTATACTGGTGTGCTCTATATTATACACATTTGTAACATGGCTCTCAAGATAGCAGGCAAACAAAAGAGTGCAGACTGGCACAAACGCACCCATGACAGTAAACGAGCAGTGATTAAGCCACCTGAAGAACCCGCATGTAGTACCTGAAGTCTCCAGAGGAAATCAACCATTAATGCCCGCTTGTGTAGTACGAGTGTCCATCAGCGAGGGTGCAGCACTGGGACAGGAACAGAGGCACAGATGCAATCGTGAGGTAGGACCAGGTCGGCATCGGGATCGCGCACAAGGAAAAGTGGAAAGCAAAGACTCAGTGTGTGCTCTGATGTGGTTCACTGCATCAAAATCTCTGTCCAGCAGATCGCGGTCGTTAACCAATGGAACTGCCAGAAGACAACGGGAAAGTGAGACAGCGAAAATACTGAATGAGTAGACAGAAGAGACAGAGCAGGGCCGGAAAACAAACACAGTAACTAAAGCACTCTTTCTTGCCTACTGTGTGTCTCTGTATGTGGTACATCTGCTCAGAAATTGTGAAAACAGACGGCGAGACACTCACACAGCACTATATGCATACTGTGTCATCTCAGTCTATGACCACGAAGAAATGTCCCACAGTGCACCGCCGCTATACAGCATCGGCGTAGCAGAGGCTGACACTAACCCGATGGGCCAGCTCGGCAGAAATCACTGAATCGTACTCTAGTTTCTCTCGAACATATAGTAGTAGTGCCGTGGTCAGCAGTGTAAAACACCGCTATACACTATATAAATGAATGTCTATCGCCAAGCGTGACCGCGCACAGTCTACGATTATCTCGCTGTGCTGTTACCAGACAAGCGTGGATCGTTCAGCATCCTCAAATAGTACTGTGATGCGGCGTCTCTCTTTTCCACTGAAATAGTGGTCACATTAATCGATGCGCACTTGCATGTACAAGCGCATTAATCACCTCCAGCGCCGGGCTTTACCGGGGATTAATGTCCACTGGGTGGTTGAGCAATCTGCCTCTGCCTCGTGCACCAACCCCCCACACACACACACACAATAAAAGCAGTGATTAACCACTGTAGATTTCTCTGTCGGTGATTAATGCTTACTTGATGTATTCTATTCTTCTTGTTACCTTTCCATCTATAAAAGGCCTTTTTTTTTTTTTTAACCTGAACTACTCGATACTGCTATGCTGAGAGCTCCCTGCACATGAGATGTTTACACTCATGGGGCTCTTCCTAGCAAACATAGCCCCTATAGAACAGTTTTATGCACCTCCTGCACAAACACACAGACTTTCTCTCAGTCTCTGGAGGAGGTTTAACTGCTGGCTTGTTCCTATTGGATGTCACACACTCCGAGTTCCATCCTGTGACAGATCACCTTCCATCTTTTCTGCTGGATGCTGCTTCTTACAGTGTGCTGGCCTCCCATGTCGACCAGAAACTAAGAGGTGGGGTCACCCATGGTCTAAAATGGAGCTGGAGCCCCTATGCCAGTACTTTATTGACCCAATAGTTAACCAGACCCTGACTGTTTCAGAAACGCACCTTGTTTTTGCCTTTAAATTCACCCAGGGCAGCCCAGCCGAGATACAGCATCTCATTTTCAGTGAAGGTGTCTGATTCTACCCCATTTGTTTTACAGCTGGGATGGACTGACACACTCTAAGGTTATGTGACTTGATGAAGTCATATTTATTAGAGGGCTTTGGTGGATTTGAAACCGACTCTCCAACAGCTACACAGCCCATCAAATCTCTCACAGCCTTTCAAAGCTCACAAAACCCCAATCTAAACAGAAAAGAAGAACTTTATAGGATTATGACTCTTGTATATTTGCACTGAGCTGAAAGCAGAAAAAGGGAAGGAAAATGAGGAAGACCTTTTATTAAGCCAGCCCTATTCTCTATTTGCCTCAACCACCACCACCATTTATCTCTCATAAACAATGCTCTCATTTTCAGCTGACATGTCTTGCATTTGTTGTAAGTTCTGCAGCAGGGCTCTAAAACCTGTGCGGCCTAGCCTGCTGCTGTTCTGCATTGCCAACTGTTTGCTGCTGTGATGGATTTCTGTCCAGGCACGACCAACATATGGTACCAAGAGGTCATTAGCAACATCAGGTACTGAACAGGGGAACGAGCTTCAGGACAAACAGAGTGGGGGAGACAGGAATGCTGGAAAGCTAGTTTTTTTTAATTAAGAAACTACCACAGATTTTGAAATCGCTGGCAGTGTCTAAGGCCTGTCCATACTACACTGAAAACTCCCCAGTATAACGTTTACAGAGGTCCAAAACATTTACCGCAGCGGTTTGCGCTACACCTGTAACGTTACAGGAGGCGTTCGTAACCGCTGTTGAAAACACTATGGCGGTGGTTTCAACACCGCTATGAAAAACGGGTCTGCCTCTGTAATATTACCACGGTAGTGGACGCCGCGGAGCATGTAGCCCTCAGCACTGCCCTCAGTGCAGCACGAAACTGCATTGTGGGATAGGGTGCTGACCATAACGGTCACCCATCACCCACAACGTGGACCAGCGGTAACGGTTCGAACTGTTATCATAACGGTTCACTGGCAGTGTGGACACACTGCAACGCCACTGCCTAACGGTTTGAAACCGCCATAGGGTTTTAGTGGTGTATGTGGACGGGCCTAAGTTCTGCAGACGAGATAAGGCTTCTGGTAGCATTTTCATTTTGAGGGTCCCTGTTCCCTGAAAAATAATACTGGGGACCCGGGCTAAAGTTTTAGAGCCCCAGACTAGAGTGCACTTGAGTAGAAAGTGCTGAACTGCAGAAACAAAATTACTGCAATTCAGCACTTTTACTGCACCTGCAGAAAAAAGAATTACCACAAAAGTGCAGAAATTACCACATATGCAACAAACTTTTGCACTCTTGCAGAAATATCATGTACCCATGGGATGTGCATCAGAAAAGCACCATGTCCTTTACTGCTGACTTTACGTAAAGAACTTGCAATCCCAAGAGCCCTGCACCACTCATACGAAGGTAAAGATGCCTCCCACCCCCAACAAAGATAGGGGTGACACTGTTGCATGCCTTACCAGACATGGTGTGGGCAGGCATACTCCATGTACTTCATGGTGTACAATTTAATTTAAGGGGGCAGCAAATAGGCTCTGAACTGCTTCTTTGTCCTTTGGGGTGGGGAGACACTGAACCAGCGAACCTTTCTGCAATTTATTCATATCAGTCAAAACTATAAGGATTGGTGATGATACTATCTTTGCATCCCAAAGACTAAACGACCTTACAGGTTCTGGACTAGTATGTTGGTGTCTTGGAATAATGTATGGCATCTGTATTTACCACGCATGGTGGGGGAGGGCAGCAACCAGTATCTTGAGGTACGAAACTGTATTTATTATGCCAAATGGGGCAACACACACAGTCCTGGTACATGTTTATATTGCCTGGCTACACTCGTTACCAGAGCACTTCTCTGTCAGCAGTGTCCTCAGTTTTACTGTGCAGTACCACTGAGCAAGTGTTGGATCCTGTTGACATCATCTCCAATTGGCCGGCACAGGGATTTCCATGCTGCTGTCCTGCTGCTTTTCACTAGAATTGGGGTGTTTGTGTCTGTACATGGTTGAGCAGAAACGAAATACCAAACCGATTTTGAGCTTTACTAACGGAAATGTGCCTCCTACTCTGTCCTGCCCCAAATCCCATCCAGCAGTTATTAATGTGCCTTCCTGTGGCAGATGGGGCAGGCTGTCACAGGGTCCTGCCCTCCCACACATGCTCACTTAACTCACCAGGTAGCATGTCCCTGAATGCCCCCAAAAATTACAAAATCCTAGATCTGCCCTGCCTTTGGCCTGGTGGGTTTATTGTAGTGGAGCCTTTACTGCCCCTTTCAAATCAAAAGCTATTGAAGTTTTACAATGAACTGGAGATAAGACAAGAATTTGATTCTACACAGTGCCTTTCATGCCTATCGATTCCATAGGGCACCACAATCCATGAACAGCCAGCAGATAGTTAGGAAACAGTCAGCAGAGATAACTAAGCAGCTGGGAGGTAAAACTGACTTGCTCACGGTCATAAAGTAAGTAAGAGGCAGTGGAGGGTTTCCGGATTTCCAGGTTTACAGCTCTGTGCTTGAATCACTAGGCAAACTGCCACCCAGGCTCACACAACAAACTGACCCTACATAATCACACCTCTGGTGGTAGATGCAGTGTTCAGTGTCTATCCTGGATGCCTCGGGAAGGTGGGTGGTTCTGTCATTACATGACTGTTGCCTGGTAGCTCGGGTGGTAGTCAGCTATGTGGGCAGGAATACAGCCCCAGACAGGTGACAGGATCCTGCTGCTGGCAAGATGCAGGACACCAACACAGCACGCAGAAGCATCAGACGTCTAGTTCTGTGCGGCAACAGTCAGTGAAAGGAGGGCCTGGGCCCAGCTCACTCTGATTGGCCAGAAAGGTCTCCTCATCTCAGGTTATGCCCTAGTGGGATGCATAAGGTGATGAAAATTATGTGGTTAAAATACAATCAGTTGAATGATACTGCCATACTGTGACTGCCTAGCTGTGGCCCCCAAATCACTTGGTCCACTACCCCCCACAGTCAGGAAGGTTCCAGCTAGATGTACTCTGGGCAGCCCCACAGAGAAAGGGGTAAGTCTGGGGCAGCAGGTGTCAGCTGATATCCTGCAACCAGTGGCAACCACTCCAGTAGGTGCAGGATCAAGGGTTTGTGTATAGAGTGAAAGAGAGTCTGACGACTGGGCATGGAAGGATAAAAGTCATGATATCAATACACTAAGTAAATTCTTATATCACAATAACTGTTTTGCAATATACCATGGCTTCTAGGCTGGCCGACCCTGATGCCCCAGATTCCCAACTTAACAGTATTAAATGTCCCTCCCAATGAGCATACCCAACTCCGAATCCCCACTATGCCATACCCAAAAAAAAGACCAACGCATCACCTAGTATTTTAATAACAGTAGTATTACCCATCATTGTCATAATATCCTCAACATGCTATACTATGGCATCCCTAGTTAGAAGCAAGTCCAAAACAAAAACAAACAAAAAAAATTACCTCTGAGGGCCACCATGAGAAAGTCCAGTCAACCTTAGTATTCAGCCCGACATAGAGTATACAAGATCCTCCCCAGAGGATCTCAAACAGCCGGCTAGAGTTATGGCACAAAATGTTTATGTACAGATTGGAGGTCCATGTATATTTAGCCTCTTAGAGGTTAATAATCAGGCCCATTATGTCAGTGTGATGCCTTACAGGACCAGCCTGTACGTCCCTATTGGTGAAGATACATATGGTCACATCCCTGCTCCTGTGATAGACCGCAATAGCAGCGCAGTTCTGCATAGCGCCAAGCAATGGATCCACTGTAACAGACAGCCCAAACAGCACTGCAGAAATCGAGCCAAATACAACAAATGATGCAAAAATCCAAGAAGCAAGAGTATCATGTGAGGAAGAAGGATGCAATCGGGAGATGTTTCACAGATGCCATGGTTAATTCAGTTCCTGACCATGGCTGCAACTTAAAGGAAAACAAAGGATACTAGACACATGGCAGCAGTTGCTGCAGAAATGCCCAATTAGGGCTTTTAGCATGAAAGTAAATTTTCTCTTTACTATGTAACAGGTTATTTGATCACAAAAGTCCAGTGCTGACCATAATGTCGGCCAAGCTGTCCACAGCCATCATGCGCACACCAGGCACTTCCACTGTGTAGGCATGCTAATGAGGGCTACCAACTCTCCAATTAGTTGGCAGCCCTCATTAGCATACCCACATGGCAAAGCCACCTGATGTGTGTGAGATGGCCGCAGGTGGCTTGGCCGAAATGACGGTTGGCACTAGACTTCAGTGTTAAATAACCCATTATAAAAGCAAATTTTTTTTTTTTATTATTTTCATGATAAAAGCCATAATCAGGCATTTGTAGCAAACTGCTGCCATTTGGGTAGGATCCTGTTTTACAACACAATAATATACATACACAGACACACACATACGTATATACACACACACACACACACACACACACATATATTATATATACACACACACACACACACACACACGTATACATACATATGTACATAGCTATAGAAAATACACATCTATATTGGCCCTATGCACAATGGGTGAGTTGTCTATGTGGAGGTGCAGAGGTAACCCCTACGCCGCCAGGGACAGTGGGGGTCCAATGGACTCGGCGGCATCACCGGTTGAACGAACCACTTTGGCGCAGTGGATGCCCCCACTGGCCGTACAGCTACCCACATGGATGGTCCAGGGGAGGTCGGGCGTGCCTGCAATCCACATCATGCAAAAGTGCAAGGCATGGTGGGAGGTGCAGGTTACAGCACTGGGGACCCTGCCATAACTGCAGTGCACGCCTCAAAAAGACATACGCCATCACTGTACAGCAGGGACTGATAGACACAGGCTGGGGGCAGCACCACAGATACTGGACACCACTGGAATGGAGCCGCAGCCCTACCATGCAGCTAGGTGGGCTGGGGCATCACGGTGTGGCGATTCCTCACCCAGACGTGGACCACATCCCCACTGTGATGTCCCAGGCCCCCTAGCTACATAAGACTACCCCACTCAGAGTAAAACAAGAAAGATATGCTCGACAGGCAGGCCCACCTGCCTACATCATCAGCCTTGTCTTTCTGACATCGCACCTGGACATTCCTTTTGAACCATGGGGACTCCTCTGCAACAGAACAAGTCTGAACTGGTTGTCTGTATTTGGATTCTCTCCTATTGTTATAATGGCCACCTGCTCAGCACGAAGCATCTAACTTAGATCTGGCCACTATTTACACCCAAAATATAGGAATCTTCAGATGAAAGGAACTCTAGCGACACCCAACTTGCTCCAGGCTGGGACAGCAAATTTGAAAGAAAAGGTAATCTTCATCCCCACCTACCTCCCACATCAATTAAAATATTTTACATAGAAAATAAAGAATACAATTACAACAAAAGATCAACAACAACAAAAAGGTGGTTCCTGGGTGTTACAGACACACTTCAGCTTCTAGTGAATATATTTTGCACATTTGTTTTCCTATTTTCTTTATAACAAACTTACAGCCAATTATTTTGCATTTTACCTCTACTAAATGACTCAGCATGATCGTTACTGGTAGACTAAGCCTGAAAAATCACTGTCCGACAGTACTTAAATTCTGAAGAACCAGAACACAGACACCCTACGACTCAATCGGTCATTGACATCATCAAAGCGCCAGCCCCAGGGCACTCTGGGACGCTTTAGTTTGGCAGTATGGTGTGCTGGAGGGGCGAGGATCAACCAGATAAACTTTTCCCTGAGCAGTTTTGCTTAATCCAGATCTTTTTTCCTTAGCGTGTTTTGCTTAATCCAGACCACTTGATTCTGCAGCATTAATGCAAGGGAACCCGAGAGTCTCTTTAATAAAAAGCTCACATCTCTCTCTCTCTCTCTCCCAGACAATTAAATTGCATTTGCCAACAACTGTCCTGGCATCGACTTTGAAAAGCAATATTGTACTGCGTGGCTTTACCTTACCCAACATTACAGGCTTTTGGAATTGATCCCCAATTCATCTTTTGAGTTGCTACATTTCATTCAAATCCTGTGGCTTCTGAACTTACTAAAAGATCCTTATCACCAATGTCCTTCTGAACCTAGTACTCAAAGATGTCCTTTGTCCAAGCTTTTATTTTGTTAGCTATGGATCACTTAGTGCAAAAACATTAAATGTGATTCTCTTATCAACAGCACAAATGCTGGGAACAATTCCTACAAAACAATGCTTTATGCCAAGGATTTGCTGGCTACCATCACTAATCAGAGCAATCTCCATCACCACTTCTATGTCTACTTGATCCCCCCAAGTGTTCTGGGCTAAATATAGGACGATGTCACTTAACTGCACAGCAGCTCCCTTTAAATCCAAGGGTATTATGGGGAATAATAATATCATTATTCTATTTAGGAATTAAGATTAGCCTAAATAGTTCCCAAACACTGTAGATGAAACCTGAAGCCAATCCGTATGCTTTGGCAAAATACCAAGCAGACTGTCAGGCCTGGGCTAACTTATAGCTCTCCTTAGTGGGCAAGATTGAGACAGTGAAAATTATGGCTATGCCAAAACTGTCCTACTGTACAAGTACTTAGCCACCACCTGTCGATAAATAATTTTTCCTAAAATAATAAAAAATAAAAAATTAAATCATCATTGGGCAGTTCCTGTGGAAGGACAAACCCCTAGGCTTAGTAAGTATTAATTACAAGTCCTTGAGAAGAATGAATGGAATCTTCCTTCACTGAGCAAAAGGATATTTTTGGCTGCATATTTAATAAGGAATGCCCTGTATATTTAACAAGGAAGCCCTCAAAGGGCTGGCCTTATTAAATACCGAGACAAGCAGGGAGAAGAGGGGAGGAGTAGCTCTCTATGTAAAGGAAGGGATAAAAGCAACTGAACAAAAGAGTAAACAGGGAGGACAGAAGGCACCGTGGGTTACCTTGGAGACTGGAAAGGGCACCACAATCCGCACAGGGTTGTGTACAGACCCCATGTCAGGGGAGGGAATGGACAAGGATATGATAGAAGGCATTCTTAGAATGGCAGAGAAAGGAGATACTGTTGATGGGAGACCTGAATATGCCAGATGTTAACTGGAGCACATTACTGCAGCCACATCCAAAAGCAGGGCCATTCTTGATGCCCTCAGGTGGCAGGCCTCAGACAGCTAGTTTGGAACCCACTCGTGAGGGAGCAATCTTAGACCTCGTACTCTCAAGCGGGACAGTGAGAGGATCTCAGATCTAGAAGTGGGCTGCCATCTGGGGACAAGTGACCACCAAACAGTGTGGTTCACGTTAAAACTCAGCTACAGAGTCAAGCTACAAAAGTGAGGGTACTGGACTTTAGGAGGGCTGACTTTGGCAAGATGGGAGAGTGCTCAGAAAAGCACTAGCAAACAGGCTAGAAGGAGGTGTGGAGCAACAATGGGAATCATCAAAACTGCCATCACAGAGGCAACAAGCCTTTGTGTGAAGCAAATAAACAAATCAAAATGAAAGAAAAAGCCACTATGGTTCTCAAAAGAGGTGGCTGTGAAAGTCAGGAAGAAACAGATAGCATTCCGAAGTATATGGAAACACAGAAGGAACAGGACAGAGAGCTGTACCAGTTAAGGCAGAAGGAAGCAGGAGGGAAGTCAGAATAGCAAAGGCCCAAACTGAGAAAAGATAGCCAACTCAGTTAAGAAGGGGATGAAACCTTTATAGGTACATCAGCGAGCGTAGAAAAGGCAAAGGAGGGACAGTGAGGCTGAACAGAATGAACGATGGGTGGGCAGAGGAGACAGTGAAAAGCAGGGATATTGAACGAATATTTCTGCTCAGTATTCACAAAGAGGAGGAAGTGCCTAATCCAATTAACGAAGCACTCTTGATAGAGGGTCGATCCCAGTCCTTTCACAGAAGAAAGGGTTCTGCAAGAACTCCTAAAACTGAAGGTGGACAAAGCAATGGGTCTGATGGAATTCACCCCAGAATTCTAAAAGAATTAAGGAGGAACTAATGAAACCACTGGCTACTCTTTTAATAAATCATGGGAGGATGGTGTGGTACCCGAGGACTGGAGGAAGGCGGATATGATTCCCTTCACAAAAGTGGGAGCAAGACAGAGGCAGGAAACTACAGACCTGTCAGTCTGACCTCTGTGGTAGGGAAAGTGATGGAGTCACTTGAAGGAAAGAATAGTGAGTACCTAGAGGCCAGTGGAGCACAGGACCCAAGGCAGCATGGGTTCACAGTGGGAAGGTCATGTCAGCTAATCTAATAGATTTCTTTGACTGGGTGACCAAAGTAGTAGACCAGGGAGGGCTGTGGACATAGCCTACCTAGACTTTAGCAAGGCATTTGACACAATCCCACACAAAGATTAACAGTCAAATTAACCAGCCTGGGAGTGGGTCCCAGGTGGTAGCCTGCAAAACAGTGGCTGCACAACAGGACACAGAAGGTAATTGTAAATGGAGTTCACCTGAAGAAAGAGGGGTTACTAGTGAGGTAACGAGGGTTCAGTATTGGGTCCAGTCCTTTTAATGTCTTCATAAGTGACACTGCAGAGGGACTGGAAGGAAAAGTATGCCTTTTGCACATGACACAAAGATCTGTAACAGGGTTGATACATAAGGAGGCGTGGAAAGGATGAAAAGGACTTGGCAAGGTTGGAGGAATGGCTGAAGTATGGCAGCTAGGATTCAATGCAAAGAAGTGCAAAATAATGCACCTGGGAAACAAGAACCCAGGGAAGAATACACAATGGGTGGGGCGATAGTAACAACAAAAAATGAAAGGGACCTGGGGGTAATCATATCAGATGACCTTAAGGTTAGCAAGCAATGTGAGAAGGCAGTAGGGAGGGCTGGGGTATACTGGGATGTATAAGGAGAGGCATCAGCAGCAGAAAACAGGAAGTTGTTATCCCTCTGTACAGACAGTTGGTGAGACCCCATCTGGAGTACTGTGTCCAGTTCTGAGACCCCCATCTCCGCAAGGACATAGACAGGATAGAGGTAGTCCAGAGGAGGGCAACTAAATGGTGCAGGGTCTGCAAGAGAAGCCGTATGAGGAGAGACTAAAGGAGCTAATATGTATACCCTTGAGGAAAGAAGGAGGGGGACATGATAGAAACTTTTAAGTACCTCAGTGGAATCAACAAAGTCCAAGAGGGTAGCATCTTTCAGAAAAAGAGACGTGCAAGAACAAGGGACACAATTTAAAGATAGAAGGAGGGCAGTTCAGGGGCAATGTCAGGAAGTATTATTTCACAGAGAGGGTAGTGGATGCATGGAACAGCCTTCCTGAGGAGGTTGTGGGGTCTAAAACTGTGGGAGAATTCAAGAATGCATGGGACAGACATAAGGCAATTCTTGTGGAGGGTAGGAAGAAATAGGCTGTTGGTTAACTAGGATCTACGGCCTATCCTGTAGGTAGGGAAATGGGCAGACTAGATGGGCCAAGCGGTCCTTATCTGCCGTCAAAGTCTATGTTTCTATTGTTCTTACTTCACATTATTGCTCTGATC